>CM056577.1:54087218-55287218 GCA_029721435.1 Gymnothorax reevesii | reverse complement strand
AAGCTCACAGGCTATTAAGTTGTATATTGCCAATTTGTTTATTTATATTGCGGCTGGCTTTCCAAAACCAATAAATCAATTGCGGCAAACTTCTCTGAAGATCTACCCACAAACTCTTAGAATCACAGTTTCTGCAATAAAAAGACATATTTAAAATACCAAAAAAATTTCCTTCAAGAACACAATTTCATATATTTCACTGTCGAATTTTTCATAATTGGCTATTTTTTTTTCTTGTTCATGCTAGGCTTTTTAAACAGAGGATCAGCCACGCGCTTTCCAGAGGTCACATAAGCTCTCACTTGCACTTTCGCTGCAAGATAAAATAAAAGGATGTTAAAAAACATAACGGAAAATACACGTAATTCTAACAGTCAAAATGCCCTTTATTCTATAACTTACACGCGGTACTACATTCAGTTCCGCGGAGCCACATGTGGTTATTACTGGCGGTAAATTGTCCTGTGATACGGCTCATTGGTTAGAGCGTGGTTACAAATGGGTAAGAAGGGCGAAATGTTCGAGATAACTGGGCGTGAACTAACGCAGTCTCTTTGGTTTTAACGGCGGCTGTACTGTAGGTGAGAACTATTGCTGTTTAGACGATAATTCTGCAAACCTTGACGTTGCTTTGTTCGTGGCTTTTAATTTTGGCAACCTAATAGTCATGACCGCATCAGGTCTGATTCGAAAAGCAAAAATAGTGAGCTCAAGTTATGATTAATGCCTCGGGTGGATTTTCATCAGTGTACATCCTGCGTTTATTTTTCCTTACCACAAACTTTTCTGCACTCTGCCCTTTAACATTTCTCCATGTCTCCTTCACTTCTTCTGAATCTGCACTGTTAGCCAACTCTGTTCGATTCGAAAGACCGCCGCCAATTGCTTTGTACCTTCTCTGGCTTCTACATGAACTCAAGTGATGTAAAGCTGCTTTGCCATAGGATGAGCGTGAATGCAACGTCAGTGCAGCGTTTGGGGGCGGCCTCAAGCGCCCCCAAGAGACCGCCTACTACTCACTTTCTTTGAAATCTACGAGTTTGCTTGCTCTGCAGCTTATGAAATAATGCTGGAATATCATTGACATTTAGAAAGATCGCGCGTAGGGGTGAATCGAGATCACGATCTTCTGGAGATGTATCGTGCAGGCCTACAATGTATTTTCTCAAAAACAAAAGTATTTATATTTTCCGCGACAATTGCTGTTCAGATGCTGTCACTGTTGCAGAATGTTAACACTGGAGCTCGTTTGTCAACTCCTGATTGGTACAGAGCTTAGTGGCCTTAAGTTGGTGTTCCCAGGGAGGTATGGTGTGGGTTATTTCTGGTTTGTGTGTTTGCGCGCAAGTGGCCTGACCTTGGCCAGGCTGGCGGTGAAAAGGACACATTCGAACAGCTCCCCCATCTTCTGCAGGAACTCGTCCACATGCGGCCGCTTCAGGACATACACCTGCAGGAAGAAACGGAAACGACGTGATGCTAGAGCAAAGTGCACACAAACCCTCACACACATACACCGATCTGCAGCAACATCAAGACCAAGGACAGGTAAACATAACATAACATGACATGAACGGCAAGAACAGGCCGTTCAGCCCAACTCCGCTCGCCAGTTTCTATCTACTATTATGAATATATCCCTTCAGATACTCAATGGTATCTAGCTTTAAGTCAAGCCTGCTCTTGAAAACCCCCAAGGTCTCTGCCTCAACAATATGGTGAGGCAGGCTATTCCACATTGAAATTACTCTTTGGGTGAAGAAATATTTCCAAATATCAGTGCTAAATTTACCTTTGGTCAACTTCCATTTGTGACCCCGAGTTCTATTCACAACACTTGTTCGAAGGAATCCTACATAATTCACTTTGTTAATCCCTTTAGCATATTTAAAGACCTCAATCAAATCACCCCTGAGTCTCCTTTTCCTAAGACTAAAGGGATTAAGGATCTTCAGCCTCTTCTCATAGCTTTCGTCTTTTATACCTGGAATTAGCTTAGTGGCTCTTCTCTGAACTTTCTCTAGAGCCTCTATAAAATTGAATAACATTAAAATGGCACCTGTCAGCAGGTGGGACACATTAGGCAGGAAGTGAATATTTTGTACTCAAAGTTTACATGCTGGAAACAGGAAAAAAAAGGGCAAAGATAAGACTATCAGCGATTCTGACAAGTGACAAATTGGAAAGGCCAGAAAACGGAGTCAGGGCATCTCCAAAACTGCATGGCTTGTGGGGTGTTCCAGGTCTGCAGTGATCAGAACTGACCAAAAATGGTCCAAAAGAAGGAATACAGATGAACCGTTGACAGGTTCATGAGTGGACAAGGCTCACTGATGCACGTGGGGAGCAAAGCAGAGCCCTTGTGGCTCAATTTGCTGAAAAAGTTAATGCTGGTTCTGATATAAAGGTGTCAGAACACACAATGCATCACAGTTTAAAGCATATGAGGCTGCGTAGCTGCAGACCAGTCAGGGTGCCCATGCTGACCCTTCTCCGCCAGCAAAAGTGCATGTGATGGGCAAAAGAGCAGTTGAAGAAGGTGGCCTGGTCTGATGAATCACGTTTTTTCATACAATCGCGGCACTAATGTAGGGAAGGATGCACAATGGAAACTTGATAACTCAGTCATCACAGGGACTGAGTCGTGCATCTCCCCGATCCCCAAATTTCCAACAAAATGGCCGCCGGTAGCTATATTGGACGTCCGAAATTCGCGAAAATCGGTCTTGAGCACTGTCCAATAAACATCTTCGCCTGTGTGAAATTTGGAGAAATTCCTGGAATAACTGTAGCTTCCAGAGCCCAGAACAGAAAATCTCTGCAGCGGCGGCCCTGGAACTAAACCATAGTATCTCCAGACTATCATCGTCAGGGAGGTACAAAAAGGCAAGCGAATGGAGGCAGTGTGATGCTTTGGGCAATGTCCTGCTGGGAAACATTCATGCGGATGTTACTTTGACACATACCATCTCCTTAAACACTCAAGCATACCCCTTCATAGTAAAGGTATTCCCTAATGTCAGTGACTTCTTTCAGCAGGAAAATGCGCACATCGAGACTGCAAATATGGTTTAGGAAGGGTTTGAGGAACACAACAACGAGTTCAAGGTGTTGACTTGATCTCCAAATTCTTCATCTCTCAATGGGATCGAGGATCTGTGGGATGTACAGGACAAACAAGTGCGACCCGTGGCAGCCTGACCTCGCAGCTTAGGGGACTTAGAGGATGTGCTGCTAATGTCTTGCAGCCAGATACCACAGAACACATTCAGCGGTCTAGTGGAGTCCGTGCCTCAGGGCTGTTTCAGTGGCAAAAGGGGGACCTACAGGAAATGAGCTGGATGTTCATAATGTTATGGCTGATCAGCGCACACATAAGTGCATTCACAGACATGCGTACAGCACAAAATACTCACACACCAGCACTTTAGAGAGTGTTCAGGAGGCAAAAACTCACGAGTACAATGGAATAAATCAACTCCCAAGTAAAATGGACTCATTAAAAGTCACCATGAATGCCCACTAACAATTCATAACAAGTACAACGTATTAACACAGAGGAATGCACGTATCCCCAATCAGTGCCTCTTCTATATTCAACTAATCTCCCAACAAACAAGAGTAAACAAGTGAGCCCTACATGTTTCACAGGAAAGTGATGCAGGGGTTCAGCAGAAGAATGGAAAACAAATAAACGGTTTTCAGCATTTTTCTTTAATTGATTTTTGTTCTCCTGTCATTGCTCTCCATTACTTCCCCTCATCCCCTCCTCTTCATCATCTTCTTCATCTTCATTTATCTGAGGACAAGCAGCTGACTCCTAGTGCAAGTAATCATGAATAGGCCAACATGGATGTACACAGCCTATCCTGGATTACTTGAACCAGGTCACAGCTGAAAAACAGCCAATCGGAGCACCGAGGACAAGGCAGAAGACCATGACCATGCAGCCCAACCAGCAAAGTGACACAACAGGAAAAGAAAAACTGAATCCAAAGTTCCTGTTTAACATGACAAAAGCAGGCTTTGAGTCTAGGAATCCAACGCTGCCAAGTTACATTTAGGGAAAAACTGTAAATGGATGCAGGAAAACTGCAGTTTAACTAAAATGGCTCCCAAGAGGTGGGAATGATCATTTAAATGAATACAGATCAACTATTGAGGGAAAAAGGGAAGATTGCGTGAACATTACAGGACAAGATTTTCAGCCTGGGGAGCAGGAATACTCACTCATTTCCAGAATGGGTCGGTGAGGGTGTAGGCTATCATTCTCACCAACCACTCGCACACCACATTCAACTAATCAACCCTTAAAGCTTTTGCCAGAGACTCTTGATTAGTAGAATCAGGTGTAAAAATGCATGGTTAGAATGAAAGACTGCACCCACACCAGCTCATGGTGGGGAAAAAAAAGTGACTCTCACTGCTGTAGAGCCTCATCTGAATGCAAAAAATTCTCTCATCGGAAGTGGGTAGTGAGGCCATTCGTCCTCATTGCTGGGGCGGGGAGGAACTGCACCTGATGAACAGTCCCGTCGATCTCCACCGGCACGATGAAGTCCGCGTTGCTGATAGGCTGTGGGGGGAGAGGTTGAGAGAGAGACATGAACACAAATTAATATCAATCCACTCCCACTATGCAGCAGCTAATGATCACTGCCTGAGGACAATCCTGCTACCTCGCCACAGTGGGTCACCGGCACACACTCAATACTGCCGCAAAACTGAGAAGCACCAGCACACACCGTCAACACCACCGCTTTACTGAGAAGCACCAGCACACACTGTCAACACCACCGCTTTACTGAGGAGAACCAGCACACACTGTCAATACTACCGCTTTACTGAAGAGCACCAGCACAAACTCTCAATACCACTGCTTTACTGAAGAGCACCAGCACAAACTCTCAATACCACCGCTTTACTGAAGAGCACCAGCACAAACTCTCAATACCACTGCTTTACTGAAGAGCACCATCACAAACTCTCAATACCACTGCTTTACTGAGGAGCACCAGCTCACAAAGTCAATACCACTGCTTTACTGAAGAGCACCAGCACAAACACTCAATACCACTGCTTTACTGAGGAGCACCAGCACACACTGTCAATACCACCGCTTTACCAAGGAGCACCAGCACACACTGTCAACACCACCGCTTTACTGAAGAGCACCAGCACAAACTCTCAATACCACTGCTTTACTAAAGAGCACCAGCACAAACTCTCAATACCACTGCTTCACGAAAGAGTACCAGCACAAACTCTCAATACCACTGCTTCACGAAAAAGCACCAGCACAAACTCTCAATACCACTGCTTTACTAAAGAGCACCAGCACACACTGACAATCCCCCCACTTTACTGAGGAGCACCAGCCCAAACTGTCAATACCACCGCTTTACAGAGGAGCACCAGCACACACTGTCAACACCACCGCTTTACGGAGGAGCACCAGCACACACTGTCAATACCGCCACTTTACTGAGGAGCACCAGCCCAAACTGTCAATACCACCGCTTTACGGAGGAGCACCAGCACACACTGTCAATACCACCACTTGACTGAGGAGCACCAGCCCAAACTGTCAATACCACCACTTTACTGAGGAGCACCAGCACACACTGTCAATACCACCACTTGACTGAGGAGCACCAGCCCAAACTGTCAATACCACCACTTTACTGAGGAGCACCAGCACACACTGTCAACACCACCACTTGACTGAGGAGCACCAGCCCAAACTGTCAATACTACCGCTTTACTGAGGAGCACCAGCACACACTGTCAACACCACCGCTTTACTGAGGAGAACCAGCACACACTGTAAATACTACCGCTTTACTGAGAAGCACCAGCACACACCGTCAACACCACCGCTTTACTGAGGAGCACCAGCACAAACTGTCAATACAACCACTTTTACTGAGGAGCACCAGCACACACTGTCAATACCACCACTTTTACGGAGGAGCACCAGCACACACTGTCAATACCACCACTTTTACGGAGGAGAACCAGCACACACGGTCAATACTACCGCTTTACTGAGAAGCACCAGCACACACCGTCAACACCACCGTTTACTGAGGAGCACCAGCACAAACTGTCAATACCACTGGTTTACTGAGGAGCACCAGCACACACTGTCAATACCACCACTTTTACGGAGGAGCACCAGCACACACTGTCAATACCACCACTTTTACGGAGGAGAACCAGCACACACGGTCAATACTACCGCTTTACTGAGAAGCACCAGCACACACCGTCAACACCACCGTTTACTGAGGAGCACCAGCACAAACTGTCAATACCACTGGTTTACTGAGGAGCACCAGCACACACTGTCAATACCACCGCTTTACCAAGGAGCACCAGCACACACTGTCAACACCATCGCTTTACTGAAGAGCACCAGCACAAACTCTCAATACCACTGCTTTACTAAAGAGCACCAGCACAAACTCTCAATACCACTGCTTCACGAAAGAGTACCAGCACAAACTCTCAATTCCACTGCTTCACGAAAGAGCACCAGCACAAACTCTCAATACCACTGCTTTACTAAAGAGCACCAGCACACACTGACAATCCCCCCACTTTACTGAGGAGCACCAGCCCAAACTGTCAATACCACTGCTTTACGGAGGAGCACCAGCACACACTGTCAACACCACCGCTTTACGGAGGAGCACCAGCACACACTGTCAATACCGCCACTTTACTGAGGAGCACCAGCCCAAACTGTCAATACCACTGCTTTACGGAGGAGCACCAGCACACACTGTCAATACCACCACTTGACTGAGGAGCACCAGCCCAAACTGTCAATACCACCACTTTACTGAGGAGCACCAGCACACACTGTCAATACCACCACTTGACTGAGGAGCACCAGCCCAAACTGTCAATACCACCACTTTACTGAAGAGCACCAGCACACACTGTCAACACCACCACTTGACTGAGGAGCACCAGCCCAAACTGTCAATACTACCGCTTTACTGAGGAGCACCAGCACACACTGTCAACACCACCGCTTTACTGAGGAGAACCAGCACACACTGTCAATACTACCGCTTTACTGAGAAGCACCAGCACACACCGTCAACACCACCGCTTTACTGAGGAGAACCAGCACAAACTGTCAATACAACCACTTTTACTGAGGAGCACCAGCACACACTGTCAATACCACCACTTTTACGGAGGAGCACCAGCACACACTGTCAATACCACCACTTTTACGGAGGAGAACCAGCACACACGGTCAATACTACCGCTTTACTGAGAAGCACCAGCACACACCGTCAACACCACCGTTTACTGAGGAGCACCAGCACAAACTGTCAATACCACTGGTTTACTGAGGAGCACCAGCACACACTGTCAATACCACCACTTTTACGGAGGAGCACCAGCACACAGTCAATACCACCGCTTTACTGAGGAGCACCAGCACACACTGTCAACACCACCGCTTTACTGAGGAGCACCAGCACACACTGTCAATACCACTGGTTTACTGAGGAGCACCAGCACACACTGTCAATACCACCGCTTTACTGAGGAGCACCAGCACACAGTCAATACCACCGCTTTACTGAGGAGCACCAGCACACCCTGTCAATACTACCGCTTTACTGAGGAGCACCAGCACACCCTGTCAATACTACCGCTTTACTGAGGAGCACCAGCACACACTGTCAATACTACCACTTTACTGAGGAGCACCAGCACACTGTCAATACTACCGCTTTACTGAGGAGCACCAGCACACACCGTCAACACCACCGCTTTACTGAGGAGCACCAGCACACACCGTCAACACCACCGCTTTACTGAGAAGCACCAGCACACACCGTCAACACCACCGCTTTACTGAGGAGAACCAGCACACACTGTCAATACTACCGCTTTACTGAGAAGCACCAGCACACACCGTCAACACCACTGCTTTACTGAGAAGCACCAGCACACACCGTCAACACCACCGCTTTACTGAAGAGCACCAGCACACACCGTCAATACCGCCGCTTTACTGAGGAGCACCAGCACACACCGTTAATACCGCCGCTTTACCGAGGAGCACCAGCACACACTGTAAATACCGCCGCTTTACCGAGGAGCACCAGCACACACCGTCAATACCACCACTTTACGGAGGAGCACCAGCACACACTGTCAATACAACCACTTTTACGGAGGAGCACCAGCACACTGTCAATACCACCGCTTTACAGAGGAGCACCAGCACACATTGTCAACACCACCGCTTTACTGAGGAGAACCAGCACACACTGTCAATACTACCGCTTTACTGAGAAGCACCAGCACACACCGTCAATACCACCGTTTACTGAGGAGCACCAGCACAAACTGTCAATACCACTGGTTTACTGAGGAGCACCAGCACACACTGTCAATACCACCACTTTTACGGAGGAGCACCAGCACACAGTCAATACCACCGCTTTACTGAGGAGCACCAGCACACAGTCAATACCACCGCTTTACTGAGGAGCACCAGCACACACCGTCAACACCACCGCTTTACTGAAGAGCACCAGCACAAACTGTCAATACCACAGGTTAACTGAGGAGCACCAGCACACACTGTCAATACCACCACTTTTACGGAGGAGCACCAGCACACACAGTCAATACCACCACTTTTACGGAGGAGCACCAGCACACACTGTCAATTCCACCGCTTTACTGAGGAGAACCAGCACACACCGTCAACACCACCGCTTTACTGAGAAGCACCAGCACACACCGTCAACACCACCGCTTTACTGAGGAGAACCAGCACACACTGTCAATACTACCGCTTTACTGAGAAGCACCAGCACACACCGTCAACACCACTGCTTTACTGAGAAGCACCAGCACACACCGTCAACACCACCGCTTTACTGAAGAGCACCAGCACACACCGTCAATACCGCCGCTTTACTGAGGAGCACCAGCACACACCGTCAATACCGCCGCTTTACCGAGGAGCACCAGCACATACTGTAAATACCGCCGCTTTACCGAGGAGCACCAACACACACCGTCAATACCACCACTTTACGGAGGAGCACCAGCACACACTGTCAATACCGCCGCTTTACCGAGGAGCGCCAGCACACACTATCAATACCGCCGCTTTACCGAGGAGCACCAGCACACACTGTCAATTAGGGCTGCAACGATTACTCGGGTAACTCGAGTAATTCGAGTACAAAAAATAATCGAGGCAAATTCCTTACCTCGAGGCTCCGTTTAATTAATGTCACGTTACTCTTTATTTTAATTTGTGTATCATCGCGGCATTCTGTATATGTTAACTATAGCGCTGTTCAGATAGGCCATATCCCTGTTTCAATATACACATAGAAATAACATTTATAAATGTAACGTTACAGTGACGGTCCGTCGGCAGAAACACAGGGCCAGCAATAACCTCACCTTTCACTTCTTAATGACAGACACCTCTCGCAGTTTACCTCCCCAATTAAAAACAGTTGCTCAGACTGATTGCTGGAACCGATGAGAATCTAATTTATTTTTGAAAGCCTTGTTATACATTGCACTACGAATATATACGGCGTTTACCTCCGCACATCAATGACGATGGAAAATATCAATCGCCGACGTCTTTATAATTTCTGGATTTGCGTAAATTAGTTCGCGAGGTTAATTGAGCAACAAGTCAGGAGAATCCGTTCTCTCGTCTGAATGTAGTGACAGCTCAAGTGCGTTGTTAGACGCACAGCTGAGTGATAGCAATGAAAGTAATCGCCGCGAAGTCAGCGAAAGTTCCAGATTTTTTGCAGATTGTCATCCTTGCGGAGTCACATCAATTATATCAACATGGCCAACAGATAATCGCTTTGTCATTCGTTAATTATTACATGTCATGCATTGGCGGTAGCTGTTCAGTTAATAAACTGATTGTTAATCAGGCAAACCTGATCGCAACAGCACATCGTCAATACTGCAGCGCCTAAAAAGAAAACGCCCTCACTTCACCGTTACAAAGTAACATTCATTTAAGATTGATATTAACACTAGCGCCTGTTAAAACGTGCAGTATTCATAGCCTGTGGTGTTGGTCTGTAGTAACGAGGCATGGAAGTCACTCACGTCAAGCGCAATTTTAAAAAAAGGGGGGGGGCGGGGCGTCTAGATTACGCATAGCCTGTTGGTGTCCGCAGATAAACTTGTATTAAACACCTTTTTTGTCATGTCAGTTCATACTTGTCAGACTAGTAATGCCGCTGTCCACACCAACACTGATACACACACAGGTACACATACAGTATAGTTCATATATGAGGTGAAGAGTTTTGCTCTTAAGCCAGCAATGGTTTAAACTTTAAAGTTTTCATTGAGAAGCTCGGTGTTTTGATTTTTTTATACAGGGAGAGCTAATCTCTCTCTCTCTGTCCCCTGTCTTATACACGTTTGCCAAATTCATACCAATCGGCTTAGTTCTTGTGCCTAATGGTTTAGGCTGCTTTGGATTGTTGACTGAAATGCTGAATTTTATAACCACTTTGAATGGCTGACTGCTGAATTGTCCATCCATCCATTTTCTATACCCACTTATTCCTCACTAGGGTCACGGGGCGAGCTGGAGCCTATCCCAGCTGACTACGGGCAAAGGCAGGGACCACTGCTGAATTGTATTTAATTTTTTATTTACATAGCAAAGATTTATTTTTATTGTCTTAGATGAAGATTGTTTTATTGGCTTAGTTCTTAAGCCAGCAATGGTTTCAACTTTGAAAGTTGTTAATATAAAAATCTTTTTCTGAGGAAAAAAACCGCAATTGTTTGTTCATTTTAAAAGGCCTTTCATATTCCATTGTACAAAATTTATTTAATTGTTTAAAAACAAAAAAGTAAGATTCGTTAGATTACTCGATTACTCGTAGAAATAATTGACAGAATACCCGATTCCAAAAATACTCGATAGTTGCAGCTCTACTGTCAATACCGCCACTTAACCGAGGAGCAACAGCACACACTGTCAATACCGCCACTTTACTGAGGAGCACCAGCACACACTGTCAATACCACCCCTTTACTAAGGAGCACCAGCACAAACTCTCAATAACACTGCTTTACTGAAGAGCACCAGCACAAACTCTCAATACCACTGCTTTACTGAAAAGCACCAGCACAAACTATCAATACCACTGCTTTACAAAAGAGCACCAGCACAAACTCTCAATACCACTGCTTTACTGAGGTGCACCAGCACACACTGTCAATACCACTGCTTTACTGAAGAGCACCAGCACAAACTCTCAATACGACCGCTTTACTGAAGAGCACCAGCACAAACTCTCAATACCACCGCTTTACTGAAGAGCACCAGCACAAACTCGCAATACGACCGCTTTACTGAGGAGCACCAGCACAAACTCTCAATACCACTGCTTTAATGAAGAGCACCAGCACAAACTCTCAATACCACTGCTTTACTAAAGAGCACCAGCACAAACTCTCAATACCACTGCTTTACTGAGGAGCACCAGCACACTATGTCAATACCACCGCTTTACCAAGGAGCACCAGCACACACGGTCAACACCACCGCTTTACTGAAGAGCACCAGCACAAACTCTCAATACCACTGCTTTACTAAAGAGCACCAGCACAAACTCTCAATACCACTGCTTTACTGAGGAGCACCAGCACACACTGTCAATACCACCGCTTTACCAAGGAGCACCAGCACACACGGTCAACACCACCGCTTTACTGAAGAACACCAGCACAAACTCTCAATACCACTGCTTTACTGAGGTTCACCAGCCCAAACTGTCAATACCACTGCTTTACTGAGGAGCACCAGCACAAACTGTCAATACCACCGCTTTACGGAGGAGCACCAGCACACACTGTCAATACCGCCACTTTACTGAGGAGCACCAGCCCAAACTGTCAATACCACCGCTTTACGGAGGAGCACCAGCACACACTGTCAATACCGCCACTTTATTGAGGAGCACCAGCACACACTGTCAATACCACCGCTTTACGGAGGAGCACCAGCACACAATGTCAATACCACCACTTGACTGAAGAGCACCAGCACAAACTGTCAATACCACCGTTTTACTGAGGAGCACCAGCACACACTGTCAATACCACCGCTTTACTGAAGAGCACCAGCAAAAACTCTCAATACCACTGCTTTACTGAAGAGCACCAACGCACACTGTCAATACCACCGCTTGACTGAAGAGCACCAGCACAAACTCTAAATACCACTGCTTTACTGAAGAGCACCAACACAAACTGTCAATACCACTGCTTTACTGAAGAGCACCAGTACAAACTCTCAATACCACTGCATCACTGAGGAGCTCCAACACACACTGTCAATACCACCGTTTTACTGAGGAGCACCAGCACACACTGTCAATACCACCGCTTTACTGAAGAGCACCAGCAAAAACTCTCAATACCACTGCTTTACTGAAGAGCACCAACGCACACTGTCAATACCACCGCTTTACTGAAGAGCACCAGCACAAACTGTCAATACCACCACTTTTACTGAGGAGCACCAGCACACACTGTCAATACCGCCGCTTTATTGAGGAGCACCAGCACACTGTCAATACCGCCGCTTTACTGAGGAGCATCAGCACATACTGATAATACCACCACTTTACTGAGGAGCACCAGCACACACTGTCTATACCGCCGCATAACTGAGAAGAAACAGCACACATTGTGAATACTGTCGCTTTACTGAGGAGCACCAGCACACACTGTCAACACTACTGCTTTACTGAGGAGCACCAGTACACACTGTCAACACCACCGCTTTACTGAGGAGCATCAGCACGAGCTGTCAATACCAACACTTTACTGAGGTGCATCAGAACACACTGTCAATACCACTACTTTACTGAGGAGCACCAGCACACACTGTCAACACCACCACTTTACTGAGGAGCACCAGCACACACTGTCAACACCACCACTTTACTGAGGAGCACCAGCACACACTGTCAACACCACCACTTTACTGAGGTGCAGGCAGACTCCCTCAGTACAGACAGACCGCAGTCACAGTGCTCACACTGTTCTATTCCGCAGTGCTCGCATCAACATTTGAAGACAGCGCGATGACAGATTTATTATGTTATATAACAATTCTTACAAACAATATGAGTCAGCTGTAAAACATGCAATCATACACAGGAATACTGCACAGCCATCCACTATATGACTTGAAGGAGCATTATTCTGTTATAGCAGTAGGGGGTGCCAGTGCTCTTTCAGACATGGACTCCTCCATTTGCTCATTGGGTAAGAGAGCTGCTTTACCTCCTCTTGTAATCACAAAAACAAGCAATTTTCTTTAACAGGGCTCACTGCTTATGAGTTCTACAGCCTCAAACTGGATTCCGTGTCCTCATGACAGCTGCTCAAATCCAAGCCGAGCAAAGTTCCAACATAAAACAAATCTTTCAACACTCAAGACCTGGGCAAACTATTCGCATCCAGTGACTTCTTGGGCCAGAACAGGAGACCAAAAACAGTGAGAGATATTCCAAAATAAACTTTCAACGCCGTCTGACAGCATGTCCTAGCGAACCCTTACTCAGGAGAGATAGAGGAGAGAGAGGGAGCGAGAGAGAGAAGGAGATATTCTGCAGGCTCAGTCATAGTCCCACAGTTTGTTGATCTCCATGCACAGTTCCAGGTTCACCCGTTTCAATTGAATTTCAACTGTCAGACTTAAAGCCAGAAATAAAAAAAAATAAAAAAAACCAAGCAGCAATCCTGGAATTCCATGGTGATGAAATATATCGGTTGTGGCGTTCGCTGTCGCACAGTACATTTTCTCCACCCTGCAGTGAGAGGACTGCGCGGATTTGTGTCGGCAGATTGACACACCCCTGTGTGTGTGTGTGTGTGTAACTGAGTGTGCGTGAGAGTGAGTGTGTGCGCGGTGCCATGTATCAGTGTCCTCTCTCCCTCTCGAGGCCCCATTCTGACTACTCCCTCCTTCTCCCTCCCACCTCTCGCAATCTTTCCCTCCCTCAGTCTTTCTCCCTTTCCCGCCCTCTCTCTCTCTCGCTCTCCCTCCCTCTTTCCCTGTTCTAGACAACAGGACGGGGACCAGACCTATCAGAGGCCCTCCTATTCAGAGTCCAGAACAGAGATGAGGACAGGGAAAGAGAAACTGAGAGAGAAAACGAGAGATGGAAAGATTTCATCTCAAATGCCACCCCCTCCTCCCTCAAAGCCTGTTGCAACCTTCCGATTCACCCTCAGCCTTAACAACAAGTGCAGGCGTCAGACCAACCTGCAGGGGGTGTACCCTGGCCCCAGGTTTGAGCCGCAGCTCTGAGACAGAATTCATATGTACCGGAACTTTCTGGAGGGAAACTCGCACATGCATAAAACCTACACCCTTCTCCCAGAGGGGCTCATTTCCTCCCGCAGCTGGGTTTAGGGACGCACCGGCAGTATTAAACCACAGCATATGACACAATCAGTGGTACGGTAAGGGTACATAACCCACCCTATCTGCTCATTCCTGAGAATGTCGTAAATTTAACCCTTTGCAAAAAACACAAATAATGCCAATTTTGTCCTGCTATGCATGGGCCCATTTAGGATGTATAACTCAGTATTTGCTTCACTAAAATTCTGGAAAATTATTCCAGTAAAGAAAGACATTTGGAAATTCAATTACAAAAATATTTAGGAATTAAATCTCGGAATATATGGACACCAGTGCCTATGTCTGCGCAAAGGGGTTAAATGAATTTGTTCAGGGAAAGGGGAGTTTGGACAGCGTTGGCCGAGCTCAAGAGTAAATCGGACGTGGCTTGAATGTGCGAAATCAGAGAGCGCTCGCGTTACCTTGAATGAACTGTGCACCAGCGTTTCGTCCAAGTCGATCACCACGCACTTCTTGCCGAAGTCGGATATGTTCATCTCAGGCAGGAGGTATTTGGCAGGAGGCTGGAGAAGAGAAGTAACAAAGAGAAACGAATGAAGTAGGAAGTGGCAAATGAGAGACTGACAGAGGGGGACGGCGAGACAGAGGAGGCATGCAGAGATGGTCAGGGGAAGAGGAGCAGAGGGATGAGAGCGGAGAGGGAGAGAGACAAAGAGCCGGGGAGAGGATGGCCATGTTCATCACGGCAGGATAAAGGATACACTGCATTTCAGACCGGAGACAGAAAAAAAAAAAAACAGTAAACAGAGCCCCTGCCAGCTGAGCACAGGGACAGGCTTCAGAGAGAGAGAGTTTTAGGCCAGCAAGACAAGCCCACGGTAGCCAGTCACTGTATGACTCTCTTGTGTCAGATGTACAATAGAGAGGGTCAGCATTCGCTCTTCAAACACCTCTCACTGTGAGCACCTCTTACTCCTCACCAAGGAGATCCAATAGGTCACAAAATGAGTGATTCATACAGACTGTGGTAAATGGTCAACTCTATATAATTGGGAACCGGAGTGAAAACAAGAGCATGTAAACCCCTCATGCTGAGCAGTGTAACTGCAGTCATCATCACTGTGTTATGACATGATGTGCATTCCAATGCTACACAGGATCTCAGCACTGAAGACAACAGGAATGGTGTTCCCTCAATCTCCTTTCTTTCCTTGATACACTAACATCACGTACTCTCCTATAATCTGATCATTGAATGCTCCATTTACACTTGGGTTCGGCAAGAGTGTTTATAAATAACGACAGTAATGTGCCTCAGTATTTAACTCCACAGTCAAGTACCAGAATATTTTTATGATGACATCAGGACAAGGCTTCAGCACTGGTACCTCAGACAGCCAGAACAACAGAGCTTGTGGTTGGAGTCGGCCAACTCTGAGAAACGACTGATGCGGACTGGCTAAGGCCAGGACGCATGATTGGTGAGAGCTAGCTAGGAGAGTATAAGTGATTGGTGCAATGACACAGAGGAGAACGTGATTGTTGAAGGCAACCTGTGGGGGGCGGGGGGCGACTGGCAGTCTGGGGCAGCATGCATGCTACAGGCCAACTACAGACCGCAGCGTCAGACTGCACTTCTTATATACATATATATATATATATATATATATATATATATACATATATATATATATATATATATATATATATATATATATATATATGTGCGCGCGCGCGTGTGTGTGTGTGTGTGTGTGTGTGTGTGTGTGTGAGTGTGAGAGAGAGAGAGACGATCAGTGAGCCTGCCTGAGACTCAGCATATGAAAGGAAAGGAGACAGCCGGGGTGAGAGTGTCAGCGTGCATTAGGGAGAGTGTGAGCGAGAGGGTACAGGGGAATGCGCATTAAAGAGCGCGAGTGTGTTTCTCTCATTTGGAAAAGAACCCTCCAGTCACTTGAACTCCACAGTTAATTTCACAGACTAAACTGACGCAACAGCCTGCAAAGCTAGTGTTGACTTAACCATGTCAGCCTCTGAAGGGGACGGGGGACGGGTGCGGTGGCTGCGGGGGAAGGGGAGGGGGACTGCGTGGGCGGATGTTTGATTTGGGCGAGCTCTAAAGCGAGGCGGGTCCGTCCCTGCAGACGTGCTTCCGTTCGATCGCAGGCCACATGTTGCGACCACGCAACACAGTCCGTACGCCCACAGCTCTTACAGGCTCCACAAGAACAACGACAATGACAATGAGGAAAACCCATCGTGTGGATCAGAGGGGATTCGCTGGAGTTATCGGGTGTTCAGGGTCTTCCCCACCTTCAAGGGCTAACTCCTTCCCCGGACACTGCAGCCTTCTTCCGGCCTGAGTGATCCTACACGTCATGCTGCTCGATAGAATCAATCAGGGAAAGCCCCTGAAAACGGCAGCTCTGACGACCCAGCAAGCCTTCAGCATTACAGCTCTCAGACTCCAGCGCCAGACATACTGTAACTCAAAACCACTGTATAGTGTATCAGTGCTGCTCATGCCTCTGGACTCAGAGAAACAGCAAGCAGGAAAATATAAAAGCGTAATTCTATGAGAAATTGCCCTGATTTTCAAAAATTCTCCAGGTAACCCTTCCAGAGTTGAAAAATGTATCAAACGTTCACCTCTACAAGAACAACTGCGCAAAAATTTAGTGTTCAATTCTTTTCAGTTTTGCAGGCAAAGGACATCAAAAAATTGGGCCTCCAACCCCACTCTGTCGCATGTGCAAATTTGCATTTATGCCAAGTTTATGAGCCTGTGAATCAGTGATAGAGCAGTCTAAAAGCTTAAATCTGCTGAAGTAATTACTTAATACTCACATTTTCAAATTTTGACATTAGATTCAATACATACTCCATTATTTTTGACCTACTGCTTCCTAAAAATGACTTTTTGGCTAAAATTGCCCAAAAATTAAACTGCCAGACGCCCTTAAACAGGTGCAGGATATAGACAGGACTTTGATTTTTTTATTATAGTCTTTATAAGATGACAATCTTCTCAAAAACCAGATAATTTAAAGACAGTTTTTTATGCATGCGGGCATTACCAAGCAAGGGATCCAAAATTTGATGTGACTGCATATCAGGTCTGATTTGTCCATGTGGGCCGCAGCATTGGAACTTAAAACTTTTACTGAGAATAGTTCTGTTAACCATAGGCCACACAGTTAAATATATTTAACTGCATTCTGACATATTCTTCACATATCAACCCAAGAATATGAAGAATTGAAATTTATTTTAAAAAAATATCCATCAGATCAATAAATTATTTTTCAAATAAATACATTTCTTTTTGATTATGAATCAATGCTGTGGGCTCCGCATCACCAGTTTCCCCTGCGCAGATGGAAATCAGAAGGATTTTTTCGGATGTTTTGTCAGAGACAGTACACATAGGACTTGAAACTGTGGAGATTGAGCTGTCCCTTTCTCACGCTGAACTTCAAGCATACCGACCTCAAAAATGCATTGCTAGTGTGTACGATGGACCGTTACATTGGAAATATTATTGAAAGAAATTATGGAAATTAAGTATATGTTTACTTACTGAAGAGAGATAGCGGAACACATTCTCACCGTCTTTGTAAAGCAAGGAAGGACCAGTCCTTGGCACCACCAACAGACATGCTTCATTGGGTTGATGCCCCTGACATCACTGATGATAGCTGGCACAAGTATTACCTTCCAGACCATGACTTCATGAATGTAACAGCGCTATCCTCCAAGCTGTAATGTGTCAGTGTCAGTCCAACGCCTGTTTTCGCGTTCCAATTGCTGTCAGTATTTTGAAATATTAAATAACAATCAATCAATATTGTCTTGCTGGGAAAAAATGCCCACGCCTTCGAAAAACCATTTCAGTGTGAAGCCATGTGCGTTCAGCAAAATAGTTCAGTCAATACAGAACTTATATAGGACTATTTTGCAAAAAAAAAAAAAAAAAGATGCAAGCTTGTAGAGTAAAATCAGGCTTCACGTGCAGACTCATGTCAGAGCTCCTGAAGAGCACAGCCGAGGTACATCCATGTATCAAATACTATATTTTCATACTCTCTGTGCTATATTATGTTATGAATAGACTGAGGCCTTATAAAAACAGTCCTGAAAGTTCTAGGACTGTCTTTCACTGGAGCTCCTGGAAGTTTTTTTTTTTTCTTTGGGGGGGGGGGGGGGTAGATTTAAGCCAATAAGCCATTTTTTAAGAAGCCATAAGTCAAAAACTTAGCACTAGTTATTAAATCTGCCAAATTCTGAAAAATGTGGGTACAAATTTATCGACTTTTGCAGATTCAACCTCCTAGACAGCTCTGTTACTGATTCATAAATTTCTAAACTTGGCAAAAACGCAAATTTGCACTTATGACTGCTTCGGGGAGGTCCGAGGCCCAATTTTTTTAAGTCCCATTACTGCAAAACTAATCAAAATGGAAAGGTAAAATTCTGCAAGTTAATTACTGTCATAGAGATAAATATGTATGGATTTTTTCCAACTGATTCTGAGACTACCTGGGGACTTCTAGGTGATTTTACATGGAATGACCCAAAAGTACAGTGTAAACAGAGCAAGGTAACACGAGATTACAAGGTCCTCCACCACAGTCAGTCAGTGTAACAGGACTGCAGTGCGTAAGGACACCAGCCAAGAGAGCGAGCAATGCAATATGCCTAAATAATTGATAAACCAGGTTATGATCGATGTCTGAGAGCAAACATGCTGCTCTCCCGCCGTACTGTGCACAGATCATGTCTTCCCCTCCTATAACACGATATGGTTGTCTGTGCTCTACTGGGCTGTGCTGAGCAGGCAAGGCCTGTCAAGGATGATATCAGAGGTTTCCCAAGTTATCAAGTGACACTGAGGCTCTGGTACTGATGTTCAGTACCGAAAGATGACAACACCTGGGAGTGCGGCATCAGTATCGACACTGGGCGGCCACAGAATCTGTCAGATCTAATCATGTTCAGCATTTATCAGAGGGACTAAAGACGCTGATTTAGTCCAGTTCAGCTTCAGGGGTCTTAACAGGCTGCTGATGTTAAACTGAAAACAATGAGCACTCTGACCCAGCGGCTCCCCACAAACAGAGGACTGCGGAGAGTAAAGGTAATACAATGTCCCGGAGGTACCGATCGAAAAATGGCACGCGCTCAAGAAACCCGTGCGATTCTACAGGACAGAGTATTGGCTGCACAGCGTTAAGGCTGACAGGCCTGCGTCCATTTCATTTTTTATCACCAGCGCAGTTGACCTGCTCCTCTCAAGTCAATTCCACCCAGCAGCTCCAACAGTAAAAGAGTGAATCTCTCAGCGTGTGAGAACCCGGTGTTGGCCAGAACGTCACCATTGCCACTGGGCAAGAAACAGCGGATTACACAAACAGATAATTGACGTTGCCGTTTACGATCAATACACGGGACCCGACATTGCGCGGACAGAGTCGTACGGTTATTTGGGAGCTTGACCTGCATGGTTGGTAGGCTGAACTGCAGCCAGTCCATTGGGATGGGTGTACAGCACTCACTAGGATGGTAGCGACCTTTGCACCGTCATCCATGGATGTGCTGCAGAGCAACGGACTGTGGTTTGAATCCTGTATGAAGTGTGACCTTTAAATAGTGAGCGCCTGTATTGATGGGTGTGGGGGTGTGATGTGCCTCAGCGTTTAATAAGGAGCACACTGCTGTGCATCTGAAGGCAGGAGTGTTTGCCTGTCCTCGCTCAGGTGCCTCCCTCCACTGCAGCTGCTTCCATTCCTGTCAGTTAGCAGCTGCTGCTAATAAGCACGATTAATTATAGCCTCTGAATGACCAAAAAAAAAAAAAAAAAAAGTGTGAATGGAGGTTTTGAAAAACAACTTGTTTGCTTGGCATTAGCGAGTAGTGCGTGAGGCGATAGTGAAGTATCCCAGAGAAAAACCCAAACACAGCAATGACTGTTTCAAACGTAAACAAGCTGAAATGTTGCCAAGGATTCAAAAGTTCAGGAATTCCAAATATCCCCAGACAAGATGGTACAGGACAGTGGCGTGAAACAGTGTTCCAGCATGCTGGAGAAACTCAGCGCTCATGCGCATGCAGAGACAGGAACAGCCCGTAACGAGAATACGTATACAGACACAGACACAGACACAGGCACACGCGAGCACACACACACATACACACACACACACACACACACACACACACACACACACACACACACACACACACACACACACACACACACACACACACACACACACACACATACACACACACACACACACACGGCCAAGTGCACATAAAAAAGAAAGAGAAATAACATAATCAATGTAAAATTAAATAACATTGTTCTCCTGTCAATCTAGCAGCAGTCACAGAACCCAGCGGTACAGAAACACCCAGCACATCTGATACACCACAGGAGCCTGGATCCAGCCCACGAAACTACAGCCATATTCAATATATTACACATTTCTACTTATGTGCTGGGATCTGTATGGAGACAGAAATGATTTCAGTTAAGGGCCAGTGCTGTAAAGAGAGAGAGAGAGAGAGAGACAATAATGTGTTTTGACAACAATAACCTGGATTCACAGTCCTGATCTTGGGCCTACGATTAAGAGGAATCCCCAGAACAAACAACAATCATCCTCTGGTTGAGGGGTGGAGATCACAAAGACCACATCTTCTAATCAAAGGCAAGAGCATATTCAAAAAGGTAACATGCATTTTACTGTTTCCCAGCCAATCAAATTAAACACATCTTCACAAATCAGGAGAGACTGTGAGCGCCAAATGCCATCAAAGAACTATTGGCACAGAGACAGACTCCGAAAACAAAACCCAGACTGATATGTGCATAAAATCACAACTTCAAGATAAACTGCACCCACTTCTCAGCAACAAAATTCAGGCGCCTTCAAACAGGTGAACTGGCTGCTGTCGAGTACAGCCAGAAAATATGAGCCAATCTGTTTCTCCACAAAACTGAAAGTGGCCAATAAGACCAACAGCAAATGGACTGGAGTCTTGGATCGGACCCCAGATTCTAAATGCAGGGAGGGCAATTCTGGATTGGATTCTGGGTAATAACAACATACACATATACTATACACACACACGCGCGCGCACACACACACACACATAATATACACACATGCACGCACGCAAAAAGCAATCATGCGGCATGCAAAGAAAAAATAAAGAAGGATACATACACTAGGGATGGGGATAACCTGGACCTGGTCACACTGGAGAATCAAACACAGAGACAGAGAGAGAGAAAATGAAAACCATAAAAATCAAAGGACACGCGGACAGACAGAGAACATCGAACAACAGTACAGCAATCACAGAACAGTGGGCGCGCCGCACGCTCCAGAATATCAGGCACAGTGATGTCACACACACACAATCCTCAGGCCATACTCAGCTCCAGGAGAAATGTTTTCCAATACAGTGCTGGCGCAGCACATCACGGGTTAAACAAAAGACACTATCTGCGGGTCCTCAATGTCATGCATGTGTGCACCTACACACACGAGCGCACACGAACACGCAGAATGTACCCAAGAATATATATTTTGTTCGTTTGTTATGCTGACGAGACCTGTTGCGACTTCACGGCACTCTGTTTCGACACTCTATCCCAACACAAACAAAAACATTCCAATCGATAAAGGACCAAACAGTGTGTGTGTGTGTGTGTGTGTGTGTGTGTGTGTGTGTGTGTGTGTGTGTGTGTGTGTGTGTGTGTGTGTGTGTGTGCGCAGCAACAATAAAATGTGGAGGGTGTCCTTGCTTGAGTGTTCCGCTCGCCTAATCTCCAATAAGTACAGGTACAATAAAGTACAAAACTCCGAGATAAAAAAGTGTCCTCATGAGCTGGTGCTTCGCACACCCTGCTAAAAGGGGAACAAAAGGGCCAGTAAGGTTATGGGCGGCAGGTGTGCGCTTCAATAAAGCAATTCAAATGAACAATACGGCACGCTCTGGCTCAGGCACAAATAATTCATGTCTGTCGCTTCTCCAGCTCATTTCTAATACTGAGGAAGTTGCAGAGAGGGGCGATGCTTTTATTGATTTTTCCCATCAGGCTGAGTGCTATTTTTAACAGACAGTTCATCTGGTTCACTCTGAATATTTGCTGAGAAGCCCGAGGGCAGTACATGCTCTGGTCTGAGGTATTTGGCTGAAGATGAGGGCTCATGAATGCCAGAGTTATGCTGGAGAGTCGCAGCCCCAGAGTCAACCATTTTGTGAAGTCATATAAAATGAAAGAGCCTTTATTTGGACAAGCCCAGATTCTTTACACAGTAACTGACATTTTGGTACACCTATGTATACTAAAGGTCATATCTCGACTGAGGTGATCTCTCCGTCTTATTGGGCATCATTGTTCTGTGGGCAGCTTCAACGGTTTAACTTGCTCTGTTCATCCCGAGCACCGAGTTGGCACCATTTCCTTAGCAGTGCATTAGCACTGCTGTCCTGGTTCCAAGTTGGCACAGTCTGCCTTTTTGTACCATGCTAGTGGTGTTAACGCAATTTCCCCAACACTACATTAGCATCATTTTCCTGGTGCAATGTTAGCATGTTTACCTCTTAATTAAGTTAGCGCTTTTTACCTAGCGCTGTTTGGCGCTATTGCCTTATTGCCACATAAGCAACCAAGTCCTTTCCCCTGAACACTTAAGCCAGCCATAGCCAGTCCTTAGTCACTGCCGCTATTTTCCAAGTTCTACTCATGTATAATTTGCTTAGTATCAATATAGTACATTTTCTTAACACTGCCTTAGGTCAGTGCTTTCCTTACATGGTATTAACAAAGCTTCCCCAGAGCTGCTTCCACTCATTAACTTAAGGTTACTTTACCTCTGCGTTTATCTAGCACTCTTTCAGCCCTGCGTTTCTTAGGGCTGTGTTAGCCCAGTGTATCCTGAACACTGTTTCTCAAGCACTTCTGCATCTCAGTGAAGTACTGTGTTCTGGAGGGAGCTGTTCTCTAAAAACGTCTTACGAGTTCTGAAGAGCTCAGGCCATGGAGTTCAGGAGGCCAGCTTCCAGAAAGTTCCGCAGAGGTCTGAGAGAGGGAGTGTTACACAGCACAGAGCCAGAGCGGGGCACAGCCCAGGCAGAACTCTGTGAGACATCACACAGCGGTCAGTGTGTGAGGAGGGGGAGATGCCCAGGCAGGGCCATCCATCATGCAGCACTTGGACAACGTCTCATTTATGGGGATCAGAAAACGGCCAGTACTTTCCGAGCTCTGCTCTGTGTGCGTGCGCACGGCCGCGTGTCCACACTCCAGTAATCCAGTCAGATTCGGGAAATGTGCCGACCCACTCTAGGCCTGGCAGGTACACAGCCTCGAGAGTTCAACGGGTTCAGAAAAGCTGGAAAATTTGTGTGGTATTTGACTGGCGTCCTGGTGCTTGGACTCCGCACAAGAACTGAACAAAATAACAATTGTATCCGACCGAAATGGAAAAGCAAAAAATAGTTTCAGGGCAGAATGTGAAACGTACCACACAAGATTCATGCTGTGAGTATGTAACTAACATCCAAACAAGTTTCGTCCCTTCAGCATAATACATATACCAACCAAATGGTGATGTCATTCAAAAACACATGCTGGAGTATTGACGTTGCATACTCACTCTCTGTAGGTAGGGCGTCATATAGAGAGCTCACCTTAGGAACAGTTCCATTCTCCTCCACAGGTGGCGGTAGCGAGTTGGCGTTATTGTTGGTGGAGGGAGGTTCCGCATTGTAGTCACGGAAACAGCAAAAGAAGGCGCTGAAAAAACTTCTGTTTCGCTGCTTCTTTAAGCTGCTGCTGGACTGGGAAACTGAAATAAGGACAAACCAACAGTAAAATCACTGTCCCTGTAGTGCAAACACATATACATACACAGCCCTGACTCTTCATATCACTATTCTCTGTCTAAAGAAAACACAATGAAAGGGTTTTGACTCGATAAAACCACAGCTGTCATCCATACTGCCAAAACTGTCATCAGCCTATGTTTGCCAGGAAGCGGCAGCCACAATTTGACGTACGTTGCCATGGTAATGCAGCGGCTATTGCACCTTCTCCCAGCACCTGGGGTTCGGTCTTTCTGGAATTACCACCTACTGACACGCCCAAGTTATTCAGCCAGCAGTGTGTAAAAGACACCGTTGTACAAAGCCACATTCAACTTTCACAATGCGAAAAGCAGCGACTGCCGGAAGGCATTTTATTAACAGGACAAGCAAGGGGGCTCGATGGATTTACCACAGACCTGAGATCACAGGCCATGCATCAGAGATGGATTCGTCGCAGGTCACAGAGCAAGTTACGCCTTTTGTACAGAGCCTTGAATTATTCTGTATCACACTCGCCCTCTACCGCAGCATAGTATGCTGCAGGCCTGGTACCTCTTCCAATTCAACAAGAAATACATAGAAACATTGGTCAAATTAACATGGGGGGCATTTTGCGGACTAAATGAGCATTATCGATGGTTAAAACCCTCATGCGCTGGACAAAAAAAAAACCCTCACAGCCATTACTCTGGTCTTCCCTCCATCACAAACTGTGATATTATGAACAACTTGGTTACTTGTGTGGAGAATTTACAGCCTTACAACTGTTGTCTTTGTGTCTGTGGATTGGTGAATGACATCCAGCAAAAACTCTAACGCGCCCATGATGCTCACAGCAGAGCTGCATTCATGACGCAACACATTAGCTGGCTAGTCTGTAAGCCACAACTATTAACAAACTTTAAAACATTTTGGGCAAACTTTCACACAAGACACCTAGCTGGCCACATAACGCTACTCAAATTCATATCTGAAGCACAAAAAATGGTCTTTTAGCTTCTTGTGAGACGCGGTGGCACAGTGGGTAAGTGTACTTGACTTGGGACCAAAAAGTCACAGTTCAAGTCCTTGCAGCGGTGCGTTCTTGGGCAAAACACTTCACTTCCACAGTGACAATGTCACCCCTTACAGTGTTTAGCCACTAGGTAAGTGATACTGCCAGCTATATGACATCTGGCATCACATGCTGCATAAGGATGTGTTATTTCACCCTGTACAAAGCATGAAATGTATGATTTATAAGGACATTATGTCTCATTTATGAAGGCATTATACATGCTGTACAAAGCCTTTATGAGCAACACTTCATCTAAAGTGTGATTGAAATTCTTTGCTACTTAAGTTGTACTGCCTTTAGTTGATCCAGGCTAATCACAGATGAAAAATTAAACCACACAGATTTATTTTAAGATTGCCCTGGATTTTAAGCATCTACACACAAGGAGTAGAACATTTTGTTAAGCGGATTAAACCTGAGCATGGGATTTGAATTATTTTCGCATGAGCATAAAATGTCCAATGTACACAAAACCTGGCTAACATTAGGTTAGTTTTAAGCAACCAAATACAGTGAAGGTAAAACATACTTCATTGAGCGTATCGAATGCGACAAATTATTTTCGCATTCGCATGAAATGGCCAAATGAAAACATTCATATAAATCAGCGCAGTTTCATAGCTTTTTAAATTTCAAAACGTGACAAAAATGCTAAGCCAATGAATTGGATTGTGAACAAATTCAAATTAGTAATTGATCGAACCAACTGCAAATTGAGCAAAGTAAACAGGAACAGGGTGAGAGTGATTAGTTAAAAGGAGATGATTATGCAGACCTTTATGATGCTCAGTTTAGCGCGTTGCCGAATACGGATGAAGTTTTTTTCCGGATGAATTTCACATGGCCTTTGATGTTTGGCAGCTGTTCATTCAAGATTGCATCAGGTATGATTAAAGGAAAACAAAAAGTGAGCTCGTTTGTTCGCGACACGTGGGCCAATTACGCATTTAAAAAAATAAATAAATAAAAATCGCAGTTCAACATCGGCACATCCATAAACCCAGCACCACCCCTACTCACACTCCCTTCTCCAGCACTTCAGCACATTGTCCCACTACCTTCCCAAAATCACATTCCCCCCACATTTCCCACCTCAACAACCATGATGCTCATCTGTAACCGGGCGCTTGCTAGTGTGGCTGCACTCGCATTGATCTCAATACGGCGCTGTGTTAAAGCAGGCATGTTGAGCTGTGTGCTGTAGCGAAACTGGCAATTTTCATATGCAGAGCTTGTGCTGCCTTAGCTACAGGCCCTTATGTAACCATGCCCCATATCTCCTCATTCTTTCCTCCTGAGTGCATTTACAAGACATTCGAAAAATATCGATTTATTGTGTTAGTACGACTAAAACTTGACTTTGAAAACACATGTAAACGTTAGTCCGACAAGAATCGTATTATATCAAATTTCTCATAGTCCGACTAATACACCCAGATAATGCGGTTACGAGTCAAATTACTCCTCCATGCATACACTTGAATTGATCCGAACAGAACAACGTGCTCTGCGTGTGTTCTACAGTTAATGGTGCGGGCTTTGATCCGGAAGTCGAACAGCATAGTATTGAACAGTCGTGTCTTGGGTACTCACAACTTCTGCCATTAATTAGCATAGTTGATCAAATAACCTGCACGTCATCCAAAAATGTTCCTTCCGCTTCCAGAATGACCGTCTCCCACCAGTCTTTGCTCCTTCCCTGCATCCAACATGCCTGGGAAGCCTGGGGTAGCAGGGAGGGAATAAAGTGGAGCATAGCTGCGGATGCATTGTTGGAGCTCTCCAGGAGCATACGGCATCGCTGCCTGCGTTCGGCTAACACCATAATCACCACGGACAGTGTGCATCTCGACTGTACGAACAGCACGTACCAAATGTACAGTCGTACAGTTGTCCATGTTTTCGCCACTGAACATGCAACTAGTTTGCCTCCAGCTAAATAATATAAAGTGTGTAAACCAAAAAAGGTCACAGGAAGAACCTGAAAGGGGGCATTTCGCAACCCCTCGTAGCAGGGAGACGGACTTGCTTTGGTCAATAAATTGATTCCCCTCCCGTACGTGTGCACTGGGACAAGGACAGTAGTCTGATTAAATGCCCTAATTGAGCTAGGTAGCTCGACTTAAATGAGCGTGTGCGTGTACTGACCGTCCAAGCACCCCCTCTAATTCACGTTGCCCCCCCCCCCGCACCTCAGCAAACTGTTCTGGCACCTCACCAAGCTCACTGTGCCTTCCTTAACCACACTAGACTACGCCAGCATCTCACCCAGTGCCACTGTCCCCCAGCTCTGCTTAGGTTCCTCAGCAGGTCCTCAGACATCACACGCCTCCATTTCAAATAAATGAACATGCAGCCGGTTGAAAGAAGGGAGGTTAAGTCTCCCGAGGGAACCCAGCCATGGAATAACTGTGCGTCACCAACCAACTCACCGTCTGCTCTGTCTCCCATAACCACAGTAACACAGACATCACCCACAATAAGAGACCTTCAAACAGGGCGGGCAGCCATTTTCAAAATGCCACCAACCCAGAGTAAAAGCCACTCTAAATATAAAGTGTTTAGGATTGAATGATCGTGGGACGTTCCAGTTCAGCTATGCTCCATTTCAACCAATTCATGCACTTCTTTTTTGTCTCTCAAGTGGGGACAAATATACAACTCGCTACTGCTTGCTTACAGAGAATGAGAACAAAATATGCATAAATAAAATTATTAAAAAAAAAATTCAAAAGTGCAGGAAGTTTTTCTAACATCTCAAACTATGCAAGCCATGCCGACAGCCCCTGAACTGAACAAGGTCTTTGCCGTACATAATAGATGATATCTTCGCAACACCTGGTGCTGCTACAAACTTATAGGTATCAAAATCTGGGCCCAAAGTCACCGAAATGCAGCAGGCCTTTCGCATGTGATGTCATCACTCGATGTGAACGGCAGTGGTGTTGTCTCAAAAGGACCTGATGCCAGCCTCAAAAATAGCCCTGTCTTTGGACCGTCCCATCACAGGAAGAGGATATAGCACCATTTCAACCCATTTTGAACCCCCGTCATCCTAAAATTCTGCTCATATCAACGGCTGAGCCTGGAACTATGGGGACAAGGACAGGGCCCGCTAGGCATTTTCCTAGGGAATTATGGGCCTAAAACAAAACCCATCTTACTCAGTTCCCATTATGCGCAGCTACCAGGCCAGGAACAGGGCCAACGGGCCATTTCCCAGGGCATTATACATCTACAGCACAGCCTCTCTGCAGGTTCTAAAACATACTCCCACAGCAGTTTCAAATGGCCCTTTCTGGAGAGCGGCAACATTTGCCCATCTTCTGGGAACAAGGTTTTCCAGTAGCACCCATAAATCTCTCAGAAAACACATCATTTTTTCCAAAAATGCCCCCATGAACGAGGAAAACGCACACGGAGTTTACCACAGCCTGCACTGAATGAGCCCCAGAAATTTGTTTTAAACACAAGACCCATTTAACGTATAATTAGCAGTAACAGCGCCAACACATGTTCACATAAGGAACACAAACCCCAAAGTGCAACTACAAACCGTTATTCATATTGTATTTGCTTGGTCTACATAAAAAACCCTGTTAAACAATAGAAAGACCAGACTATTGTTTCAATTATTTACCATCGTTAAAATAGCAGTGCCATTTATAGCACTCAACAGCAGCAGGGCAATCACTCCTCTGTGAGAGGAGAAGCTGAATACTGAACTGTAACACTTCTTTTGACTGCCCTTCTCTCCGACAGTACTACAGCTGAGAAAAGTTGTAAAATAACAGCGAAAACCCATGTTTTCCTCAGTCTTTGGCTTAGCCATTCCCCTACCAGACAAGTCAGGCCTGTTCATCAAGCACTCACAGAAAAATCTGAAAATTTTCTGAGGAACAGTGCTGTCCTTAAAAGTTAAATAGTAGACCTGGGAACTAACAAAAAAAAAAATTACACAATAAAAAAACATGACATTTGTTAGATATGCTGTGACTGTTGTCCACTGGGGAATGAGCCTGTCTGTTTACATCCTACTATACAGGGTGTTTAAGGCTGGCTCATATGAAAGTCCCATGGAGCAATGAAAGAGGCTCATCCAGGATCAGGGAGATGGAAAACATGAGCAGCCGCTGAAAGCATCTGCTCTTCTGACAGACTGACTCCGGATCAGCTCACTGTGCAATGTTAGCACTGCCGAATGTTTACCATGCGCGAGAGCAGCTGCCCTAAAACCAACATCTGTTTAAACGAGGCGGTGTAATGTCTAATGGAGCACTCCAGCGCTGATGTAACCATCTGTAATTAAGGGCTCTGGAGTAGTCGAATACTGGTTTAGAAAAATGAAAAACATTCCGACAAAGCATTAGAAGTCTCTCTACAAAATGATTCGCATCACATCACCCTCATCATTATTTAAAACTTTAACTTCATTCTTTCAGCTAAGTGGCTGCTATCAAAGTGGCCCAACTTCACAGACCTGGTTAACCCTGACACCAACAGTCACTTCCTCATTCAGGGGAATCCAGAGTGAACAGTGTCGGCCTCCGTGAGTAGGCTCACAGGCGCACTCTTCACAGAGAGCACAGTCCTCTGATTATAACCCCCACACCCTGACCTGGGCCTCAGGCCCGCAGTCATCAGCACAGCCAAGGCTTTACAAACCGAGACCTGAGGGGGTGGGGGTGGGTCCACCAGCCTTCGCCGTTTCCCGCTCTGCTATTGGATGGCAGCGGCTCCATTTTGTTCTCTGGCTAGAGTTTTTCCCGCGCTCCACGGCAGGCTGAGAGAATGAGAGGGAGGAGAAGAGGAGGGGGGGCAGGAGTGCCAGCCAATGGAAAGCCTGCATTCCTCTTCCTCCCCCTTCAAGCTCCATAAAGAAACCACACCCCCTTCTCCTCAAAATGCAAGTGACCGTGCTACAGCTTAGATCTGTCAGGCACATGCAGCGACCCACACACACCCACACGAAGACACAAGCTCCTGTCAAACACCGACCCAACACTGCGGCCCCACTGCTGACTCGGGCCCAAAGGAGGACACAAGTAATCAATCACTCGGGAATCGCTCCATGTCCACAGAACGACTGCACACGCCATGCACTGTGACATCTTATTCTGGGGGCGTCATCCCCACGCAGAGGTGGGAAGTCTCTGAAATGGAATCGAATATCAGCGACGAGGGATTAGGTGTCAAGTCCATTATTCCCACATTCCTACAGGGGCCCACAAAGCAGCCAAAGAGGAGGCAGTATTTTTAAACAGAGCAGGTTGAGGCCCTGCAAATACAGGTTTGCACATGCTCAGTCCTGCATGTTCCGTTTCTCTACCAAACAAACACGGCGCCAGAGGACCGGCACCGCAAGCAGAAAATAGGCAACGCACTCCGGTCACAAGCAGAACGTTATCCCCAACGCGCAGGAGGTTCGGACAGGCACGGGAAGATGATCTGCGCTGCACGCTGGTATTTAGACAGAAATAAACGCTACTCTCACATTTCAGACCTGCTCACCGCTATCTTTAGAGGCTGTGGATGACCGCCCTGGGCCCCTTTGGCTGGGACTCCACTTCCTGTGGGAGAGAGGAATTCTTTCTGGGTAACCGTCTCAAGGCCTTCGCCACGAGGCAGAAGTATGTGGACACTCCTCTGGCTGATTTCCCTGTTTTACATAGCTTGGGCCAGGCCTCTAAATACCACTGAACACTAATCACGATATAATAGCAGAAAGCGAGATTCTAGTGGTGTTGAAAACGGTTGTGAGGAGAAAAACAAGAGGCAGAATCTGCACAGGAAGAGAAGACCTGCACACAGAGTAAACAGCTGCAGGGTTCCCTAAAGGAAAGACAGGAAATTCCCCAAGTTCCTGGCAAGAGTAAAAACAATAACGGTCGGGTACACAGAGTGGATGGCGCTAACCTGGCATTACAGCACAGCGGCTGTAATGCCCTCTCCTCTGTGTTTACTTAGAAAGGGTGGTCACGATGGGGGCTAGGTTTACGTGCGTCGGGCTCGTGGAGCGACAGACAGGCTTCACAACGCGCTTAATAATTCAGATGGAAAAACGCCGGCGGGCTTAAATGACCCCGCCACTACCTCCAGGGCTTAAAAGAGGAACAGGAGTCAGCCTGTCTGTCCAAGTCGCAGCCGTCGATAAATATACCGCCGTGAGTCCAGAGTGCGTGTGTGTGTGTGTGTGTGTGTGTTTGTGGGGGGGGGGGGGTCTGTGCCAAAACGCCTTGGTGCGAGGCTAACTCCGTCAGGGGAAAACGTGGGAGACGCGGAGGACCGTAGCGCTCCGCTTTACATAACATGTGAAAGAAGGCTTTCTCTCAAGACGAAAGAATGAGGAGATATGGGGCACGGTTACATAAGGGCCTGTAGCTAACGCAGCACAAGCTCTGCATATGAAAACTGCCAGTTTCGCTACAGCAAGCAGCTCAACATGCCTGCTGTAACACAGCGTCATAATGAGATCAATGCGAGTGCAGCCACACTAGCAAGCGCCCGTTTACAGGCGACCATCATGGCATTTTTGAGAGGCCCTGAAAAATTAAAACAGGAGTGTTTTATGCTCGAGAGCTTGCAGAACAGGCGACGCTCATTACTGTGTGGCCCGTAGACGGAGCATGCACCGAGAGCGCCATGCAATGGAGCATCGATATTGAACTGGCGTCTCGGAGGAGGGCGACAGCACTGCGGTTGCTGATGACTCACTGGGCCCGACTGCCGCTCGACGAACTCCACACACGTGTGTGGTGCTGCATGCCATTTCCGCTGCCCTTCTTCTAAATATAGCAAAGAGCCCCGCGCAAAGGCACACCACAGAGAGTAAGGTCAATCTGCTTCATATTTGGAGAGCACATCTCAGCTGTCAGAGCCATTGTTCAAACTGGCGCTTCTGCCAGAGACCTGACGCCCTTTCCAAAGTGCTACCTCTCACTGATCCCAAATTTGCCAGGTAAGTACTATAACAGCAGGTTATCATTCACAGTGCATAAAAAAATTTAGTTGAAGCAACAAGATGGAAAATCTGAACTGTCATTTCATTCACATATGAAGAGACAGGGAAGACTCATCACACAATCAGATGTATTTGCATTGGGATGGTATTCAAGAACTTTCCGGAATTCTTTCCATCATGCTACATGCAGACGGAAGGTTCCCACAGAATTACACCTCAGAGTGGGTCAAAGTCATTGCCAGAATCATCATCGGTTGTAAACTCTCGGGGCACAATCACAAAGGTTATCCAGTGTAATTTGGCAGCCGATAAAATCCGTTGACCATAAGCCCCCCCTGCTAGCCTGCTGCTTCAGCCAATTGGTCAGACCAGGGGGCTGCATTGGAGAGAATATCATGCCGTCCGTACTGCCCGGCAAGAACAGCAGATGGCAGGGTGGAGCCCTTCCATAAGCATCGGATGCCACAGCGTTTTGCACCCAACGTTACAGACAAGTTAAGTCTTTACAAATCAGACACTTACCTTCCCCATCCTGCCTTACAGTATGTCACTCAATTGACACCCACACAACTCAAGATGAAAGCTTAAAAGTGGCAAAAAAAAAAAAAAAGTAATCTTAAGTTCAAGAGCGAGTTTTCACCTCCTTTGAAAATGACCACAAAAATCCATCCGCACTATACTCAGGGAAACCCAAACTCTGGAGGTGAGAGGGGGCCTGGGGAAAGCCTGGCTGAGCCCAAGTTTCTTCGGCAGGAGAATTTCGAAAAGCCAGAGCAGAACTGACAGCTCTTCAACAGGACACACAGTGTGTGCCCAAGAGATGCGCTGAAAAGACATAGGGGAAAGAACAGCGAGGGACAGACCAGCAGCTGCCCAATTCCAGGGCCCAGAGGCAGCCCCAGGCTGGCATTTGATGCCTGGATTACACTGTGAGTAATGTTCCGGAAGGCTCCACAGGTCACTCAGAGTAAAATAAATTCCATGTACAAATACACAGTCATCTCCTAATGAAGGTTAATAAGTTATAGCCTATCGCTCCAAATTATTCCTCAGAAGTAGCGCACACATCGCAAAATTGCATCTAGAGCTGAACGCGCGTGAAAATAAACATCATTTTACGCTCAACATAACCATATATTAAACAGGCAAGAGCTTTCGTGCTTAACAAAGCATGTATGAAATGAGCCATAATCAGCAGCGAGAAGTGAGCAGTGCTGACACTCTGCTAAGCAGTTAGGGTATTCCCACGAACACATTAAATCTCCAGTAACTGCAACTAATGCCTCTGGAGAGAAGCAGTTGAGTGGGAACACTGTACAGCTCCATTGAGATTTTCACAATTTAGCACGGCCCACACAAGACTTCGGAAGGATAGTTGGCCATTTTGTGGATTGCAGAGCCGACCCCTGCAGCTTCAACAGAGCATGCTAGGAACCCCCTCACACAACATTCCTTTCAAGTGATCCAAAGAGGGGAGTTAATCACCCCATTATGCCTGAAAAGGCTCGATCCGCGCACTTCCGCCAGGTTTAGAAAACAACGTCCACCATTTAACACCTTCTTCCCCCAAAATCGGGGAGTTCAGTGAGAGCTGGCTGTGAAGCGTAGCGCCCTTAATTACTGTAATAGCAGATGCTCGGCGGAAGCTTCTGCCAAAGCGGATAACTGCAAATCCAGCGCAACAGTTTAGCGCGCAAGCTCCTCAACGAGAAAATGGGGCACATATTAATTCTGTGAATGGAGATTCTCGCTGAGCACAAACTGTAATTAAAATTAGAGTTGCGGGTAGGCCACAGATCCCATAGGAAGGAGGACACGAGTGGCGACAGTTCACCTCTTTAGCGTAAAGAAGTGAAGACTGCATGATGTGCTTACTTCTCGGCTGATCAGGCAGCACAGCCTCAAGGGAGGACACACCACTTAAGTTGCCTTTTTGAGACCTACTTCCAGGGAAAATGCTGGACTGCATCAAAATCCAGAAAACCCAGAAGACACCATTAGGCAGCCCATTTGAAGATGAATTATCCTGACCAGGATTTAAGAAAAAGCTCTGCAACAGATTTAAAGGCAGCATTTTCACTCTGCTAAGCATGACTTTCGACAGAGACAAATTTGTCTGGGCCTAAGGGGGGGGTCAGGTGAGGCTTCAGTTTGACAGGGGATGGACAGGACGCTCACTACCACTCACAAACAATAACTCAAGGTCAACAAACCCACACTCCAGGGCTCATGTTTTAGCAGTAACAACGGTCGCCATCAGTAGCCTGGAAACCAGGTGATATCCTATGGAATAAAAGTGACAGAAACTCAAAACTTACTTTTGGTTCTCCTAAAAAAAACCAACAGCAAGGACAAGCTAAAATCAAAATTCACTTTCCTTAAGTCAATGATGAATAACCATATGTTGGATCAGTCTGGGTCACAATATATCGGCTAAAATTTGCTTAGGGCGCCAATATACATAATACACATTTCTCTTTTAATATGTTGTTGTTTGAAAGCAAAAATAACAAATTTACATAGGGTTCAGGATATATTTCGAATATCACAAGAATATATTGTGGTAGGACACCATCTTTGCAATGGCATTAGAATTTAAGGGCACATTTCTTAGTGATATTTGAGTGCATTTTCATGCCACATTTGGCCGAATAATTATAATCTAAGCTTGTTTAATTGCTAAATAACTTATGCAATTCACATCTGTATACAAGATACAGTACTTGGTATAATAATGCAGCTATATCATTTAACAATTAATTTTACAGCTACTGGTACTTGTCAATCTTTTCCACAGCAGCATAATTTGAACAGAATGAACCCAAATGCCACAAAGTTTTTTAATGTCAATTAACAAAATAAAGTATAAAAACAAGAAAATATGTATTTTTTCTCAAAAATTTTTTTTTTCATTTGCATGAATATATCAAATGAAAACAATGAAACGCAAATTAAGCGTGCAGCGAAATTTAATTACGCTCATACAATGTTCCAAGGCGGTGAAATTAAATTTCCGTAACATTGAGGTCACATCAGTCCACTTTCGTTTTACCATTTTTTTGTTTAAGATATTACTGTTTTTGGAGAAACTGCATTAACATTTATATTTAATAGGACATATAACCACAGCAGGTATAAGTTTATTACCGCTAAAATACTGGTAGCAATGGATCTGACAATGATGGTCACATCCGTCCACTATATCCACTGTCAGGTCCGTCCACTGGTTTTCATAATAATCCCTTTGTTATGAATTGATTACTTTCTTTTAAATTTTGGATGGTTCATCTTCATCTATAATGTCATTTATGTTTGTTCACGAGTTAATTATACATATTTTACAATAATTACACACTCTTGTTCTGTCACGTCCATTCACCGGGTTTTAGTAATAATGTCTGTTATGAATTGATTACTTTCATTTAAATTTTGGATATTTCATCTTTGTCATCAACATGATACCTTCATCTATAATGTAATTTATGTTTATTCACAAGTTAATTATACATATTTTACAATAGTTACACACTTGTGCTGTCATTTCCGTCCACCAACAAACTTAACCTCACACATCCTGCAATCTCAAGCAGAGCTTCAGAAAAGTCAATGCCCTACAGTATAAATTTTTTGGTGTCCTTTATTAAGAGTATTCACTACATTCCAAACATATTTGGCTGTATCAAAGATGACTTTCAATTTTATGTCCAACTGGCCATAAAGTTGGTACCCCAACCAAATTTTAGCCAATATCAAAAGCTGTCTCGAGGACCTTCATCCTGTACCACCTTCTGTTTCACTGCACCATTAAAAGAAATTGCGCCAGACTTCATACATTCTGCATAAGCACTGCTTTCATGTGTTAAAGAGGGAATCATTAGACTCACTCATGTAAGCCACAGTCCAGCGCATTTCTGCAGTAGGGAACTCGGGTAATGAGCCAAGTTCCCCCTCCATGATAAAGGCCCTTATCTGCCGCTTATATGGCAGGGGTGTTTTTGTGTTTTTGTGACAGCCCAACACGAATACATCTACTTCTAATTACCAAGGTCTTAATTGAACCCCCCCGTTCACTTAATTTGTTGAATCAGCCGCTGTAGCCCTGAACTGTAATAAACCTGCAGACACACTGGCCCTTCGCAGATAAGACTGGACACCCCTCACTGAGAAAGTAATGAACACCGGCACAGTGCACTACTCAGGACTATAAGCTCCTACAAAGACGAGCCCCATAAGGAACCCAGCTGGAGTTTTGAGGGTGTTGAGCTCTGCTCACCTGAAGGTTGTGGGTTCACAGCCCAGGGTAGAGGCTGCAGCTGAGACTACAGGGAGACACACAGGGGCCCCGAATTTGGGTGACTGAGCACAAATCCAGTCCCCCTCCGCTCATGACCCACCCAGGCAAGGATGATTTGACACCTCCCCCGGCGAACGCGAGGAGATGCAGCTTAAACTGCGGGATTTCTGCATCACCTCTGCTGACATACTACAGAGAACCTCCACATTAATCGTCTCTACTGAGGCTTCTAATAAGCACACAGACAGAAAAGAGGACGGGCAGACAGAGATGGGTTTCCGCGAGCCTCCATCAAACCTCGGCCCGTCACGGACCCTGCCAGGCCCCGGTCAGCAGACACCGCCTTAGCTGGCACTCAAAACGCCACCCTGGTGCAAACACCACTGCTGTTCGGGAGATATTAGCCGCTGAATCCTCAGTCATGGGTGGCTGACACTTCTCATGCGTTTAGCCCACGCCTCAAAATAAGACGACAGGGACACACATACACACACACTTGCTTCACAGCTCAATATCGAGCTGCGGAGAAAGACGGAAACCTTTATTCCGATGCCATTTTTCCATTACACAAGCCACTGGACTCAGACTGAGGCCCATTGTTGCGATTGAAAAGTGAAACAAGGCGGTCAGCCACACAAATCACAATGTTCTTCTAGAGTTCACTCATTTTGTGTGAGTGATTTAAAACCACCTTAGTGCATATTGAAGAATTTTAACTTCAATCTGCATATATATTATGCAAGGGTGCTCAAACAAATCCCAATGCAATACGTGTATCTGCCAGGATTTGATTTAATGAGAAGAAAAAAAAACATTGTCATATAGGGGTGATACATGACGCAGGTTAGTTCTGCAGTTATCCGTCTGCTTGGTTTTAATGCACATTCACACTGCTCTGTGTTACTAGAAAACATGTTGCTGCAGCCGAGAGCTCCTTAACCGCTGAAACTGTAGATCACATGCTCCCGGACACACCCCTGTCCTTCACCTGCTGACACCTCACAAGGCCTCCGCTCCTGCGGCAGTAATACAGTTATACAGGCGAGTGACGGGCCACATCCACAACACTGAACTGCCTCCCTACAGTATGCAGGCACTCGGTGTGCGTCCTATACTAAAGAAAGCCTTGTGGAGAATAACAGGCACGGAGGAGAACGTCACTGCAGAGAATAATAATTAGGCAGTCACAATGCTTTATAATGAAAATTAATTAAGGGGTGAAGGGTCGAATAAACAGCCATCCATTCCCAGCATAACTGGGACACGCTGCAATAATTACCTGAATTTGAAGATTCAATGGTCTCAGAGCTGCTTGCAATGGCAGAGCAGGCAGACATCTCAAAGCAGAGTGAAGATTCTTCAAGAAATTAACCCTTTTATTAATATGCAGCAGAGTCTAAATCAGTGCCTCACCCCCCTTGTTTTCTGTGTCTTTTTCCAGGGATCTTTCCCTCCACATCCCTGAGCCCATGGACCATCCTAGCCCTGTCCCTCACCGTGAGCACTGATCCTGATTCGGCCCTGATCCAGTTCTGCGCCATCCTTGACATGCCACTCCCAGGAGCTACAGACGCCACTGTTTTAATGTTCTATAATGGAACTTTACCATAATATTTTATTATTGCTTTAATTTTTTTAATCATTAATATTAGGTAGCCCGCGGAGGTTGTGCTTCCTCACTACAGCCGGGTTCCTCCTGAGATTTCTTCCCACTGGGGAGTTTGATCTCACCACTGTTTGAGTATTTTTCTCCCTCCAGGGAGTTTTATTTTTGCCTCATCTGCTATAGTGGGGATTAGGCTGGTTACTGCCCCTTTTATTCATTTATTTTCTCACAAGCGTGTTTGTGACAGTGTGTCTCTCAAAAATGCCCAACAAACAGAAATGAATTGAATTAAATGCAGTTGTTGCTCAATGAATGCAAGATATCAAAATCAAAGGTGTTCAGAACTTACCATGTGGCGACCTGCAGGGAGCTCCTTCAAATAAGTCACCAGATGATAGGTTTTCAACAACACAAGATCAAATGTATACTCAGCAACAAAAGTTTCTGTGACACCATTTATGTGTATGTTATAAATGACACGCAAAGATCTCAATGCAATCAATATGTTTATTTAACAGGAGAAACACTGACTTTTCAGTGCCAACGTCACTCAAAACGAAAAATGTCATTTTCATGCGTCATGAAGCACTTGTTTGACGTCTAACCAATTGTGACCTTCACACTTCAATACCGGGTGTGACTTCCTCGTGCCATGATGCAAGCAACGCAACCCCCGGTGCATGGACCGAATCAGATGTGCCAGAAATTGCTGTGGGATGTCATTCCAAATCTGACGTAGACGTTGTCGCAATTCCTGGAGTGTAGCTGGCGGGTTATCCAACCGCCGCAAACGTCGATCCATCTCGCCCAAAGATCTTCGATTGGGGACATGTCTGGGGATCTGGCTGGCCATGGCAGGACATTGACATGTTGTTGCATCAGATACTGCTGTACAATCCTTGCAACGTGTGGTCTGGCGTTATCATGTTGCAGCGTTATTCCGGGACCATGTTGCATCAAAAACGGTACCACCAATGGCCGTAGCACTTCATCGCGATATCTTTGACCTGTCAGATTTCCATCAATAACAAGCAAATCTGTTCTGTTTCTAGCCGTGATCCCTCCCCAAATCATGACACTACCACCTCCAAAACGATCAAATTCCTGAACACAGTTGTTGGCATAACGTTCTCCACGTCGACGGTATACACGTTAACGACCATCACATCAGTTAAGCATGAATCTTGATTCATCAGTGAAGAGTACAAGATCCCACTGACGTTGGATCCACCGTCGATGTTGTTGTGCCCACTGTAGACGCAGTCGTCGGTGTTGTACTGTGAGTATTGGACGTCTTGCTGGCCGACGTGGGACAATGCCAAAATGACGGAGACGGCGACGGATTGTCTGTGCAGACAGTCGCCTCAAACCAGGTATCGTTCTTGCAGTTATGGTTGCTGGTTGGAATCGATTTCGGAGATGGGTTGTTCGAATCCAGTTGTCCTGTCTGGGAGTGGTTACTCGTGGACGGCTGCTGCGAGGACGGTCTCTGACATGTCTTGTCTGCTGATGACGCTGCCATAAGTTCCAAATGGTGTTTCGGTGGACATTCAGGCGATGAGCAACTTCCCTCCGCGAGGTTCCGGATTCAATCATCCCAATGGCCCTCCACCGATCATTTTCAGACAGTCTTGGCATTTAGAGGGTAGAGTTCCTGATCCGAAATGGCTGTGTTTTCGATAAGTGATGCTTCCGTCGTTCATCAGGCACAATGTGAACATTCCAAAAATTCTCCTCCTTTATTGCCATCCACAAGCATGATTTACGCACATTTTCACGTGCAAAGTCATTTTCTCGCATTTTCATGATTTCCAATTCAATGTTGTGTTTACGTGTACTGTTTCAGTCTGATATCATCATGTATGACAATTTCATAATTGCGTTATGAAAAATAATTAACAATATTGGTGTCACAGAAACTTTTGTTGCTGAGTATATATATTCTTTAAAACGTATTTCAGCACTTAAAGGGTTTAAGCATTTTTAATCACATTGGAGGACAAGGCGCAAAGAGGGGACAGTTGTCAAACAAGGACCGCTCGCCTTGTGAGTAATCACTGGTGGAACAGTGGCCTCAGGTTGCTGATCGGGAGATTCTCAGAGTAAACTGCCCTGATCCCTGCAGCTTTAAACAGAGGCTCAGACGCCGTATTACAGTGACGGGGGTGAAGAGGATAGATAATCAGACACAATCCCAGTGAGTGCAAACACATGCACATACCTTCCTCCCCTCCATCTCTGCATTATTCTCCCACACAGACGTACTCGTAACACACATTATATATTCACTGCAGCGGCTTTATACAGCCACATAAGACTAAATACAGTGTTAGTGCAAAATGCAGCACACGAAATAGGCTGTTTAATCAGGGCTAATTTTATAGACTGTGTATATTTGGGGGACAAAAGCCAATTTTCTGCAGAATACCCTACAAAATTAAGTATTCTCTCCATTTCTACAGCAATTTCAGACAGTGTTCTTCATCAGCAACAGGACTTTTCACACAAATGAGGCATGAATTACCTGACTCACAAGCTGACTCAGCTGTAAGACACTTACACGACAAGCCACATCACACACAAGAACAGGATGCAGTGGCAGCTGGGGAACTTTCCCTTGACCAGCCAGCTGCACAAGATCAGTTTCTCCCGCCATCAGTCAGATGAGCAGGCTCCTGTATCACCGTGGAAACGCTCTAACTACAGCAGAGCTGCTACACGATGCAACAAGGCACTGCTGTAATTACACCATGTTACATAAGTAGGGGGAAATAAAATATATATGGAATGAGGCGATGGAGGGAGTTAGGAGCTTTAAACGTGGGCTAGAGGAGGCAGTTGACCCTTCTGAGACGGCAGAAATTACAAAAACAGTGGAATTCTCAGCTGTGTACCTTGTTCACAACATTTACCGTAATTAGATAAATTTTATAAGTCCAAGGATGCTGGTACCAAGAAACCCATCTTTCAGAGTAATAATTACACATTACATATTTCCAAAGACCAGTAGAAAGACCAGAGAGATAGATGGGCATATCTTCTAACATGTGCTACTGATAAATAATTCAGCTTGTTGCTCTCCATATTTTCTTAAGGCCAAACTCCCAAATGTTCAAATTAATTTTATTTCTCCAAGTCTGCCTTCACAGAGTCAAAGTCTTGTGAGCACTGCAGTTCATTAAAAAAATGCAGCCCTGTGCAGTCAGCCACAATGACCGAGTGTGACCTCGCACACATCGCCGTCGTGCAATTCTTCATCATCTATTATTTAACCATCAAGTCTCCTTTTCAAGACTGCCCTGGAAATCCAATTCTTTCTCTTCAAACATCATCACTTCAACATACAAGAAACCAGTGTTGAGAACCCGTAAAAAAAATTCAATCAGCTAATCATGGAAATGTGCATACAGATTCACATATCTCTGGATGTACAGTGAAGTAAATGAAAGAAAAAAGAAAATATCAGCATCAACCTAAATAACCCAACTGAATCAGTGAATATACAGATGTAAACTGAGCCCAAGAGGAAAGCACTGCTTAGCATAAATTTGCACTTGAAGTTTTAAAACGCGCGCAAAAAAAAGCTAGTAAAACTGATGACCTCATACGAATGAGTGAACTGCAATCCACAGACTCTGCGCATCTCAAACTGGCTCGCTCAGAGCAGGGAAATGCAAACTAAAACCAGTCTAGCAATGTAACGTCAGCAATTTTCACCAAACTCTACAGCCACGGTCAAATGCAGATAACGCAGCACACAAACCAACTTCCAGAAGTTCAATATTCAGAGTGGCAAATACATGAATGTATGAGCGAGTGTACACAGAAGGCCAGTTTACGCCCCTGAACAGACAGTACTGCAAGCTTCATCCCCCATTAACATGGGCGAGAAGATATTAATATTTCAAGAGTCGGCCATCTGACCAGCAGTGTGCACAAACACCTGTAGAGCGTGAAGAGCAGACTGCAGGACACACGCTGTTGAGTCTCCGAAATGCACCTGTACCACAGCAGGCACCATCTTGCACACATCCTCACCTACAATGCGAACACATGCACTTTGGATCTCATGCCTCCACAAAACGGGATCCAGAGACAGACAATGTGCAGAAATAAATTGGACTGAGCTTCTGGTCGGGCCCAAGTTTCAGATGGTTTAAGTGTAACTCCGGTTCCCGGATCCCCCCCACCCACACACACACACACACACAGCAGGACTCCCACTCTGACACACTGTCCCCATTAGGATGCTCACTGGGGCCCAGGAGACGCTGTGAGACATCGATCATGAACACTCCTTCCTGAGCCCTCCGTATGATGCTCCCGCTGTACTGTACTTCCTCTCCCTCGCTGTCGCGAGCTCCAAAACATCACATCCACACGGCCAACTCTCTCCGTAAAGTTACTGAGCCACGACACGCCCAAGAGGGAAAGCTTTCATTTTCCCTTTCTGCTCAGCCCATTGTCAAGTGCCATTTAGGATAAGCTTTACAGTAACGATCCTGCACTGTCCCAACCTCAGACTATCCCACAAATTCAGCAGATTCATTTCACCTTGCAGAATAGTGGTTTGAAATAAAAAATTCGGAGATGGGACCAAGAGTCATCAGAAGATGACATAACCCCCAACCACCGCAATCTAATCTCAGAAATCCCAAAATATCAAAAGGCACCAGTCCAGGACCTCTTGAATATGCACAGATATAGTTTTGTGAAAACATTTTGAATGGTATTCAAGTTCTTGTCCGGAAATAAATGTCCAAGGACGGCCAAACAGACAGACAGACAACCGCACTGATGACTTCATCCCTCTGCATTATACGCCGGGGGAAAAAAAAAAAAAAAAAAAAGGACAAGAAAACTAGCAGCACGGAACAGTAACGCCCTGAAGACAGCAGCCCTGACCTCATGCCTGCATTCAAAGAAAGAGCCTATAATAACTATACATTCTATTAGCAATTACAAAACCCAAAACCAGTGAAGTTGGCACGTTGTGTAAATCGCAAATAAAAACAGAATACAATGATTTGCAAATCCTTTTCAACATATATTCAATTGAATACACTGCAAAGACAAGTTACTCAATGTTCGAACAGGTAAACCTTGTAATTTTTTGCAAATATTAGCTCATTTGGAATTTGATGCCTGCAACATGTTTCAAAAAAGCTGGCGCAAGTGGCAAAAAAGACTGAGAGAGTTGAGGAATGCTCATCAAACACTTATTTGGAACATCCTACAGGTGAACGGGCTAATTGGGAACAGGTGGGTGCCATGATTGGGTATAAAAGCAGCTTCCCTGAAATGCTCAGTCATTCACAAACAAGGATGGGGCGAGGGTCACCACTTAGTGAACAAATGCGTGAGCTGATTGTCGAACAGTTTAAAAACAACATTCCTCAAAGAGCTATTGCAAGAAATTTAGGGATTTCATCATCTACGGTCCGTAATATCAAAAGGTTCGGAGAATCTGGAGAAATCACTGCACATAAGCAACAAGGCCGAAAACCAACATTGAATGCCCGTGACCTTCGATCCCTCAGGCGGTACTGCATCAAAAACCGACATCAGTGTGTAAAGGACATCACCACATGGGCTCAGGAACACTGCAGAAAACCACTGTCAGTAACTACAGTTCATCGCTATATCTGCAAGTGCAAGTTTAAACTCTACAATGCAAAGCAAAATCCATTTATCAACAGCACCCAGAAACGCCGCCGGCTTCGCTGGGCCCAAGCTCATCTAAGATGGAGTGATGCAAAGTGGAAAAGTGTTCTGTGGTCTGACGAGTCCACATTTCAAATTCTTTTTGGAAACTGTGGACGTCGTGTCCTCCGGACCAAAGAGGAAAAGAACCATCCGGACTGTAATAGGCGCAAAGTTCAAAAGCCAGCATATATGATGGTATGGGGGTGTATTAGTGCCCAAGGCAGGGGCAACTTACACATATGTGAAGGCACCATTAATGCTGAAAGGTACATACAGGTTTTGGAGCAACATATGGACGCCCCTGATTATTTCAGCAAGACAATGCCAAGCCACATTCTGCACGTGTTACAACAGCATGGCTCCGTAGTAAAAGAGTGCGGGTACTAGACTGGCTTGTCCAGACCTGTCTCCCATTGAAAATGTATGGCGCATTATGAAGCGTAAAATATGACAACGGAGACCCCAGACTGTTGAAAAACTTAAGCTGTACATCAAGCAAGAATGGGAAAGAGTTCCACCTGAAAAGCTTCAAAAATTGGTCTCCTCAGTTCCCAAACGTTTTCTGAGTGTCGTTAAAAGGAAAGGCGAGGTAACACAGTAATAAAAAGGCCCCTGTGCCAACTTTTTTGCAATGTGTTGCTGCCTTTAAATTCTAAGTTAATGATTATTTGCAAAAAAAAAAAAAAAGTTTCTCAGTTTGAACATTAAACATCTTGTCTTTGCAGTGTATTGAATTGAATATAAGTTGAAAAGGATTTGTAAATCATTGTATGCTGTTTTTATCTACGATTTACATAACGTGCCAACTTCACTGGTTTTGGGTTTTGTAGGAGCCATTGTGGATAAATAAAAAACATGTGCCTCCTCAATACAGTCAACAGTCACAGTTCGTCATTGTCGGAGAGAAATCTGTGAAAAAGTAATAAGTAGCACAGATGCGAGGCACTTAATCAAAATGGGGCAGCACAATGCAAGGGGCTGTCTCCTGTGCGTCAGAGGCACAGGGTGAGCTGGGTAAAGAGACTGGTTCTGTCCCAGGCACACGGCTGTGGGGAAGGCCAGAGGGATTGAGGGATTGTGTAAATGAGGCTCTGACTAGCGGTTCAGGGGCCAGCCACAGCTGCTGCAAGGTCAACAGGAGCTCTACGCCAAGCATGTAAACCGAGCACAGATGCACAGCTTTCCCCCCGCCAGTCCCCAGCCCAGCTCCCCTCTGGGGAAAATTACACAGCCTTCTGAAAACAAAAACACTGTCAGAATATACCACTGGAAAAAAAAAGAACACACACATCCTCAAACAGCCAGCATCCAAAGAAAATTCTGCACATTATTTGACTGTGGTTTCCCTTTTTTCCAGCAAAAGGTAATCCAGTTCCAACAATGACAGCTTAATGCAGCATTATAACTGAACACCAAATCTACATTGTCCAATTTCCCTTCATTGTCAACCCTCATCTCCACACATATAGCTCAAGCTGTGAAATACACTCACCTTAACTTCACCGCTCAAATCAAATTACAGACACAAACTTTCGACAGCGTTCCCCAAGGCCTGCTGCTGCAGCGGCCACACTGCGCTTCCCCTGCCTTCATGTTATTTCCAGCAAATTCCACATACACCGTGTCCCGTGTCACTGTGTCTGTCTCCAATATGGGTTGCAGCTGGTCAGCTAGGTGTTGTGAAGTTATTTAATTACCCACCCCCGACGAGGCGGCGTGGGTATACAGTTTAGAACAGTCTGTCTGTCTGCCTGCGTGCGTGCATCCGTGCGACAGCTCTGCCACCACTGAAGGTGACCAAACTTTGTGGGGTTGATGATCCTAGGGTACCCTGTCCAAATTTGCATTTTGAGGTCGAAAGGTCAAAGGTCAAGGTCAAGGTCAACAGGAGGCGTGGGTTAGCATCTCTATAGAGTGCGCATCATCTGTTCATCTCTTTGCGAGAGAGGCCTATGAATTTCTTGGTTGACCAAGGAACCAAGAGAGAGCGGTCACACTGAGAACCTTTTTGGCTGCCACGATGGCCAAACGAAAACCTGGAAAGGCTGCTCTTTCAGAGCCTCAGGTCTGTGCTCAAGCCATTGTCTTGAGCAGGGCAGGGAAAACTTGCAGGGAGGAGCTCAGGACCTTGGCAGAAGCATACGATGGGTGAAGAAGTGGTGGCAGGGACACCAGAGTTGTGACTCCTTGGAAGACGAGCCCCGTGCCGGTCGGCCCTCAGTCCTGAGTTCCCGGGCCAAGGACCTCATCCAAAAGGCCAAGGGAAAGAGACACCAATCCTGCCGCAGACTCAGTTGAAGGCTGAAGAATCTTGGGGAAGCAGAGTCTAAGAGTACCATCCATTATTTTCTGAATGAGAAACTGGGTCTGAGAGCATCCAGAAGACAGTGGATTCCTCGCCTTACCAAACTGCAAAAGGAGAAGCACCTGGGTTTTACAAAGAAGTATGCCACAATGACCCCAAGACACTGGGTTTTCTCTGATGAGTGCCCACTCTACTTATTTCAAACTCCCAGCAGCCAAAAGGACCGCATTTGGACCGACTATCGAAAGTAAGTGCCACCTTCTGAACAAATCAAGTTCAGCACCCACTGCCTGGTCTGGGGGGCGAGGTCATCTTCAGGGCTGTCGGGAGTTGCATGTTGTACCCCAGGGCATCACCAACAATGCTGAGTATTATGTCAAGAACATTCTCCAGCCAGTGCTACTTCCCGTACTCACCAGAACAAAGAAATCGGGCCCCGTCACTGCTAGGAAGATGTTCAACAGGTGTGCGGAAATGGTCTTGGTGCCCCTGCATATACTGCTCGTTCAACTCAGCAGTGGTGTTCTGAGCAGCTTCCTGGCTTGCAAGGGCTGCGCAGGAGTGGGGCATCTTTGAGCCTTCCGTTCTAAACAACTTAGTGCATTCTTCGCCCCACAGGCTGAGGGCAGTAATTAAGATGCAGGGGGGATACACTGGCTTTTGAATAAACGTATTCTGTTGAATATTCACAATCTGAGTTGGCTTTTTCTGGGGTGCATGAATTTTTGAGGCACGGTGTATACCCATAGTTTTACATAAAGTTTGAAAATATTTCCACCAACAGTAGTCAATTAGAAACAAATACATTATCAACACAATATCAGCATTTATCATTTTATTTAACGCAATAAGATTAATGAATAAATGATTGAGATTTACTTTCATTGACCCCTGTGGGGCAATGTATTCTCTGCATTTAACCCGTCCGACAGTTCGGAGCATCAGGGAGCCACAGAGCTGCACCTGGGGTCCAACTCCAGTTCTGAAGCCAGAGCCTTGGTCAGGGGCACTGGTTAGAGTGTTCTTATATAACGCATGTTTTTTCTGGGAGGGGGAAATCAGAGTACCCAGAGGGGAAACCGTAAGAAAATGCAAACTCCATGCAGGGAGGCCCTCGCCGGCCGGGGCTCGAACCCAGAACCTTCTTATTGCGAGGCAGCAGCGCTAACCACAGTGCCAACCATGTCACCATGTCAATAGTGCAACCCAACTCCAGAACACTGCTTTCTTCCCCAGAGCTGTAGCTCATACCCAGCAGCTGTGCTGCAGGCTGGTGATTATTTTCTCCATTATATCAGTCTGAGGCCGACACTCTGCTGCACAGGACGCAACAGGGCAAAGCAGCTCTAGGAGGAAATGACTACAAGGGCAGGCTAATCATAGGCAAGGAAACGCACAGTTAAGCCCCTCAGTCCCAATTACTTGTCTCCAGGGGGACTGGACCGTAATTGCAAATGAAATCAGCCTATGAAACCGTGACCGTCAAGCTTCGGAACATAGCAGCACAGTGAAGCACATCCATCTGGGTCGTTGATGACTCCATTCTGTTTCCAGAAAACAATGACTTCATGTGTGGTGACAGGCATGTCAATTTTGCAGTCTGCGTTGATACGCTAAAAGCTACTAATTGTAATTTGCAGCCCAGTGATTGTTCATTCTATGACGTGTTCCGAGTGTGCGGCCGCCAGGGCTGGCGTAAGGCATGATCACACTCTGTGGCTTTGCGTGTCAATCCCAGTCATCTCTGCCTGAACCAGAGCACTGTAATGCTGAGCTGGAGGACTGCAGAAGAGAGGCACCAGAAACTGTAGTGAAAGACTGCTTTATACAGAGAGGCTCTTGTCTGATGCAGTGAACTAGAGTTGAACCACAGAACAGTGAGAGCTGAGGGTGATGAGCTGCAGCGCAAAGGGGAACCTGCTGGTCGTACTCTGGCACCATGCAGAAATATTTAGCATCCACAAAGTGGCATCGCCAAACACAGCACCTAGGGCGTGCAGATGAAGCGCTGTCTATTTCAAAGACCGTCTATCCAACTAGAGAAATGACTGACATCCATAGTGAATATCAAACACCAAAAATGGTTGTGACATGAAGTAATACACGCAGCTACTTAAAGCTGTGACTCAGATCAAGGGGCAAAATGAAATCAGGCCGTTACCCAGCAAGCCTCCACATATTCCCACATACTCTGAATGTTTAGGCACCGTCGTCCTACAATATGGCTCAGCACACCACGGTATTCAAGCATCTATTCAAAAAACAAGTGTTGAAAAAAGGAGAAATGCTACAAAAGATGCAGAACCTATACAAAACCAATCTTCAAGTCCAAGCGTAATCCATTGTGACAACCCATTAGGGAGTGGGGTACAAAGCTGAAATGAAATGGTAAACTAGTTAAAGATTTTTTTTATGCGAAGTTTCATTAAACTTGACCAGTATTTACTTCCCCCCCTCAGATTATGTGTTGTTCCAATGGTGAACGATTGTGAAGTCCCAAGGCATTTTTCAGAAATCGTAACAACCCATCACATGTACGTTGCGACATATTCTATACTTCTTACATAGCATGTTTCAGCCATTTATCAACACTAGAAAGGTCTAAAACGAATGACTTCTGTTTCTCAATACCACAACCAACTGTGGCCACATTTGGGGCACCCACCTGAAATGCAATCCTGAAGCAGTTAATGTGCTAATGATGTGGCACACCAAGTTTTGCTGAATTTAATTAATGTTTGTGGCCGTTTGAGCTTACAGGTTGAATTGTTTACAGGCAAAGGATGACAGATGACAGATGACACCAACGGATGACGACGTTCACAGTAGGTCAAGGACCAGTTGAGTTCATGATAACAACAACAACAACAACTAGAGATTGTTTATAAGGCAAAAAAACCAAACGTCTCCCTCCCATTGATGTTCACAGACAGTAAAATGCAAATCTACATACAAAATTGAAAAAGTGCGCAAGATTTGATGTTAATATCTTAAACAGTTTCCGCGTTGCAGCCATAAAACAGTGGGAATCCGGACAGGAAACCTTTCAAACACACTCTGCCCCCATCCCTCCTTTGTTTATGTGTGAACAAACTAAGTTGGTTTGAAAAAGCTACACGGTTATCATTAGAATGATGTCAAAATTTCAAACAAACCAACGCCCAATTCTCCACAACAAACAGCTAAATAGTCATTATGGGTAAAAGCTTAGCCAATCAGCACAAAGGGCAGGGCTTTGTCGAATAAAATGCATCTCTTTTCAAAGTCAAACAAATCAGCCAAAGTCTCAGTGCGACAAATGATACAATAGTTATGAAGGATCAAACACTGACCAATCAGGAAATGGGGTAGGGTTTCACCATTTCACATGTGATCCTTACCAAAGTCAAACAACCCAGTTTTCAACTCTAACAAATGGTTCGATAGTTATGAAGAATCAAATATCAGCCAATCAGGAAAGGGGGCGGGGTTTCACAATTTAATATGTGATTCTTCCCAGAGTCTAACAGCCCAATTCCCAACTCTACATGAGAAATGGTCCAATAGTTATGAAGGATTGAATATGAGGGAGGGAGGGGTGTCACCAACGTGTGATGCTTTCCTCCATCATCAAAACGCTCAACTCTCAATGACAAACCCATTCCAAAGTCCAACACCCCAACTGCAAACTGTCATTGACAAACAGTTTAATAGTCCTCTCTGTTGAGGACATTGTGGACCAGGCAAATATCGGATTGCTGGCATACGTAACTGAAAGCAATGAGAATATACTTGCAGCTGCTCGTGATGGTCTGGAGAAACCGCAAGAGAGTATGGAGGAATTCAAGAAGAGACAAATGGAGAAGAGAGAAGCGAAGGAGAAGAAACTTCATGGACAGTTTCTAAGGGAGATGGATGGAGTTGCAAGCGAGAAAAGCTGGATTTGGTTAGAAAAGGGTCACCTGAAAAAGCACACAGAAGGGCTTATCATGGCAGCCCAGAGCCAATCACTTAGGACAAACGCAATCAAGTCCAAGATTGACAAAACGCAGGAGGACTCTTTGTGTAGGATGTGCAGAATGAGTGATGAGACGGTCTCCCATCTATTAAGCGAATGCCCGAAACTAGCTCAGTCAGAGTACAAGCGACGTCATGACAAAGTAGCCAAGGCCATCCACTGGGACCTCAGCAAACAATTTGGAATGGAGGTCAAAGACAAGTGGTATGAGCATGAACCTGAGGCAGTGCTAGAGAATAACGATGCCAAGATTTTGTGGGACTTCACTATCCAAACAGATAAGAGACTACCATGTAACAGACTTGATGTAGTCGTAGTGAATAAGCAGAAAGCAGAATGCCATATCATAGATGTTGCCTGCCCTGGAGACAGCCGAATCGCTCTCAAAGAACAGGAAAAGACGAGCAAATACCAAGACCTTGCGCTTGAGATTAAGTCTATATGGAACCTAAAGAAGGTCTCCATTACCCCAATTGTAGTTGGTGCACTTGGCAGCGTGACGGACAGGCTAGAGAAATATCTTTCCGATATTTATGTGGGGCTCAGACCCGTTATTATCCAAAAAACGGTGCTGTTGGGCTCGGCGAGGATCCTACGCAGAATTCTGGAAAGCTAAGGCAACTTGTTGTTGCCAGGCCCAGATATCACTAGTACTATGTACTATGAACCATGAACACACATAATAATACTATTATTATTATTATTATTATTATTATTATTATTATTATTAAAGCTGCAAGCAGTGATGGACGGGCCCTCACACATTTGCGCACGGTGGAGGTGGTGGCGAGATCCTGACAGGTGCAGGTGTGCATTCATGACCACTAGACAGTAGGAGACTGCAATAGGATATTACCAGAGTGGAGAGCCAACACCTTTACGGAAACATAAGCCTGTGCTTGGGGGCTCTCTGAAGCACACTATCCATGCACAAGCCCAGACCAAAATCATGACATCTGAATGGTAATCTTATCAAGAAAATGACATTTGGACCAGTTTTGACAATGTTCGTTTGAGGAAGAACAACTTCCTGTTTCATGACAAGAGGAGACTTTTTTTTAATGTCCGGGCAAGGTCCACATGTCCACCGAATTCCATAGGTTAAACGGGCCGTGTGGCCCATTTTGTTTAAATTTTCTAGGGGATGCCATGAAGCCATATTGCCATGGTGATGTGCAAAGCCTCTACTGTGGAAAGATATACGCCAGGCTTAATGAATGTCCAAAATTTTCTTCGAGCATGTTGAGGACTTCAAAAATGCTGCTGTTGATTAGGAAACGCCATGGAGCAAACGTGTCACGTCCAGGGCAAACTGCGATATTAAATCAAAGAGCATCACACTTTTAACCCGCGTGCAAAATTTTTTGAGTTCTCAAGCATGCCAAGCCTCTCAAATCTCAAAAATGCAGTTGTTGATTAGGGGGCGCAATAGAGACAGTGTGTCATGCCCAGCGCCTATTTTGATGAAATCAAAGAGTATCACACTTTCAACAATGAGGGTAAAGTTTTGCGAGTTTCGAGCATACTAAGGCTCTCAAAATGCATTCATAAAACTTGTAAAAACACAGGAAAGGGATTGTAGCTGTTGATTGTCCTGTTCAGCATAAAAATTTCCAAAAAATGAAGGAAAAAAAAAAAAAAAAAAAAACATCATGAGGGGTCACCCCACCACATTTCATGAAAATTGAAGCATCTTGATGCCAATTTGACCACGTGTTTGGTGGCGCTATAGAGCCACTAGGGTACGCCTAAACTCATTGATATGCCAACGTTGTAAGAACAGAACAATGAACATATTTGTGAAATTTGGTGGAGATTGAACAATGTATGTGCAAATTATAGCAATCTCGTGTTTCATGGCGAGACATCAGAATCTGCCACGCCATCACGGTAAAGCCCATCAACGAAAACTCTTGATTTCGATAAATTTTAATTGCATAAGGCTTTACATGACCCTAACCAAATTTGAAGTCCTTTCGATTAAAAATGTAAGAGGAGTTCATTCAAATACGACCCCTCCAAATACTACTTTTAATGAAAATTCAAAATGGCAAATTCGCTGTTGGATTTGGGGTCATGGTCCAAGAGACTTTTTGGTAGATTGTGCTATGATACCTCATTTGGCAAAGGTTCTGACCATAAACATATATTACACATATATCAGCTTATTTTCCATTGAATTTTGAAAATTCTAGGTGGCGCTACAGAGCCATATTGATGTGTTCATTTAGATAAGCAAAAACAAAACAAAATTTTTCTCCAGGCCCAATGAGGTGCCAATTTTGATGACTTTTCGCCCATTGAAAAGGACTGAAAAATATGATTTTCATTTGGGAATAATAATAATAATAAACACTAGGGTTACAATAGGGTCCTTGGACCCTCAGTGCTCGGGCCCTAATAATAATAACAATAATACACAAACCATACTACTGTGCAGCAGTAATACAAACTGATAGTAACCTGTTATGCCTTCTCCATGCACTCACTGACATCATTTTCATTGTAAGCACCTCAAAGGAATCAGGCTTAAAACCAGTCCGGGAGCCCGTGACAGTATGAGGACATGTAGTACAGCGAAGTGTACAGACACAATGTTGTAGAGACCATAGCCAACCCCCGCGTATTTCAACACATCAGCTGGGAGTTCATTGCCTCTTTTATGGCTCTGACATTCTGCTCTCAGTGTTTCTAAAGCGAACGCTTGACGTGCCAAAAATGCTTTGAATGTGCATGACAGGGCTGCACCCTGCCCCCCAGAGAACTGGCTCTTCCTCCTTAAAGGAATGGCAGGTTGTTCTCGAAGATAGCCGATAGTCGCTACGTGCAGACAGTTCGTTTAATTACAGATGGCATGCATTCTTGCATGTGAGAGTTCACTGTAACCTTGGCGCAAACAGACAGAGAACGTCAGACTGAGTGAAATATCACCAGTGAGGTGAAGAACTGCAGATCAGTCGAAGCGTGATAAAGGTAAGTTACTGCCGAGGCATTTTGGGTGAAGTAGCTGCGTCACAGTGCAATATGTGATAGTGAAAAGCGTCAAAGCCTGAAGACCAGCTTCTGTAGTACGACGAGTCACCTCAACTCTGAACTATAATAATACTGCTTCCTCTCGCCACTGATTACACAATACGATCAATGTAACAGGTACAATGAATAACAACAGAAAAAAAGACAAACAAACAAATAAATTCCCAGCCAACCACATGCATACATAGTTCTTCAGCTGATTTGCCATACAGGGAATCAAGCTAGTCAATTCAGAATTAAAGTCTTTCAGCCAGAACTGGATGACGCATTGAAATGGAGAGGTTTTCTTTGATAAGCAAAATTCTATCTATAAATATAGCGCTTTCAAATGTTCTCCTTAAGCGCAAGCACTAGCAAATTATGCACTAAAATACTCTGAAAGCCAAACAGAACCACAAGAGACAGCCCAATAACGAACACTACCATATCACATCATCTATCGGAGTCAATTCAACATTAACCTGAATAACCTGGTCCACTTAGACACACCCAACACCTAAAGGCACAATCCAATACTCTGGCCCTATCAGCCAGGTAAGAACACAGGCCAAGATCGAACCAGCTTTTTCTGTACTTCAAGTCCCAGGGTGCATCAGCAGTGAGCACCTTCCCTTGTGAGTAATTGAGCAGATGGACCTTTTTTGCTCGCACGACCTCACCAGCACGCACTGAACGAGCAGTGTTAGTGTTTACCTGTGCACACCTGTGGCAGCTCAAGCCAGCTGCTTCCAATGAAAGCAATTTGATGATAGAGGCCTTTTGTTCTTACTGAGATACTGAATATGGCTCACTCCAACTGACACAATCATCCTATCTTTATATCAATGAGTGTCACCTTTTATAACTGGGGAGGGGGGTTATTAAGAGTGGACTAATCTGTCAAATGACGACTAGTCAGCACTAAATATGGTCATAAACTAACCTGACGTCATTCCATGTGAACTCACCGAGGGGTCCCATGATGAATTGAGACCATTTCAAATTTTCAAGATGGAGTATATATCATGATATATCATGATGCCATGTCAAATTTTAGTTGCAAAGTCTTCACAGTTTTTGAGATATAAGCCTCAAAGACATCGCGTCACACCCTGTCTTTCCACTTGTGAGTGAAGTCAGACATTTTTGTCCAACTTTGGTGCTCCGTATCTCACTAGCACAAACCTTTTCTCCAAGCAATTAGCTGGATAAACAGATAATCAAGCTCTTCAGCAAAGACTTGGGGTTGACTAGTGGAATCAGGTGTGGAACTGCTTGGTTGGAATAAAAGCCTGCACTCACACTGGCCCTTTCTGGATAATGTTGAATAGCCCTGTCCTAGAGATGGACCGCGGCGCATATACTTCAATTCAGGCTTGGGCGATCTAGTCAGGGAAAACTCCGGGCACGAACAAGCCGGATGTAACCGTAAACAACCTAAGGAAATGTAGATTCGAAAAGGTGACAATAAGCATCTTCCTTAGCGCCTTTGCAGTGAATTCTAGGTCTCCATTACTCGGGCCGTTGGCCACAAGTCTAAGTTTCGGCTCCGTTCCTTTTTTTTTCTCTTTCTTTCAGGGTCATGATTGTCCTGCTCATGCACGTCCGCGGTTTCGCAATTGGTCCGGGCCTAGACCCGGCCAGAGTACAGGGTCTGAGGAGCCTGTTATATTATAAGCATTAAGACATTGCATGCATATTCAGAGCTCAATCAAAATGACTGCCATCAGTTTGGCGGTTGGCTCTGTTCTAGAATGAAACTTCACTGCTCTTTGACACAGAGGTAAGATATCAGAAATTGTGCAGCCTGGTATAAAATTTCAGACGTATTCATTTATAATTGGTAATCAACACCCCTGGGAAGCGGGAATCTTTAGACTGCATTTTGGCTACGTTGTTTTCAAGTACATGCAGCCTGTATATCTCTCGTCCCAAGCCATGTGAAATAGGTCAGCTCTGTTCTTGCTAGTGATATAGTAAGCTAATGCAGAGTACCATAAGAAAGGGAAATACAGTGTCATGAAGACCAGCCTTTTTCTGAGATTGTGATGGAAGACGGGGCTCAGAAATATTAAAGAAACGGCACACTAATGAGCCTGCAGCGACTGAGTTGCAGGAGAGTGGTTTCGCTTTACAGTTGTTTAGCTTGATAGGAGAATTTATTGTTTTATATTTTATTGCATTGTTCTGAATATCACCAGTGCGACAAATTGAAGCATTATATACTGTTATTCAACTTAATATGTATGCGTATTATTTTTTTTAAAATGCCACTGATAGTACATAGGACAACTAAAAATTCTTGCGGACAATCTGATGTAATTTTTTCCTTATTTCGAACACTGCACATAATGCTGCTTTACAACCTTTTCTTGCAATATACGAGCATAAGACTGATAAACCATGTATAGTGTGGTGGCAACAAAGCCAGAAATGTCAAAACTGTGGCAGTGTACTGCTCGTCCCTTTAAAACTGATGCTTTTTTAGTGCAGATGATATGCTAAAATGGCACCCACTACTAATTGGTGTTTATACTGGGTGGCCAAGATGGAATGAAGCCTGACCTTCTCATGAAACTGACGAGTACATTGTTATGCTAAAAGAATTTTAAGGCCCAGTCACACAGCGAAAACGCATGAATTACGCATGAATTACGCACAGATTTGTGTTTCTGCGCGGAGCGTACGTCGTATGCGTAATTCGTAGGTGGAACGAACGTGGACTGTCAGTGATTGTAAGTGGATGTGCGTCGAAGGCGGTTTGTGCGTGATTTTGAGTTTTGAACGGTTCAAAAATTTTCCGACGCACAACTGTGCGTTGGTGTGCGTAATTCATGAGTCGGCATGCGTAGTTTATACGTCGAGTATGCGTAACTATGCGGGGGACACTCGTCGGCCGTCAGTGCTTATGCGTCAGAACTGGTTTGAATCCGCGCACGTCCACGTCCGTCCACTGATGCCCCACGTTCATATCACGCATGACGTATCACGTTCATTCCACTGACATCCACTGACAATCAATTATAAAACTGACGAATAACTGACATATCACTGACGGAAAACGCATAACGACGCACATCCACTGACGAGTGACGCATTTCCGACGCACGACTGACTGACAGAAAACTGATGATTCACTGATGTTCCACTGACAACTCACGTATGTATTTTGGCATATAAAAGCAGCCATTTCGGGCACTTTTGCCATTCCAGACCTACGGGACCTCCTAGCAGCAGCACCAGCAGCAGGTTTTTCAGCAGCAGCAGCTTCTGGTGGATCTACATGGACTTCTTCTTCGGCAGCTTTCTTCTTCTGCACCCTTGTCTTTGAGGGCAAGCGAGCTTTCCTGGGTGGCATCTCTTGAAGTGTTCTTGATTGGCGAAAGGTACTGAGGAACTCCCGTCGTTCACCGCTTTTTATATGCGCTGAACCGAAGCGATAGTGACGCCGAAGGTGCGTTTTTCGTGCGTGATCCGTCAGTGATTCATCCGTGGGGCATGCGTCGACATGCGCGGAACGAAAGTGCTTGTACGTGGAATGTACGTGAAGCGTTCGTGTTTGGACGTGCTCCGCCGGTGATTCATGCGTCGGGCGTGCGTCGAATGTTCGTGGAATACTGCACCGTGTTTGCTATTATGCGTCGACGTGTGCGATATGTCAGTGATTGTAAGTGATACATGCGTGGTTCATGCGCGATTCATGCGTGATTCGTCCGAGATTTCTACCCCCGACACCCCGAAAAATTGGTCAATTTCTCAACGCACAAGCACGCACAAACCCAATCTGTGCGTGATTTGTGAGTGATTCGTGCGTGATTGGCTGTGTGACTGGGCCTTTACATGTTCCAAATGAGTGTCATCCATACACGCTGAATATATAACCAGGGGAAACCGTTGTGTAACTTTCATCCACAAAAATTCTTCTCATTTCAAATCTTGCAGCAGAAGCGGGCACAAACTTGGTAGATTTCCTGTTTTGCAATAAATACATCCATGACATTCTCCATAGCTTCTTTGTACATTCCTGTTCAATGTTAATCTCTATACAGGAAGGTTGGGCGAAGTGCCAGATGGGCACTTAACTTCCAGAAAAATTATTTATGATGAAAAGACCTGATCTAATATGTACCCTAATGGGGTTAAAGTTTTAAAGCATTGGGCAGTTTTGAACATAGTCATGTGTCCTACAAAAGAATGTACAATTTTTCACATTAAAAAAAAAAAAAAAAAAAAACATTTTCAACTCAATTTTATTGCAAAGTGTCTCAATTCCTATCTGCCTTTTTGAACCCAAACATTATGCAAAAAAAGGTCTGGCAATATAACTGGAAGGCTCTGGTCAGTCCCTAAACATTAAAGAATCACATGAACAAATTGACCATTGTTGAAGCAATCAAGAGAAAAATGGCGCAAAGAAGAAAAAAAAAAGTAATCCGTTTGCAATTTGATATTCTAACAGCTTAGATAGAGGGCTGTTCACTGACAAAATATCATAAGGATATCTTATATTAGTTAGTTAGGTTAAAAGCTCCAAAGTTAAACAAAAATGACAAGCTTCACTCGTGAACAGGGAGAGATAGAGTAAGATGGCCTATATTTGAGGGCTTATACTTCAAAAACTACAAACACATTCCCACAAAAAAAATAAAATAAAATAATAGGCGTGCAATGCACGGAATACCCCTCAGCCCGATGTTGAAGTTTTTGGAGACGCCTGCCCACCCGCCCAACAGCACGAAGGATAGCATTACCCCTTCAGCCTTGAGGGCTGAGGGGTTTATAAAAAAAAAATAAATAAATAAATGAAAAATAAAAAAAACTTTGCATGGCTTCATGATGCATCCAAAAGTTTTATTTTGTTTTTTTTTTTAAGTCATGAAAATCTGTGCGGTCACCATGGGGAAAACTGGGCAATTTGACATGGAATGACACTACATCAGTCTAAATAATCTATAAAAGTAAAAGACAACTCGCCAACTGCCACATCGCTCAAACTGCACTTCTAAGTGTGAAAACTTTAAAATAAAAAACAGAACTCAAAACTGCTGATTCACCCACACAAACAGACACCATGTTTCAATAATCTGATTCCATAAAGTACAAACTGTGCTGGACATCCATAATAATAATTTCACAACATTTATATATTTCCGCCGCTGCAGTGCACAAACAGGAAGAAGCTGCCGCGTTCCCGCTGACATTTCTCCCCATCGCACTGCAGTCCCATACGGGGAGCGGTCCCCTTCCAGAGGGAGATATGCGTGGAATGGGCAGAGGCCGGCCCAGAATAGCCAGCGCTAAAGCCAGAGGGGACTCCAATTACCTGCTCCACACCAGCCACTGGCCGCAGCGGGAAACACTGCAGGGGCCAGGCTGACTCCAACCGCGCGGCGCAAATCACTGAACTTTTATTTCTCAAATGCTTCTAAAAAGAGAAGAAAAAGGCACAGTTCAGTGTCCAAAAACTAGAAGCTGTATTATGGCGTCATGTCAGCCATTATCATCAGTCCCAATACTTGTCATGCGTGAATGGGACCAACAGAATACAGCCAAATACTTATAAGCAAAAAAATCATGAAATTAAAGACATTAAATTTTGCTTTAGTCATTTTTTTTAATGTTTAAAAATTAAGAAATCATAAAGAAAAACACGCTTGACAAAATTGTCCACATACTATGGAATTTCAGTGTAACTTGAACTACATCATATTAATAGACTCCAATTTAACTAAGCCATAATCAAGTATGCTACAAGGAGTGATTTGGATCAAGCAAAGCAGCCGCTAACCCAAAGGGGCAGGGAACACCGCGAAACCTGTGCTAATCCCATTAAGGTAAACCTGAGCTCATCCAGCGATGCCTCGATGACTGAATAATTAAAGCAAAACCATCCTGTAAGTCCTTGTTTCACGGAAACGTGTTCACGTGGTGATAAACAGGACACAAAAAGCAATACAAAAAAAGAATGATGTTACTATAACAGCAAACACAAAAAAAACAAAGTTCACAATAAAAGTGGCTTTTGAAGCTCAGTGCGTCCCTGGATAGAGATAAGAAAGCAGTGGCTTAAACAGGAGATGAGCCTCTTTAGGTTATAGGATTTCCCCACCTCAGCCTTCCCCATCCACGCAACTCCACAGGCCTCTCAAAATAGCCGCGCAGCATCGTTAAAAATTCCACCCTGAATCCAAACGCCGCTGGGGTAAGATGCTGCAGAGGGCTGTGCCATGAGGCATTCCCCATCCCAGAGCCGTTTCGGTTTCAGCTTCAGATATCAAGCTTACATCTACTGCATGGTTGGAATAATGCATTCGAGCCATTTCATATTTTCTGAGGAGATACTCCCCATGTTGCTGGACTGATGAATATGGTAATGAAAGAAAGGTTAGTGTTAGTGAGGGGGATAATGCGGCGCAGCCTCTGTTAATTTCTGCATTAGTGTTAAATGATATGGTTTCATTTCATTGGTCTCGCCCTGCACCCTGATGGTCGAGCAGTGGGCTCCTCGGAGACGGGTCAGTAACTGCTCTCTGTCTGAAAGCACAGGGTGAGGAAGCCGCCTGCTCTCCTGGACCCCGCGCTCCTGCCTCTTAATTAGCCATGTTGCGCCGGTCGCCAGGGCCAAGGCTGAGGAGGTGGGCGGACGTGAAGCCGCATAAACAGAATGACTAAAGCCTGGCAATTAGGTCGGGGGGAAACTGCAAGGAAAAGTCGTCCCTTTGAAACGCATAAATATCTGCTCTCATCCAACGAACCAGATTAAATCCAGGAGGCTGTGAGAATGAAGCAGCTGTGGGAAGACGCCACAGGTGGGGCTGCAGTGTACAATGCACAGTTTAAGGACTCTTATAAAAGAGGAAATGTGGGCTGGTGAGACTCACGGTGACACCCACACAATTTATTCAAAAAAAAAATTAGGCCAGTGACATAAGCTGCTGATACACCTCACTGACACTCACTCTCTCTGAATACTGGTCAGCAGTGACATCATCTCCAGAGCAGATGTCCTGAGTTTACAAGTGTTCATCAGCTCTGCAGTCTCTGCCAAGCTGTTCTAGCCCCAGCGGTCCTTACGAACCTCAAAACTCACCTGTGCTGCTCTGAGCAGGAGCTGCTCTCCACGTGGGGAGAACCTGATGCACGCAATTCAAGTAAACGGGTCACTAAGAAATCATTAGCAATCAAGGAGACAGTCGGTCTCCTTGAGAAAATGAAAGAAAATGTCTTCAGATGCAGCAGCGATGACAACCATAAATCCATAGTAGCCATCTGACTTTGGCCGAGGGCTACAATGACCATTTCCTATTAACAGAACCATTTTATCTCTGCAAAAATAATATTCTGTCCTTCAGTCATCTGTAGTCCATCAAGCAGTATCATTTCAAGGCATCTGGCCACTAAAAGTACAAATAATATTTTAGCATTTCCGGGAAGAGGCAGTTAGGCTGGAAGCTTTTGGATCCATGACAGTCCCTGCCAGTGTAGTCTGACATACTAAATACACACCAGTTCTTTAACTCCAGTCAGGCTCATTTACATGTGTGGAGCTTCCCAGCACCATTACCTTTTCCAAATCACACAGCTCCTACTGGTGGCCCTTTCACTGAAATAACGCTTCCCCATTTCTCTTCCACGGTTCTCCTCTCTTCCTCAGTGCGCAGACTGTGGCCATATTGCACAGGCAGATGGTGAGGCTTGCATTACTGACAGAGGCCTTGGCTCTGGCAAGTAAACAGAATCCACGCTAACGCCGAGGATACAGGCTAAATCAGACCTGTCAGGAGGGCAGGCCCTGAGCTGAACTCAAAGTACTGCCGCTATAAGCCAACCAAGCAGTCCCAATCAGAGAGTCTCCCTCTTTTTCAGTTTACCAAGGGAACTCTAATATGTGAACTCACATGTGAGAAAAACCAAGGTGTACGCCAACTGTAGCACCTCCCCTTGAATCAGATTCCTTTTCTTTTTTTTGAACTGCTAGATGTGTGTTTACGTGTGCTCATGCATTAAAAGAGGGTTCTGAGGCCAAACATTAACCATTTTTGAGAGATGATGCTGCTCTATTCTACCCAGTTAAATCAGTCACGTGATAGTTTGCGAGCCGGTGGAAGTAGCAGGAGAGGAGAGAGAAGAGGAGGGTGACCTTGCGCTAGGATTTAAAGCCCAGGCGCAGCAGCCATGGAGACATCGGTGTCACTAGTTCCACCGAAAGGAAGCAGAGGGGTTTCTAATGTTATACACTGTACTCAAGTGCTTAGACGGTGCTCACCTGCCGTCTGACTTCACCCCGGGAGGCGTGTGACCTTTCCCAGCATGCCCCAGAGCTGCGACCTCAGCTGGCTCCTGCTCGGCATTCGAGGGAAAGGTCAACACCTGAGCCGGGACGAGGAATGACTCCGCAGCATTCCGCCAACGATCTTTCCGCTGGGCCGGGACCCCCTCGGACCCTTTTAGCCACATCCCAGCGTTAACGTCGCTGGTTTAAAATGGAGCGGCGTGCTTCCGGCCTCAGCTGTGCCGTGCCAAGGGCTTCAACATCTTTCTGCCGCACGGCCATCACAAAACCGTCCTTTGGGAAAGCCTTCTGATGGAGTCGCGGCGGGGAAGCCACTGGTTAGGATGCCAAGTTTTCCAGGTTTTGGCAGGAAAATGACTGCATGGAGAATCCATTTGAGTTAAGAGGTTGAGACCAGGGGCAATCCATTGTTTCCACTGAATTTGTCAGTGGAATCCACCCACTTCTTCCCATCCATTGATCTGGAGCTAGAGCCAACACACACCAAAACCGCAGCTAGTTTTGTGAGGAGCAAATATTTATTCTTTGCAAAAGCTAAAAGGAGCCTTGAGCAAGAGGGGTTTGATTACGCTTGTGGTAAACTGGGCCCTATACTTTCCCGGAACTCTCCCTACAGAGTGCCTCCCCCCTGCAGAGGAAAACAACACTGAGGGGCCTGGGGGGGCAAAAATGGAGGTAGAAAACAGCAGCATAGACCCTGCTCAGTGCCCAGGGCTCTCCTCCTGCCGATAGCAGCTGTCAGAGCTCTTCAGTGCTTTGTTAAAGGGCACGCTGAAAGGCCGCTGTTCCACTGGCCTTGCCTGCGACCGGGACATCCCTTGGCATGGCCCAACCCCCCCTAGAGATTTACTCATTTGCTGGCCTCCTTCGGCCTGCGCCATCGTCTTTAGCCCAGCGGGGTCCCACTTCTCTATGCACATCCAAATCGCTGAATTGCAGCTCTCTTTATCGCTGCCCGCAGCCTCTTCTCTCAAAATCTCTTAATCGGAAGGGTTATTGTGTAATATCTGCATCAACGAGATTGAGCTAGTGCCGGCGCTCAGGAAAACAGTCACTCGATGGATGACAGTGCTCCACATTATATAAGAGCTCAAATTATAGAGCTGGCTGTGCTTTAGTAGCTCATTGATGGACTCGAGGCTCATCAATCAATTCCAATTGTGACACAGTGAAGAGACACTCCCACACCTCGGCTGAGCTGCGTCACAGAGACCATCACCGCTGACGTTTCCCCTTCCTCCAGGGTAAAATCCACATCACCGCCGAAAGCATTTTGGTAAAACGTTATAATTAGGCCAGCGGAAAGACCTAGTGTTGAGACTTCTCTAAAGGAAATTGCCTATCATAATGGAGGGAAATGTTATTCCTCGGAAAGAGCACGATGGCAGAGCATCATTTTGCTTTGTAATGAGATCGCGGTGCGACGATTTCGAAATTAGAACATTAATCTCTGGGTTTAGCATACTGTTACTTAGAGATAATCTTATCGATGAATGTCAAGGGCTGCCTTAACCAGAGAAATTCACAGACAAGAAGAAGAGGTGAAGAAGGGATGCTTTCGTTTCAAGGCCTGTCGCTCGCACACTCACTCACTCGCTCAAAGGCAGGGCAGTGACAAGCGGCCGGTTACACTCCACGACCCCTCATGCTGAAGCTCTTGATCAGGGGCTGCAGTGACCGGTAAAGCCAGTCAGAATCACAGGCTCTTCCTCTTCAAAAGCCTCTTTGTACAGCCCTGGAGATGCAGCCACTGGGACAGTCACACGGTCTTCAGTTACCCTGACCCCACACCCCTCCCAAACATCAGGTTTCACCTCATCCTACAGATTCATCACAGCCACAATGCTGCTTTTAGGGATTGGCATCTGCAATGCACAAGGTTTCCTCCAGCCCATCAGCAAAATATGTTTGCTATGTGCATAGTGTTCGCCAGACAACCGTCTCCCCGTCTTTGAGACGGGCAATGTTTACCTGAGAGGGGTAAATCTGATTTGAGACGGGTCCGGCCATTTTCAGCATTAAATTACCTATGTGTGAGACGGGCGAGCATTTGTATGGATGACAACAGTTGTCCCAAGAATCTGCGCAGACTGTTTGACTTCAACTATTTAGTGAACCGAGGTGCTGTAAGTCGGGCGCGAAATTGGGCTCAAATATAAACTTAACATATGACCAATCTGTGCACTTCTGTCTTATTATCTATGCACTACACCCAAGGCTTGTAGCATGCGTGGGCAGCTGAGTTGAATAAAGTTGTTTTAGAGGTAGGTCTGTAATTGTATTGATGATGTGGATGTCCCAGAGCATTTTACTCACTGTAATGTGATTCAAAATGCTCTGCGTAGCACTGATTTGTTTGATTCAATGCCTCTTTCAAAGCACCGTCAAGTAGTTTTTATTCATTTCGGTGTGTTGGTGTAAACAAAAATAGAAACTTGTATACTTGTAAACTTGTATCGGGCATTTGAGTAAATGTAGCCTGAAAGAAAGACATGTATTACGGTAATCATAGCGCCGCTCATTTATTTTAGAATCAAATTGCCAGCTTTCCGCTCTTGAAAGTTTAACAGTCACCAGATTTCATCCCCAGATGATCCACTGGTTGTGGTGCAAGACCCATATCATTTCCTTCTTGGCCCTCTTGAAATTCGAGCCAACAGGACATAAAATACAGTTCTAATGGAGACAAGTTGTAGATTTGGGTGCATATTCCTAATAATAATTTATTTGAAATGACAATCTTAAGGCGAGACAATATTCCATCTTCAGCAGCTGATCAGAACTATGTGTAACAGCGAACAGTTCTGCCACTTCGAAACTGGTTGTCTCTTGATCACGAAGATGGCGATTCCCGACAAGTCATTTTAATCATGTTCATGGTGTTCTGAAATTGCGAGGCAACGTACGAAAGTATGGAGAGACATTTGTCTCTTTATTATTCAATCAAATAGAATAGATTTGCAACCAAAAAGAGATTTGAGAGCAAGAGAGAATATGTGGCAATCAAAAAGAAATGTTTTTGAGAGCAAGACAGTATGATCATTTTATAAATCATTTATAAATCAGTCCTCTTTACTTGCAAGTAAAAAACACTGGCTAGAAAATCAGTTCTCTTTGCTTGCGAATTCAAAAGTTTTGGTTGCGAATTCAGCTGCACTTAATGGGCGGGGCCCACTCTAATGGATGAGAGAAGAGTTTCTATTGTTGGGTTTAACCTGACTCCACTGCGGGGTACACCTTCCGCGTTACATCCACTTCTCCTTTGCTCAACCGGGAAGTTGATAGCAACAAGATATATCAACTAGAGGCGCTACGTTGTTCGTTCCAGATCAACCAATTTGTGCAGAGCTGACCGCCAGCTTATGACGGGCGTACCTCCCACTGGAACTAATGTAAACAAATACGCTCTGGATAATATTTTGCTAAATATCAGTAATAATCATTCAGCAGCATGTTGATTTCCAGCCTTTTACTAACCGATAACAAGAGAAGAGTCAGCTTTAAACGCCATTTCTGTCCATTGCCGCCCATTGCGTTCACCAAAAGCGTAGTTGCTAACTAAGTTGGCAGCTTACATAGTTTGTCCATTCAGTGTCAATGGCTCCTACGACACGAGCTAGCATCTGTGATTTAGAGAAACTCACTCCTAAGCGATTGATATTTTTCTCTTGGGTCTGTATGGAAATAAAGAGGTATACATCCAGTCTATCTTAAAACCCCTTCGGTACGGTAATATTATGACCGACCTCATTCTGTCAGGTTGAGTTCATGTTCTCTAGCAGTACGATCTAGGACGAAGCACTTGTTAATTTATCATTGCAAGTGCCGGGAACCTTGATAACGAGCGTCTTATTGTGACCGCTGCCAAGTGGGGAAACTCGTTTACAAGGAAACTCTCGCTGAAGAAATGCCTTTATAAAAAAAAATAAATAAAAAAAACCCAACAACACTGGTTTGTTATTGATCTTAAAAAAGAAAAACAAAAAACACACTTGTTGGTCATATCAATGACTATTTTTTGTTTGAAAGAAATACCGCTGCATAGTGCAGACCCAGACAGACATTACGACGGACGAACAACTAAACCTACTTCACATCCACTGACAGTGAAGCAGCTGCTGATTCCAACAGGTTTTCGGATGTGCCTGACGCTGAAGGCAGGAGTGATTCAAAGTAGGGCAGTATTTTCGCTCATAAGGACTGCACGGATAGCACTCAGTGGAAACCAATAAAACCGAATGTTTATGCAGTCATGCACGAATGAGATGTCCATTTCTGGTCCTACAAGCTACGACGTTACCCCCGAGGTAACCAGGTGATCTGGTAGTGGGAAAGGGCAAGTCAAGAACAGCTTTACACTATATAGGCAAGTTTAATGATTTAAAGCCAATAATCTACGTTGTTCAAGCCAAAAATAATTTACATGTGAAAGGTTTAGTCAACAACTTTCCCTCTCCTGTGGCTGCCATTAATGGTGACATAGTGGTCAGGCATTCAGAGAAAAATTTTCGGAAAGGAGCATCCATTTTGCTGCACATTGCTGTATTGGATGCCTGTCACAAGATGACGACCAGACCTGCATATTCAAATTGTAACATAGCGCCTCTAGTATATATAGCCTGTTGGTTGATAGTCTATTGCTCTTTGAAATTGAAATGTTTCCAATAAGTAATGAATTACGCTACATAGCATAGGCTACACCCTGCCATACATTCACAACAACAAGTAGTAGCAGTAACGAATTATAATGCCCTGCTGCTTCAAGCACACTGATTAGCAGCAACATGGTTGCTGCTCAGGCTACTCTGCTCAGGCCATGACTAGCAAGTGGAGAGGGGTAACCATGTTCCTGCAGATCAGCGTGCTTGAAGCAGCAGGGCATTATAATTCATTAGTTCTTCTTCTTTTGAATGCACAGGGAGGCGCAGCCTACGCTATTTAGCGTAATTCATTACTTATGGGAAATATTTCAATTTCAAAGAGCAATTGACTATCAACTTACCTCCCACTAGCATAACCCAAAGGAGAAGTGGATGTAACGCGGAAGGTGTAGCCCGCGCTGGAGGCAGGTCAAACCCACCAACAGAAACTCTTCTCTCATCCATCACTGTAGGCTCCGCCCATTAAGTGCAGTTGAATTCGCAAGCAAAAAGTTTGAATTAGCAAGCAAAGAGGACTGTTTTTCTAGCATAAATTTTTTTACTTGCAAGCAAAGAGGACTGATTTATAAGCAAAATGATCATACGATTTTGCTCTCTCAAAATTTTTTTTGATTGCCACTTATCCTCTGTTGCAAATCTATTCTATTTGAGTGAATAATAAAGAAACTACTCTCTCCATACGAAAGACCAATTTCTGCGATACAGCCCATACATCAAAAAGGCTTCCAAGTGGGAGTTTCGTTATTCCAAGTCTTTATGTATCTGGCCCTGATACGCAAAATGATTGGTCATATGTTGTATGTTATCTTTGAGCTCAGAACCGAAGTGGGAAGAAGAATTTGCAGGACGGGCTATATTCTCAGAGATCGCCCTGGATACTGATTCGTGCTGAGCAGGCGACTCAAGGACAGACTGGCCATGCAGGGAACCCCGGCTGAGAGAGAAATCCCATCGCTTCAGTCAGTGACATAATGTCGAATGACGGCACTACTTCCAGCACTGTTGTTTGCCCACTGAAATCTCTATAAATACTGAAGAATAACAAGATCTTGTTACTGACTAATGTAGTTACTTTATAAAAATATTTGGCGGTCTGACGCAAAGTCTTGACAGAAAACCTGCTAAGGCAGATCAGCAGATGGAGCGCCGAACTCGATCTCCCTACACAATCTAATCACCTGCTGAATACTGATGTCAGGAAAATGTCCAGTCTTTCCACTAGCGCCCATTCTTTGAGAATCTCGGTCCAAAACAAACTAAATAAATGTGTGGCATTGCCGGTTGTAATAAATAAAGGTACTCGTATTGTGTCTAAGGCATTCAGCATTTGAGACGTCCTTCGGCTGTTCCCAGTGTTCTTTGGAATAGTTCAAACAGTCAAGTTGACGCTGTCCGCACTTAGCACATGCGTATCGTCTAAGATCACTTCTGGTTTCCCTTGCAACGTAATACAACACTGAATTTGTTTAGGTTTGCGGTTCGACTAATGCCATGATTTTCCTTTTCTACTATTCCCTTAAGTGAACCCAATACGTGAATGCACTCAATGTTTTGATGCAAGTACAGCTGTACATACAAGAGGAGTTTCTTGTTTTTGAATTGAAGTGGTTTCTTTGACTCTTCCTTCCGTGTCAATGGCACTAAACACCCATCAGTTATTTCTGTTGAGTGCAACAAGCTGGTTCTTTGGGATGAACCACCAACGTAGGTGGTTTCGTCTTGGCCAGGTTGGGTTGGTTGCAGGGGTGATTCCATTCTGGCTAACACTACGGCTACATGTGAGGTGGATAACAAGCGATTACACAGCAAAATGGCGCAAGCAAACAGAGCTAGATCCACCTGAGATAAGCCAGCTGGTTGACCTTGAACCAAGATTAGAGGAGGACAGACAAGTACATTTTTTGAGGAAATACACAGCCAAGAAAGGAAACACCTCTCAATGTTTCCTTCACGCAAGTTAGCGGAGTCTTAGCACTTCAACCACACCATTTCTCCCTACTTGATATAAGACCACAATAACACTTGACTCAGAAGTGAAACTCTGCTCAACGATCTTACTCATGGTTTACAGACAACAGCTGGATAGACCCCGGCAGAAATGTAAATCTCCATATATTTCGTTGGACCGTAATCAGATAAATGAACACAGCCCTGTATGCCAGTGGACTCCAGGCCTATACAATGGGTTTACCCTGAGATTCAGAGCCATGCAAACCATGCCGTTACATCAACTGCACCTTAAGCCTCCAGGTATGCGTGAAGACACAAAAACAACCTCAGCAGCATAATACCAAAAGAGCCCGCTACAACAAAGACAATGCAATTTTAAGAAAATGGCACCAAATCAAGAAGAAGAAATCTGGTGTGAAATTTTAATTATGTTTACCTTTTCTTTTTTTAAACAAAGATAAGGTTTTTACAGGGACTGTAATATAAGCCATGACAATATGTTGCAATAGTTTGAAGTTCTCATTCTCAAAAGGCCTTCTAGTGAGTTTAGGGGATGAACAGAACTTAGAAATGGGCAGAACCATTCTTGAAGTTCACCTGATTTCAAAGGTGTGATGGTAGAAATGTCCATGGCTTTGAGGATACTGCTCTGACTGCAGGTGCTGCAAGTGCCCAGAGGAGAGGGCCTGTCTAAAACAAAGAAGCAGCATATGATGCTGCCGAACAGTGAGGCTTGGAGCCTAGTCCTCACAAGGACTGTGTCTCTCATCCCAGCAAGAGTGGGCCTGTCCATGGCCAAGCTTCAGGTCCAAGCATTACACCTTCCACAAGCCAATGTCCAATGCCAGGATGAAAGCCTTTGCCTACTGATTAGTGCCTTTATTTCAAATCTCTGATTTATGGCAACTATCCCAACAGATGCTCAGGTTCTCTCTCATTACTGCATTGGTCCACCTGACAAAAGTATCCTCTAAGAGCTCAATGCACAAGCATTTGCATTTCCCCGTTTTTTTACCCATAAAACCTACAGACCCATACACGGGTTCTTCAAATTCAGTAGCATTATTCCAACAAGTGGAACTTCAGGTCCATTTTAAATTTGAGTGGAGATTCCATGGTTTCCAGACATCCCAAATATGTCCCGCTGAATTACAGGGCAATGTGTAAAGACGCACAAAATCCAGATATTTTCAATTTGATGTCAAGCTGAAACTATGAAAACATGGCATCTTGGGTCAGAATAGTTCACTCAATTAAAGCAAAGTGATGTTGCTTCAATAAAGTGCTGCAATTAGCATTTACATGCAGAAAATAATTGGGACATTGTCCTACAACTAAAAATATATTCTTCAAACTCTGAACCAACTTGGGGGAAATTGAATGAAATTTCAGAAGTTAATTTGCACAAGCCTGTTTTCCCCTCCATCTTTCAACAGGGGGCTAAAAAGCAGAGAGAAAAATAGGTATGACAGGAAATGATACAAATAGTTAAGACTGTGCAAGACAAAAAACTATTGAGCCATTCCAGCTGAAATTGACCAGGGGTTGGCACCACCCCATCACAGATTTTGTTGATTTTTTCCACCAGCAGTTGCGATATGTACATGGAAAAAAAATCCCAAAATTTTGGCTGCCAACTCCAACTGGTTACAAAATGGCAGCTATTTAAAAATTCACCTTTTACCCGACTACCCGTTGCAATGTGCCTTCCCACTTTTTTCAAACCCTTTTTTCGCAAAAAAATCAAAAAGTATAGACCTACTGGCACTCGTGTAATTTTTCGTGCTGATTCCGAATATGTCGTCAAATAAGTGATAGCGCCTATGGTTTGGAAACTATCAAACACGCAATCAATACTGGATGCAAGGTTGAGTGTGTAAAGAGGCTATGGGATATCTGACTCACTCTGCACGCAGTAAGGAAGTGAAAACATCATTCTGAACTGCTGATTGTAGATGGCTTTTGAAGGCATTTTGGGGAGATTTTAATGACTATTTCTTTTTTTTTTTAGATTCGCCAAAAAATTTGCCAAATATTTTCCTTTGTAGCGAATCATTTTTTAATTTCGCTATTGGCTAATTTGGCGAGCGGCAGCGGAAGCCCTGGTTAATGGACTTCCTCAGTGACTAATTTGATCTGTTTGAAATGTTATATTACTTGTAATTTCTTGCAGTATAGATATAATCACACTATCTTCTAGGGTATTTTATTCTACATGGCATGTATGGATGTTTCTATGTAACATTTGGTTAAAAATGTTGTAATTAACAACTCTTAACATGAAAAACACCTAATTAAAGACATTAACAGCTTGTTAAAATCCTGCAATTACAATTGTGGTTGGAATGAAAACCAGCATACACAGTGGGTCTCCAGGAACGACGTTAAAGACCACTGCCTTAATGAATGAGAGAGCCCACCTCAACTGATGCTATGTTTTTGTTTCAAGACCGTAAACAAGTGCCATTTATGTGACTTACAGAGTCAGCAAGGTAACTGGATACAGATTGTGCAGATCAAATCCACGCTAGATTACAAGGCTACAAACTGCTGACCTTTTGCCATAATTTTTCAATATCCCTAATAGATACTACTATACACTCTGTACATGTGTATATGTGGTGATACTGTTTTCATGAAATATCCATTTTACGTTTTGGAGGATTACATCAAAACAAAGCAGAACACCTCTCTAATTTTTTGATATTATAGAGTTGAAGTGATGAGCATAAAACAAGTTTCATTTTGATATCAGGGTGCAGCAATGAGATAAGGGGGGCCAAAGTTATTGTAGGTGTTGACAACTTGATATTGGTAATCATGCATGCAGTCATGCAAGCCATTGCACAGCACTGGTTAGTGGTTACAAGATTAGACTTAGTTGGGGAAGGCCCAAAACCTACGTTCCAAATTCCAATTCTATTATTATATTTAGTAAAGCTTTATGCCATTCCAAAATTCTAAGTCTAACAAACAACCTAGACTAACAAACAGTGGGAAGTGCGTGTTCCTTCAAACATGCCACCACCCCATATTGCCCGTAGTGAGCCCCTAAATTGTTCTATTAAACATTTGAGACATTTATTGTTTGTTTACATAATGCAACAACATTATGCGTTTCTGTGAAGAGAAATTTGGGGATTACAGAAGAATCAACCAAACAGAAGTTGGTCACGTGGTCCAACGCAATCAGGTGTAGACGAATTCTTGTTTTGTCGCCCAATATTATTACACTGATCATTTTTAACTCCTGATTAGTTGGTATTTTGTTCCGTAAAATTATTATTTTAACAGAATAATGGATATTAATTGGTGACACCACAAGACAAAATGAACCTGGGTATATATTGATGACAAAACGGGCACAAATTAGCTGGTTTTGATGGATCGGATTTGCATTTCCCTGCTGAAGCGTGGGCTGAAGTCAGCCCAAAAATAGCTGACAGTTCTGCGGACCAAGTCCCGGGAAGCATGAACTCGGGAAGGGACTGATTACAGGGTTTCCTCCAGGAATTTCTGAAACTGTGGTGGAGGGCTTCAGCGTCAGGTCAAAACTCAGCATTATCAGGTGTGGCCAGTTTTCATTAATCAGTACGTAGGCGATGTAATAATTGAAGTCTCTGTGCATGGAGGCTAATCCGTTTCACATGCATGACGGTGTGACGGTGGATTTCACATAATATGAAAACCGATTATGACTCCTGACTCCAGAATTGGAGTTAAATAATCATGAAGATAAAATTAGGTAGAGCAGGATGTGCTCTCTGCAAACACAGAAGTTAACATCTAGTTTATCGTTTTGCAAAGTGAACAAAACAGTTTCTCTCTATTCGTTGCACACATTGCATTAAGAAGAAAGCAGCCCGTTTTACTGCCGACAGCCAATTTCAATTCATTGGAAAACGTGTTCATCGAGCAAAATGACTGGTCAAGAATTACTAGCGCTCATTTTAACTTAATAAGGAGGACTGGCGACCCCCGACTGTCCTAGGAATTTTTGGAGTTTATGTAAAGTCATTTTACACAGGCGTGGCGGCTTTTATTTTGGCAGTTGCTACGGGTACGTCAGTTTCTAAATGCACTTCAATGTGGAGAGGTACGGCAGTCCCCATTTTAAGCCCTGCCCAAACCTAACCCTCTCCCTAACCATACTCCCAAATACTTATCCTAATCCCCTGAAATTGACTGCCATACTAATAGAAACTGCCATGTCTCTAGACAGTTCCTTTTATTTTTCCGTGGCGGTGTGCCATGATTAATTACATGTAGCAGAAACCCTGGATTACAAAGACAGTAACAAAGACATATTTGATATTTAAACATATTTTCATAACAAAATATACATATACGCAAGTCATTTTATTATAACAAACATCTATTACCTTCATTTTACGTTTGAGTGCAGCTTTATTTTCACAAGCTTTTTTTAGCTCCTTTGCCTCAGCCTTGTGCGTTGATTCAACATGCCACGTGAGATTGCAGGTGTTGCCATACTGTACTGCAATTTTCCTATGGCCCGTACTTACAGATTGCATATTTTTCGTTTTTTCTCAGTTTCTCAAGATATAGCTATATTGGGCTTTAATGTTTTTTGTCTGCATCGGCCATGAGTGACGCCACGTTGCAACTGTTGACAAAATGTGACCTGAAATGGAAAGTACGGTTGTTTGCGCACATGCTCGGTTGTGACTTCCGGTTTTCTCAGGCAACCGAGACAGAGACGGTTTTTCGGTTAGCCGGACAGCTCTACTGCATACTCAGAATCAGCATGAAAAATTACATAAGTTGGCACCATTAGGTGCTATACTTTTTGATTTATTGCGAAAAAAAAAGGGTTTGAAAAAGGTGGGAGGGCACGTCGCAACGTGTGTAAAAGGCAATTTTTAAAATGGCTGCCATTTTGTGACCAGTTGGAGTTGGCAGCCAAAATTTTGGGATTTTTGTCCATGTACATATAGCAACTGATGGTGGAAAAATCAGGACAATCTGAGAGATGGTGGTTACAAATGCCCAGGCTACTGGTCCATTTGAGATGGAATGGCGCAATACCATTGCTAAAAAGTAGGGATATACATTCCTTGTCCAGTAAAAAGGTAGCCCAGTAATAGTTTCACATTCCATCTTGTTGTAAAGTGACATACTGACATGAAGTCATTAAATATATTAATTTACTTGCTAGCAGTTAAACTGACAGAGGACCCCAAGAGACTTGTTCACACAGAACTATTCAAAGTCTCTCATTTTCAAGCCGTGGTTTATACACCAGGTTTCCAAGCAGGAGAGACAAGAGAACAACAGCAGTGGCTCCCATGGCCATTAAAACCAGGACAGGCAGCTACAAGCAAAAGACCATCACCTTTCACTTATTACCCCTCTCCACTTTCACAATCAAGACAATGATCACCCAAGACAGTGAATGGCGTGTCATCACTAATCCTAACGTGTGTACACAAGGCTCCATGGTGTGAAAGGAAATTGAACCAACAACAATGCGAAGAGCACTTTAAACACAGAGAAAGACACAGCGTGAAAGCATTCAGCAGGACAACCATATCCCAGGGAGTTTCACTAATTTTAACAGCAAAGTTTAGGTAGCAAGTAAAGTTTCCAGCAAACAATACAAGCTCACATAACTGCATCTGAGATAATGACATTAAACTTTAGCGGCTGTTTTAAAAGAGAAGGCCAACCAATAAGGCCGACCATGACATTGGGAGCAACTCTATTGTGATAAAAACAAACTGTTGGCATCATGGACTGACAATAGGCAACTTTTTCCAAGGGTTCTCGAGGGACAGGGCAGCTGGGGCACAGACATTTGGGCCTTCTTCCAGAGTTTACTTCTGCAATGGAAGCAGGTTCGTCAAGGTCAGAGATGTCAGGCAGAGGGACGCTGGATACACAGGCCTATAACAAGGTAGTGGGAAGCCATTGAGAAGAAGTGATTTAGATACGGAAAGTCTGCAATATACTACCACTAGTGACACCTGTCACTTCTCCTTTTAAGCAATGTGACCTGAGGAGAGATAGAGGATATCCAGTTAATCTGAAAGTCTAGGTTATCATGATAAGTCTCCTTTTCTGCGCCCTATCTAAGAACTTGAAAGTTTTGCAAGAGAACATTCAGATTGTTCTAAATCAAAGTCTCACACAGTACACGAGTTCAAGCACTATTCACAGCACCAGCATGCTTGTTTAACACTCCCTAGAAGTAGGAGAACATCTGACATCACATTGTACATTGTGTCCTAAGCTTTTCAACACCCAGTCACACATCAATTACAATGCATTCACTCACTAAACACAATTACGTAATTTCTAAGGAAATATTCTAAATTATAGTTTTACACCAAGGGATTATACAAATAATATCCCCTTCCAGCCAAGTTTCTTTAACACAAAGGAACAAATCACATTCAAATTCTATGCTGTGCAATCAATGAAAGTCACATAACTATGTAGAGGACATTCCTTTTGCCTCAGACCAAAAAAAATACTACATCATCAGCAGCAGATAAGTCACCTTGAATGAGAACCATTACCAACAGGGTACTCCTAAGCGAGCAAAGATAAACCAAGAAGTCATGACAAATGCACTAGAAACACGTCATCACAGCCCGAATCAGTGCATGACTCAGGGACAGTGAAACCTCAGAACAGGCAACCCCATGTGTTTCAATGAAATCAGTCAAAGCTTAACCAGCAAGTTGCTCAGCAAAATTAGGGAGACTGCTGAGGCAATATCATTACAGATATATTGCACAAGCAAATTAATTTTGCATAAAGACAGTGTCTATAATTCAGCACTACAGTGAAACAAGCATTATTAAGCAAATTCACTAATATTAAATTGCCATTATGCAAATACTAGTAGCAAAAAATTTACAAGCAGCAGAACAGGGGAAAAAAACATCCCAATGTTTCTTCATGGGCCACTGAACAAACCATACTGGCATAGCTAAGAGCAGTGTCTGTGATTAGGCTAAACTGACTCTTATGCACACATGATTTGTAACCCGCATTGTGCCTAATGTTTCAATCACAGAGTAAGGGATTTTGCCACATTTTATTAAATAGGCCATTGTGAAACCCAGGCAACAGCCTCATCACAATAAGAGCAAGCTGCTGACCAACAAAACGCACAAACGCACCTCAACAGTCAGAGAAAATACCTCATGTGCACAGACAAATTTTTATTAGACTAACAACATATTTTATTAAATAAGCCACAATAATACTAGCAATAAAAAGTGTGGACAGCTTAACGACCGTGCAATCGGTTGAAAATCTCTGCAAACGCTCCAGAATGTGCGGTGTCAAAATTATTCAAAAGCAATGGCCAACACTGGAATGCAGAACAGACAGCCAGGAATGAAGGGAATGAGGTTCTATCACTGGTAGATTTGACCATGAAGGCATCACTCAGTTCACCATCTTGAAAATGAGATTTATTAAATGAAAACGACCACTACGTTTACGGCAACGAAAAGTTTCAACTTCCAATGCACAGCATGAGCACAGTAATGGAGTCACATTAGATGCGGAGAGACTGGAAGTTAATCATTTCCGTGGAGAAGTGCAGCAGTGAGTAGCATACCCTACATTCCTACATCATTTTTGAGGATTAAAATTTCTTTTTCAGAAATAAAGATATACCAAGCTTTGCCAACCCAGTCTGACATGCACTCAGGACCCCCTTAACCAAGACACAAAATACCAACAACAAATGACAAAAAATCTAATTCTTGCCTGTTCCGTCCAATTTGCATTTAGCAGTATAGAAGACAAAGCACACCAGAAACGCCCGCGTTTGAACACCATCGGCCTGACGGAGCACACACGGACAGACAGACAGACGGACACACAGACGACGAACTGATGATAATACCCTTCGGCCTGAAGTCGGGCCGAGGGTAAAAAAAACTCAATATGTACAAACTGCATCAAGCTTGGAGAGGCTCAATATCAGAGTTCACGTTCACTTAAAAATCAAAGATGAAATCTTTCCTGGCATGCAGAAGGCCAACAATCCTGTCAACCTTCCAGATAAGCTGCCAACTTCTCTGCTAGTCCTCTCTAAATATTTTCAAAGCTGACAATACATTGGCGCTGACTGACAGCTGGCGACTTTAATCCTACCTTGACTTTGCTGCAAAATTGAAATACGTCACTTCCAAAAGACAATGAAAGTATCCCATGCAAGTAAATCAGATAGCTAAAGAAGTTAAGACAGCAAAGCAGCAAGCTACCACACACCAACTAATAAACCACCAAAAATCATTAATACAGACCACAAGTTGGCGTAGATACTAACCATACAAGATCATGCCCATACATTATTACTGCTGCTACCACAGAGCTTCTGCGCAAGCGTGATAACAGGAGCAATATTACAGGAATCACAAGAAACTTCAACGTTTTCCTGGTGCACAGAGGACAAACCCCATCATTTAGGGTGAGGCTACAATCTTTCCTGCAACACCACCATCAGGTCAGACTTCATGTTCAAAAACGCAATAACTCAAACAGTTATGACAGGAACACTTTTTGGGGTTTGTTTTGGGATTGTTGTTGGTGCATAATGAAGGGCTTTGCTTTAATGGATGGTGTTGACCTTACGACCTTTGCAGAAGCGCCAACAACATGACAAACTTTTCATTTTCAAAACTTGCCCCAACTTAAACAGCTTTAACAGGAACCATGTCAAATGTGCTTTCAAAATTCCTGGCACCTAGAGGAGGAAAGCTGATTTTCAGCCAAATTCAACACTTCCAAATGCAGCGCAGAATTCAGCGCAGAAAGTTTTGAAAGCAATCGCATCAAACCAGCTGTGATTGTTCCTCCCAATATACAGAAGTGATGCAGGTGACCAGATGACCTTCTCTGTAGCACCATCACCAGGATAAACTTTTCATGATTAGAAATGCAAAACCCCAAGAGTTTCCTGTCAAATTGGACTTCATCATTCCTGGTGCAAAGAGGAGAAGCAGTTTTATTTTGATGGCTCTTACTGTAGGGTCACCACAGGGTGAAAAGGCACTTGGAGGGCACATGCCCTCCACTGTCAAATTCGATGGCCGAGGAAGTCAAATTGGCATTTATCTCCGAGTGATGTATTAGTACAAAGAAGTAATCCTGTGGCTGATGTGAGTGCTAGAGTCATGTGACACTGGTGCTCGACAGTGCCGTCTTTATTCGCACAGTAATTCTTTCTGATCCTGGATTGAGAATATGAGTCACACCTTCAGCAAAATTTAATCACTTCCTGCTTCCCACGATATCTATCAACACACAAACTTTGCTCAACATCCATTGAGAACCTTTTTGAAATGCCCCATTAATCGATGAATGAACGAACAAACAAATGCCAAATACCAACTTGAGTCTGAATGTCTTGGTGCGTGAAATGGCAATCCTATATTGTTCCAGTAACACAAACTGCTCCGATAGCGCCAATTTTAGGATGTATCTAACCTTTTATGGAATGCAACAAGACAAACAATTCTTAACGGAATTCGATAAAATTATGTGAACATTCCAAGAGCCTAGAGTAGTTCCCCAGTTGATTTTCTGCACCCTACACCCTTCCTGTAGGGCCATCACTAGGTCCAATGATGAATTTTGCTTATGGATAGAATGCTTCAGGATTTTTCAATACGGGCACATATGTGAAAAAATCATGTCCAGGCCTGATACTTTTTTTTACATTATTATTTAGGAAAACTTTATCCACTGAAATATAGTATGTATATAGCTTAATAAAGCAGAAAAATCCCAGCTCCGTGGGATCTCTAATTTTTTTTGTGATGCAGGTTTGAATGATGAAATCAAGCATTTTTCACTGCGTCACAACTCTGGGTCCCCCCATTGCAGGGTTCAGTTTGCATGCTAAATTCAAAGCTACCTAGGCATTTAAACCTTTTTATTGTCCAATATCACCATATGCTAGTTGTTCTAAAGCTCAAATATCTCTCCATGCCCAAAATTTTGAAGAAAAAAAAATCAGTTTTGTTGGTGTCACAGAAAACCGGCTCCATTCCCGTTACCACACTGCTTAGTGTCTCCATCTCTGAACTGAAAGGTGAACCGGCAAATTAGCCCCTGTTAACATTTAGCTTGTGTAACCCCCATATTACAACACTGGAGCATGTGGAGCAAGTGCACACTCCAGTCCAGTTTTGGCAATAATAATCTGGAAATCAGGTGAGTGTGCTTTTTCCTTTCCACTCCGTTACCAGCAGCCGTATCCATGGAAACCTGAGAGCAACTTTTTGAAGTTAATTTTTAAAAAGGCAATGGAGGACTTGAAGTATTACACCAGGAACCCTTGAGAGGTACCTCAGTGTGTGGTGGCAGTGACCCACTTTAATGTTTACCATTCCACTCTGCTACTCCACTCCGTTACTTAAATGTGGTAACGGAGTGGTGTGAATGGTAACGGAGTGGAAATTTTCACTAATCCCATCATCTGACTGGTAGAAAGAGGTGTCATTCAAGCAACTGATAGACTAGCCATCGGATAATTGGTATCTTCATGATCTTACCCGACCTCCTCCCGTAATCCCCCCATACTCTGGCCCTAGGATAGTAGGATAAGAAATGCGACACCCTCATCTGCTCTGCACACTCTGTATGACAAAATACATCCATTAAAGCTCTGTACAGCAGAAATACCCACTGTATCCTTTCCATGTGCATGGTTGACAGCCCCCTCTCTAGCTAGGCCTATATGTTGCCCAATTCCGGAATAACCTCTCATTAAAGCCACTTGTCAATCAGCAGTACAACTGACATGTTTAGGCTGAAGCTATGTTAGTTTTAGTTTATTTTACAGGTTTTCCTCACATTCAAGGGTGTGTAGCTAGCTTTTTTGTCTGTGGGGGAACATGTATTTCAGAACAGCAAGACTGTGCTTTGCTCACTGTTAAGTTTATAAAGGTTCAGTTAAAGTTATACTTGTGTCATGTCTGTCATTGGTAACTCCACTCCATTACCAAATGTTCCACTCCTTTACCAAATTTTCCACTCCTTTACCAACTCTTCAATAAAATAATCATTTGTCCTTTTAGCAAACCTTGAACTCCATGGACTAAATGTAATCCAAGAAGAAAAGGTGAAATGATCATAAAACTTCAGATTCACCAAGTATAGGCCCTGTTAAGTGTGGCATCATCACAAAATTAGGAAATTTGATGAAAAGGTAATTGAGTCGAAAGGCCCTGAATATTTCAACCCTCATTAAATAATTACAAGGGGAAATTCAGCTCTGCTGCTATGCTGGCCATACAGCACAAGACCCCCCTGACTAACATAGAAGATTTGATGAGTTTTCTACAACCTCTTAGCACAGTGATTTTCAACACTCAATATGTGCCCGTATTGAAAAATCCACCCATATACCTCATTGTGGTCTTCTGACAGCATCTCTCTAGTTCTGAATGTGAATTTAATAAGCTCTTGCTAAAATGAAGTTTCAAAGCGTGGCTGAAACATGACTGAAAGGCGAATGAATACGATCTGATGTGGAGAGAAACACTGGACCCCTGCATGTTGGTGACGTGACGCCGAATTTTTGAATATTCGGTTAGCTACTCATTCGAATCTCAAAATGGTCATCAGAAAAATACAGACTCCAGACTTCAGTTTAATAACAGAGTACGTCAAAATGACGAACTTAACTGATGTTAGCTAGCAACAATATCATCATAAAGGAAGTTCATTTACTCAGCATTCTCAGCAGGTTTATTTGTGAATGAAACACCCAAGTCTGCCGGGCCACATAAGTTGGCCAGCAGGCTGCTCATCTTATAATTTTTTCACGATACTGTTATTCAGCATGAAATAATAGCACCTAATTAGCTTCTTTCTGGCCACTAAAACCAACTGGTTAGCCAAGTAATGCTGGCCTTACAGCAAAATGACTTTTGAAGCAATTTAGATGCTGCAGACAAATTAACCATATCGGAATAAAATCGTGACAGTTATGCTGCAGTCAGGTAACGTAATCGTGTTAGGTAAGGTAAACATAAAACTCAGTCTTCTTCTCAAAATCAGACATTCAATATTAAAGTCGTTAATCTCATCTCTTGCAAATAGTAAACGCCTTAGCCACATTCAGGGTACAAATCTCATATTTTTCTTGTTACATCAGTGATTCTAGTGCATATATTGATTTATTTATTCTTTTTGCAGAATTCTCTTTGCATAATTGAGATCTGTGTCCTGAAAAGTTCAAGTGAGAACGTTGAATGGTTTTTTTTTTCTACAGCATTTTGAAATTTTGATAATGTTAATTTGCTGCATGTTACAAATTTTCATATGAAATGAAGTTCAGCTTCAATAAAACTTTGTTACAGATGACATGTACAAATCTATATATTTTGGTATTTTATTTGTAACACTGTTGTTTGCTTTCAGAAAATAGCCTCAAATTACAAACTATTAACCATCCATTGTCAATACTGATCGATATCGATTCATATCCTTCTGTAACATTTTTTAATAAAAATTTAGGACTTGCTTATTATGGTGTAATAATATTCCAATTAATGAGTTAACCCATTCACAATTTGCCTTTAAAGGTAACTTATTCTCATTAACGGACTGCTAGAGTGTAATTTGATGCAAATGGGTCATATTTTCAGCAATGTACAGTCAAATGTGGTTTGTGATGTAATGTCAAAAAAAATTGTCCCGTCTGTACCCCTATGCATTTCTCATACAATTCTAATGACAAAGCATAATTATATATGTAATATTTGTTACACATAAGTACTGTTCCAACATTAATAGTTGGTACCAACTTGTATTGCTCTTGGGCTTGAAAACACAATTTTATAATGTAATGTCCCGCGCTTACCCCCAGGTCCCATCCGTACACCCATTTTCAGACAAAACAACAGTATATTTTGCTTCCATGATAAGTTTGCACTATCTTTGAAAGACCTCTGCAGCTGTATGTGGAAGTAGTGTCTTCTTTACATGCATAATCAACCACTGTTCTACAACTCCGAAATAGTTGGAACAAAGTGTAAATTGTGAATACAATCAAAACGCAATAACTTTCAAATCACACCAGCCAGTACTTTATTCACAATAGAACAGAGATAACATAGTAAATGTTGAAACTGAGAAATTTTACAATTTTATACACAAAACGAAATCATTTCAAATTTGATGGCTGCTACAGGAGACAAGTCTATTGAGCTCAGCCATTGAAATTTGATTCCAATCTTGTTTAATACAGGCTTCCAGCTGCTGGAGAGTTTGGGTCTCCTTTGACAGATTTTTCGTTTAATTACGCGGCAATCAGTGAAAGATCAGGACTGCAGGCAGGCCAGTTCAGCACACGGACTCTTCAACTATGAAACCATGCTGTTGTAATAGCTGCAGTACATATTTTGTCCTGCTGAAATACACAAGACCTTCCCTGGAACAGATGTCATCTGGAGGGGAGCATATGTTGCACTGAAACCTTTATTTACCTTTCAGCATTCATGGTGCTTTTTAAAACATGCAAGTGACCCGCACCCTAAGCACTAATGCATCCCCATACTATCAGAGACGCTGGCTTTTGAACTGAACGCTGATAACGGCGTTCTCCTCTTTAGCCGGGAGGACACAACGCTCATGATTTCCAACAACATTGTTAAATTTGAAGTCGTCTGACAAAAGGACACTTTGTTACAGTCCATTTTAAACTAGCCTTGACCCACAGAACATGGTGGCGCTTCTGGATCGTGTTCAACAATGGCTTCCTTTTTGCATGATAGAGTTTTAGGTGGCATCTGTGGATGGCACGGTGGACTGTGTTTACAGACAGTGGTTTCTTGAAGTATTCCTGAGCCCATTTAGTAGTGTCAATAACAGAATCATGCCAGTGAGCGAAGCAGTGGCGTCTGAGGGCCCAAAGATCACGGGCATCCAGTAAAGGTCTTCGGTATTGTCCCTTACGCACATTTTTTTTTTTTTAAGTTTAAGAGATTTTACCAGTTTCTCTGAATCTTTTGATGATGTTATGCACCGTCGATGATGAGACCTTCAAAGCCAATGCAATTTGACGTTGAGTAACGTTGTTTTATAAGTTTTCCACAATTTTTTTTTACGCAAGCCTCCACGGGTTGCCTCTGGCCATCTTTATTTCTGAGAGACTCAGCCTCTCTAAGACATCCCCAGCCAATCATGTTACACACCTGATGCCAGTTAACTTAATTACTTGCTAAATGTTCTTTCAGCTGATTCTCTTATTGCTTTTTCCAGCCCTCTCTTTTGCCGGTGCCCCAACTTTTATGAGACCTGCTACAGCCAGAAAATTTGAAATCAGATCATTTTGCGGATAAAAATGTAAAACGTCTCAATTTCAACATTTGAAATGTTATCCATGTTCTATTTTAAATACCATGTTGGCTCGTGTGATCAGAAAGTCATTGCGTTTTGATTTCATATACAATTTATACTTCGTTCCAACTATTTCAGAAGTGGGGTTGCACAACAATGTCCAAATTTCATACAATGAAAGCATCAGCAACTAGACTGACCCAAACTAAACTATAATGAGATGAAAAATATTTTTCACAGATAAATTTTGACAAGCACGATGGGAATTTTGTTCTAGACTACCAATACTATGAGTCCATCTATAAAAACTTGTGTAAACTGTGACTTGTACGTCTTCCCTTTGTGCAGATGTAGACGCTTGCGGACATGGAACTGAAAATTTAAGCATGCAGTTACAGTACTCGATCACTAGATGAAAACCCCAGATCAGTTATTGAATATTCACAAACACGGTTTACAATATGGAGAAGTTCACTCCAATCCCCGTTTTTCAGGAGTTGCATGAATTAAACTCCCCAGCTAAGCCTGATCTGTAAACTGGTCAATATCTTTGCCCATAGTATCGATCCAGCAGTGTAAAAAAATTATCTCTTGCGACAGAAAAACACTGTCCTCTGTAGCAAACACTAACTACAGTGAGCCAACAGTATTCCAATTAGAGTTTAAGAAAAATCAGTTTTCTGAAGCAAAAAATTCAACATGGTATTGATTCTCTCACCTTCTACTATCAATTACAGTCATTACATACAAAAATGCGTAGTTCCCTACCATGGATTTACCAGTCGATACCTCCATTGACAAATTCAGCGCTCCCTTATATCCACCCAAGTACTGGTGTTGATAGCCAATCATTCAATTATATACTCACAAGCTCATCTGCGTAACTGCACAATTATAGTTCACGCCCACATGAAACTTCCCAGGTAACAATATATTGATTGACTCGTTTCTTATCCAGTGTTTAAACTTTCCTCAGTAACTGAAACACATTTATTGGACAAACATAAGAGCATGTAAAGATTGGACCATTTCTTTTGTTGGATACTTCGAAGACTAATTGACTTGCATGTTTATTTGTAGATACTGTACAATTCCATTGCAACAGAGCTGGTAACTGGATTTAAAACAGTTTTAGCAACGTCTCAGAGAGAAAAAAAATTATAATTATGATGTTCCTTACACTCAATGTGGACCTTAACCTCGTTCATGAGAGTATGTCCCGTACGTATCCCCAAAGAGGGGTTGACTGTGGAATTGCAAATATTTAACATTTCTGCAGTTTAAATCGTTAGATAAGCTTTGAAATGATTTTCAGAATATGTTACATGATATTCATTGTAGTATACTGAATGTGCTCCAGCGCAAAATGAAGGTAATCAACAATACAATGATGTGTGTGTTTGAATATGACCTTGTCTGAAAAAACATGACTATGAATTCAATGAACCGTCATATGTCATAAAGATGTTTAGGGTAAATGTAAACTAATGAAATGTCTTTGAAAAATGTTTGATCTGTTGCTTTTCACATGGAATATACATGTGTGTGTAAAATGTCCATGTACCCAACTTGTAGTGCTTCTATTCAAACTCACACCTCACTATAACTAAATGCAGATACCCACTAATAATATTTTTTTTCAGTTGTAGGAGGTATCATACTTCGAGAATATACAAACATTAATGTAGTACAATCAACTTAATTTTCTCTTGTAAATGCAAATTACTTTGTACATTGTAACTAAGGCGAAAGCTTAATGACGAGAACATTGTCAACAACCAACAGACGGGCTCTGAATGATCCTTCACCCTTGCAAAGTTTAATTGACTGCGCCTGAAAATTGTAACTACGAAGCATCGTTTTTACATGTGAGAGGGGGTTAGACATTCGCTTCTGGAAAGTCTTAAGTCTTCTAATGCATGGTAGACATAAAATAAATCTGACCAATAGAAACAATACAACCACATTTGCAACCCGAGCCAACCATAATGATCAAGTATAGAAACTAGCGAGATATTCATTAATTTCCAGAATATACTAGAAGACTTGGAAAAAAATAACTTCCTAAAGACTGCAGCATGAAACTCATGCACATTGAAAGGCAAGCCAGAAGACAGCAAGTTTCTATACAGACAGTAAGATTTTGCGGATACCGAGGATGTACCAAAGCTCATATATTGTTTGTTGACAATGTTCACGTCATTGGGCTACACCATCACTACAGTCAATGAATGAGCCACGAGTGTTTACAGTAACATTTCATTGGAAGGTAAAGACGTGAGCCTGACTGACGTGGACTGAGTAATATAACCACCTCACACCAACGATCAAGATGACGGGAACGCGCCCTAACGCTAGCGAAAACTCACATGATTTTACTCCACATTGAAAATTTGCCTGAGACAGCAAATTCTCTCGGAAACAAGTCATTTGGGTGTAATGGCAGAATATGAGTTAAGCAAAGGCTACAGTCCGACTTTCAGAAAGGGTAGGGCGAATCTGTTGAAAAACTACAACCATCTATAGTTCCCTTCATAATTTCTTTATTTCTAAATATATTGTGATGAAATTTTCTCCACTTATTCTTGAGATGTATATCTATCAATACAAAATAACGAAGGAAAGTAATGATGGTTGTAGTTTTTCAGCACAATATTTTCAGCAGATTAAGCCACATCCTTAAGAAGTTCACCAGTGACATGACAATACATTGAGAAAACAATGACATCAACTGCTGGTGGTGTTACTTAGGCAGCAAGCTACAGCGTGTGAAACACAAAAAAGGAAACGAGCAGTTCCTTACATGCATTTTCAGAGAATCAGTGATGACTATATCCCGCCTAAAGCTGCTACCAAGCGAGCAAACAACCTGAGAGCGAGAAGTGGCGAAAATCTCTTACGAGCGTTTTGACGTTTGACAGTATGCAAGACTAAGGTAGCTAGACACCGAGCATACAATACAGTTACAGTACGCCAAGTCTTAAGACACTTTTACACTGGACGCGAAACAAATTTTTCACATGACAGATTACATTCAAACTCCATTGACTTTGAATGTAATCTGTCGTGCGAAAAATTCGTTTCGCGTCCGGTGTGAAAGCGGTTTACGTCTTACGTTCTCACCTTTTTCTTGACTCGAAGAAATGATCTCCTCCTCCTTTGGGTTAGAAACCTGGGTAATTATGGACGTGTGGTCCATGGAAACGGATGTTTCGATATTTTTTTTAATTCACTTGTTTTTATTTTCACTGGCTAGCTAACTAGCTAGCTAGCTATTTCTACAAGTCCAGCTAGCTCGCTAGTAGTGGTAGTAAACCAAGCACCACCTCAGCGCAAGCACCCCCTTTTGTTCAGCATTAAGAACACATGAACGCACGCAAACTACAAAAAATAAAATAAAGAAAATAAAATAAACCGTGAGCCTATGCAGATCCAAAGTCTTCCTACTGCATCAGTACTCGGTGGATAATTTTCACCATGACTAAAAAAAAAAAGAAGAAAAGAAAAAAACAACAGCCGTCTCCTCCGCAATCCTCGAGCACTATTATATTCGGCTTGTGGCCTATAACAGTTTACTCCTGCTTTCTCGATGTCTCTAATACCAAAAAAATAATCATTGTTTCAATGCGCTGTTTCCAACATGGAGGCGGTGAGTGTTTGAAATTCACAAACAGACCCAGCCAGGAGCGCTGGAGCTGAAGGAGGCGGTTTCTAGGAACCCCCTCCCCTCATATTAAAAATAAAGGCTTGGTATGCGCGCCACAGCAGAGGATCAGCATATTTGCTTTTTGTGGCAACCTTTGGGTTAATATGGTAGTTCCTCCCCTCGAGAGAATGGAAGAAAACATTTCGCCAGTGAGTATATAGCTGGTAAACGTTTCGTTTCCTAACAAATAAAGCGTATGAATGTGACCCGATAACTCCGAGACATCTTTTAGAAATGTGTTACCGATGTTTAATGGTTCAATTTTTCGAGAAGATGCGCAACAGTACTGTTGCCAATCATTTATTTGAGCAGTACTCATGTCTACGCATTCGATTCATGTGTCATTGGGCAGCGGTCCGATGCGATCTAAGTAATTTGCCTCTGGTCCTATATTAAGAGTAGCTTTTTCATGTTATCATACTGCACAAAACAAATAAAAATATAAATAAATAAAAAGTAAAATAACAATAAAAAATACAACCATAAAAAATGAAATAAAAATGTGTGCTTATATATATATATATATATAAAAAACGTTATTTCATTTTTATTATATACAAAACCCAAAACCAGTGAAGTTGGCACGTTATGTAAATCGTAGATAAAAACAGAATACAATGATTTACAAATCCTTTTCAACTTATATTCAATTGAATACACTGCAAAGACAAGATGTTTAATGTTCAAACTGAGAAACTTTATATTTTTTTTGCAAATAATCATTAACTTAGAATTTAAAGGCAGCAACACATTGCAAAAAAGTTGGCACAGGGGCCTTTTTACCTCTGTGTTACATCGCCTTTCCTTTTAACGACACTCAGTAGAAGTTTTGGAACTGAGGAGACCAATTTTTGAAGCTTTTCAGGTGGAACGCTTCCCAATTCTTGCTTGATGTACAGCTTCAGTTGTTCAACAGTCCGGGGTCTCCGTTGTCGCATTTTACGCTTCATAATGCGCCACACATTTTCAATGGGAGACAGGTCTGGACTACGGGCAGGCCAGTCTAGTACCCGCACTATTTTACTACGGAGCCACGCTGTTGTAACACGTGCAGAATGTGGCTTGGCATTGTCTAGCTGAATTAAGCAGGGGCGTCCATGAAAAAGACGTTGCTTGGATGGCAACATATGTTGCTCCAAAACCTGTATGCACCTTTCAGCATTAATGGTGCCTTCACATATGTGTAAGTTTCCCATGCCTTAGGCACTAATACACCCCCATACCATCACAGATGCTGGCTTTTGAACTTTGCGCCTATAACCGTCTGGATGGTTCTTTTCCTCTTTGGTCCGGAGGATACAACGTCCTCAGTTTCCAAAAACAATTTGAAATGTGGACTCGTCAGACCACAGAACACTTTTACACTTTGCATCAGTCCATCGCAGATGAGCTTGGGCCCAGCGAAGCCAGCGGCGTTTCTGGGTGCTGTTGATAAGTGGCTTTCGCTTTGCATTGTAGATTTTTAACTTGCACTTGCAGATGTAGCGACGAACTGTAGTTACTGACAGTGGTTTTCTGAAGTGTTCCTGAGCCCATGCGGTGATGTCCTTTACACACTGATGTCGGTTTTTGATGCAGTACCGCCTGAGGGATCGAAGGTCACGGGCATTCAATGTTGGTTTTCGGCCTTGTCGCTTACATGCAGTGATTTCTCCAAATTCTCTGAACCTTTTGACGATATTACGGACCGTACATGATGAAATCCATAAATTTCTTGCAATAGCTCGTTGAGGAATGTTGCTTTTAAACTGTTCGACAATCAGCTCAAGCATTTGTTCACTAAGTGGTGACCCTTGCCCCATCCTTGTTTGTGAATGACTGAGCATTTTAGGGAAGCTGCTTTTATACCCAATCATGGCACCCACCTGTTCCCAATTAGCCCGTTCACCTGTGGGATGCTCCAAATAAGTGTTTGATGAGCATTCCTCAACTCTCTCAGTCTTTTTTGCCACTTGTGCCAGCTTTTTTGAAACATGCTGCAGGCATCAAATTCCAAATGAGCTAATATTTGCAAAAAATTACAAAGTTTACCTGTTCGAACATGAGGCAACTTGTCTTTGCAGTGCATTCAATTGAATATAGGTTGAAAAGGATTTGTAAATCATTGTATTCTGTTTTTATTTATGATTTACACAACATGCCAACTTCACTGGTTTTGGGTTTTGTATATATATATATATATATATATATATATATATATATATATATATATATATAATACTGTATATATATATATATTTTTTTATATATATATATATATAAACACACATTTTAATTTCATTTTTTAATTGTATTTTTTATTGTTATTTTACTTTTTATTTATTCATATTTTTATTTGTTTTGTGCAGTATGCTGACCCCATCTGAAGTTTAGGCCTAATCTCTCGCCCCCAACATGAGGGGGAGCTGAGATTTTGCCCTATGAGTAGGAAATTGATTCCGTGAGTCCACGTCAAGTACCCTATGTTTAAATATATACAGATTAGGCCTACTCTTTTCATTGGGGATGTCACTCCATATTTCCAAAATGATCAAATACCTCATTGACTGCTGACTAATAAATTGTAAACTGTCATTCAAGCAACAACAAACAAACAAACAGACATGGGTAAAAACATAACCTTCATCCAACCAAGGGAGTAATCTAAGTTTGGATGCGCCACGAGAAACATAAAATCAATGAATAAAGTATTCTTCTGATGCAACAGATTCAGTTGTGCTGTACCCAAAAAGTCAACTGTTATGCCCTTTTTCCAGGGCGTTGGGTGAGGTAACAAACCGACACATTTGGACGACCCATGCACCCTCTACTTGTAAGACATTATGTGATTCCATCCACCCGCTTATTCCTCACTAGGGTCACGGGGCGAGCTGGAGCCTATACTGGCAAAGGCAGGGACCCACCCTGAACAGCTTGCCAATCCATCGCCGGGCGCACACACCATTCACACACCATTCACTCTCACGCTCATACCTATGGGCAATTTGATGTCTCCAATTAGCCTGATATGCATGTCTTTGGACTGTGGGAGGAAACCGGAGTACCCGGCGAAAACCCACGCAACACGGGGAGAACATGCAAACTCCACACAGAAAGGCCCCAGGCTGGATTCGAACCCACGACCTTCTTGCTGTGAGGCAGCAATGCTAACCACTGTGCCGCCCGACATTATGTGATTTTAACATAAATTTGAGGCCAGGCACCCCCATTCAATTGGAAAAAAATTTAATTGCTTAGACTATAAAAATAAAAGAAAGTTGTCTCAACTGATAAAAGTTAGTGTCCAGGCTGCCTTAAAATTTCAAGTTAACTGAATTTAAGATTATAAGTTGAATATTACCTCAACTTGTCATCTCAAGTTCAGTGAGCTTAGAATTTTAAGGCAGCCTGGACACTAACTTTTTTTCAGTTGAGACAACTTTTTTTTTACAGTGCATAGATCGAGACTTGCGAAGACTGGAAAACTAGACAAGATTGACATGAACGCTCAAATTGTAAAATTACTATTTCCCGTGGCATATAAATAAAGCCTTTAAATAAAGGCTACACCCTGCTGCATCCAATGCAATTTGGTTTCCGTGAAAATCATTCCACAGAGTTTGCTAATTGTCTGTTTATAGAAAAGATCAAATGCATGTTGGACACAAATGCTTGCGTTGGTGTATTTTTTGATCTAAGAAAGGCATTTGACACTGATAATCATGAAATTTTATTGTCTAAATTAAGTTATTTTAACTTTTCTCCAGATGCAATTCAATGGATTAAATCTTACTTAGAATACAGAAAACAGTGTGTCTGTATTAACGGTGTCAAATCACCCTTTCTAAATATCTCTGTTGGTCTACCTCAGGGGTCCATTCTTGGCCCTCTGTTATTCTCAATGTATATTAATGACCTGCCCAACTCATGTCATAAGGTTGAATTTCAAATGTATGCCGATGACGCTGTCATCTTCACTAGTGCTAAAAATACCAAGAAGCAGCTTCTGTTCTCACTTCAGCGATGGCTCCTGGATATGAATGGCTATATAAATCTTGCCTCCTATTAAATGCAAATAAAACTGTTTGTATGATGTTTACAAAGCAACCATTGAACATCAAACATTCAGGTGTTTTTTTGGGAGGACAGGAACTAGAAATTGTCTCTGAATTTAAGTACCTTGGTTTAACACTTGATTCTACACTATGTTTCAAAAGTCATATTAAAAGGATAGCCAATACAGTGAAATTCAATTTAAAAAATTTTAAACAAATACGACCATGCATAACACTGGGTGCTGCTAAAGTGTTCCTACATTCAATGATTCTGTCACACATTGAATATTGTATTACTTGTTGGTCGCTGGCCGGAGTTAATACATGCAAAACCATAGAATCACTCTATAAAGGATCATTAAAGGTCCTTTATAGAAAACCTATGTCATTTCATGTGTGTAGCATTTTAAAAATGTATAATTTTATGAGTTTCGAGAACTTTATAAATTTTAAATTTGCTCGTCTGATATATAAGGTGTTACATGGACTTGCTCCACCTCCCATGTCTGATTTTTTAAAAATAAAGGCTCGGAGCGGGCATATGACCAGGGCCTCCTCGAGAGGGGACTGTGAGGTGCCATACAGAAAAACAGCTTTTGGACAAAACTCTCTCTCTGTAAAAGCCAGTAAGATCTGGAACAATCTTTCACTTTTCATAAAGGAGTGACCCACATTACAAACTTTCCAAACGCACGTCAAGCAGTGGCTGAAAGTAAATCAGTCCTGTAACCATTGATTTTTAGATTGTTAGTAATATACTGTCCTATGATGTGTTTTTATTGTGATCTACTGTCTTGTTTTATGTTTTGCTTTTGTGTGTGTGGTGTCTTTGGTATTATGTTTCTGTGTTACCTGCCTAGGGACAGCGGATGAAAATTAGCATTGTTGCTATATTCCGGCATATTTACATCTATTGTTTTCTGATTAGATTTTCATTAATGTGCATTGTCCCTATTAAATAAATAAATAAATAAATAAATAAATAATAGTTTGCTCATCATAATTTGAACATCTTGCGGTCTGTTGGACCATTTTATTAACCACTGGATGATGCTTGCACTGCATTCATTGATTAGCTTTAGTTGAAATAAATATTTTATCCAGTACCAAAATATGCCAAGACAGGATTTTTTTTATAGAGCTGTCGCAATAGAGAAATCGTGATTATTTTAAGCGCAATAAAAGTAACTGCCACTAAGAGGCAGATAGACATGCTTGCTTATTACCTTTTCGATGACACATACCTAATACGGTCATTTGAAATGCTTCCGGGAAGAAAACTGTGATTTGAAGCCCACTAATTACCAGCGTGGTTGGACAGCCTCCATCGCCTTGGCATAATTAACTTACCTTAAATCAATTCCCGTGTACTTTCCCTAACTTGCAATCAAGCCATTTATTCAGCCAGCTGACCAATCAAAACCAAAATGTGGCCCATAATGATTAAGAAGACATAATGAGAAGCAGATAGACCTAACCAGGCTGCCGTGTTAATAAACTGAATAAATAGCAGACTTCTGAATTCCACCTCTTGTAGAATTTGCACATATCTTTAAAAAGATTTCTTAAAAATTAAATCATTTTAAGATGGTCCTGGTTTTTAAGCGTTTCAAAACATATGCAAAGTGGAAAACATTTTGTTAAGCATATTGAACATGAAAGTGAGAGAAATTATTTTCGCATTGCACATAGATAAATTCACTGAAGACTTGGGAAACACGTTCAGGCAAACGCTAATTTGTGGCATTTTTTATTTGACCATTGATTAAGATTAACTTGAAAAGGTAATTCGTAGCTTTTGATTTTGGTTAATTTTGAGCGACTAAATAGCCTACAGTGAAGGTGGAAAACAATTCTGTTTAAGCGTAGCCTTTCGAACGGTACATGTTAATTGTTCGCAGCCAGCGTGGTCAAACGTAAAACTAGAAATAGGCTAAACTAGCAAACATATTCGGGCAAATTACGTGTTGAACAAAGAAAAGTTAAGGACTGGACCTCTACCCCGACAATTGCTCTCACCCCCTCCCCTATTAGCTACTTTGTTCAATTTGCAATCAAACTGTTTATTCGCTCAATGAGGCTAACGATTTAAATTAGTTGACGGTCTGATTTATTTAGATATCATTTTTATTTGTCACATTTTGAAATTTAAATAACCATGAAACACAACAGATTTGCCTCAATGTGTTTGCTAGATTATTTCTAATATTGCATTTTGCCTCACTGCGCGCAAATGCGTTAACAATTTACTTGTGATCTACATCCTTAAACAAAATGTTTTCCACCTTCACTGTCTTTTATTTAGATGCTCAAAGGTAAATAAAATCATGTACTTTATTTTAAACTAGGCTTATGCCGTCGAAGGCGACGGCTGAGGGTATCTCCCCGAACGCCCCCAATCATCCAATTCCCCAATTCTTGAATAGACCTTGAATGGACTTTCATTTGAACTTAATTTCAGGTCAATCGGTCAAATGGTTCTGAAGATATGGCCAAAATGGTAATTTTCCATCACAAAGCGCCACCTGGTGGCTAAATATTGAACCATACAGGTATGATGTCATCATGTGACACGTTGTGAGGTCATGACCTTGCAGTTGCACATAGTTTCATGTCAATTGGAGAAATAGTTCCAAAGATATAGCAAAAATAGTGAATTTTATGTGACAAAGCTCCACCTTGTGTCAAAATTTTGAACCAAACAGGTATAATATCACCGAGGGACACATCCTCAAGTCATAACCTTTCATTTGCACTTGATTTGAGGTCAAACAGACAAATATTTCCAGAGATATGATAAAAACAGTGATTTTTTTCTTTTCAGTTTTTGGCCCGTGATGGCCAATCTAGAAATTGTAAATTGTCCAAAATCGAATCAGTTCTTCCTCTTTATGATACTTACTTATATGCAAAACTTGGAATTTCTAATTGAAATATTACTGCAGTTATCGCGTTAACATGTAAATTAGTTTTTGGCCCCTGGTGGCGAATCTAGAGATCGTAAGTTGTCCAAAATTGAATCAGTTCTTCCTCTTTATGATACTTACTTATGTGCAAAACTTGAAATTTGTCATTGAAATATTACTGAAGTTATCGCGGAACAGTGATTTTTTCAGTTTTCGGCCCCTGGTGGCCTGTCTAGAAATTGTAAATTGTCCAAAATCGAATCAGTTCTTCCTCTTTATGATACTTACTTATACGCAAAACTTGGAATTTCTAATTGAAATATTACTGCAGTTATCGCGTTAACACTTAAATCAGTTTTTGGCCCCTGGTGGCGAATCTAGAGATCGTAAGTTGTCCAAAATCGAAACAGTTCTTCCACTTTATGATATTTACTTATGTGCAAAACTTGAAATTTGTAATTGAAATATTACTGAAGTTATCGCGGAACAGTGATTGTTTTTGGCCCCTGGTGGCCTGTCTAGAAATTTTAAATTGTCCAAAATCGAATCAGTTCTTCCTCTTTATGATACTTACTTATGTGCAAAATTTGGAATTTGTAATTGAAATATTACTGAAGTTATCTCGTTAACACGTAGTGCGGCAGTGGTGGCGGCGGCCGGATCAAAAACATAATATCCCCCGGAACGCCATTCGGCGTTCGGGGATTTAATTACTCTCGTTCAATAATCTAATTTAAAAAATCCACAAATTTGCAGCAAAGATTCGCCTGAATGTGCATTGTCAAATCTTCGGTGCATTTGACTATATTATGCGTGCAATGCAAACTTATTCTCTCTCGCGTTCGATATGCCTCACAAAAGGTTTCCACTTCATGTAGCCTATATTTTTAAGCGCTTAAAATCTGGGCCATCTTAGAATAATTTCATTTGAAGAAATATCTTTAATATATCATACAAAATTCATCGATGAGAGGTGCATCAGAGGTCTGCTATTTATTCAGATCATTGACATTCTTTCAATCCAACACGGCAACCTGGTTAGGTCTGTCAGCTTCTCATTATCTCTTAATCATTACAGGCCACATTTAGGTTTTGATTGGTCAGTTGACTGAATCAATGACTTGATTGCAAGTTAGGCAAAGTCCATGGGAATTGATTTAAGGTAAGTTAATTATGCAAAGGCGATGGAGGCTGTCCAACCTCGCTGGAAATTAGTGGACTTCAAATCACAGTTTTATTCCCGGAAGCATTTCAAATGACCGCATTAGGTATGCGTCATAGAAAAGGTAATAAGCAAGCATGTCTATCTGCCTCAGAGTTACCTTTATTGTGCTTAAAATAAACATGATTAATCTATCGTGACAACCCTAATTTTTTATTGCCATATAAATGGTCATAGCATCGAAACGGCTTAGTCCAATTTTTCTGAAATTTCAGGAATTTATTCACTATAATCTATCAATTTCTGAAAATGGGAACAAAATTGGTTACAAAAAGTCAAAGTTTGACTATAAACTTTGAACATTCAATGACAGTTTTCTAAGAAACTGTCACCATAGATGAAAATGAATCATCACTGCTAGAAAGGGCAAACCTGTTGGAGCATTTAGGTGTTAGTCCCATGCGTCTAGCTTGTCTCAATCACAAGACATCAGCCAAAATGTCAATTTCATATTTTGGATGACCTTGGCCTTTGACCTATTTCAATAAAAGTGCAGGAGTTAGTAGACAAATCCATGCTGAATGAAGTGCTGTTCAGGAGAACTCATTGCTTCAGATGTTTATTGAAATATTCAATCATGAAAATAGGTGAAATATGCCCTATTTTTAGAGATAGGGGTTTTGGTCGCCATTGAAATGGACATAGCGCAAAATTATCTGATTTTGACCAAGTTTGGTAGGCCTCCTTTGGCTCCTGATATCTTCCATCCCCAAAAATGTCAAGGAGATCAATACAGAGACAAAACAACTGATTTTGAGCATGTAGACTGTGACCCCTGAAAAGTACCAGAAGTTTCTCTATAATGTTTTCTGATGCAATCCCAATTCCAAAAAAGTTGAGATGCTGTGTAAATTACCAATGAAAATGGAATGCAATGATTTGCAAATCTCATAAACCCACATTGTATTCAAAATAGAACATGGACTACATTTCAGATGTTGAAAGTGAGGGATTGCATTTCATGAATAATATTAGCTCATTTTGAGTTTGATGGCAGCAAAACATCTCAAAAAAGTTGGGAGAGGGTCAACAAAAGAAAAGGAAGTGGTATGAATAAAAAACAGCTGGAGGAACATTTTACAACTAATTAAGTGAATTGACAAGTGGTCCGTCGCATGACTTGGTATAAAAAGAGCATTTTAGAGACACAGAGTCTCTTAGAAGGAGATTCACCAATCTGCATAAAACTGCATATAAGATTTCAGAAGAATGTTCCTCAATGTAAAATTGCGAAGACTTTGAATCTACAGTACATAATATCATCAAAAGATTCAGTGAATCTGGAGAAATCTCTTTGCATAAGGTACAAGTCCAAAGGTTACTATTAGATACTCGTGATCTTCGGGCCCTCAGGTGGCACTGCATTGAAAACAGGCAAGATTCTGCACTGGAATACACTGCATGGGCTCAGGTACACCTCCCTTGTTATTGTTTGTGGACATAGCTCATTGTGTAATCTACAAATGCAAGCTAAAGCTGAATCATACAAAGAAGAATCCATATGTGAACACAATCGAGAAACGCCGCCCTCTTCTCTGGGCCAAAGTTCATTTATAATGGACTCAGGCAAAATGGAAAACTGCTGTGTGGTCAGATGAATCAAAATTTGAAATTCTTTTCGGAAACCACAGATGTTGTGTCGTGCAGTTTAAAGAGTAGAGGGACTGTCCAACTTGTTATCAGCGCATAGTTCAAAAGCCAGCATCTCTGATGGTATTGGTTTGTATTAGTGCCTACCGCGTGGGGAGCTTACACATATGGTAACGCATTATCAATGCTTAAAACCACACACTGAATCCATCACAACAGCATGGCTTCAGAGTGGAAGAATCTGAGTGCTGAACTGGCCTATCGGCAGTCCTGACCATTGGCGAAGAAGACCCAGGACTGTCGAGCAACTAGAATCCTACATCTGACAAGAGTGGGACAACATTCCACTCCCAAAACTGCAGTAATAGGGCTCCTCACTACCCCAACGTTTACAGACTGTTGTTAAATGAAGAGGGGATACTAAACAATGGTAAAAATGGCCCTTTCCCAAATTCTTTGAGATGTGTTGCTGCCATCAAATTCAAAATGAGGGAATATTTTTCATGAAATGGTAAAATGTCTCACTTTCAACATCTGATATGTTGTCTTTGTTCTATTGTGAATAAAATGTCAGTTTATGAGATTTGCATACCAGGTAAGGTAAGGTAATTTTTATTTCATGTGTCATACACCAAAAAAGAGGTGCCCAGCCTGCATGGGCTTACAAGACACACCAAGATAATACAGTAACAGAAGCAATCAATAAATTAAGCAAGAGAGAACATATCCATATATGTCACTCACTATCAATCCAAATATTGGCTGTCATTTAACTTGGGAATACAGTTAAAATAACAACTTAAATTTAAGTCAAAAGACTGTGCCTTCAACACATCAAACACAAAGCGCCCTTGTATGCTGTTGATAAGCATTTAGAACAAACTGAGCTAAATGAAATACTTTGTCACTAAACAAGTATTGAAGTCTACATTCATCAGACATGTTAAACAAGTCTGGACATTCTGCTGACATCAGGAAAAGCTTATATCTAAGATTATGATAAAATGGACATTAAAACAAAAAGTGCATTTAATTTTCAACCTCTTTCCGATCACACAGACAACATTTTCTATTCTCTTCTGGTATTGAATGGAAACGATTCATAGCTTTGCATTCTGTTCTTATTTATGGGGTGCCGAATGGGACATTTTATGCTATTATTTTTCGCTGCATTTTTTCCCACATTTAACAAAAATATCCTCTTTTCTCACATTTAGCAAAAGAAATGTTCATTTTCCCCACATTTATAAACTTTGAAGTGGAAAGCTTAAATGGTAAATGTACTGCGTAAATGTTAAATGTGCTATTCCAAAATTAATTATATAAGATCAAAGTTTTTTATTTAGTGGTTTCTATTATTTAGCTAAATGTATAAACATTTAACTAAATATATCATTAAAAGTATAAACATTTAAATAAATATATGAAGCAGTCAGCTAAATATTTAGCTAAATGTAATAAACATTTAGCTAAATGTTCTATACTTTTACTTATATGTTTAGCTAAATGTGTGAAACATTTACCTAAATATTTAGCTAAATGTATGAAACATTTATCAAAACATTTAGTTAAATGTATAAAACATTTAGATAAATGCATGAAACATTTGGCTAAACATTTAACTAAACTTATAAAACATTTAGCTAAATATTTAACTAAATGTATGAAACATTAAGCTAAATATTTAATTAAATGTATGAAACATTTAACTAAATATTTAACTAAATGTATACAACATTAAACGAAACATTTAGCTTAATATTGGACTAAATGTATGAAACATTTAGCTAAATATTTAGCTAAATGTATTAAACCTTTAGCTAAATATTTATTTAAATATATGAAACATATAGCTAAATCTTTAACTAAATGTATAAAACATTTAGCTTAATGTGTGAAACATTTATTTAAATATATAGCTAAATGTTTCAAGCATTTAGCTAAATATATGAAACATTTAGTAAAATATTTTACTAAATGTTTTATACATTTATAAATGTTTGAAACTCATGTTAATTTGCTCCACCTCAAGGTGGATAGTAGATAATGTCGCACTGGTTGTGAATTGTGAACTGGTTTGTCCTGGATCGAATCCAGTCTTTGCTAGTTCTCGTGCTAGCTGCATATAACTGGCGTTGCGCTGCTCAGCGATTTCTAGGTTTATGGGTCAGGTGCTCTTATATATAATTTTTGAAACTGTGCATTGTTGGTTTGGGCGGGATTATATTAGGCTACACGTAAACTGAGCGGGAGAAAACGAGCAATCAGCTCATTAATAACATTGGTTCTTGGTACATATTGAACCATACAGGTATGATGTCATCATGTGACACGTTGTGAGGTCATGACCTTGCAGTTGCACATAGTTTCATGTCAATTGGAGAAATAGTTCCAAAGATATAGCAAAAATAGTGAATTTTATGTGACAAAGCTCCACCTTGTGTCAAAATTTTGAACCAAACAGGTATAATATCACCGAGGGACACATCCTCAAGTCATAACCTTTCATTTGCACTTGATTTGAGGTCAAACAGACAAATATTTCCAGAGATATGATAAAAACAGTGATTTTTTTCTTTTCAGTTTTTGGCCCGTGATGGCCAATCTAGAAATTGTAAATTGTCCAAAATCGAATCAGTTCTTCCTCTTTATGATACTTACTTATATGCAAAACTTGGAATTTCTAATTGAAATATTACTGCAGTTATCGCGTTAACATGTAAATCAGTTTTTGGCCCCTGGTGGCGAAACTAGAGATCATAAGTTGTCCAAAATTGAATCAGTTCTTCCTCTTTATGATACTTACTTATGTGCAAAACTTGAAATTTGTCATTGAAATATTACTGAAGTTATCGCGGAACAGTGATTTTTTCAGTTTTCGGCCCCTGGTGGCCTGTCTAGAAATTGTAAATTGTCCAAAATCGAATCAGTTCTTCCTCTTTATGATACTTACTTATACGCAAAACTTGGAATTTCTAATTGAAATATTACTGCAGTTATCGCGTTAACACTTAAATCAGTTTTTGGCCCCTGGTGGCGAATCTAGAGATCGTAAGTTGTCCAAAATCGAAACAGTTCTTCCACTTTATGATATTTACTTATGTGCAAAACTTGAAATTTGTAATTGAAATATTACTGAAGTTATCGCGGAACAGTGATTGTTTTTGGCCCCTGGTGGCCTGTCTAGAAATTTTAAATTGTCCAAAATCGAATCAGTTCTTCCTCTTTATGATACTTACTTATGTGCAAAATTTGGAATTTGTAATTGAAATATTACTGAAGTTATCTCGTTAACACGTAGTGCGGCAGTGGTGGCGGCGGCCGGATCAAAAACATAATATCCCCCGGAACGCCATTCGGCGTTCGGGGATTTAATTACTCTCGTTCAATAATCGAATTTAAAAAATCCACAAATTTGCAGCAAAGATTCGCCTGAATGTGCATTGTCAAATCTTCGGTGCATTTGACTATATTATGCGTGCAATGCAAACTTATTCTCTCTCGCGTTCGATATGCCTCACAAAATGTTTCCACTTCATGTAGCCTATATTTTTAAGCGCTTAAAATCTGGGCCATCTTAGAATAATTTCATTTTAAGAAATATCTTTAATATATCATACAAAATTCATCGATGAGAGGTGCATCAGAGGTCTGCTATTTATTCAGATCATTGACATTCTTTCAATCCAACACGGCAACCTGGTTAGGTCTGTCAGCTTCTCATTATCTCTTAATCATTACAGGCCACATTTAGGTTTTGATTGGTCAGTTGACTGAATCAATGACTTGATTGCAAGTTAGGCAAAGTCCATGGGAATTGATTTAAGGAAAGTTAATTATGCAAAGGCGATGGAGGCTGTCCAACCTCGCTGGAAATTAGTGGACTTCAAATCACAGTTTTATTCCCGGAAGCATTTCAAATGACCGCATTAGGTATGCGTCATAGAAAAGGTAATAAGCAAGCATGTCTATCTGCCTCAGAGTTACCTTTATTGTGCTTAAAATAATCGTGATTAATCTATCGTGACAACCCTAATTTTTTATTGCCATATAAATGGTCATAGCATCGAAACGGCTTAGTCCAATTTTTCTGAAATTTCAGGAATTTATTCACTATAATCTATCAATTTCTGAAAATGGGAACAAAATTGGTTACAAAAAGTCAAAGTTTGACTATAAACTTTGAACATTCAATGACAGTTTTCTATGAAACTGTCACCATAGATGAAAATGAATCATCACTGCTAGAAAGGGCAAACCTGTTGGAGCATTTAGGTGTTAGTCCCATGCGTCTAGCTTGTCTCAATCACAAGACATCAGCCAAAATGTCAATTTCATATTTTGGATGACCTTGGCCTTTGACCTATTTCAATAAAAGTGCAGGAGTTAGTAGACAAATCCATGCTGAATGAAGTGCTGTTCAGGAGAACTCATTGCTTCAGATGTTTATTGAAATATTCAATCATGAAAATAGGTGAAATATGCCCTATTTTTAGAGATAGGGGTTTTGGTCGCCATTGAAATGGACATAGCGCAAAATTATCTGATTTTGACCAAGTTTGGTTGGCCTCCTTTGGCTCCTGATATCTTCCATCCCCAAAAATGTCAAGGAGATCAATACAGAGACAAAACAACTGATTTTGAGCATGTAGACTGTGACCCCTGAAAAGTACCAGAAGTTTCTCTATAATGTTTTCTGATGCAATCCCAATTCCAAAAAAGTTGAGATGCTGTGTAAATTACAAATGAAAATGGAATGCAATGATTTGCAAATCTCATAAACCCACATTGTATTCAAAATAGAACATGGACTACATATCAGATGTTGAAAGTGAGGGATTGCATTTCATGAATAATATTAGCTCATTTTGAGTTTGATGGCAGCAAAACATCTCAAAAAAGTTGGGAGAGGGTCAACAAAAGAAAAGGAAGTGGTATGAATAAAAAACAGCTGGAGGAGCATTTTACAACTAATTAAGTGAATTGACAAGTGGTCCGTCGCATGACTTGGTATAAAAAGAGCATTTTAGAGACACAGAGTCTCTTAGAAGGAGATTCACCAATCTGCATAAAACTGCATATAAGATTTCAGAAGAATGTTCCTCAATGTAAAATTGCGAAGACTTTGAATCTACAGTACATAATATCATCAAAAGATTCAGTGAATCTGGAGAAATCTCTTTGCATAAGGTACAAGTCCAAAGGTTACTATTAGATACTCGTGATCTTCGGGCCCTCAGGTGGCACTGCATTGAAAACAGGCAAGATTCTGCACTGGAATACACTGCATGGGCTCAGGTACACCTCCCTTGTTATTGTTTGTGGACATAGCTCATTGTGTAATCTACAAATGCAAGCTAAAGCTGAATCATACAAAGAAGAATCCATATGTGAACACAATCGAGAAACGCCGCCCTCTTCTCTGGGCCAAAGTTCATTTATAATGGACTCAGGCAAAATGGAAAACTGCTGTGTGGTCAGATGAATCAAAATTTGAAATTCTTTTCGGAAACCACAGATGTTGTGTCGTGCAGTTTAAAGAGTAGAGGGACTGTCCAACTTGTTATCAGCGCATAGTTCAAAAGCCAGCATCTCTGATGGTATTGGTTTGTATTAGTGCCTACCGCGTGGGGAGCTTACACATATGGTAACGCATTATCAATGCTTAAAACCACACACTGAATCCATCACAACAGCATGGCTTCAGAGTGGAAGAATCTGAGTGCTGAACTGGCCTATCGGCAGTCCTGACCATTGGCGAAGAAGACCCAGGACTGTCGAGCAACTAGAATCCTACATCTGACAAGAGTGGGACAACATTCCACTCCCAAAACTGCAGTAATAGGGCTCCTCACTACCCCAACGTTTACAGACTGTTGTTAAATGAAGAGGGGATACTAAACAATGGTAAAAATGGCCCTTTCCCAAATTCTTTGAGATGTGTTGCTGCCATCAAATTCAAAATGAGGGAATATTTTTCATGAAATGGTAAAATGTCTCACTTTCAACATCTGATATGTTGTCTTTGTTCTATTGTGAATAAAATGTCAGTTTATGAGATTTGCATACCAGGTAAGGTAAGGTAATTTTTATTTCATGTGTCATACACCAAAAAAGAGGTGCCCAGCCTGCATGGGCTTACAAGACACACCAAGATAATACAGTAACAGAAGCAATCAATAAATTAAGCAAGAGAGAACATATCCATATATGTCACTCACTATCAATCCAAATATTGGCTGTCATTTAACTTGGGAATACAGTTAAAATAACAACTTAAATTTAAGTCAAAAGACTGTGCCTTCAACACATCAAACACAAAGCGCCCTTGTATGCTGTTGATAAGCATTTAGAACAAACTGAGCTAAATGAAATACTTTGTCACTAAACAAGTATTGAAGTCTACATTCATCAGACATGTTAAACAAGTCTGGACATTCTGCTGACATCAGGAAAAGCTTATATCTAAGATTATGATAAAATGGACATTAAAACAAAAAGTGCATTTAATTTTCAACCTTTTTCCGATCACACAGACAACATTTTCTATTCTCTTCTGGTATTGAATGGAAACGATTCATAGCTTTGCATTCTGTTCTTATTTATGGGGTGCCGAATGGGACATTTTATGCTATTATTTTTCGCTGCATTTTTTCCCACATTTAACAAAAATATCCTCTTTTCTCACATTTAGCAAAAGAAATGTTCATTTTCCCCACATTTATAAACTTTGAAGTGGAAAGCTTAAATGGTAAATGTACTGCGTAAATGTTAAATGTGCTATTCCAAAATTAATTATATAAGATCAAAGTTTTTTATTTAGTGGTTTCTATTATTTAGCTAAATGTATAAACATTTAACTAAATATATCATTAAAAGTATAAACATTTAAATAAATATATGAAGCAGTCAGCTAAATATTTAGCTAAATGTAATAAACATTTAGCTAAATGTTCTATACTTTTACTTATATGTTTAGCTAAATGTGTGAAACATTTACCTAAATATTTAGCTAAATGTATGAAACATTTATCAAAACATTTAGTTAAATGTATAAAACATTTAGATAAATGCATGAAACATTTGGCTAAACATTTAACTAAACTTATAAAACATTTAGCTAAATATTTAACTAAATGTATGAAACATTAAGCTAAATATTTAATTAAATGTATGAAACATTTAACTAAATATTTAACTAAATGTATACAACATTAAACTAAATGTATGAAACATTTAGCTAAATATTTAACTAAATGTATGAAACATTTAGCTAAATATTTAGCTAAATGTATTAAACCTTTAGCTAAATATTTATTTAAATATATGAAACATATAGCTTAATCTTTAACTAAATGTATAAAACATTTAGCTTAATGTGTGAAACATTTATTTAAATATATAGCTAAATGTTTCAAGCATTTAGCTAAATATATGAAACATTTAGTAAAATATTTTACTAAATGTTTTATACATTTATAAATGTTTGAAACTCATGTTAATTTGCTCCACCTCAAGGTGGATAGTAGATAATGTCGCACTGGTTGTGAATTGTGAACTGGTTTGTCCTGGATCGAATCCAGTCTTTGCTAGTTCTCGTGCTAGCTGCATATAACTGGCGTTGCGCTGCTCAGCGATTTCTAGGTTTATGGGGCAGGTGCTCTTATATATAATTTTTGAAACTGTGCATTGTTGGTTTGGGCGGGATTATATTAGGCTACACGTAAACTGAGTGGGAGAAAACGAGCAATCAGCTCATTAATAACATTGGTTCTTGGTACAAGCAGTTTGGTACTTGTGCAGACATGGAGAATTGCCAGTTTTACATGGCAGAATAGCAGAGAATCGTTCAAATATTTCAGCTTGCAGATATGGCAAACAGTCGTTGAAACTAGCCTATGTTGGTTTGAAAACGCTAATTTAATAAACAATGAACTCCTATGTTGATACTCGATTCTGCACTCTCAGTTAATATTGAAGGCAGAGGCTATTTGGCAGTTCAGCGCGAAAGATCAGAGAGTGGGGCGGTTTATGAAATGAAATCTCTTATTGGCCCAACTGCGGGGCAAATAGCAGAAGTGCTTCTGTTATCTGCGGTGCGAATAGCAGAACTGCTTCGCTTGTCGACCCCGTTGCGGGGCAGATAGCCAATCCCTCTCCCCCCATTCACCCCGCTGCGGGGCGAAAAGCCTCTTCCAATATGGCAACATTCAAATCAGAACAAAAGAACTGGACTTCGATCGTATTTCAGCCGATATTATACAACAGCAAATAATGATCAATACTTCCATGTTGATTTTTTTAAAAATCCTGCTTTATCTTTTAGCTTTTAAGATATTAATAAGCCTAGCTTTATACTATTGAACATTAGGCACTATCTAATACATAAATGACAATGGGCAAGTTTATGTCAGTTTAAAAAAAAAAGCATTTAGTTCGTTGAAACAAGTTTAGTCAGTTTTATTCATCGCTCATGTGCTGCCCGGCGTCCTGAGTCATCCATCCGGCTTGGAGCGTAGCGTAACCATTTCAGAACTACCTGGACAAGGGTGAATTTAGAAATTTCCCCCGTCCCCATTTGCTCAGTTAGTTGCAAAATTAAAGTAAATAAATAAGTAAATAATTTTTTTTTTTTTAATGCGGTTACGCTGTCTATGACCGCATCTTTCCAATTACAAATGGCACGGAAAAAGACTGGGGGAATTATTGTAAAGATCGACCTGTTCTTCATACCGACCCTGACAGTCGTAGTATAGGTTAAGTAGTATAAGCACCGGGTTACAAACACGGGGAATCTGCGTGATTGTACGCAGCTGTAACCACAAGACCATCAGGGTCGGTATAGAGAACAGGTTTCGTTTTAGCACTATACAATGATTCTCGCATTCTTTTTCCAGTCCTTTTTTCCGTGCCATTTGTACATGGAAACATGCTGTCCCAGACAGCATAACGGAATTGAAAAAACTGATTTTAATTGTAATTGTTATTATTATTATTATTATTATTATTTCATTTTTGCAACTAACTGAGCAAATGGGGGCGGGGGCAATTTCTTAATTCACCCTTGTCTTGGTTGTTCTGAAAAAGGTCAGGCTATACGCTCCAAGCCGGATGGATAACTCTGGAAGCCAGACAGCTCAGGAGCGAAGAATAAAACTGACTAAACTTGTTTCAACGAACTAAATACTTAAAAAAACTGATATAAACTTGCCTGTTGTCATATACATATGCATTAGATAATGCCTAATGCTCAATAATATAAAGCTAGGCTCATTGATATTCTTATCATTTGTCCTGGCTGTAGATAGAGCAGGACATTTTTTTAAAATCAACATGGAAGTATTGATCATAATTTCCTGTTGTATAATAGAGGTTGAAATAAGATTGAAGTCCCCTTGTTCTTTTGTTCTGATTTGAACGTTTCAATATAAACCAAGGGTGCAGAATAGAGTACCAACATCAAAGTTCATAGTAAATTGAATTTGCATTTTCAAACTAGCATAGGCTAGTTTCACCGACTGTTTGCCATATCTGCATGCTGAAATATTTGAACAATTCTCTGCTATTCTGCCATGTAAAACTGGCAGTTCTCCATATCTACACTGTAAATGCACAAGTACCAAACTGCTTGCACCGAGAAATGCCAATGTTATTAATGAGCTGATTGCTCGTTTTCTCCCGCTCAGTTTACGTGTAGCCTGATATAATCCTGCAAACTAGCAAAGATTGGATTCGATCCAGGACAAACACGTTCTCAATTCACAACCAGTACAGCATTATCTACTAAGCCACAGGAAAACTCTGCCTTTAGATGGAGCTCATTAACATGAGTTTCAAACATTTATAAATGTATAAAACATTTAGTAAAATATTTAACTAAATGTTTCATACATTTAGCTAAATGTTTGAAACATTCAGATATATATTTAAATAAATGCTTCACACATTAAGCTAAATGTTTTATACATTTAGTTAAATATTTAGCTAAATGTTTTATACATTTATTGAAATATTTCACTAAATGTTTAATACATTTGGCTAAATGTTTCATACTTTTAGTTATATATTTACCTAAATGTTTCATACATTTAAATAAATATTTAGCTAAATGTTTCATACATTTCAATAAATATTTTGCTAAATGTTTTATAAATTTACTTAAATAGTTAGCTAAATGTTTCATACATTTAGTTAAATATTTAGCTAAATGTTTTATACATTTAACTAAATGTTTTGATAAATGTTTCATACATTTAGTTAAATATTTAGTTAAATGTTTCATACATTTAGTTAAATATTTAGCTAAATGTTTTGTACATTTAGCTAAACATATAAGTAAAAGTACAGAACATTTAGCTAAATGTTTCTTACATTTAGCTAAATATTTAGCTTACTGCTATATACATTTATTTCAATGTTTATACTTTTAATTATATATTTAGTTAAATGTTTATACATTTAGCTAAATAATAGAAACTACTAAATAAAAACCTTTATCTTATGTAATAAATTTTGGAATAGCACATTTAACATTTACGCAGCACATTTAACATTTTAGCTTTCCACTTCAAAGTTTATAAATGTGGGGAAAATGAACATTTCTTTCGCTAAATGTGATAAAAATAAGATATCTTTTGTTAAATGTGGGAAAAATGCTGTGAAAAATAATAGCATAAAATGTCCCATTCGGCACCCCATAATTATTTACATTTTACACAGCATCCCAATTTTTTTTTGAATTGGGGTTGAATTTGGCCTCAGAACTTGACTTTTAAGAATAGAAACCCTTCTTTCTTTGACATATGGCATCTTGTGGCATAAAGATAAAGTAAATAAACCTCAAAAACTGTGGACATCTGAGTGATCACAAACAGACTGGCAGAGAAACATGACGGTCAAATGACAAACACAGTTTTGCTTTTTTCTGATCAAAATGAGAACGGGTCACATTTATATTCCCAAATACAAGACTATTTGTACTATGACTTCTTATTTTCTAATAATTTGTTTATTCGCACATGTTAATCATTTATTACACCGGTAACTATTCACTTATTTGCTCATTAGTAGGAATAATTTGTAAATCTGTTTTTTTAAGTTGGGAAGCAAGCTTGTGCTCCAGACAATGAGCTTTCAACAGTATGACATTACCAGAGGTCTCATTTAGACATAAGTGGTGTGCAGGCACAGAAATGATGTGTAAGCCTATTCCAATTTCTTTGCAGATTTCAGATTTATTTCAACGAATTCCATTAAAAATGTACAAATGTAATTATTGACTTTTGAAAAATTTAGCTTTAAACCTGATTAATTAAGAATTGCATGCAGCTTAGCTTACCCACAGTCATTTAAAATTAGGTTATCATTTACTTCACACCATTTGCCTTTTGTGAGCACATGCAGTATCTGGGTTTGAAATCCACACAATTTTTATTAATAAGACCTCAGGTCTGCTTTAATATTCTAAATGCAAAGCTTGATATTGTAATCAAGCATGCAGATTCAAATTTTATATTTGTTTTTCCGCATGTCAAAGGTGAAGGGTGGGATAAAATTGCTAAAAGAAAGTGTTCATGTTCACTTTTCTTCATTGCAGTGTCGAGTGGACAAAAATTAACATAACCTTCTACAATTTAATACAATACAATACAATTTGAATTTACAATTCAAATTATTGAAGAAAGTAAATCTTGACAAACCATCCAAGGCAGCCACTAACTAGTAATTCGCACTGAACGTGGTTTGACTGCTATCTTGCGGGAAAAAGGCAGGAATGTTCCTGCAACAGACAATAAATTGCTGCATATATTGCTCAAAAATTTGTGCACAAATTTTTTGCACATATTTTCGCTTTTATCATGCCCATACAAATGTACAAGCATACGTCACCCTACCTTGACAGACCCTGGCTTTTGAATCTGTCACTGATAATAGCTGAAGCCTCATTCCCTACCTCTGGCAATCTAGCAAACCTCAATTTTTTAATGACACTACGGATTATCTTGCCTGATTCTCCTGTGGTTTGAGGTGTTTAAAGAGTGTATTTGACATCGCTAGAATTGCTTGGAAGCCTGTCTGGGCCACACCGATTTTTAAGTCAATAATATTAAACATTTTCATTCATTACAATCAATTAATGGGTAGTGTGGGCTACAAATTGTTTAAAAAAAAAGCTATAAAATGTAAGATTTTATGACGTTAGCTATATGTGCGGTCTCTCACATCAAAATATTGGCAAAGATTTCAAAAATCTGTCTTTGTGGGTCAAGCTTCCGTGGGGTATTATTAGTAATATTATTTATTTAATTATTATTATCTTAAGGACATTAACTATGTTGTAACAATGGAATAGATTTAAAAACTTCTAGAAAATTTGTAACAGTAATAGCATTAGGTCATCTCCCTTACTGGTACCCACATACGCACACGTATCATTTCTATGATGGGGCCTCATGGACTACTTAATGCACTTCTGAGTTACCCTCTGACTGAGATGTGTCGCACTTTGAGTAATGGCTATTGCATCTCAGTCCATTTCCCCTCATGCCTCCACTTTGTTCAGCTGATCCCGGAGGGAGCCCGTGCTCGGCAGAAAAGATCGCAAGCCAGAGCTCAGGATCTGGGGCACGGCATCCTTTCCAGCATAACTCCTTCCTCACTGTTCCCATGACGACAGTGCACTACAAAAGCCCTCATCACATTTGTTGCTCATGTGCCACATCAGTGGACCATTACATTCCATTTTTATAGACATTCAAACCAAGAAATGGATTAAATAAAATTAATGAGTTCCTCCAGGGTGAAGCATTCAGATAAGGTACTAGTGTTTAGAGCTTAAATGCATGCACCAGGTCAAGATCAAAATCCTGACCATGTCAGTGACAATTATGGCAGAATTTCTAAATTCCCTTTCAGCATTTTTAATATCTCACATTTGTGTCCAAGTTAAAAATTAGTTTTTTTATGACCGACATGTTCAAGAGGCAGCAGTCGCATAATTATGACTTGCTTTTTTCTGAAGCATGATCCCTTCATCATATAATCATCCCATGCACATCGTACACTTCATTAAACTAAATGTATGGCATGGATTATTCGAATTATGTTCAGAGAAGACATGAAATGAAAAAAGGTACATTTTTTGAATTTACTTACTTACAGAGGACTTCCTCTGAAAAGGACTATGGTCACTGAGATTAAAGGCGTGTCCTAGTCACAGCTGTGCTGTCAGGGTAGGAAGTAAGTTTTCCTTTCGATGCAAGTTCCATCTCTGCTAGTTCTGTGCACCACCTGATTAACTTGAAGGACATTCAGTAGAGTGCATAGCCCCCCCCAAAAAACATCATAATCTCTCAAAATTACATCACAAAGTCCTCTCTATTTTATATGTTGAGGATTATATTTCATTGACTCTCATCATATTCATCCGTGGATCAATTCATGTCATGTTGAAATACTATAATCAATAATCATAATCAATAACCATGTTATGTAGGCAGCAGTAACACACACACACACACATAACATAACATACACACACATACAAGTAGTTCACATACGCATAGGGAGGGGATGAGCAGTGCAAACACACAGACACATGCACATGAAACACACACACACACACACACACACACACACACACACAAGCAGTTCACACACATGAGCAGTGCACACAGACACACGCAGCACACGTACACACGTGCACGCACACATACAAGCAGTTCACACACAGACACACACTCACATACAAGCAGTTCACACCCAGTCACACACACATACAAGCAATTCAATTCCCACATGCATGAGCAGCTCACACATACATAAGCAGTGGGCTTCTGTAGCTTTGATTAGTAAGCATGCCTCTGTTTAGTTGATTCAAAAACCTAATCAGGTTGTGCATTTGATTCCTGTTGCTTTGATCAATATTTGTTCAGTAAAATCATTAGTTATTACTGAAAAAAAAAAACAATTGAATCATTTATGTATCCACTTGTATCCTATTCCTTTGGCTGTATTTTTCCTCTCTTTACTATAATATTCTGCTCCTTTTTAGTGATGTGCAGATCATCTTTGCTTTGAATTCCTGAAGGATTAGCTAGCAGTGTTTTGGTTTGCCTGTCCGATTGTAGTGTGAGAATGAGAATGTGGAAAGACCATATTTGGAAGATATTTCCTGTGATGGAGGTATAAAAACTGGGTGTGAAAAGTAAGAAATCAGTTCTTCTTCCGCAAAAAGAACTCGCCTTTACATTTATCAATATGCCTCAATAAAGCCTAATTTTCTGAAGAATCTGTCTCTCTCCAATTGCTTGAGGATGGGGGAACCTCATGATATGAAAATATGTCTGAATGGAAACTACCACAATATATACACCTATTTTTGCTTGCTAAAAATATGTCATCCTGTATGAGAAATGTTCTTGTCTCCACAGGGCTGCAGAATACATTTTTGGTGAGAAATTCAGAAAACTGTAATCACAAGGAGGAGGGATCACCCAGAATAATGAAGGAACTGATTAACTGGTTGGCTGACGTTGATCAATCCCTCTTGCCTCTGAGGAGTCTTTTCACCACATAATGCCAGAAAGAAACAAATTTAGGAATGATTTGTGATGACCAATTGATTGTGCACCCGGTGACATGATATGGGACCTTTAACTTTGACAGGAAAATCTGCAACGTGAGGCGATCGCAAAAACTATTAATATTTTGTGATAACATTAAGTCAAATTTACATATTTGTATTTTGATACTGTACAACGAATTGCATTGATTTAATTGTCAAAAGCAAATCGATACAACCTTTAGTTCTTGAGATATCAGAGGAAAACCATTTGCTGTTTTCACAGTATTACATCATAACAGAATAACATTATGCCCCAAAAGTAAAATCACTTCCACAACTCAATATTTTGTACCTTCCTGTTATGTTTAATCCTAATTGTTAGAGTAGTTTTTGAAATATTTTGCAGGCGGACTAGCAGACATACACACAAACAAACATTCCATAAGCCCCATCCATTTCATGGAGGAGCAGCAGTCAAGTGATTTATTCACTGATGAATCAAGACCCATACATTGCCTATGCTGATTAGTGAATGTTCAAGAAAAAGAGCTAGCTATACGCTATGGAAAAAAAATGAATTATATGCGACATTGTAAGATTGTAAGTACAGGATAACGATAATGCAAATAATTTATTATAGAAAAAATGTGAACTTTCGTTTTATTTCATTTGTGTTTAGGCTTTTTTGTAAGATTGATGCAAGATTAATTTGCCAAAAGGTAGGCCTATGATTTATTTTGAACGTGCTCCTCATTTTGTTTTAAAAATTGGAAACCATCAATGTAAAAGAGAAATTGTTGCTGAGCTTACAGAGACAGTGTTGAGAGCAATGCACCGTCTTTCTACTTTTGAGCATAAAGGCTTTAATATTTGGTAAGCCAAACAAAAAAAATTTCAGTAATCTGTACTGCCTCATTAATTTAAAATTCTGTGAATTTTTTAAAAAATTGTCATATTTTCTTTCATTTGAATTGGGAAGTGCTTCACAATTAGGCCTATGTGACGTAATGAACAATAATGAAATATAAGTACAAATTGGCCTGTCATTCCACCAAATAGTCTTGATTATCAAGCAAATAACTTGATTGCTGATCAAGCAAAGTAAATGGGAACAGGTCGAGAGACATTGAAAGGTGAGGATTTGGCCGACTCTCACTCACCTCAGATGGTGCATTTGTGCCTGGCATCACTTCACTGATTTTTTTCAACGGTGATAGGTTGCCCTCCATGGTGATTCTTCTCAAACTTTGGGTGCTGGATGTGCACAGCGCCCCCTCTTGGTGAAAGTATGGAACACCAGATCTCTGGCTGTAGTAACATTCGCAAACCTCCTAATCCAGCCCACCTGCATTGTTTTTCCAATAAAGTTTAGACAAAACTGCTCCAACTTCCGCATGGTGAAAGCCATTGTGAGTGTAACTAGACACTTCCAACCAATTCTGGGTCCTTGTGCTCAGTCTGATATGAAAGGGGACAGGGCTCCATATTTAGAGGAAGCTATAATGAGAACTGAAAAACTGATTGGACCAGTGCACCACAGATGCAAATTTTGCACAATAATTTCCCAAACTCTTCATACTTTTGAGAAACAGATAGTTCCTTCATCATATTTTGCTGTATTCTAGATCAAGTGTGCGGTAAGACTGAAGTCACAGTTAACAGACCCAGAATCTGCACAGGCAATACTGCATAGAAACTTCCTCCTGAAGCTATGGTGACTCATTTTTATTCTTTTTTTCATGAGGTTAGTCAGGCTGTCAGACTCTTGGGTTTGTTCCAAGTCAAAATTAATCTCGACAAATGATTTTACTCAGACTTACCAATTGTTTTTAAACCATTGTTGGATCCCATTGAGCATGTCACATCCACATAATGATCAGGAATCATTAAAAAATGGACTAACTACTGTATTTTATCGATATTCAACATTCAATTTGCATTTGAAAGGTAAAATTCCTATTAAAAGAAGCACCTTTCCACTGATATATTGCACTTTAGCATCTTCCAATTAGACTAATTCTAAACTGTAGAAAGAATGAAAATCCTGTAATAATGAACTCCATTTGGAACTGGAACTCGTGACATGCCGTGTGATGTACAATTTCTGTTCACAGAAAGGATGAATTAAACAAAAATGTCAATCACCATCTTGGTTTTGAGCATTTTAGAGACTAATGAGTAATGAGATGTGATGCGAACCATAATGTTTATGGCTACTGAGATGAAAAAAGGATAAAAATTCAAGGAGCAATCCCCTGATTATTTTTGAATGTTGACAGATATGCAAAAGCAGATGATGAAAATTAGGAAACTGGTCTGTGTTTGGAGCATGTGCAGCAAGATCTGCACATGAAGTCATATTCCTCTGTGATATCATAATCAATAAAATATACAGTAAATATTTTGTGTGAGCAACTGCCTGTAATCTAATTTGATGTGTAAGACTCTCAAATCTCCCTCCAAACTTAAAGATTTGTCATACCTGTAAGAGTGTATTTCGGTGTTTTGACATTTTGGGCTGGGAAGCTGTTCAAGCAAAGGAATTCTCCAGTAAGCCAGGAGCGACAAAGTGATGACAGAAAGACAATGCTCCTTAAGGCAATTTGCCAGATTGATACTAGTGTTTGCAAAATCCAGGCTTGGCTAAATTAAAAATAAGTCAGAAAGGATCTGTCACCCTGCAAAATTAATGGTCGGGAAATTTTATGGAAGACAGATAGGATAGCACTGCTATTTACTGAGCTGGTGTGATGCAAAATGCCTTTCAAAGATATCATTTTATCAGCATTTTTGCTTCCTTCTTGGGATGAGTCAAAAAGGTTTTGAATCGGTGGATTTCTGAGAAAATGGACATGCACATGATTTGTCCCCATGTGTCTAGTTATGCTTTCTGTCGCAATCTAGTTGGGATAGTTTGTAAGGCATTCATTGAGTGAGCATAACAAGTTTCAGCACTGAAAGGGATGCTTTCTTTTTCAAAAAAAAAAAAACACAGGCGAGGGTGTCGGTAGATAGAAGACGGGAGCAATGGTGTAGAGATGGAACCCTGTGGCTTTGCATGAAAACAGCTGATTTCACCAAGATGTGTGAGAGAAACTATTTCCAAATCAGTGTGCATCTGAAGTGAAAAGAAAATAACATAACATAACATGAATGGTGAGAACAGGCCGTTCACCCAACTAGGAAAGATCATTCCTGCTGGGGTGCTGACATTGATTATACTACTTGCACCATATTAAAAAAAAAATTCCCAGCCTGTGGTTTGTTTACACTTAAACTCCATTAGTGACACAGTGTAAGAGAATATATATAATGACCCTGTGCTTGAATAAAGCAATGTCTTAGGGTCCTCCATGTGTACAAGGGACCTCAACACGCATTAAAAAAAAAAAAACACAGAGAAAATTCTGCCAGCAAATTTCTGTTTTCTTCATCGGACACTTGATTTATCACATAGGTTATAATTAAAAGAGATAAAGAAGAGAAAGGTTTATTAACTTTAGAAGATAATCACCATTTTGACGTGACAAACAAAAAGACTTCACTGTGAGGCTTTACCATTTTATTTCATATGAAATTTTAAAAACGCAAGAAACTGTAAAAAGTTGACAGAAACATCAGCTATAGTCACATCTTCAGAACACACCAAAATTATGATGGGTAACTAAAATCTTAATTCTAGTGGGTTGGGACAGTATCTGAAATGAAAATAAAAACAGAATAAATAGTCACATCCTGAGTTTTTCCTTCATTGTTTTTCCCCCATAATCCAGCTGTCTGCATTAATTTTGGCTTTATTTATTGATTTTCATTACTTAACTATTGTCTCATTCTATTCTCCACCTCATTGTTTCACTCTGCTTTCATGAGCATTTTCCACTTTGCTGATTGTCGTCTTGTGTATTTTAGTCCCTGGTCTGTTTTTCCTTTGCTTGATTGTTGCATTGTGTCTGTGTCCTGTGTCTTCCCTTTTTGGACAATGATCTACAAAGAACCTACAATCTATTTATGAAGGATAATTTACCCAGAATCTGCGGTCCTAACAAGTGGCCTCTTGCAGTCTCATCCTCACTCCTGTATGAAAGTGTGTGTATGCCTGGGGTGCTCTGGTTCATTTGGCTTGCCATCCTATTTACTTACCCTGAACAAAACCCTTTGACTTTGCCCAACCTTAATCTTCAAGTTCCTGATTGCTCCCGTCTGATTGTGGACTGTCCAGTATTTAACCCTACAGCACTGAAAGCTCTCCAATTTTGTTCATAGAGGCCACCTTCGGTGAATTCTGTGATCTGCTCTAGGCTCTGTTCTACTGTTCATGACAAGAAATTTAGGTGCTCAGTAATTTGTAAGTTCTTTTTAACTACATTTAATTGAAAACAGCACAAAGGAAAATGTTAAATGTATGCTTTATTGATTTTTGTTAAAGAGTGAATTTTTGAATTTGATGCCTGCTACATGTTCCAAAATAAGTGGGACAGGGAATGGAAAAACTGGTAAAGTTGTGGAATCTTCAGAAAAACACCAAGTTGGAGCACTCCATTCATGAATAGGTAACAAGTGTTTCCATTATGCATAAAATGAACGGTCAAAGATGGCATGGTCACTTACCAACAACATGGTTTGAGGTAAATGTAAATCTGGAAGAAATAGAAATTCCTGGAATTGTATATTGTATGTATGTGTGCACAACCAACACATATTAATGTTAAAATACTTCGTACGTACAAGAGCGTTTCATTTGACATATTTTCCCACAGATGAACATGAAGTTTCCATGTATGACATAATAATGGACACATGCTCTTGGCATGGTAAAGCTTGGTATAGCATATTGCTGTTGGTTGTGAGGAATGTTCTATCTCCATGCATGTCACAATGTATGTAATTCTCCATACAAATGTATTATGTATGAAGAAACAGATCAGCGGACAGCCAAAGGCATTTCTGTCTGACTGGTCAATGCATTGATACATCAGGGGTTTGCTCATGCTCTTGCTTTGTGTGCTAACTTTTGCCTTGCTGAGACGCGAGCATATTGACTTGCAAGAACCCTCCCCGATCATTTGAAGACAGTCCATGCTGATCTCTGCATTGATGCTGAATATTGATTTCTCAGTGCTATTCAATGGCTTTCATCAGTTCATCTCAGGGACCTAATCAAACTCATGTTGTCACAATTTTCTTCTGTATCCTCAGTCCTGCCACATTTCTGCTGACCTGGGCCCTTCAGTGCTATTCTTCAAATATGCACCGAATGCTCCTGGAATTCATTCCCTACTGCCTGACTGTCCCACCCAACTGTACACCTGTTGTTAATTCCCTCATCTGCTCTGCAGTTACTTGGACCTCCCAGACCACCTCCTCAACTGTATCTCTTTTAGACATCAGCCATTCATCATATAACCGGTCTGCTTCCTCCTTTACTTGACAGATTGTTATGTTGCATCTCTTGAGTTTTTGAATTCTGGTCATTTGTTATACACACAACTTGTAAACCTGCCTGTTTTGTACCTTAGTTGATGTTCTTGGATTTTGGATTTTCTGCCCCCTTGGATTTGTTTGTCAGAGTTGGACTGCTTCTCCTGCACCTAGTAAGGTTGAATCTATGCCTGTAACTTGGAAATGCTACTCACGCCATTGCTGAATGCCCTGTGTAGTGGACAAAAGGACACCTGATAGAGAAGTGCTGTTAGGTGCTGCCGTATCATGCACTCCTTCCTGTTCTTGTGACCTGGCAGGGGACTAAATGTAATCACCATTAAGATTGTCATCCTTTACTTTTAATTGACTCAGCATTCTCCAATCTCCTGAGCAGCTACTTTTTTACCAAGCTGGATTTGCACTCCACTTACCAGCTGGTGCACGTGCAGGAAGGAGATCAGTGGAAGATGGTGTTTAACACCCATTCGTGTTGCTATGAATACCTAGTGATGCTGTTTAGGCTCACTAATGCCCCTGCTGTGTTCCTGAGATAAATTATGTTCGCCACAACATGGTCTACTAGTTCATTTATATCTACTTAGATAATATACTGGTCTTCTCTCAAACTTTGGAGGATAACCCCCACCATGTCATCGTAGTCATCCAAAGGCTCCTGGAGAATCAACTCTATCTGAAACCAGAAAAGTGTGAATTCCACCACACCAGCATCTCTTTTCAGGACTTTGTAGTGATACTGAGTGCTTTTGAGATGGCTGCAGGCTGTGCTGGATTAGCTGGACCCTAAATATTGCAAGGAGCTACAAAGGTTCCTTGGGTTTGTTAACTTCTACCAGCGATTCATTCAAGGGTACCTTAATATTGCTGAAAAAAAGTGTTGACAAAGCTGACGTTCACCTAGGTTCTCTTTGCCTAGCAGGCAAGCTCTACCTTTAACTCAAGAGGTTTTTCATCACCGCACCTGTCCAGAAAGCTCCCAGGCCTCCAGTGTCAGTTTATTGTGGAAGTCAAAGCCTCTGACATGGGTGCTTTACAAACTGGGGCAGATGGTTTGGCTCACCAAGAAGGCTATCTCGCTCCTGGAGATGTCAAAGAAGCTTGCCCCCCAGTTGATGCACTATTTCAAAAATCCTGTTTTCATCCACTGTCAGGCTCCTCCTCCCCCATTCCCTTCGTAACATTCATCCTGTGTTTCTTGTCTTGAGATTCAATCTTTATCTTTGTCTCCCTCCCACTCTTCTCCTCGGCATCATCAATGATGGTCACATATTCATGCAGTGGATCCTGGACATCTGGCATAGGGAACATGGGTGCCAGTTTTTGGTCGACTGGGATTAGCACAGGCCTGAGGAGTAATCCTGGGTCCTGATGTGGAACATCTTATACTCCTTCCTGGTTTGCCATTTCCTGCGCACACATTCGAGATCCACTAGTTGACCAGGTGGCAGCGATCAGGGAGGGGGCTTGGGGGATGTGTGCAGCCTTATCCTTGTCTGTGTCTTGTTTCATATTTCTCATCCCTTGTATCTGTGTTTAGTATTTATACTCCTTCCTTTGAGTTGCAAGTTGCTGAATTGTAATTCGCTGTGTGCTTAAACCCAGTCAGTATTTGCTAGTTTAACACTTTGTCTTTTGGAAGTAAAATGTAACCTTTAATGATACTAATTCACAGAAGCTACCTTCCTTATTTAGATAATAGCAACAAGCTCCCGAGCCTTTCTCAAGGGTCCTGGGCTCGACACCACGACCATGTTAATCCTGTCAAAGTCTGTTCCTCTGTCTAGTTTATTCAGAACAAGCTCCCAATCCATCTGCTGTCGTTAGGATTGGAACTGATTTCCCCATAAGCTTCTCCCTCCTACCCTGGGCTAGTTTGGCTCTGGTGAAGTTTCCACTACATCTGACTGTCATCATAGAAAGCCAATGACAATGCCTCCTCAACTCGCTGGCAACATCTGAGCTGAACTGTTTCCTCTTCATCCCATCCCTCTCCATCCCATTGATTTCATATTATTCTCAATGAACCTGCTCTTGGATTGTACTCTGCCTCCGCACTTAATTCCTGGTCTGGATCATAACAAATAGACTTAAATTCCTCTTGAGAGAAACGTTTAAAGGTAAACACTAGAAAATAATTGCTTCTTGCCACCACTGGTTTTTACCCCTCAGCCCTCAAGGCTGACGGGGTATTGCTATCCTTCGTGCGGTTGGGCAGGCGGGCAGGCGTCTCCAAAAACTTCGACATCGGGCTGAGGGGTATTCCGTGCATTGCACGCCTATTTTTATTTATACTACAATCTCAACCCCTCTGCGACCCTTACTGAGATGGTACAGGAGACTGGAAATTTTGCAGGAGACATGAACTTGTTTTTGTAGTACAAATATGGACATGCGCTTATATTAATAGTGTGTCCTTACCATTTCTTAATACATTTCATACTGTCCTTCAGGGAATAGGGTATTGTTAGCATAGCATTGGTGTGAACAGCAGAGGAATACCACTAAATAGGAATATATATTTTCATTTTTTTGAAGTCTAATTATGCACATAGATTAGAAAACGATAAAATCAAGACGAGTAGAAGACCAGACTAGTACTCAACTGAAAAGCATTCCGGGATATCCTGCTAGGAGAGGAGCTCATCATTACAAATCAAACATAGTACCAATTATTGGATGAAAGCAAGATGACGAACGGTGCTCTCAGGGCACAACACAGCTGGCCATCTCTCCTTTGAGGCTCGGCACGGAAAAGAGACAGAGTTTATTGCACAGGGGCTTAATCCATGCAGATTGTGAGGCTCACCATTAAGAGAGAGTCAAAGAAGAACAGGCATTTCTCTTTCTAAATTTTGCACTGAAAGGATCTCTCAAGGTCAATCATCAAACATGTTTTGATGCAGAGAGACAAGCGGCTCACTAAAATTTCAGAGAAAGGGGAGGGAGGAAAGATGGCTTCTGGCAGGGGGATCTCTCATGCTGTAAAACAGAGAGCTTTTTAAAGGATATGTCACTGTACAGGAGCTGCCAGAGCGCAGAACTCCGAAAGCGTGACACACACTCAGCCAATGTCAGCCCGACTAAGATCACTTATTAAATGCAGAGCTTCCGCCAAAATGGGGGGTTCACGATTCAGTCAATGGAGTGGACAAAGAGGCTGCCTAAGTGAACTCTAGACAATGTTTCATAAGAGCTGACAGAGCCAGACAGATCCGTTGAAACCCCCTCTGCTATGAGCTGTCTTAGGTTGTCTACATGAGAGACTGATTGATTGTCTCATTATTTTGTCTGGGATACACCTCTTTCTTCAGTGAGAGAATGAAGATAGAAGAGTCGGCCTTCAAAATGTTTGAGTTCAGCTTGATCAGCAGTATGTCAGGCTGTACCTGTTTGAGTATGAAGAGTGATTCTGCTAAGGGCATAACCCTGGCTCCGTACTTTTGATTTTTCAAACATCGTGTATATGAAAAACTACTTTGATGCTAATACACTGGTCAAATTCTGATATTTGAGGACTCAGAATATTACAGACCGTAGTAATTTTAGAGTTGTGAGCCTAAAATCACTTTTTGCTGTAACATATAAAATTTTGCTCTAGCTATTGAAAAGTGAAAGCCATCTCATCTCATGACTCACATGGATGACCTCAGAAGCCCAATGCAATAATTTGAAATACATTCATGAGCACAAATTCAATTTCTGCTCAAATTCTGTAAATTTACTGCCTGTAATTTCTCTATTAACTGAACATAACACATATCAATAGAGAGGCCGGGACACTGCACTATGACTCACTTACTTAAACTGAGGCTGTACGCTCCTGGAAAAGAAAATTGCCTTCACTTGTCTGACTTAAAATCTACGCTGCAAAGAGATATGATGACCACCATAATTCCGGAAGTCAGCAAATAGTTCTATGTGGTCTCCTTGTACAGACAGAGACAACACACAGAGCATACAGAACAGAGAGTATATTTCAAAGGCAGCAGTGAAAAACATTTATTTTTAAGCCTCATAAGGACTGCCAGCACACAAGAAGAAAAATAAATACATTCAGAGACACGGCAATATTATGAGCCAGACCCCAGGGGATTATAATGCGTGTCTCCGCCAGGGAAATCCTTTGTGGATGGAATTGTTTGGCCTCAGTTGAAGGCAGCTTGGCCCGCAATGTAGCGCTGTGCTTTACTGAACAGCCAACTGCAGGCATTACATTACTTTGCACATCATTTCACAGATTTGTGCTCCAATGAGTGTGTGCCACCACGCTACTTGCTAAGAGAGACAAAGAGAGACTTGAGACACCCAAATGGTTTATTTTCTCATTTAGGCCATCTGAAAAGTGTAGCCAACTCTCATTTCAGTTTAAATAATTCATCCCCAGTTCTAAGTTCATTAGTCATGCTCAGAGAGCTGGAACTCTCTTATTGCCTTCAAACATTAGTCCCACCGAACAGGGCAGGTATTTTTCTCAGTTTAAGCACAACAAAGCATTGAAACTTACTGCATTAATAATGTGTCATATTTCTTTAAAAGAAAATTCAAATATCGCATGATATCAGCATCCCTCACACTTTAATTGGGATGTGCAGACTCGCTTTAGAGAGAAAGCATCTTCCACATAAAACAGAATACACCAAGAACACTAATTTACAATATGGAATATGTAAACTTAAAGAATTTACCTATGGATCATGGCTATTATTTTACTCTGATATAACAAAAATATTTTTTCTTGTACCTTTGCAAATTTCTAATTGTGAACATCTAGCAAAAGAGAGTTGTATTTATTTTTTGGAATAAAACAGGAAGTGGTGTTGGAGGGTGCTAAATAAAAGGAAACCGTTACCTTGAGGGCATTCCAAAGAGGAAACAGTTGCCATGGTGAGATTCAATTTTTTTTTACATTTTAATTAATATCAAGGATGCTCTGTTTCCCCTGGGGTACCGGAAACGCACAGCATGAGTCAGTACTTTTTTGTGAACACAGTATAGCCCCAAGGCTGTCTGCCAGCCATCTCGAGCACAGTTACACTGGGGGATGCCAAAGCAAATTAGCCTGCTCTCTCAGTGCACCACCGCACATCACTGGGGATAAGCTCAAGCTGTAACATTTCATTGCATGACATTACTATTCTGTTGCACTACATTTCATTTCAGGAATTTAGTAAACACTCTCATGCAAGCAACTCATTTAACTTTATACAGAGTGCCTAGTCCTACACTTCAGATGATGTACATTGCACAATAATACAATAGCAGTATCATACCTGGACATCAAACTTCCAAATTTTGGGTTTAAACCCAGTTCCCAACATAACATAAACAGCACATTTCAAAATTCTGGATTTCCTTTGTACTGCATGACTTACCATTAAAACAATGCCTACAGCCTTAATTAAATCCATCCTGAACTCTCATGACATACTGTAAGATTTTAGATCAATTGCAATGTTCATTTACCGTAAAAAAAAAACAAATCATGTTCACTCTGGGGGATATAAATTGCCCACTTATCACTTTTATCAAAATCACATCAGTACCCCAACGCGCTCGTTACAATATTTTCACAATCAGACTCGGGGGAATTGGCCCAGTGCTGCCATACAGGTGGGAAGAGTGCAGAGTAATTTATTCAAGCCGATGGGAGTTAATGAGTTGATTCATCACGTAGGTTAACATGTCCTCTGACTTGTTCTAATTGTGAAATAACTAGTGGCCTTCTTCCCTTTCCAGCACGCGTGCAATGAAATGCGCATATTCATATAATGTTACAATAATGAGCTTATTTTATTTATGTTCAGACACAAGAGGGTAATTAGGCTGATCAAGGACGCACTAGTATGGAGGGAAAATACATCTGCAAACAAATAAACAAAAGAAGTGTAAGATACATTTTTTTCCCCCGCTAAATTTCTTCACTGTAAGCAGTGAGTACATGAGTGCACTATTTTCTGACAGCTCATTTTTTTTTCCAGTACAGTGGGGAGAGATTTATTGCACATCGATACCAATCATGTTCTTGCAGGCAGACAAAAGAATCTACTGCAAATAATGTGTCAATACAGGACCTCCAATATGAAAAGCAATCAATGCTGAAACGCTCAGAGGGTTAAACTTGATATTGTTTCTTTACTTCTTATCTCTGATGTGACGATGTTCAAGAACACTTAGGATGCTATGCAATCCACCTACTGCGTGTCTTCTGCTCTCTACACCCAGATGAACCAATCATTACATTCGAGGTACAATGTCTTTCACTAAATTCCGTAGATGTTTAATTTGCATTAACATATTGCAGGCAATATGCACTTATTAAGATCTGTTGTTTTATTATGCTCGGTCTCCAGAGAGGAAGCACACTCAGATTGAGTACAGGGGATATAAACCAAATTAATGTCAGTCTAGTGCAGAGACGATAAATGTTTCTTTTACTGGACATGAAATACATCATGAAGGCAGCAAAACACAGGAAGTCGATTGATCTGATCTGTGGAAGTTACTCCCATCAAGGTAACGGGCTTGTCAATGGAAATAAATTATATGGCATCTGGGTGGCTCCTTGCGCAACTAACGGAGAGGATGCACATTATCTAACCATTCTGATGTCCTTCCACAGTAAAATAAGAATAATGGGACCTGTGGGGTTTTTACACAAGTCTACCCCTGTCAGTCCCCCCCAAAAGGAACCAAGACTGCTGACAAAACTGACATGCAGCAGTGAAAGGGAGTCCTTGAGCATGGAAATGTACCAGTTTCATGTGCGTTATGGTGGATTTCACCCTTATTAACTGGAAACCAACTATGACTCCGGACCTCTCACACTTTTCTTTACCCAGGGGTTCGAAACAATGGAATTGATAAAGATGTTTCAAATGATCTTATTTTATTTAAACAATTTAAACGATCATGAAACACATTCATTACTTCCAACCCCTGAGTAAAGAAAAGCGTGAGAAGTCTGCTGTCATATTTGGTTTCAAATTACTAGTGGTGAAATCTACTGTAGTGCACATGAAACTGATAAACATCCATGCACAAGTACTTCAATTCCAGGCGAGAATCTCTTACATTGGCGTTGATTGAATAATTACTGACTACTGCAGGGGAACGTAACTATGCCACTAAAATTTGCACTGAATGCGTGAGAGTTGACAGGTATGTGTTATTAATGAAAACTGGCCACACCTGATAATGTTGAGAGTTTTTGGAGCTTTTGCGATGATAATTTGAATGAATGTTTGAAAACAGGTCAAGAATTAGGCCACTTATGCTCATTTTAACTTAACAAGGATAACTGGCGACACCTGATGGTCCGTAGGACTTTTTGAGTCAAGGAAAGTCAATTTATTAATATTGAAAACAAGTCATGACCAATCATTATTTTTAAGGAATGGTTTGTGCTCCCCTTATTGCTAGCTTACCAGCAACCACTGAGCCAAGACTAACGGTTACTCATACTTATCAATGTGGCAAACAAGCTCTGTGATCATTATGGCTATGGTAAACCGAAAATTAAAAACAGCTAGCCAGATAGCCATAAGCATTCGATATTACTGCATTGCACCCACTCAAAATGAAGCAAAACTCTCCATTATCGAAGTTCTCCTCCAGATAAACAGAGCAACAGAGCTTTCCAGTACTACGAACCCTCTAAGACTGTTCCATTTGGATTAACTCCCATTATCCATTTTGGTATCAAATTGCCATAACGTAAATGTAACCTGTAAATGTAACCTGTAACATTAAGTGCTTAGTATAAGCACTTCTCGGTTGGTTTTAGTCGTCTTTCTTTTCTTAGAACTCACATCATCCAGCTGCACACAGTTGAGATGAGTCCTAACTTGCTGTTACAAAAGGGTTTAAATACTTTCCTAAGAGTCCAATCAAAGAATTTCAATTACTGTGGAAAGTTTATACTGTCTAGAATTGGATAAACACGCGTCAATCAATAATGACTGGGTTATAGTTGTGGTGGGCGTGAACTAACACTGTGCTTTATGCAGATCAGCCTGATGAAGCATTCGAGAGACTGGATGTCAGTGAGGCATTGCATGAGGTTGTAAAAAACCCCTGAATTTGTCGATGATTGAATTTAGGTGTAATTGAATGGTAGGGAGTCACACATCTTTAATATCTGATGACAATAACTGGTTGTAGAGTGATATAGTATCAATACCATGTAAAATTGTTTTTTTCAGAAAACAGATTTTTTTTGCCCCTACTTAATTGAGATACCTTTGGCCTATTATTAGTTACAATGGGTAAGTATATTAGGCAGTTTGCACATCAGGCTTAGCTGAACAGTTCAACTCATACAATTCCTGAGAAACAGGGTTGGGACTTGTCCGTATTCTGAATTGACAACAGGCGCAGTTCTGTTTTGAATATTTGATAACTGGCTGATTGCGCCACCTATTGATAGAATAGTGTGACTGTGTGCATAAATAGAGCAGCTCCAAGTCTGCAGGTGTCTACATCTGTACAGAGGGGTTAGCAAGCTAGCTACGAGAAAGGAGTCACAGTCTGCAATATTGGTTGATAGTCAGTGGGTATATAACTCTAATATGCAATGTTGGGTAGCATCAACACTGGCTCACAAAGCCCTGCTTGTTTCTCTCCGGTACTACCCTCAAACGCAACTTGGCAGGAATTGGGAGCCATGCATTGGCTGAAGGCAGTGAGCAAGACAAGCCCAGTTGATATGCAAACTCTTACCCAGATTAACCAATCACTGTTAAATGACACTATCCAGTTAAGCCTCCTCATCAACATGTGGGTGAAGAAAAACAGAAATAAATGGGAATGCATATATACAGAAATGAATAAATTAGTAAAATAAACAAATATGGCAATGAATAAAAACAGAAATAAATATGTTCAGAAAATAAGAAATGTGGAAATAATTAAATCTGAAAATGAAAAAGTAATTTGACATATAATTTTTTTCCCCCCAGTTTCTTTGCATATGTAGTTATTGGAAAATTTTCAGTTTTTTTTTTTTTTTTTTTTATTTTATGTATTGGTTTTTTGAGACGTGTTGCATTTTTTTTTTTTTTGCAGTCTTGGTGCACGTAAGAACCTGCCACACATGCCCAAGTTCTAGCTGGCAGCTTGTTAGAGGCACGCTCTTGACTCTGTCCTCTTTGGCTGATATCTAGAATGGGCGAGGACTCGGGTGGACTGTGGATTTGGTTTGGCACTCACAGTTGTGTCGCACCAGTGGTTTAGATTTTAATATGATTATGCTCCGAAGTTAGAACCGAGATTACACAATGAATGACGTGGATTCCAAAGAGGAACAATTCCTATGACACTGATGTTGGCTCCGAATCTAAGTACGTTTTATTTAACACAAAGGAAACTTGCTAGCTTCAACATAATTGCAGTATTAATAAAAGACTGACTCATTTATTAATTTATGCTTCAGTTCCATTCGCCAACGATGACGTGTCCTCTCATTGCCCTTTCATTGTAAATTTACCAGTGCTTAATTTCATCGTTGTGCAGTCCTGTAATCGCACGTTTAATAAAGTGTCGTTAATGTAACTGAAAACACAATGCCAGCTCATTAAACTACAATATCTGTTAAGGCTGGTCGCGTCGTCCTATCCGCTTTTCTCTCTAATACAATTAAACCTCGCCGAAAGATGGGCACCAGCGCGTCTGAAACCTTCGCGCGTGTGGGGTTCCTTGAAACCGCCTCGTCTGGATTGACAGTATGCAGGCTCTGGAATGCATCCGAGCAGTGGAAGGGGAGGAACTCCCAGGACTGACGGGTAAGTTCAGCAGCCAATCTCCGCCACGAAAAGCGAAGGTGTAGTGTCCACATACAGCGAATCCCGAGTCAACAATTTAAAATATGGGAGAGTGGACCTGTAGTGGAGAATGAAAATAGGTGCGAATTTGAAATAAATGTGTCTGACAAGAATATCCTGATAGCTATTCGGTCCCGTGACTCTGTAAAAAGGACTTACCGTCTTGCGTCTAGTGTTTTGTCAGTTCTGCCTCGTTTAGTTAATACATTGAGTAGACTTACATGCAAAAAAAAAATAAATAAATAAAAAATCGCTGTTTTATGTCAGCTGAACATTGTCCGCTAATAATTAATCACGACTCGTGTATTGCATATCCTCCGTTTATTGCGTCGTCGCAATGTTGTCAATGATATCTGACAAAGCTAGCATTGCGTGAAGATTTTGATGGAAATAAACATGCAATTGAATCCAGGTTTAACGAAGATTAAAATGCTTCGTTAAACATCCTTGTCTTATTCACTGAATTCCCATGACTGAAGAATGTAATGGGAGCCAAAGGAAGCCATAAAATAAGGCAAGTCTGCTTCGAAGACCTCAAACCCTTCTCTATGGAAGGCAAAAAAAAAATAAAAAATTAATGTATTTTCTCTCACGTTCACTGTATGTGAGGCTGCATTAGGATACTTGTTATATATAATTGCTGTGCGCCTTAAATAACTATTCTCAACTATTGACATTTACTTTTTTATTTTCAGACCTTTCCAGTTGCAGGTTTTTAAAGCCAGTTCACAAAACAATGTGTGGCAGCAAGATAATAAATTAGTCATGCACAGCTGAGAAAATTGCAGTGCCTTTTCAGTATGCAAATCCATTCAGTAGTGTTATTATATGTAAATCAATTGCAGATTAACAGTTTCTTTCTCTAAATACATTTGGTAGGTCTAAGCAACGTTACAAGCAAGCTATTAAAGCAAGCTATTTGTGTCCCATCTGTATACATTATGTAATAACTCATTAACTCTGCATTTGGCTAATATTCCTTTATCACTGTGACAGATCAGTAGACTTTGAATTGCAGTATTTTTTTATGGTGATAAAATCCTTTCCATGTCCAAAATCTCTGTGAGGAGTGTACAAGTCTAAAATGTGGACTATTTACTTAACTCTGATTTAGACAAACCCCTTAAACAATTCACCACATTCCAAATACCTCATTTGAAGGTTAACATGTAGTGTTCAGATTGGCATCTTATTCTGACCAGTCAGCACAATTCTGTGCATAGAATGTCAAAAACACACTAGTGCTTTATAGATTCTGTGTCTATGACTGGTCCTTGACTTAAAATTAAAGAATTAAAATTGTGTTCTCAATTTGTCCATCTATTTACCCTGAGGTTTGGCTGGATTGATACGCATCTCCCTTCCTACTTCAGTTGTTAGAGGGCTGGAAGCTGGAGGAACACATCATGAGAGCTTGAAGTGAGCCCCTGACCAAACATACCAATCAGGAATATGTGCACAAGAATACTGCTATCTGTACAACAAAACACAGAGTTCTGTAATTGCACAAAAGGCTTTAGTTACTACAAGCTTATAGGACTCGAAGGATGTTATCTGATGGGAATATTTCTTGCTGTAAAGAGAATGTTGAGGAACACTGTTGTTCTAAACTCGAGGGAGGAAAGCAGGACTTCAGTCACTCAGAACCTACTCAGACCAGAAAAAAAAGACATTAACAAATATCAGCGTAAACAATGGGTTGCTGCTTTTTATAAGTCAAGATAAACTTTAATTCTTGTAGACATGGATTAATAAGCGGAATCAAAGCTGCAGGTTTTTGAGTGGAGCTTTCAAAGATTTTTTTTGTTTTTTCCTTTGTACAGTTATCAACCAGAAAAGCATTATTTTGGAACATTATACAAGGTCTCCAATTTTTAATTTAGAAGAAATACAATGAAGCATTTTGTAGACTTAGCTTATTCCAAGACTTAAGAGAGCAACCATCTCACCCAAAGGAAAACATTGCTTTGCATTAAAATACCAGCTCTGCATGATTCTGCTTGACAATTACTCCTTTGTTCCTGAATAAAAGTTTCAGCAACCCCTGTGCATATTACTGTCCATCCAAGAGAATTGTACTCTCTCTACACTTTCAAGAGAGATAAAGCCAAGGCATAGTGTTAGATCATATAGTCTTTGTTGCTTATTTTCATAGCATTTAAAAATTGCTGGTCCCTCACATCCCTGTGATTTGTCCATTTGCAAAACGTAGCAAAGAGCTAATGAATATTTAGATGGTTGCGAAAAATGATCAACATTTATTAAGGAGTAGAAATAATGTTGTTTGTACGAGAGTAAAATAATTGGATACTGGAACAGAGGACCGTCAAACGTCTAGGGCAGGGATCCTGAAAGTTTTCCCCCTCTCTTTGCCTTTCAGTGTGAGGCTCTCTTGTGCACCGAGCAGCAAGTCACTCGATGAAAGTGCCGCTGAAACAGAAAGCACTAAACCACACAGTCCATTGGGTGTTGAGAGTTTGTTTACTGACTGGTAGTGTCTTATTGCTGTACTGCCAGGTGCAGATTGTTCAACCTTTCAGCCTCATATCGACCAGATGAACCCAAGTCAGTCACACATCTCCCCTTCAGAATAGTTTTTTAGGGGAAAAGAGAGAAAAAGGATATCTAAACCTTCTTGACAACTGAGCTGAGAGTTTTACTGGCAGATTGTCTGAGAAATGAAAATGGCTGAATTACAGGTTGAAATTCGTTCAGCATTTTGTTTTGTTACCATCTTGGATGTGAAACTGCAGTGTATACGGAAAGTAGAGGGATTTGAGCATCACCATGGAAACTGAAGCTGAGAAAGGTCGGTGTGTAAAAGGAAAGTTCACGTTTCCTGACAGCGCTAATGATGGAAGGTTGGGCTTACTCAGGCAGCTTAATGACTTCACCGCCTTGGCTTCCCTTGTTTCCTCCCTGTCTCCAGGGTAGCTCCTCACGGCATGATGCAGGCGGCTCATGGGTCTGTCGCCCTGTGCTCACCAGAGACACTAGCGGGAGATTGCGGCCAAATTAGCAGTGGTGCTCAGCGCATATCCTAAGCTAGCCATGTTACAATGACTTTGTCAGTTAAAACCAGGACCAAAGCAAGGATGTCTCTGTTTTAACAGACCTGAGATGGCTGCAGTATAAAAAAAATGGAAAAGGAAATATTCTTATGAAACTTTTCTAAAACACTAAGAACATCTTTCTCTTTTTAAGGGCACCTTGGGAGACATGCCCAATAGAACATTTGTAAGTGAAGAGGCATAGAGAGAATCAGGGGAAAAGCCCCAGGAGTAGTTTTCATATTAAGTTCCTTCCTCAAGGGCCCAATGGCAGAGCTCTACCCACCCTCATCTCTTCAGATGCAAGTCAGAATCCAAAGCCCTATTAGGGGCTTGAACCAGCAACTCTACAATTAGCACTCAAGCAACCTACCGCCAAGCTACCCTGCCACCTAAATTAAAAAAAAAGAAAAATGAAAGATAAGAATTTGGTGTCCTGGGATTAAAACTGTCATTCACATTTTGTGTGTACATGAGAATATCCATGCATTGGGGGCCTTTGGGTTTTGAAGTGGGTTCCTGCCTCAATTCTGTGGAAATTTGATGCAGAAGAACCATGGAAGCCAGTGAAAGGAATCATTATGTCCCTGGGGGTGGCATCAGTGGTGTCACTCCAGAGTGTGAGTCTGGACATTCACTCTAAAGGACTAGCCAGTTTTTGCTTTCATTCTGCTGAGTCACTGTGGAAATGCTCTGGCAAGGTTACCGATTTACGTCAGATAGTTCACAGTGCTAATAAGATGCTGCTGTTTTCTAATCTGCAGAAAGTGTGCCTGTAATATTAACAGGCTGAATGTCCTCCCTATCACCTCAAGTAACGCCACCACAAAGCAGTAGAGCCTTTGTTGAACAGAGTTGTATCACTACGAAATTAAAATTACTCTTCAGAAATGTATCTGCGGTAATTGCCTGGAAGTTGTTATTTCAAGAGCATTATTACATTGTCAAACATTAATATTCCGTATCTGTTTCCACTGCTTTCATTTCACCCACACATTGATAAAGGATCAATTTGCAAACTGAGCGTAAGACTCAGGCTGTTTGTCATAATTAAATCCACAATTTCCTCCCACACATTTTCTTAATATACACTGACAACTTCAGCCAGTGCAAGCAATGATTATCTGTGCTTTGACTTTAAATTGTTTACTCCACAACCATCCTCATTCACAAAGGCTAATAATACTCATGAATTACATAAACAGGTGGTGTAAAACAAATTTTTGGAATACCTTTTGTATGATGTTTAATCAAAACAGTTCACTGAGGTAATTTGGTCTAAGCAAAGCCTTTTTGTTCAGTGTTTCTCGAGAAAAGTAAAATTTTCTAAATCAAATAATTTGCCCAATCACAATAATATAAGCAGATCATAGTAAGTCTTCAGTTAATAGTTGATAACTTTTAAGTTTAAATTAAATGGATGTATTTAATGCAGGGTTTAGTTGTTCAGTGATGACAATGAAATGCTAAGATCAAAATATTAACATACTCCTATGTCTAAGCAGAAAAAAAGAGGTTGCATTTATTCTGGTAAACATCATAGAAAAATTTTGACAAACAAGGCCCTGGATTTCTTTTTAAAAATGTGCAATCCACAGATCCGACCCAGGATGCAGGTGATTGGAAAAGATTGAATGTGGGTAATCTGCAGTGCTTGGCATGTATTTTTCTCTTTGGCCTTCTACTTATAAGTGAGATCATCCTGCCTATTCCTCAGGGGTGACTTGACTGTTGTAGCCCCCTGCAGTTCATGAAGAAATCATATTTATGAATGGTTAATTGGCTATAGTCTAAATAGTGTAAACAGGCTCAGCGACATGACTTGAGTGCAAACCCCAGGCATGTGTGAGACGCGTCATAATTGTACATCAGCACCTGCGTATGAAAAAAAACTCATTTTTCACTGCCAGTCTCCTCAGTATGTACCATTATGCTACAATGTTCATTATTATCTCCATATTTAAGCAGATTATAAATTTTTAGCATTTCATGAAAGTCATGAGGATGAATCTGCCTCATGTTTTGACAGCTTAATGTGTCATAAATTCCTTTGGAGCTCCTGTACAACAAATGCTCAACATCTTAAACCAGTGTAGATTGAAATATACTCAGCAACAAAAGTTTCTGTGACACCAATATTGTTATTTATTTCTCATAACGCAATTATGAAATTGTCATACATGGTGATATCGACTGAAACAGTACATGTAAACACAACATTGAAATGGAAATCATGAAAATGCGAGAAAATGACTTTGCACGTGAAAATGTGTGTAAATCATGCTTGTGGATGGCAATAAAAGAGGAGAATTTTTGGAATGTTCACATTGTGCCTGATGAACGACGGAAGCATCACTTATCGAAAACACAGCCATTTCGGATCAGGAACTCTACCCTCTAAATGCCAAGACTGTCTGAAAATGATCGGTGGAGGGCCATTGGGATGATTGAATCCGGAACCTCGCAGAGGGAAGTTGCTCATCGCCTGAATGTCCACCGAAACACCATTTGGAACTTATGGCAGCGTCATCAGCAGACAAGACATGTCAGAGACCGTCCTCGCAGCGGCCGTCCACGAGTAACCACTCCCAGACAGGACAACTGGATTCGAACAACCCATCTCCGAAATCGATTCCAACCTGCAACCATAACTGCAAGAACGATACCTGGTTTGAGGCGACTGTCTGCACAGACAATCCGTCGCCGTCTCCGTCATTTTGGCATTGTCCCACGTCGGCCAGCAAGACGTCCAATACTCACAGTACAACACCGACGACTGCGTCTACAGTGGGCACAACAACATCGACGGTGGATCCAACGTTAGTGGGATCTTGTACTCTTCACTGATGAATCAAGATTCATGCTTAACCGATGTGATGGTCGTTTTCGTGTATACCGTCGACGTGGAGAACGTTATGCCAACAACTGTGTTCAGGAATTTGATCGTTTTGGAGGTGGTAGTGTCATGATTTGGGGAGGGATCACGGCTAGAAACAGAACAGATTTGCTTGTTATTGATGGAAATCTGACAGGTCAAAGATATCGCGATGAAGTGCTACGGCCATTGGTGGTACCGTTTTTGATGCAACATGGTCCCGGAATAACGCTGCAACATGATAACGCCAGACCATACGTTGCAAGGATTGTACAGCAGTATCTGATGCAACAACATGTCAATGTCCTGCCATGGCCAGCCAGATCCCCAGACATGTCCCCAATCGAGCATCTTTGGGACGAGATGGATCGACGTTTGCGGCGGTTGGATAACCCACCAGCTACACTCCAGGAATTGCGACAACGTCTACGTCAGATTTGGAATGACATCCCACAGCAATTTCTGGCACATCTGATTCGGTCCATGCGCCGGAGATGCGTTGCTTGCATCATGGCACGAGGAAGTCACACCCGGTATTGAAGTGAGAAGGTCACAATTGGTTAGACGTCAGACAAGTGCTTCATGACGCATGAAAATGACATTTTTCGTTTTGAGTGACGTTGGCACTGAAAAGACAGTGTTTCTCCTGTTAAATAAACATATTGATTGCATTGAGATCTTTGCGTGTCATTTATAACATACACATAAATGGTGTCACAGAAACTTTTGTTGCTGAGTATATTTGACTAGTTACCTTTTTTCTGTAGGATTTTTGAAGGTAAGGTACAAGCTCATTTAACTTTATGTTTGTCAGACAGTCTTTGAGCAGACAGGGAGCTTACACTGTTGTCGTGTCAAATTGACACCACTGTTGTATCAAGGTGGTCCTGAACTGAGGACTCTAACTGAGCCACTTGCTCAGCTGTTCAGACTTTGAAAGATATTTTACTGAGTTATTTTTGCGTCCAAAAAATATTGGGCCGCCTAACATGCGCACTTGTCATGGATGGCGAGCCGTCTTGTTTACTCGAGTGAAAAATAAATATAAGCCTGAATTGGACAATTCACACATGACATTAAATGCCCAGCAATCTCTGAGTCAATGTTATTTGTCTCTCTGTTTTTCAAGCTCTTTCAGTGATTAATAGACTTCTTAATGCTTGGTTGTTTGTGTTAATAGGTCAGTCAGACATTGTGGGAAGGGCAGCGGGAGGAGGTTGAGAAATCCATTTTGAATCCCTCTCTCACTTTTCTTTCCGAACACACACTCAGAGAAGTCAGAGTATCAAGGCATAACTCTCAAAATCTCTCAATGAGTTAGCAGTGTGATTTGCTGTTAAATTCTATTGGCAAAGTGACTCACGCCCAAATAGTCCTTATCACCTATATTAAACTTGGGACCTTTATTGAATCCTACTGAATCTGGAGGGACTGGAGTTTACCATATTGGTCAGACCCCATAGGTTTGAAGTACATGATGACTCCTTCAGGCAGCTGAGCTATAGCCCCACAGGCTCTCGCGACTGCTTTTTGTCTGAACAGAGCACATGCCCACGCAGTCCACTCAAAAATTCTCGCAATTAACGAGAAAATAATCATATTTCAATCACTTTTGCAATGATGAGAGTGTTTAATCATCAAGAGCGAACTCATTTCCATTTGCCACAGTGCTGAACTGTGTCATTTGACTGTCCCGCATCAGAAGATACCCAATGAGTTTGTCAGCATCTTCATCACGCCTATAAAATTTATCACTACCATAAAATTTATGCGGAAGAATGTATAAGATGCAGTGCCGTATTTAGACTGTATGAAAAACGGCTGGAACTGATAAAGCAGGATCGGAACTCATGCGCCGATGAAAATCCAGTTCACAGGTTTTATTATAAATTGTGATGGAGCAATCCAGTTCAGTAACAGGCAGTAAAAAGAGCAATCCGAGATTTCTGACCTCCGCCAAGGGATGACGTTGATACAAATGCAAGATCTTTCTCTCAGGGAAAATTTCAGGACGACCAGTCAAGTTGCTCGAATGGGAATATTTTTTGTCATTTCCACAAATGAGGTTGAATAGTCAAAGTTGTGCCAGATCTGGTAATTTAATCTGGTATTACCTCTGGAGTCCAAATTGTTGATCCTCATCTGGATCTGGACCCATGAGAATGGAAGTCATTACTGATCTTTTAATAATCTTTCATTACCATGTCAATATTCCTGGTCAATATTTGGTAGAAATGCTGCAGCTGTTATGGAGAATTGCCTACATGAAAATCATAAAATATTGATCCGGATCTGGATCCAGATTCAAAATCTTGAGCCACATGAGCTTCATACTTATATAAACAATTGCCCAAGATCTACATTCAGAGTAAATTTTATCAAAATCCGTTCATTAGGTTTGGAGAAATGTCACTTAGTTTGTAAAAAAATGATCCGGATCCAAAATCCGGATCCAGATCCGGATCATCATAAAAATTTAATGGAGTTGTCCATGGACCAAGGTCTACCTCTGGTGAAAATTTCATGAAGATCTGTCCAGTAGTTTCCGAGAAATCCTGTCCACAGACAAACAAACAAACAAACAGACAGACAAATAAATAAACCGACTCGATCGCGTAACCTCCTTGGCGGAGGTAATAATTTGGTAAAGATTCTAAACTAATCTACCACGCAGGCTGAGATTAGTATATAAAATTATTTGCATCAGGTGTGCTTCTGCTGGGTTGGATTAAAACCTGCAGCCCTTTTTGATCAGTTTGAGACCCCTGTTCTAATGTCTCTGAATCTGATAGATCACATTAGACTGCAGTGGGCACTGTGACCTGGAAGAGTAATGGCCGAGTCCTGACTGAGTCACAATGTTTCCCTCTCCTTCAGCCACTGATTGCTCCAGTGATACATATCTTCTTTTTATGCTTGTTTTAAGCCAGGGGTAGTCAACATTTTTTTGCCTGATGTTTTTCTGACACCCCTGTAAATGTCAAAAAAATAAATGATTGCCCGACAATCGGTCGGGTGGAAAAAATATATTTGAAGAACATGTTAAAAGCCGTCATATTCATAATTGAAAACATCATTACCTGCCATTCTAGTATTAGTTTCACAACAAACAGTGACTTATGAGTATATTTTTACAGCATACTCAAGGCTACAATGAGCCACAACTTGAAAAACTGCATTAAATAGGAAGGAAACAAATAACAACTGAATGGTGAAAAATTGTCTCCCGGCAAAGAAATCAAGTATTTGGTTTCCTGCATGATAGTGCAGTATGTAAAGGATACAATGATAGAAGTGAGATAATGAGAAGGTTATTCACTGAGGTAAGTAAAGAAAAAAGCTGAGAACAAGTGGACAAAAATTCCTTTTCTCCTTCTTTGTCAAAAACTTGTAATGAATAGCAAACCACAAATGCCCACATTTTTACCATCCTGTGACATCCAGATTAATTTCACTTATGGACAATATCTCTTGGTTGACTATCAGGGGACAAAAAGAAGAGAGGTATTTGTGGAATTTATTTAAAATTATAAAAACCATCCTGATCCCAATGCAGTTACAGGCATTCCAAGTTTATATTGAGCATCAATCATGTGCAAGAAGACAAATAGTTGAATTCGCTTATATTGCAGGATAAAGGGTTTGGTATTAGCAAAATTTGATCTGCTTTTTATTATTATTATAATTTTTATTACATCATACATCAATGTGCTTATAGATGTTTGTATGGGAGGCCTTTGTCAGTCATATGCATCTTGTTACTGTAAATGGACACAAACGATCTCTGCAGGACTTAATCCTGCAGGAGGTCAAAGCCATCAGTATCTTCTCATTTGCAAAACAAGATGGGATCTCAGATCTGCATTGAGTCAGACAAGATCACAGCTCAGACAGGCTAGCACTGTTTGGATTGAGTGAGGCCATAGTAATGCATATGCCACACTTCTGGTCTCCATACTCTGACCTTTAGGTTTTGTTCTCCACCCACACATCCATCCCCACCTCTCCACCCTGTCAATGGTGCCACCAAGATGTCTCTCACTACCTTTCCAAATGACTGCAGTTGAGCTTTCTGTTAGTATGGAAACACCTCAAAAGGAAAGTTTGAGCGTCAACAGCAGTAAATTGGACAATCAAGTCACAGAAGACAGATTAGTTTGTGCTGTCTGCTTTGTGTGCAGGGGGAAACTCCATGACACCTGGTGCAGCAAGCTGTTTACTTGATTGCAAAGACTCAATTTCATCTGAAACTTATCAGTTGTAAGAATGTAGGATTAGAGAACACAGGTTCCCTTTACTTTGTCTTTCAATGTATATACAAATTTAGATTGACAGTTTGAGGTGTTTTGCATCTTTTGTCAATAAAGTCTGTGCGTGTGTGGGGGGGGGGGTTATGCTGTCCCTGTGGTACATGGTACATTTTGTCTCGATAGGACATGAGTGTCATCACAGTCCTGTGGTACATACATTTTTTTGCTGCTGAGGGTGTGTGATCTTCCACGACGCTATTGGATATATACCAGGAACCTGTCCATGTGTATTTCCAGTGTGTAAACATCATTCATCATCTTGCCAGGAGGGGGTGAAGCCCCTTAAAGCCATCAATTAATCACCGAGGTGATGCATCGGCTCAATTATTTAATCAATTGTCCATGAGATTCAGAGCAGCAACAGAACAGAGTTCCAAAGAGATGATGTAACCCCAAGCTGAAATTTATCTCTCACAACACATGCAATAATTGGGCTTTTTGAGTAAAAATTCATGAAAGTAGAGCTGATGCTCAACTGTCATTCCTTTCTATTCTCTCACTCCCATAAGTTTCTCGCAGTGTCTTCAGCTGCACAGCGAACAGCCAATCTACATACTGAACCTTTTAATGTTGTGATGAAAACAGACCATCATGGAGCTCAACCAGATGAAAAATATCCTGACATAGAAACTGCTGATATGGTTTTCAGGGTAGTCAGTGAACCAAACTAATTAGAATAATTAGAAATTCCTTTTAGAATGACAAAGACATATCAATTCAATTTGTATTTTCACTTGATATTCTCTGTGGCAAATCACAGGGTATTAACATTTGTTATACAACGTTGCATTTCAGTTTGACTTCTTCCTGCACACTTGTATCTTCACTTGTTTTCTTGCAAATAAAATCCATTTTGTGTACACACACGCATACACCAACACACAAACACACACATAAATATGTAATGTGTATGGAACTTCATTGCAGGACCAAAAAAAGCAGACATAATGAGCCATAGTCTGTTAAAATAAACCTGAGTATGTAGATCGCAAACACTCCTTAATACGGGGAATAACACAAAAATATTTTTATTCAGAAATAATAATAACAATAATAATAATAATAATAATAATAAATAATGGGGAAAAAACTCTATTCTGGCAAATTACAATGCAAACTAATTGTTCCCTTTATACTGAAGGTAAATTGCTTGATTACAACCTGTTGCTTTCAAAGCCTACAATCAAAGCTTCCAGGAATAAAGACTGTTGTAATTCTGCCCTGTTTGCCACGTTTATTTCGAATTCTGCCCTGTCTGATCATGCTTTGTATTTTGTATTGGGATTTATATGCCTTGCCATGTTTTGTTTTTGCTTTGTCTGTGTATGTCTTCCATATTCTATCATTGCAGTTTTACTCCGGTCCAAGTTTTGTTTTTCACCATGCATTGCATTTTGTCTCGCCCTGTCTGGTCTCATGTCTTGTGATTGCTCACAGCCCCAGGATTGCGTGCCACTCTTTGAGGTGATTTAATGGTTTCTGGGATTTCAATCATTCCTTCCAATCTCATTTACTTCCTTCACCTTGCTTTTCTATATTATTAACAATACTAACAGTTTATTATTTAAGTTAAACTAACACTGTTTATAGTACTGACTTACTAACGAGCACTAGGGATTGTATAGCTGCACTTTACTAATTGACAAACGACCTCTCAGCATTCGCCCTATTCTAGTCTCCGCCTCTAGTCTTTACTCAATTTACCTTGCTGCAGTTTCAGCGGAAACTCTGGGCTTATTAAACTCTGTTCTCTCTCCTTTTCTGTGCACGGTAGAACTCCCTAACCGGAGCCATATGTCTGTCTGTAGGCTGTCTTCGTGATCCCTGTCCGTGTTTTGGCTTTGGCCAACTTCTTGTAATCAGGAACTTCCTCATGTTCATACCTTCGTAATTAGTGTGATCCAGCTCACCTGTTTCCCATTGTGGCATGTGACTTCCCATTTGTGTATTTAAGCAGTCTTTTCACAGCCAGCTCTTTGTCAGAACATTTCTCCTGTGCTGTGACTGTTTATACCCTCTGTGATTCACTTCTGACTGGACCGTCCCTCATTACGATTTTGGCTTTGTCTTGGATTTGTTTGCATCTGTGTATCAAACCTTTTTTGCCCAACCAAGAGTTTTGTGTTTGCTGTCCTGGTTACAACTTGGAATACGTCCCTGGGATTCTGATTTTTGGATTGTGGACTTTGTACTGTTGCCTCCTGCTCTGCGGGGGTTTGCCCCCTTTTCTAATAAAGCACCAGCTTTTTGGATCGCTTGGTTCTCGCGTCTGGTTCCTGAGCGTAACCTCACACTGACAGGTCAAATGGCAATGAAATTTAAAATTACACACAGCTTCTTTCTCTCTAAATGGAGCTGAGGATAATGAACTGACCACTGAGTAACTGCAAAGGGTCACTATCCTTTCCACCTGTTCAGTCACTGTAAAGAGAGCCTCACAAATCTAGTCAGTGAATTTAAATAACTAATTTCACACGCCATGATGCACAAGAATCAAATTTCAATCAAAATAATTTATCCCTTGCCAAAGAAGTCTGAGGGTTGGTGGTGGAAATGGATTCCTTTTGATCATTGACCAGTGATGGGCTTTCTCCATGAAAACACTACATAATTAATCTCCTTTAAGACAAATTTAACAGTAAAAACATTAAAAAGTGCTTGGCAAGCTAATACAAATGGCAATTATCCTTCCATAGAAAAGAACGTGCTCTGATGTTTGCATACTGTATATCAAAGGGGTATAAAAACAATATTTTCTTTAAAAAAGGAAATCTTGAAAACATTACCCTTAGTAAGGCAGATATTTTGCAAAAAAATAAATTGCAGCCAAATTTGCTGGATGGGAAAAAAAAACACCTTGCCTCTGAAAGTGAATGGCTGTTCTTGATCTATGGTGGCAAACAAAAAATGATGCAATCATTATACAGATCAGAGACTTGGCTACATGGCAAGTAGTTCATCAGGATCCTTATGGATATGATTCTCCAGATTAGTGGTTCCCAAATTCAGTCCTGAGGGGCCTCTGAGTATGCTGGTTTTGTTCCAACACAACTGCTAATTTTTCTCAAGTCGGGGGTTTCAATTTTTAGAGGGATTACTTTTCTAATTGATCAAGTCTATGACAGAAAAATGCAGTACCACAAGTTATGTTCCAGACCAGGTATTAAGTGCGGAGGCAATCTAAAAGGTGGTTTTATGAACAGATTACACAGTAATTTGGGGATGGGAGCCCAGGGGAAGAGGTGGAGATGGAACCTCAGATAAGGACAGCGCAGTTCAGTACAGATCACAGATGTTGTAGAGGAAGCTGAGCTGTCAATCGCCAGTCAGTGGTTTCCGTGCTAACAACCAACGGACGTGATCACTTCGGCAGAGCCAAACTGTCCCACACGAGAATGGAGTAGCTTGAGGAGAACTTAGCACCTACCCTGATGACCGTAGAAGCATTGGGGGCTTGTTCCTAACAAGCTCTACAGAGAAACATGCTTAGAAGGACTAACAAGAATGCGGTTCCAGTTCTGGACCCTGATTAGGCTTGCAAGCTTGTTTCTATTAAACTGGACAGACGAACTGACTTGAGTTGGGTAAACTTCAACATAATACCATATCCTGGACCCTTAGTAGGCTTGGAAGTGTGTTCCAGTTAACTGAGTAAAGAAGAAAGCTTCCAGAAATAGCTGCCATTAAAGTACATGTTACAAAGACGAATAGTTTCTACAAGGAATACTGACGGGTTCTATGGACAAAAGGCAAATTACAATCCAGAAACTTGCAACACAAAGCAGGAGGATTAAATACACGTCACAGGGTCATTAGAAAATTACAGTGAAATGATAGGCAGCCGAGGAGGGGCAAACATGCAAGATGTAAACCAATCCAAGGAGACACACATCTAAGAGACACGCAATTTGCTGAATAAGAAGAGACAAGAAAGATATTTACATGAGATTTATGACTCAAGTAATTTAAACAACTCAGAAGAAGTTAAGAGTCAAAGGAGTTTAAATTTTTTATTTTTTTGTAAGTACAGTACCAGCGTGGATAAAGGTTCCACTTTCGCCAACGCGCCGTTGGCCGTGTGTCAGCCGAAAGTCAGGTAGACGTGCCCTGCTTACTGAACCGGGAAGTAGAGGGAGTGAGAAGGCATGTTGGCCAGCCTTTTCACACATAGACCTATCTTCATGTAAATCCCCGTCGCAAAGAAGTCCAAATAAGTTCAGCGTTGAAATTTTTCGTCAGACAACATGACGTCCATTATATTTGTAGTATAGTGTAAACGCCTGAAGTAATTTTTTCTACAGATTTTCTTTTGCGCAGTTGGCAAAATCTCTTTTTTCAAGAGAGTAAATGTCAGCAAATTCATGTATTTTTTACATAATATTTTTGCTGTAATATTTACTGATAAAAATTAAGAGATGAAACCTTTAGTTCTAAAGCGCCGTTATCAGAGAAAGCAAAACAACAACATGTTCTGCCACCACTTTAATATTATTTAAATTATGAACAAAACCTGCCCTTCTGAAAATAGAAATACACTGAACAAAAATATAAATTCCCCATGTCAAATATTGATGCCACATGGAGTTCACAACTCTAAGTGAGCAAATGCTGACTTTCACTTGTACAACTGGGATATTTCTCTTGATTTGTGTACCATTTTTAATCCATCTCTCTGTCAGTGAGTATTTGCTCAGTGATGCAGTCATTTCACTCAGCGCATGGGTGTGGCATTTCCAGTCGGCGATCAGACAGAAATACCCAGACACTCCTTATACTGGGGACAATAAAAGGCCAACCCAAAATGTCAAATTATGTCAAAAGTCATCATGCCTCAGATGTCTCAGGTCATGCCGGAATGTGCCATTGGCATGCTGAATGCAGAGATGTCCACCAGAGTGGTAGCTGTGCAGCAGAATGTTAACTATAGGACGATAGGCCGCTTGAGACTTCGTTTCAGACGGGCAGTACAGAAAATCTATCCTCATCCACGTCGGCCACCAGTGACCACACCAGCACAAGATCGTTACATCCGGCTCGTCCACTTGCAGGATCGGCCCAGATCAGCGACATGCACAGGGGATGAGACTGTTGGTCTGCACAACAGATGCATCACACTACAGACAGTCTGTGACTGCCTGCGAGAAGCCAACTTGTACGCTTGGCGTCCTCACCGTTATCTGGATCTCATAGCAGTCCGGCGTCGGAACCGACTAGCATGGGCAAACGCACACGTTCGATGGCCCTTGGCACGCTGGAGAAGAGTGGTATTCAAAGACGAATCCCGGTTCCAGTTTTTATGCCCTCGCCCTCCAAAGAGGAAAGGGGGCATTATGTCGACACCATGTCCGTCCGTCATCCATCCATTGTCCGTTAACTTTTCGTTTCCGTGGGATAACTATAGAATCCCTCGTCGGATTGATGCCATTTCTTAATGGCATATTGGGAGTGGCTAGAGAAAGGTTCCTTTCAAAAACCAGCATTGTGCAATATCTAATATGGCCGCCACAGCAGCTATCTCAATATGCCCTTGATCAATATACAGGCGGGGGCATCTGCCACGCTCTGCGATGCTCTTGTTTGTTAAGAATGTAATGTGAATATAGGCCACTAGATGGCAGTATTTACCTTTTTTTTGTTAAGCTCAGACTGGAGTCATGTTTAGACATGTCCTGGACATGTCTGGGGCAAGTCTCAGAAAATTAAAAAAAAGAGGTCTAAATGTGGGTGGGGTCTGCAAAAGAGTATATAAGGAAAAGAATTGAGACAGTAAAGTAGTAGGAGGAATTGCAAGAAGATGACCAGACCTGCCATTCTGTTCAAGACCTGTGACGTTTCTTTTGTGGATTTCTTTGCCTGTGTTTGAGCATTTTTCTTCATCCAGGACATCACCAAGCCACCCCACCAAAAAGGGACTGTAATTATTTCTGTTTTTTCTTATTTATCAATCTTGGTCTTTAGTTGTAGGTTGTTATTAGTCTTTGTCTTTGTTAAAAATTAAATGTGTTTTAGTTGTTAAAACTGTGTTTGTCATCCCTTGCTGTTGCTGTTGTGTTATAAATGTAATAACAAATTGGGGCCATAACAAATTTGGGGCTCAAGATCCGGGATAGACCATTGTGTGAGTAATTTATTGAAAATCTAACATTCCAAATTGTGAAATTGTTTTTGTGAATTTTCCTAGATATATATTGACAACAGCAATGGATGATTTCCTGGCATCACCAACCGTAGGGGTTTTGAAGTCTTTTAAAAAGACAGAACTGCTAGAAATTTGCAGACAGTTGGAGCTGACAGAGGTAAAACCAGCCATGCGAAAAGCAAGACTGGCTAGAGAGATAGTTGAATATTACATTGATGAAAATGTGTTTGCACCAGGAGATCTGGAACAGTTTCCAGTGGAAAATCCAAATATAGAAATGGAACTTAAATTAAAAATGCTAGAGATTGAAAGGGAGGAAAGAGAAAAAGAAAGGGAGGAAAAAGAAAAACAAAGAGAATTTGAGAGGGAAGAAAAAGAAAAACAAAGGCAGTTTGAGTTAGAAAAATTAGCAAGAGAAGAAAAACAAAGAGAATTTGAGAGAGAGAAAGAGGAAAGAGCAGAAAGAGAGAGACAGAGACAGAGAGATTTTGAATTAGAGAAGTTGGATAGAGAAGAAAGACTCCAAATGGAGAAACTAAAAATTAAAATAGCAATGAAAAATAAATTTTGTGCTAGTCAGGAGGTAAAACTGGTGCCTCCATTTTCAGAAAAGGATGTTGACAACTATTTCCAGTGTTTTGAAAAGGTAGCAAAGAGTTGCAAGTGGCCAAAGGAACACTGGCCTCTGATGTTGCAAACTGTCCTCAAGGGTAAAGCTCAACAAGCCTATTCGGCTTTGTCTGCAGATGATTCCTCTGATTATGAGGTTGTCAAAAAGGTTATTTTGAGAGCTTATGAGTTGGTTCCAGAGGCTTACCGACAGAAATTCAGAGGTCTGAAGAAATCTGAAAATCAGACTTATGTTGAATTTGCTAATGAAAAGCAGGTTTGCTTTGAGCGCTGGTGTACTTCTATGGAGGTCAAGGATGATTTCAACTCACTAAAAGAGATGGTGTTAGTTGAAGAATTCAAGAACTGTGTTAAAGATGATCTTAAGACCTACCTTAATGAGAAGCAAGCACTGAATTTGCAATCAGCTGCCAAATTTGCAGATGAATATGTTCTCACTCATAAGTCCAAATTTCAGTCTAGCAGTAACAATAAATGGTCCCAATTTCAGAAAAAGGGTTACGGTGATACCCAAGATTCCTCACCCAAAGACAAAGACAAATCTGGTGATGGTGCTCAGAAATCCAGTAACAGGTCTGATCAAAGTGTGAAAGCTGACAGTGACAAAAGTGGTCTAGTTTGCAGTTATTGCAAGAAATCTGGTCATGTTACAACTAACTGTTGGTTCCTTAAAGCTAAGAAAGAAAAAGAAAAGGATACCAAACCAAATGCCTTTGTGAAAACAAGGTTAGAAACCCCTGTAGTAGATAACCAATCTGCTAAATTTCCTGCTTCTTGTGGGGCTAAAAAGCCTAATACAGCTGACTTTGTGAGGGAGGAATTTCTTCCATTTGTGTCAGAGGGATTTGTGGCTCTGAATGAGCATACTACTCCTGTCCCCATATATATCCTGAGGGATACCGGAGCTTCTCAGTCACTTTTGTTGATGGACTCCTTGGAGTTACGTGATGAGACCGCTTCAGGGGATTTCATACTTGTACAAGGTATTGAAGGGAGGACTGTATCTGTACCCCTGCGCTCTATATTCTTGAAGTCAGATTTAGTTACAGGACAGGTAAAGGTGGGACTTATGTCAAGTCTACCTATAAAGGGTGTTTCTCTGTTGCTAGGCAATGACCTGGCTGGGGGCAAAGTAGTTCCCCCTGTACATCTTACTTCACAGCCGAGCACTGAAAATGGGGATGAGGACCCATCTCTGTATCCTTCTTGCGCAGTGACTCGTGCTATGGCCAAGAAGGCTAAAGAAGATGATGTTGTGGTGCCGTCCAGTACATTGAATAGTCAGGACTCAGGTGGTTCGCCTCATTACTCTGATTGGCCTACTATGGTTTCTCCGTTTGAGGACTTATCAGATACTTTTATCAGTTCTCTATTCAGCCAGCCGGATGGGTCTGGTGATTCTGATGTGTCTGGAGACTTGTCTCTGTCCAGAAAGCGGTTGATTGAGGAGCAAACTAATAATCCTGAAATTGGTGTACTAAAGAGGAGAGCCCTTCCTGAAAAAGAAATAGATGCAGTTCCAGTTGGGTATTATCTCAAGGATGGTGTGTTGATGCGGAAGTGGCGCCCTCCGGATATCCCTGCCAAAGCAGATTGGGCAGTGGTCAGGCAAATTGTTGTTCCGAAGGTCTATAGGAATGAGATCTTAACAATGGCTCATAGTTTACCTTTAGGAGGTCATCTTGGTGTTAACAAGACTGTTGATAAGATCATGAAACACTTCTTTTGGCCTGGGCTTCGGAAAGACGTTTCCAACTGTTGCAAAACCTGTCACACTTGTCAGGTAGTTGGAAAACACCAGTTAGACCCACCTGTAGCTCCATTGCAGCCTATCCCAGCATTTGGGGAGCCATTCTCTAGGGTCATTGTTGATTGCGTTGGTCCATTACCCAAGACTAGATCTGGAAATCAGTACTTGTTGACAATCATGTGTGCATCTACCAGATTCCCCGAAGCCATACCTCTACGTAACATCAAGGCAACTGCAATCTCGAAGGCTTTGATAAAGTTCTTCACGTTGTTTGGTCTTCCCAGGGAAATTCAGTCAGACCAAGGTAGCAATTTCACTTCAGGATTGTTTCAGCAGGTTGTGTATGAACTAGGTGCAAAACAGATTCTTTCTAGTGCCTATCATCCAGAAAGTCAGGGTGCCTTAGAGCGGTTTCATTCCACTCTCAAGACAATAATGAGGACTTATTGTTATGACCATGAGAAAGACTGGGATGAAGGGGTTCATTTGCTGTTGTTTGCAGCTAGAGAAGCAGTGCAGGAGTCTACTGGATTCAGTCCATTTGAGCTAGTGTTTGGTCATGAAGTGAGAGGACCTTTGCTATTATTGAGTGAACAATGGCAAGAGGAAGAGCCGCAAATCAGTCTGTTAGACTATGTTAGCAAGTTCAAGGAAAGATTGCGTGCAGCTTGTGACCTTGCCAAAGAGAACTTGAAATCAAGTCAGGGAAAAATGAAAACTTGGTATGATCATAAGGCTAGAAGCCGTGAGTTTAAACCAGGAGACAAGGTCCTTGTGTTGTTTCCCTTGCAGTCCAATCCATTGCAGGCTAGATTTCATGGTCCTTATGAAATTCTGACAAAACTCAATGATCTCAATTACATTGTGAAGACTCCAGATAGGAGAAAACCAAAACAATTGTGTCATATTAACATGCTAAAGCCTTATCATGACAGAAATGCTAGGGTTGCAGCTGTCACTTCAGATTCTCCAATGGTCGAAACGTGTGAAGATGAGGGGGAGTTTCAAGATGATGAACCAAGAATTAAAGCTGAAGTTCTTTCATGTAAATTGTCAAACACTGAAGTGTTGCAAAATCTTGATGTAAAACTCCAGCACTTAGAACCCTCACAGAGAGATCAGTTTGAAAGGTTGATCAAGAAATATGAGGATTTGTTTCCTGATGTTCCAAAGAGAGTTACTATAGCCTCTCATGATGTAGATGTTGGTGATGCCAAACCAATAAAACAGCATCCATACCGGATGAATCCTGAAAAGAGAAAGATTGCTGAGAAAGAGGTTGAGTACATGTTAAAACATGATATTATCAGACCCTCCAACTCCGATTGGAGTTCACCCTGTGTGCTAGTTCCAAAACCTGATGGAAGTACTAGATTCTGTACAGATTATCGCAAAGTCAATGCTGTAACTAGAACTGATGTGTTTCCAATACCTAGGATTGATGATTGTATTGATAGTGTAGGGCAAGCAAAGTTTCTGACCAAGATTGATTTATTGAAGGGTTATTGGTGTGTGCCTTTAACTGAGAGGGCCAAGAGCATCTCTGCTTTTGCCACACCATCTGGATTGTACCAGTATGAAGTCCTACCCTTTGGCATGAAAAATGCCCCCGCCACGTTCCAAAGGATGATACAGTCTACAATCGCCGGATTGCCACACACGGGTGCATACATCGATGACCTGATCACATGGAGTGACTCCTGGGAAGAACATCTAAAAGATGTAGAGACGTTGTTCCAGCGCCTGACCCAGGCTAACCTGACTGTTAACCTGAGCAAGAGTGACTTTGGTTGTGCTACTGTCACCTATCTTGGCTACGTCATAGGCCAGGGTAAGGTGGCACCCATAAATGCTAAAGTCCAAGCCATCATGGACTTTCCAGTTCCTGACAACAAAAAAGCTTTGCGCCGCTTCCTTGGAATGATCGTGTACTACCGCAAGTTCTGCTCTCAGTCTAACTAACCAACTGAAGAAAGGCGTAAAGTTCACCTGGGATGATGCATGCCAGAGAGCCTTCGATCGCCTGAAGTCTCTGCTGTGTCACTTCCCCGTGCTCAAATCTCCTGACTTCAACAAACCGTTCTCCATCGCGGTCGATGCTAGCGACCAAGCTTGTGGATCTGTGCTCCTACAGAGAAGTGACTCTGATGACATTGAGCATCCCGTGGCATACTTCTCCAGGAAGTTCAATCGCCACCAAAGGAACTATTCCACAATAGAGAAGGAACTGTTGGCTCTGGTCCTTTCTTTACAACACTTTGAGGTTTATGTTTGTACAGGACAAAAGCCAATGATTGTGTACACTGACCACAATCCGTTAATGTTTTTGAGTAAGATGAAAAACAAGAATCGGAGATTGTTGAATTGGAGTTTGATTTTACAGGAGTTTGACTTGGAAATTAAGCATGTGAAGGGTACAGACAATGTAATTGCTGATTGCTTATCCCGTGTTTGAATGTGTATGATATGTATATATAGACAAGTGTCCACTTAACCATTTTGTATTGAAAAGAAAAATTTTGCCTTTATGAGTCAAAATTTTTCCCTTTTGGAATGGAGGTGTAATGTGAATATAGGCCACTAGATGGCAGTATTTACCTTTTTTTTGTTAAGCTCAGACTGGAGTCATGTTTAGACATGTCCTGGACATGTCTGGGGCAAGTCTCAGAAAATTAAAAAAAAGAGGTCTAAATGTGGGTGGGGTCTGCAAAAGAGTATATAAGGAAAAGAATTGAGACAGTAAAGTAGTAGGAGAAATTGCAAGAAGATGACCAGACCTGCCATTCTGTTCAAGACCTGTGACGTTTCTTTTGTGAATTTCTTTGCCTGTGTTTGAGCATTTTTCTTCATCCAGGACATCACCAAGCCACCCCACCAAAAAGGGACTGTAATTATTTCTGTTTTTTCTTATTTATCAATCTTGGTCTTTAGTTGTAGGTTGTTATTAGTCTTTGTCTTTGTTAAAAATTAAATGTGTTTTAGTTGTTAAAACTGTGTTTGTCATCCCTTGCTGTTGCTGTTGTGTTATAAATGTAATAACAAATTGGGGCCATAACAAGAAAAACTCAAAAAATTGACATGGGGCGTTTATATTTTTGTTCAGTGAAATACGCAAATATCTATGCACTTGTAACTTACAATAACGGTGTCACTTTTTCCTAAATCCACAAGAAATGTTTTGGCCTTTAGAAATTCAAAGGTTTTAGTCCTCGTTGTGTAGCTATAAGACGAAAAACTCTCAGTCAAGAAAGCGGTGACTTGTTCAGTCGGATCAAACGGTTGAACGTAAAGTGTGCTAACTTTTGTCGCCTGTTACTCATAATTTGAGAGCTAATCTCAACAATAAACTTTGGCTGTTGCCAACAAATTAACGCGATAAAGCCCTTCTCAGTTGCAAGTGTCATGGGGTAGCGCGGATTAAAAACTGCTCTCACAGCAGGACTGATTATGTTTTCACATTTGTGAGAAATGATCATTTATCCATCTTAGGTATACTGTGTAAAACATTTATATTCAGATTTGATGGTATAGTTATCAATTTGTGAACTGTTTGCAAGCCAATGTCTTACATTATTGAGACCAATAGCTATTTCGCCACGGCAACCCACATGGAAGGAATCTATATGAATATATATGCGCATATATGCAACCTATATGCCGCATATATGCCACATATTTGCTGAATATACACAGCACTATGCACATATATGCCGCATTTCGGCCTCTTATAGGCCAAATTCAGGTACATATATGTGCATATACAGAGCATACAGATCTCCTATATCGCTTCTTTATATCCACATATAGGCCCTATGTACATACAAGGTATATGTCTCCTATATAGTTCATATACCCAGTGGCAGGTTCTGTTTGTCATACCTATTGCATAGCTCATATCTCACTTTTGCAACTGTCATACTTGATGCCTAGCTCATATTTTTATTCTCAAGGTAAAATCTGCATATTAGTCCAAAGTCCCTCACAGAAATAACAATAATTTCACTCAATAACTAATTAATCGCATGTGAACACATGAAATTAGCATCACATTTGATCCTAAATACATGTTGACATGTGACAACGGCATGTTATGTGTAAACCAGTCATTATTAACTATGGCAAGTGAGAGGAGACAAAAAGCTATGATATCAACACAAATATCTAATACTATCTGTTATTTTTTTCCTGAAACATTAACAATAACAAGGTCATCCATTCTTTCTTGACCATACTTATTTCCATTCTATGAAGCCTGAGTTGTGTATTGTGGAAGAGAAGGAAATGTATAATAATGAAGTGGTTTGATTATGTTTATTTAATCAATTAAGCATTTTTTCAAGTTAAAGTCACTGCCAGATTCACCACATTAGATAAAATTGGATTCATATCATTACAGCTCATACACATCCACTGAAAGGTAATACACTCTACTGGTACATGCACCAAATGCAGTGTTTTCTATCTTGACGGTAATTCAGTTTCTAGTTGAATATGGCTCAGAGGTCATTAGTCTAAATGTAGAAAACTAAAACAAAAATAACAAAATAAAAATACATAGAAGAACAAACATTCAAGTAAACATGCTTTTCAAAAGTCATTTTCATCGCCATATCTATCTGAGCATTTCACTGTGGCTAATGAATTTGAAGACAAAGTCTACATTTCTGCTCACAGTTTTAATGAACAGACACTTGTCTTTTATCTGAGATGCTTGTATAGCAACTAAAGGTCCCAGACTTTTTCCAACAGGGATGAAATAACAAGGATAATTCCCACACAAAAAGGACCAATATTAACATATGGGTTTTAATATAGGGCCACATATAGGTTTCACATACATGCCACATACATAAAATTGGCCATTTTCATATATTATAGGTACATATATGTACATAACAAAGCATCCAAGACAGTAGAGGGGCCAGTGACTAGCTATAAGATGGACAAACTCTGGCTCAGTGTCTAAATGTAAGCCAAAGCACTATCTGCAGACACTGGCAGATGTTAAGGACAACTAATGCTGTTCAGAATCACCCCATTCTCGAAGACTCCGGTCCACAACCCAAAAGAAGACCACTTCCTGATGATCTGGGCATGGTGACAGTGCTTTGTAACCTCGCGACATCTTCGGAATCAACTCAGACCTGCCAGAGGCACCAAAATGTCCGACCAGACCATTAGGAAAAAGACTGAGGTTTATGATACCAGTGTTCGCAGTCTGACCATCGCTACCTGACCGTCACGGAAGGGCTCGCTGAGATTGATGCAGACGTCATATCCGCTGCAACAGCGGACAGTGGGCAATACAGTGTTCACAGATGAGTCACGCTTCTCGCTCCAGTTCATTGATGGCCAGGCTCGTGTTTGTTGTCATTTAGAACAGAGAATTGCTGATGTCAACATTGCTCAACGTATACCATTTGCAGGAGGAAGTGTGATAGTATGGGCAGGGAAATCCGCGAAACACATAACCCCTCTTTATGTCATCAACAGAAATTTAACTGGTCAGCATTATCTTGACAAGATTGTTCAACCTCTGGTAATGCCACTTCTATAGCAGGGATTGGACCGGAGCTTGGTTCCAAGACAACAACGCAAGACCTCATTGTGCCAGGGTGGAGACCGACTTTCTGCAGGAGCAGAATGTTCAGGATTGGCTTTCATATTCACCTGAAGTGTGACCCACTGAGCAAAGACGGCGAATTCAATCACATCAAGTCCCTTTTGTCAGCCTCTGGCATCTGTCTCAGTGATTAGTCGCAGAATGGTCAGTGATCCCTCGACATTATTAACAACCCCTGGTAAACAGTATGCGCCAACATAGTCAAGAATATCTGAATGCAAATGGTGGCTAAACCATTCGCAGAAGCTTCTGTGTGTGTGAATATCATTTTGGGGGTATATGACTTTTCTTCAGCAGGGTAATAAAAATAGTGCCTAATCAAAGTTTATTTTGTGTTTTCTGTCCTCTCCTCGAGCCATCAAATAATTATTTTGTCAGTAGTCATTACCATTCTAACTCGTTTGCTTATATGTATGAGCACAAACTCATATGACCCTTAACGTCTTTAGAGTAGTGTATCTGTCTTATTCCCAAGTTCATTTTGTGCTCACTGCTTTATGGCAAACTATCACATGAACAAGTGGTAACGTATAAACCACTGAGGTAAATAGGCTCCTAACTTGGTTGGCATCAATCATTTTTCTTTTTTGAACATCAACACATTGCAGGTTTTTTTCATTACCCTTTACTTTGTCTTTGAATGGTTCATTATCTATCAGATAGTGATGATTATAGCTTTTTGGCTATGATAGCATGTTACCTGTGGTTGTGTTGGAAGGTGAGAAAGACAGGATGGGTCAGAGCGGCAAAGGAGGATCACCCACATTGTAAAATCTCACCTGTGTCAGGTTTCTACATAACCACCGGTCTGAACTGAATTCAGTTTTCACCAATGTGTATCACGCCAAGGCATGAAGGTTTGTCTGTGTTGTATTCAGCAATTGTTCGCCTTTGCTGGGTCAATGGAGGTCAGAGTTCAAAACAGCAAAAATGCTCAGTTTGACGGTATGCACCTTTGAAAATCAAGTACTAAAGTATTTATTTTATGTTATATTAGATTATATAGATCTGGACTTGATGTGATGGCTGGTGAGTTTGAGATGCCAAACGCAGTGGCCAGAATAAAAGGGGAACTGCAGAAGAGAGAGACACAAATAAAATAAGAGAGCGAGACTTGCGCTTCCAACGGACCTACATGTTGTCCGAGGCAAGGAAGCAAGGCGAGCTCGACAGGATGAAAAGAAAGGGAAAAAACAGAAAGATTCCCTTGCTATCTAGAATTTCTCCTCAAATATGCTGCAAAACCCTCAACAACTTTCTTACTAGAGACCTTACTGGCTAAAGCACAAACACAACACTGACACTCTAGTAAGGGAAGTGAGGCGGAACTAGGACTTAAACAGAATCCGGGCAACGTCCCCAATTATTGCCAGCTGAATCAGGAATGCGATTGAGAGTGAAAGATATCGTCCCAGACGAGAGCAACAAAGAAAACTCTCGAAGCCTCCAAACCATGACACTTGAAGGATAAATAATACATTTTTAGCATGAATAATTATGGAATGAGCCTTCAAACGTACATTTAGGCTATGCAAGAGTCAAAAAATACAATTTACGACACCTTTCAGTAATTATTAAAAAAAATTGATGTTTTCAGTGTATAGGTTTATTACCCATATTTTTAGCTCAATATACAGTACTTGCGGGATTCTTAAATACATTTTCATCAAAAAATTATAGTAAAGTAAAATATTAAGACCCTTTTTAGACAAAAGTGTGGGTACATAATCATGACTGCACCCAACTGTAAATGAGGGGCAAAAACTTTTTCACAACACAGTAGCTGTGAACCATAGCGACAAAAACAATTACAAATCTTATAGAAGTATTGCTTCCTCAAAGCATACTGCCAGATATCCCTTGGTTATTAAACCAGCTCATGCATAACATATTCATTCATGATATCCTATCAATCTCCATTTCTTTAAATGATTCACAAAACTGGGTACATGACAGACCAATAATATAGTACTGCCTGCCTGCAGGTCATTTCAGCTTTACTGGCGTAGTTGATTTTCTGCCACAAGTCACCTCTGGTATCGTGGGCTAGGTGCTAAAGCACCACATCACAGCTGAAGTAGAGGAGACAGCTTGCTGGCTGTATTGTTTCTCTTTATTTTCTCTTCAACTTAATTGGGGGAAAGAGTGTCTTACCTGGCTGAGCTTACAGCACCTTTAAACTGTTGCAATGCAACATCTGTGCTCTATGTTTATGTCCCTACAAATGTGGAGAAACAACGGACAAAAACACAAGAAGTTTATTTTGTACTGTGCTCACTTCCCGTCATCTGCCTAATTGCCGAACCAATGACCTGCTGATGACGGCTGATGCTGGCTCACCATCTCTTCTCATCCTTCTTGACCTCACTGCTGCATTCGACACTGTAGACCACCGCATCCTTCTACACCGTCTCCACTCCTCCATCAAACTCTCTGACTCTACCCTGGCCTGGTTCACATCCTACCTCAAAGACAGAACGGAGTATGTGTCCCTAGGAAGAGCTAAGTCGGACATGCACTCTGTCACTTGTGGTGTCCCTCAAGGATCGGTCCTTGGCCCCACCCTCTTCACTTTATACATGCTCCCCCTTGGTCGTGTCATCAGCCGGCATGGAATATCATTCCATTGCTACGCTGATGACACCAACTTTACATTAAAACCAATGCAACCCCCTCTGCAGCCCTGCCCTCTTCCACACTCTCCACCTGCCTGGAGGAGATAAAGGGGTGGATGACGACTGACTTCTTGCAACTAAACAGCACAAAAACAGAAGCCATTCTTGTTGGCACCCCACACCAGATCCGGTCATCCACCATCAACAGCATCACCTTCGCCGGTCACAACGTCCACCTCTCATCTTTAGTCACTAACCTCGGTGTCAGAATGGACCCTAACCTGACCTTTGAGGCTCACATTAAACACTAATGCAAGACCTCTTTCTTCCACCTCAGGAACATTGCGAAACTCCGCCCTACACTCACCCTGTCAGATGCCGAAAAGCTTGTCCACGCCTTTGTCTCCTCCAGGCTGGACTATTGCAACGCACTCCTCATCGAGATCCCCACTAAGACCATCCAGCAGCTGCAATACAATTCAGAACAGTGCTGCCAGGATCCTGATGAGGAAGCGAAAGTATGATCACATCACACCCCTCCTCAAATCCCTCCCACTGGCTTCCTGTCCAGTATAGGATCGAATTTAAAATCTCTCTGCTGTCCCACCAGTGCCTCTATGGCACTGCCACCCTTTACCTCAAAGAACTACTCTCCCCCCATTCCTCCCCACGCCATCTCTGCTCTGGACAGGCTAACCTCCTCCAGCCTTCGAGGACTAGGATCAGAACTATGGGTGACCGCGCTTTCAGCTCAGCCGCTCCCAGTCTGTGGAATGCTCTCCCTGACCATCTAAGGGCACCACAGACTGTGGATGCTTTTTAAAAAGGCTTAAAAACTCATCTTTTAAGGAAAGCCTTCGATTGACTGTTTTTAACTATAGCCTCTGTTCTTTTTTTATGTAGCTTCTCTGTCTTAGTTTTAATGCTGTTTCTTAGATGTTTGCTGTTCGTTTCTACACGGTAGCACTTTGAGATCATTTATTTGATGTAAAGTGCGTTTACAAATAAAATGTATTATTATTATTATTATTATTATTACAAAAGTTATTATTACTTGTATTAATTATTCTTATGCACAGTGTGCTCAGACTAACTTGGGTCAAATGCAACGTTTTAAAGATCCTTTCACACTGGTGTTGCCACTAAATAGTACAGTTAAAATACTATAGTTTTCTATAATGACTATTGGTATTTTTGCGGAATTATATAGATATACTATAGTAACTCAGTAGTTTACTATAATGATGCCAAAGTAAATCACAAAAGTCTAACTCCACTATAGTAAACTATAGCAAGGATATTCAATCACTGTCGTATATTTGCAACAAACTATAGTTTATTTTTATAAGGCTGAGGATACCAGCCATTAAGCTATTGTCACGGCCTCCCTGGACAGAGATACTGCAAGCTTCTTTTTACCGAGGTTTTCGTTTTACTGACTAAGCGTTTGCTCGGAATCTGTCTAGGGTAGTAGATTTTCTGTATCCCCACAAACTCCCCAGGGTGGCGTGCAGTTAACGCACTCGGTTTGCTTGCATACAATAATAACGAAAGGTTGACGTTACCTGGGTCAGCGTCGAAACTCCCGGCCAGCCCGATCCCGTCGACCACCGACGAACAGCTCTGTCTCCGTGCTGATACGGGATGCAGACGTGTCCCTCAGCAATCAGTTCGTTTTATTTTATTTTCGTAAAAGATTCCCGTCCGGTTGGCTGCAGTTGGTGGTGAGTAGGAGGTTGCTTCACTCCACAGCATACACGTGAACGCCAGTGTCTGTAGTATACCGAATCTCTTCCCAAACTGCTGATCCCGCTGTTGCCACTTCCCAACACACCCGCGGCAACACCTGATATCATCATCACAATCGCATCACGTGGTCACTGGATCAAACCATTCTCATTAAGCAACGTCAACCAGAATTGTATGCAAGCAACCCAAAAATATTCTAGGGGAATCCACAAAATATTAAAATCTAATAATAATAATGCCTCATCAGGCCACCTAGCCCATCATTCTGGCACTCTTACCAGTTTATGCTTTCCTGGGAAATGGCCTGTCTGTAACAGTACCCCCCTCCTTAAGTCAAAAATTCAAAAAAAGAAAGCACAACTTCATCCTTTTTGTCTATTGCCCTTTTTCTCTTTTTTTCTTTTTTTTATTTTTTTATTTTTTGGCAAAACACTACAGACAGACATTTCTGCCTGCCAGCACCTGACCAACTAACCCCACACGTCTAGATAAAAAGGTCACATCCAAAACAACACCACACATTGAGAAAATATGCTGACTAAGTCAGCACTCAGAATTCAAGGCCAATTCTATCCCTACAGAGCTTCCATCTCAGACTCCTAAAGACCGGCACAATAGAACTGGACTCCCTGTCTCCTTTCAAGTGCCACACCGGGAAAGGGCATCCGCAAGGACATTCTCTCTACCCGCAATATGTTTAACTTTCAGACCATATGGCTGCAAAATCAAATTCCATCTGAAAACACGCGCATTGGAGCTCTGAAACTTGGCAAGGATTGTGATCCGAATAGACCTCAACATCACCAGCTACACTAGACACGTACACCTCAAAATGTTGCACTGCCAATACCAAGGCCAGAGCCTCCTTCTCGATGGTAGAGTAATTCTTTTGGTGGTGATTTAATTTCTTTGAAAAATATGCGACCAGTCTCTCCACCCCATCAATTCCAGCCTGAAGAAGAACACCGCCTACTCCAACGTCTGAGGCGTCTACGGCAAGGCAAAAAGGCTGTGAAAAGTCTGGAGCAGCCAGCACAGGTTCACATACAAGAATTGCCTTCACAGCATCTAGAGCACACTGACACTCCGAAGACCAGACCCACTTAACCCCTTTCTGCAACAGGTCAGTAAGGGGAGCAGTCACAGTGGCAAAATTAGGGACAAACTTGTGGTAAAACCCGCACATCCCCAAAATTCTCATGAGCTGACGACGATTCTGCGGAGCCGGGAGATCCAAGATGGCCTTAATTTTGGCAGAACGTGGAAGTACCGTGCCACGGCCAACGCGATGACCCAAGTAAGTGACCTGACCCTGGCCGAACTCACATTTAGGTAAATTTACAACCAGCGAAGGCTCAGCAAATCGTGTGAAAAGTGTACGAATGTGCCCAATATGGCTCTCCCATGAGTCACTGAACACAACCACGTCATCAATATACGCAACTACACTGCCCAGGCCCTTGGTCACCCGATTCATCAGCCTCTGGAAACAAGCGGGAGCATTCTTCATGCCAAATGGTAAGACCCTGCAGGCATACAAAGAGTCATGTGTAGTAAAGGCGGACACTTCCTTGGCGTGGTCAGTAAGAGGCACCCGCCAATATCCTTTCAAAAGGTCAAATTTTGACACCCATTTAGCCTGGCCAATATGGTCGATACAGTCCTCAATTCGGGGGATAGGATAAGCATCTGATCGCGTCACGGCATTAACCTTCCAATAGTCAATGCACAGACGAGGCGCAACACCTTCCCTCACCACTAATACAACTGGGGAGCTCCACTCACTCACCGTGGGCTCTATTGCACCAATTTTAAGCATAAAGTCAAGTTCTTGCTGTACTAAGGCACGCTTCTGTGGAGCTAACCGATATGCATGCTGCTTTATCGGAGCAGCTGTCCCGGTGTCCACATCATGAACCGCCAGCTTAGTCAAACCTGGAGTGTCTTTAAACAACTCAGAGAAAAACTCAACCAAGCCCACAATGTCCTCGACTTGAGATGCTGTCAAATGAGTCAAGCTATTCCGAAGCTTTTCCCGTGCTTCTGTATTCTGAAGACGAGCACTGACCGGCTCACATGGAGTAAAGCCTACCTCTTCATCACACTGCTCAAGATGCTGCACCACATTAAGACACACTGGAACCCTGGCCTCACGCTCTACAAATGGTTTCAGCAAATTGACATGACACACTCGTGTCTTAACACGGCGATCAGGAGTGCTGATGACATAAGTACAGGATCCCGCCTGCTTTACCACGGAATACGGCCCTTCAAACTGCACACCAAGTTTGTCGCCCCCTGCTGGCAACAAAACGAGCACCTTATCCCCAGCCGAAAAACAACGCGGCTGAGCCCGCTTGTCATAGTGGAGCTTCATCCGAATTTGTGAACCCGCAAACTTCTGCCGGGCCACCTCACAAGCAGCCTGCAGTCGATCAGTAAACTGAGCAAGATATGCAAGCGAATCCACTGGAACGCTCTCACCCACTAACTGCTCCTTTAGTAAGCCCAAAGGTCCACACACCTCATGCCCATAGACTAACTGAAAAGGTGTAAAGCCGGTGGATTCATTGGCACTATCCCGAACCGCAAACATAAGAAAAGGCATGGCAGCATCTCATTCCCCAAGGAACTGATCGCTGTACGCTCTCACCATCTCTTTCAAAGTCCGATGGAAGCGCTCAATCGCTCCCTGGGACTGAGGATGATAAGCTGAAGACAAAACTTGTTTAATGCCAAGCTGATTCAAAACCCCTTGGAAAACCGTAGAAGTGAAATTTGATCCCCGATCAGACTGAACCTCACGTGGAAGACCATATCTGGAAAAGAACTGAATACGGCTCTCAATTATAGTTTGGGCCCTGATATTCCTAAGGGGAACCGCTTCAGGAAACCGTGTGGTAACATCTAGTATAGTAAAAAGATACTCGTTACCCTTCTTAGTTCTTGGAAGGGGCCCAACACAATCAATCATCACTCTTGAAAAGGGGCTAAAAAAAAATGGAAGCGGCTTAAGAGGCACGGGAGGTGGCCTATGCCGAGCCTTACCCGCACGTTGGCATGGCTCACAAGATCTACAATAATCACGAACACTTCTCTTCACACCGGGCCACCAAAAATGGCGTCTAAGTCGCTCTAGAGTACGATTTACTCCCACATGACCAGCTATGGGTCCAGTGTGAGCCATTTTAAGCACACCATCCCGATATCCCCCGGGCAAAACTACCTGCTGCAAGACATTCCAGTCCTCGGCAGGATCCCTTGGAGGTCGCCAACGTCTCATTAAGACATTGTCCTGCAAATAATACCCCTCAGAGACCACAGTATCCCCGATAGGTTCCTCCACTAAACGAAAATAGGGAGCCAAATCAGCGTCCGCAAGCTGAGCTTCAACCAGAGCCTCCCTACTCAAGTAGGGGTCCTCCTGGTCTGTTTTAGGTGGGCCATAAATGTATCACACAAATTAACAGGTGCTTCTTGTTCCTCACATTGAGTGGAATGAGCATGAGATTTCGCCTGTGCGCGAGTCACCACACATGCAGTGAACACCTCAGGAAACTCCTTAGACAGCTTCTCGGTGTCCACCACATTAATTGGTTCAGGGGAAAGAACAGGAGGTTCCCTGACTTTGTTGCCCGCCAGGTCATTCCCCAACAATAATGACACCCCCGGAACAGGGAGAGTGTCAATAACTGCCACCATTACGAGACCAGTAACCAACTCAGAGCGCAGGTACACCTCCATTAGCGGATACGGCCTAAACTCTCCTCCTAAGCCAGCCAGAAGTACAACAGGACTTCCTGGTATAGGGCGGGGCAAGTCCAGCACACCAGCAACCAGCAGAGACTGACTAGCCCCAGTATCTCTCAGAATTTGAATTGGAACTCCCGGACTCTCACAATTCAAAGCGACAGAGCCAGGGGAAATAAAGCAAGCATTATCAGATAACCGCTCTTTCCCATCATCATCAAGCACCCGTTCCTCAGCTTCAGAACTCTGGGTTCTGGCTGACACCAGAGCAACAACCTGCTCACGGTTTGCTCTGTCTCTAAGGGCTGGACAATTACTGCGAATATGCCCTGGCCGCCGACAGTAGTGACAAATAATATCCTGGTGGAAACCAACTCCACCACGTCCATTTCGGACAGACCGCTCAGGGAGCCGCTGACCACCGCCTCCCTGATGAACACTACTTTGGTGAGCCTTCCCAGAATCCAAGCCTCCCTTTCCAGGCTGGTCACTACTAGGCTGCTTCATCTCAGGCTTTGAGCTGCCAGAGGACCTCCATTTGTCCTGAACCCGATCATGATGACCACGCCCCACACCACCATAATGGATTACCTCCCATGTATCTGCAAGTTCCGCTGCCTCCTTCACCGTCTGAACACCACGCTCAGAAATATAAACATCAATTTCCCGTGACACACAACACCTGAACTGCTCCATCAAAATGAGCTCAGTCAGAGCCTCCACAGTGTCAGCCTTGCATGCCCTTAACCAGCGGGTCATAAGTATCTGTTGTCTACGAAATAGATCGAGATGAGACTCACCACCTTTTCGTCTATGGGATCTAAACTTGCGGCGATATTCATCGGGAACACAACCATAGGCAGTTAAAACAGCCTCTTTTACGGCGTCATAATCGAGAGAGAGAAAGACATCTAATGCAGCATATGCATGTTGTGCCTTACCAATAAGAGCCCTCTGCACTAACAGTGGCCATCTTGAACGGGGCCAGGCCAACTCCGTAGCCACTCGTTCAAAGGCATCAAAAAAAATATCTACCTCCTCCTCATTAAACCGAGGTAGGAGTTTCTCAGCGGAACTCAGATTAAAACTTGGTTCTGACAACACACCTTTTTCCCTCGCAACTTTTTCCACCTCCAACTTCATGCGCTCCAGCTCGAACATCTGCTCTCGCTCCCTCTTTTCAAGTTCAAAATAGCGCTCCCGTTCCTCTTTCGCCAGCCTCTCCTGGCGCTCCTTCTCCTCCTTCTGCTCTGTCCAAAGTTCCTCCAGGTCGAACAGCTCCTTCATCAGCGCAACCAGCTCTTTTTTAGTCATGGAGGATGGAACTTCCATTCCGTCCCGCTCAGCCATTACAGCTAGTTGTGGCCTTGTAAAAGCCCTAAACTGAGAAGCAGTAGGCAACTCAACCCCGCCAGCGACATCAGGGGATGGGGCTATCCCACTTGTAGAACTACCACTCATCATGACTATCTCACAAAAGTTATCGTAGTCAACCGTAATCACGGCAAAGCTGAAGCACAAAAAAAATTCCGGAGCACAACTACAAATATTCAACACATGCTACCGGCAGCAGCTACAAGAGGTCACCTCTCCAAACACAAAGAACCACACGTGCAACAAGAGCACGATCAGGTTCACTAGAAAAATTGAGGGGGAAAAAAACCAGCAATTCAGCAGGCAAAAACCAAGAGTTTCTGGAGTACCACCCACAGAACACTGTCTAACCGCTCAAAGCGTAACAAGCGGCTATTACTGACACCGGGCCACGAGTAACGCAAATTCTCAGACCCCGCAGCGTTCTACTAGAGGGGAAAAAAAATTGGCCAAGTTATGCCTAATCTTAGATAATCTAAGACTAAGTTAGCCCACTATTACTCTGCAAAGCTAAACTACCCAAAATCCGACCGGACACACAGCTCTTTACTGCTAGGAGCGGTACAGCACGACTAATTCGCGCTTGGGCCTACACATTCAGACTAACCTATCTATCTGACCTGGCAATGTGTAGCCCTTTAGCAGGCCCAAACAACCCCGTGTACATTTCCCAGCACAAAGAACCGTATTATCCGTAAATAATTAACCTACTGCAAATCCAACCTGACTTTAGTTATAAGTTACCGATTTAAACGGCTGATCTCATCAACGCAACAGACAAACGAACAAGTACGTCAACCTTAATTACTATTCCAACAAATGCTAAAGCCTATGAACAGCAGACCCAGTTAATTCACTCCCGGACGAGCCCCCACTCTGTCACGGCCTCCCTGGGCAGAGATACTGCCAGCTTCGTTTTACCGAGGTTTTCGTTTTACTGACTAAGCGTTTGCTCGGAATCTGTCTAGGGTAGTAGATCTTCTGTATCCCCACAAACTCCCCAGGGTGGCGTGCAGTTAACGAACTCGGTTTCCGATCCCGATCCCGTCGACCACCGACGAACAGCTCTGTCTCCGTGCTGATACGGGATGCAGACGTGTCCCTCAGCAATCAGTTCGTTTTATTTTATTTTCGTAAAAGATTCCCGTCCGGTTGGCTGCAGTTGGTGGTGAGTAGGAGGTTGCTTCACTCCACAGCATACACGTGAACGCCAGTGTCTGTAGTATACCGAATCTCTTCCCAAACTGCTGATCCCGCTGTTGCCACTTCCCAACACACCCGCGGTAACACCTGATATCATCATCACAATCGCATCACGTGGTCACTGGATCAAACCATTCTCATTAAGCAACGTCAACCAGAATTGTATGCAAGCAACCCAAAAATATTCTAGGGGAATCCACAAAATATAAAAATCTAATAATAATAATGCCTCATCAGGCCACCTAGCCCATCATTCTGGCACTCTTACCAGTTTATGCTTTCCTGGGAAATGGCCTGTCTGTAACACTATCATCAACTACAATGAGTCATTTCATTTCCAGAGCTTTGTTCCGTGTACAACAGTGATGTTACCTCATTTGTAGTACAACTATTATTAGCGTGGCTGTACAAAGAAAACCAGTTTGAATTTGGTACAGCCAGACATTTACAGAAGCAAACTATGGTGGCACTACGGCTGCGCCTCCTGAATGTAGACTCAGTCCCCTCTCATTTGTATCATACAGTTTGTTTCAGATGTTTAAAGCTGCTTTCACACCGGACGCGAAACTAACTTTCCGCGCGACAGATTACATTCAAAGTCAATGCAAAGACGAGAATACACGCGTTTCGCATATTAAAGCAAAAACCAAGTCATGAGGTCAAAGGAATTACCTGCAGAGATCAGAGACAGGATTGTGTGGAGGCACAGATTTTGGGAAGGTGACAAAAAATGTTGCATTGAAGGTTCTCAAAAGCACAATTATCCCCATAATTCCTTAATGGAAAAAGCTTGGAACCACCCAGACTCTTCCTAGAGCTGGCAGCCCAGCCAAGCTGAACATTCGGAGGAGAATGATCATTGTAAGAGGTGAGCAAAAACCTGATGGTCATTCTGGCTGAGCTCGAGATCCGATGCGGAGATGGGAGAATCTTGCAGAAGGACAACATCACAGCAGCACTCAAGTGATCTAGGCTTTATGGCAGAGTGGCCAGATGGAAACCTCGTCTCGGTGAAAGACCCATGAAAGCCCGCTTGGAGCTTGTCAAAAAACAATTGAACGACTCTCAGACTGTGAGAAACAAGATTCTCTGGCCCAATGAAACCAAGATTTAACTGTTTGGCCTCAATTCTAAATGGTATGTTTGGAGGAAACCATTCACTGCTCATCACCTGCCCTATACCATCCCAATGGTGAAGCTTGGTGGTGGCAGCATTATGCCATGGGGGTGTTTTACAGTAGCAGGGAATGGGGGACTGGTTAAGGTCGAGGGAAAGCTGATCGGAGTAAAGTACAGAGCTATCCTTAATGAGAACCTGTTCCTGAGTGCTCGGGACCATTAACTGGGCTGAAGGTTTACCCTCTAACGGGGTAATGACCCTGAGCATGCAGCCAAGGCAACACAGGAGTGGCTTAGGGACAATTTTGTGAATGCTCTTAAGTGGCCCAGGCAGAGCCCTGACTTTAACCCGACTGAACATTTCTGGAGAGACCTGATAATGACTGTTCACCAGTCTCCATCCCCCTTGACTGAGCTTGCTAGGATCTGCAGAGAAGAATGGCAGAAATCCACAAATTCAGGACTGCAAAGCTTGTTGCATCATACTCATGAAGACCTGAGGCTGTCATCACTGCCAAAGGGTCTTTATCTATGTACTGAACAAAGGGTCTGCATAATTATTGCAATATGATATTTTGGTTTTTCCTTTTTAATTTGCAAAAAAAAAAAAAAAAAAAAAGAATAAATAAAAATTCAGTTTTCTCTCAGTTATTATGGGGGTATTGAATGTAGATTTTGGGGTGTGTGTGTGGGGGGGGGGTTTGGGCGGTAGAAGAATTTGAACAATTTGTCGCATAAGGCTGCAAAATGGCAAATGTGAAGGGGCCTGAATTCTTTCTGAATGCACTGTATAAAGCTGTATTGTATGCTGATGGTTCAGTAACATGTTCAATGGTTCAACATTTTTAAAAGTCCAGCTCATTCTACTGTAATATTACCCCCTCCCTAGAAAGACGGACTAAAGGCTCAAGTGACCATCTCAAGGCCACGTAAGTGCAATCTGACCAAAAAGACAAAGAGGAACAGTTAATGACAGTAAATTTAGCCACTCTACCACAAAAAAAAACAATCTTATTATTATTATTATTATTGCGTTCTATAGTTCTATATTCTTGATGGTGCCTAAAATACTGTAATTGCTCAAAAAAGCTACTCAGCTGCACCAGCAATAATGAATGCAGTTGGTATTAATAAATTCACTCAGTTCTGAGTTTTTAACTGTGTTATGCTGAGCATAAATTTCTGTTTAATTTCACAGCCTGTGCATTGCAGTTAAACAAGAACCAAGCAACTATATGAACAAGTGTCAACTTTGTTAAGAGAAATGCCAAGGAAAATGCAGAAAATAACCCAAGAGACCAAGCTTAATGACAAATCACCAAGGTCACATCGTTGACAACTTTTCTCATTTGTCCACATTATATGAAAATCCGTCAAAAACAAACAAACAAACAAACAAAAAATTTCAGCAATAATCCCAGTTCTATCTCCCACTTTTTTCCATTCAGTCCTTCCTAGTCAATGTCAATATCCTTCACGAGACCCTTCCTGCTTCCTGGATTCAATAAAAGGAATGTCCTAAATTACCTCATTTCTCCGATTGCGCAAACGAGCACGAAAAATAAATAGTCGCTCTATACATCCTCTGTTCAGATACAAGTTCCACGCCCAACCCGCTCGCGGGCCAAGGGTCGGCCTTGTACCGTTTGAAAAGGGCGTTGTGTTACGGTGAGAGAGTGTGTGCCTCACCACTTTTTTCTGTACCCTTGCCTCAGCCTGCAAGACCGAAAAGTTGGCATGCATGCGGTGCCGAATTCTGAGAAACGTAGATGTTGAAAATACGAGAGGCCAGATTAGAGGGTGCACATACAAGTCTGCTTGTTTTGTTGCCTGGGACTGGTCAAGAACTAAGATTAAGTGACGCAAATGATGCACTGCCACCTGCTGGGTATTAATATGTACAACATTTTTGTACATTGAGTGTCTTCCCACCTCAAACTCATTTAAGTGGGATTATTTCACAACAACAACAACAACAACCAACATAATAATGATAATAATAATAATAATAATAATAGCCATTACTTATGGCAACATATTGATGCTCATCCATGCAAGCCCATATCTCCAGGGAAAAACAGGTTTGGTTTGTAAAGCCACTCAGTAGTTCTATCTGGCAGCGTTGCATAAGCGCAAATAATATTCCAATACAATGACAATGTAATTTGACCTCAGGGCGAGGTGAAAGGCACCAGATGAACAGAGCAAACACTTGATGCCACTGATGTGGTGTCAGGCTTGAGTAACTCCAGGCATTCCCACAGTTAATCACAGCTAGGGAAGGATGTGCAGTGGCGCACATGAACCTGTCACAGAGCCGGATGAGTCACAGCTGCGTTCAGCGCCACTGCCAACAGATAATTAAAATTTAGCTGTTCCGAACATCTTACACAAAACTGCATCTCCCGGTACTCCTCTCATATCACTAACCCAATAGGCAAGCAACACTCAATAGTGCTTTTAGGATCACGCACATTTTTCCCTTCAGTAATTCTGCAGGCTACAGCAGCAGTTGTCATCCTATTTGCCTCCAATTTATTTCAATTACTAACTCATTTAAAGCTGTGAAAAAGTATTAACCTGCTTCCCAATATCTTCTACATTTACTGATTTGTAATGTTTAAATGTTTCAGGTCATCTAACAAATTTTACTACCAGACAAGGACAATGTGAGTGAACGCTATATGCTGCTTTTAAATTATCGCTTCATTTATTGAAGGTAGGAAGTTATTCAAAACCTACAAGCCAATCTAAACCTACTGACTGGTTGTGCCACCCTTAGCGGTAATAACAGCAATCAATCCTTAGCAGTAACTGCTAATGAGTCTTTTACAAAACATTGCTATGGATGAATTTCGGCCTTCTCTTCTTTGTAGAATTTTTTCACCACATATGGAGGGTTGTCGAGTATGCATTACCTGTTTGAGGTCATCCCACAGCATCTCAATTGACCTAAAGTCAGGACTTTTCTTCAGCCGCTCCAAAACCCTAATTTTGTTTCTTATGAGTGCTTCTGAGGTAGACTTATTTGTATGCTTGGGATGTTTGTCCTGCTACATAAGCCAAATGGGCTTGAGCTTTAGGTAACAAACTGATGGCTGGACATTCTTGTCCACGATTTTCTGGTGGAGAGTTGGATTCCATTGATTATAGGAAGTCATGCAGGTCCTGAAATTGCAGAGCAGCTCCTGACCATCACTGAACCACCACTGTGGTTGACTGTTGATTTGATGTTTATATTTTGGAATACCGTGTTAGCTTTACACCAGATGTAATGGGACCCATGTTTTCCAAAGGTTGCTATTTTGACTCATCAGTCCAAAGAACATTATCACACAAGACTTGAGGGTCATCAAAATGTATCTTTGGCCAATTTGGGCAAAGCCTTTACGTTCATTTTGGTCAGCAGTGGTTTTTCCTTGCAGCTCTCCCGTGGATGTCTTTTTTTCCAGTCTCTTTCCTCTTGTGGAATTGCGAAAACTGTCATTAACTGAGGCAAGTGAGGCCTGCAGTTCTTCAGATGTTTGTGTGGGTAATTCTATGACTTCCTGGATGAGTAGTTGATGTGCTCTTGGAGGAATTTTGATTGGCCTGGGAAGTTTCACCACTGATCCAAGTTTTCTCGATTTGTATATGATGACTCTCATCATGGTTTGCTAGAGTCTCACAGCAAATGACTTTGTAACCCTGGCCAGATTGAAAGGGTCTCACCTGTTCTGAAATTTCTCTAGATCGCAGCATCGTGGGCTGCTTTTTGCTTACTTCAATTAGGGGTGTGAATTGATAAGATTTAATCAATATTAATGCCATTGTCGATTTTGCTAATCAGTCCAATTCCTTATCAATTCTCCTAACGATTCCTGAGTAGTTTTTTGAAGAGAAAAAAAAGTATCTCTGCACAATCTTCCCCAGATTATATTCCTGAAGAGGTTGCGAAACGAACCTTGTTTGTATCTATGAGGCAATGGCACGAAGAACACTGTACACCACTGGGAAGTTGCAATGGTTGGCTCACTGAATATCAGTATCCCCTGGGTGCTCGGCTTAGCTCTTGACTTGTACGCACCTTAGCCATTGCATTACGTAAGCTTACCAATAAACCTGATGGACATTTATTTTCCTACCTCACTCTCGCACACTCTGATCACAAGTATTATCACCCAATATTTTACTTCAGTAATTGCTGCATACGTGGGCTCATCAGTGCTAACACAGCTGGGTGTCTGACTCCTGGGCTCCATGATTATTATATCAGCTGCCCAGCTAATCTCTGACCTTAAAATTAACTAATGATACCACTGCAACGTGCAACTTTTTTTTAATCACGTCCTAAAATTGATGTAACTTTCAGAAAAAAAAAGTTGTTACTCTTAGCGACAACAAATATAGCCGAACGTGGCTAGTTAGTGACACTTTTCAGTTGCCGTCTGGCTTATTAGTTAAGTTAATGTTGTTAGCAGCTTGTGGATGATGGAATTAAATGTAGAAACACATTTAGTGACAGGTAGCTGGCTTGCGAGATAACATGGGATATGTTAAATTAGCTACATAGCTAGCTACCCAGATAGCAAGCACTTCCGCTCCAGAACTGCCCCGGCTCTGAGCCGGATCAGCTGGAGTCGGCACAGAGCCAGGGCAGATCCGGAGCGGAGGTGCTGGCTATCTGGGTAGCTAGCCTTTCTATTTACAGTGATACCGCATCAGTCTTCGCACTAAAAAGGGAACGAATCCATTGGTGGCAAATGCAGTTGTATAAGATATTGCTGTGTTAATCTATTGAGTGTATAAACACGCCAATCTCCGGTCAAGCCCTCCAAATACTCAGGGGAATCAGCTAAGGAACCCTGTCATTTGGTAGCCATGTGCTTCTAGTTTACAAGAAAGTATACTAATTTAATACTTCTTCGGACTAAATTTGAACATTTTTAGGTTTATAAAAGTATACTTTTAAGTATACTTCAAGTTTAAGCAACGTAAACCGAAATTACCCATCTAGTTTACATCTAAGTTTTATTCTATACTGTAAGTACACTACAAGTGAACTTTTTAAGATACTGGTGAGTGAACTAGTTGTATACTTTAAGTATACTTTTCAATTTATGAAAGTATACATTTAAGTATACTGAAAGTAAACTTACAGTTATACAGCTAGTTTTTTAGTGGTATACTTCTAGAAAACTTTTCATTTCATGAATGTAAACTATGAGATATACTGCTAGGAAACTTAAGAGAGTGTCATTGGATGTTTAATGACCACAGAGAGTCAGGACTTCAGATTCACATCTCATCAGACAGACAACATCCTCATCACTGCACTGGAGTATTGTATATTATTCCACCAGAGGGAAGATCTCAACCTATTGGTCCACCAACACCTCCTCCAGCTGCAACTTACTTTACCAGGTGGCCTCCCATCCCAGCACAAACTAAGCCTACACCCATTTACTTTCAGCTACACAGCTGATTCCAATCAAGTTGTGGTATGGTTGCAAGTTTTAGAACTAATACAGACATTTCATTGTCACTATGCCAGATAGCACTGAAGTTCCAGTCTTCTTAATCTCATGTTTGAAAATACTGTGTACATTTATCTGTGAATCTGCTCATGGCCAGCTAGATTGAACTGATATCTCAACTTAAACACAGCAGCGTTTGGTACAGGCACAATATGCAGGGCTTTGATGTCCACACTCTTGTTTAAAAATGATTCAATCATTTATTAAACAGGATGACCATCTTTCTAGTATTACACTACTGCTGCATCTTTTCTTTAGTCAGTCATATTTTTGACTGTGATACAGAACTCTATTAACCAAAAAATAGTGCCACGGGCCCTGTAGCTCGCCTGACCACTTAAGGGAAACGCCTTGAACAAATGCAGTGTCCTAATGGGTGGGAAGATACTTGTCAAGTTTCAGCTTCATTGATCAAGTAGTTTTAGAGAAGAAGAGTTTTAAAGGTTTCAGTGTAACTTAAAGGGGTTGTACAAAGTTGAAGGTCAAAGCATGGTCAAAATTCAAAATACGGAAAAACTTGTATTACATGTGATGTATCTTGCTACTTACTACCTACATAGCAAATTTCAGCTGAATATTTGCAATAATAGCTTTCAGATGGCCAATTATGTGATTTTCAATATGGCCACCGTGGCCATGTTTGAAATCGGATCAGAACGCCTTGAACAAAACATAGTGTCCTCATAGGCAGAAAGGCACCTGTCAAGTTTCACCTTCATTGGCCGAGTAGTTTCGGAGAAGATGATTTTGAAAAATTTCAATGTGACTCACAGGGGCTGTATAAAGTTGAAGGTGAAAGCAAGGTCAAAATTTGAAATACGGAAAAAGCCGTTTAATATGTGATGTATCTTGCCACTTACTGACTACATACAAAATTTCAGCAGAATATGTGTTGTGTTCCAGGGTCCTGGCCTTTGGCCAGGACAATATTGTTTATGGTTTTAACAGTTTCATGTTTCTAGATTTCATAGTTCATAGTTTCATGTTCCATAGTCATGTTCATAGTCACAGTTTTAACAGTTTCTTGTATTAGGATTATGCATTTCATGTTTCACATTCCATGTCCGTTTTTACTTTTCCATGTTTTTGTTCATGCCAGGTCTGCCATGCCACTCCACCGCTTGTCTGCGTTCCGACCCGTGCCTTCGTTGTTGCACATTTCAGAGCTCTGGGTTGGCTTTGGTATTTCCCTCTTCCTTCTGTGCTGTGCTGATTCGGGGCTCTCTAAGCTTAATTGGCAATTTACTGTTTTTAAGTTACTAACATTTACTAACACTCACTGGGTTGGTGTAATTCTTAGATAGGCACATTACTAATATTACTAATTTAGACAGGGAGTTTATTGTCATGATTCCTGCTTTACTATTTCAAGATCTTGCTGTGCTTTTCTGTTCTGAACATTCATGCTGCTTTCAAACTGCATACTTAATTGGTACTTAAGCTGAGCACGCTCATTCTCTTAATGAGCAGGTCATGTCATCCAATCTCTGTCCATGTCTTGATCTTGCTATGCCTCTTGTTTCTGCTTCTCCAGGTGTTGCCCCTCATGTGTCCTTGATTATCAAGCCTTTATCTGGATGCGGTGGAAGTTGGCTGGCAGACAGTGTCTCGTTGCATGTTCAAGTTTTGCCAAGTTCTTGTTGTCAAGTTCCCTTGCATTTCTAGTTTCAAGTCTTGTCCTAGCCTCTTGTCTTGTGAATATATATATATAGTCTGGTTATTTATTTTTCTTGAGCATCTTGCCTGGAGTTTCCAGTGCCTTTTGTTTTTTGCCATTTTGCATTCTTTGTTGATAGCTCTGTGTAGCATACTTTAGTTTGTTTTTTGCAACCCTTTGGGCCAAGTTTTTTGTTGGCCCTCGTGCCTGTTTTTTGTTTCAATAAATTCCATCTTCCCTTCCACCTCGCGTTTGGTGTCTCTCTGCTCCCGCATCAATATGTGCATAAATAGCTTTCAGATGGCCAATTATGTGATTTTCAATATGGCCGCCGTGGCAGCCATGTTTGAAATTAGAGCAAAACGCCTTGAACAAAACATAGTGTCCTCATAGGCAGGAAGGTACCTGTCAAGTTTCACATTCATTGGCCAAGTAGTTTCGGAGAAGATGATTTTGAAAGATTTCAATGTAACTCACAGGGGTTGTATAAAGTTGAAGGCGAAAGCAAGGTCAAAATTCCAAATACGGAAAAAGCCGTTTGATATGTGATGTATCTTGCCACGTACTGACTACATAGCAAATTTCAGCAGAATATGTGCATGAATAGCTTTCACATGCCCAATTATGTGATTTTCAATCTTGCCGCCGTGGCGGCCATGTTTGAAATCGGATCGGAACGCCTTGAACAAACTTTGGTGTCCTCATGGGTAGGAAGATACCTGTCAAGTTTCAGCTTCATAGGCCCAGTGGTTTCGGAGGAGAAGATGTTTACAGACGGACGAACGACGAAGGCGACAAACAACGAACGACGGACGGACAGGCCATGACATAAGCTCATCTGACTTCGTCAGGTGAGCTAAAAACAGCTCATCGGTGTACTTATTTTCAGGGCTCGCGCAACCCGTTCGTCAATTCGCAATTGACGATCTATCCCGCAGTTTGACGATCTGCTAGTCACATTTGACGATAAATTTGACGAAGACCCCGCGTACCACACTCCGTCTCCTTGGGCGCAAGCTCCAGGAACGTCATGAAGAAGCGTGAAACGAACCGCGTGTAGCCTACTGTTCCCTTAATAGGACGGAATACTCCACCCACCCGCTCCTGCCCGAGCCAATAAACTAAGCAGCTGTTAGTTGGATTGAATGGATCGCGTAGAACGTGAAAAAAAACATGCTACTAGCACAAGAAACAAGGAAAGCGAGGCTCGGGCCACACTGTATACCGCATGCGTATTTTCGTTTCGGCTCCCACGAGCGGCCACACTGCATGCCGAATATGCGCGACTCACGCATGCAAAAGCCGTACTGCCACCTTGCGGAAAATATAGATTCGGACTCTTGCCGAAGTTTTCCGCGCTATGCATGCAGAAAAGGGCAAAGCAGAGCTGAAAATGACTTTCAGAAACAGTCATATCGCCATAAATACATGAATTTCGCTAAATTGCCGAGGATGCGTGTCTGTCGCAAGCATGAAGCAGACAAACAAAAAAATGTAACAACACTTCCAGCATGAGAAGAAAGCTGAGCTGAGAAGAAACAGAAACTCATAAATCTTCTAAAAAAAATAATAATAGCAAGATAAGAAGGGCCTTAGGAGGCAAACCAAGGCTGGCTAGATGAGTTAATCTTCCGGAATAACCAAATCGGTCAGCCTGGTCCCACTACCTGAGCATGCGCACCTAAGTGTTCTGGAACCATCCATGACCCACAAGTAAACCCTAAGTTCGGGCGGAAAAGATATGGTCTTCGAGCATCCCTGGCAGCCAAAAGATAAATTTACACCATACTGTACTGGCAAGCTCGTAACTAAGGGTGGAGTGTTGCTATATGACAATGAACCAATCAGAAAGTAGTAATGTTGGATAAGGCGGGGAAAGTCACGTTTAATCCCGCCCAGAGCGCTAGATAACTCAGAGTGGCGACACCCATTGATTTCGTTGTTCGAGTGGTCATCTGGTTCGTGGGGAAGCGCTGTAGTTCCAAGCAAATGCCACGCTGTCATTATCTCCTATGGGACAGACAGCAGCATTAGCGTTACTGAACATTAAATATTAAATTAAACCTTACACAATTTCCGCACACGTATTCATCTTAATGAATTACTGTATTTACATACATGTTTAAAGAGGTCATGCTTTTAAAAAAGATTTTTATTGAACAGTGGACAGCAGGATGGCACAGAAATTGAAGTTGATAAACAAATTAAACAAGGAGGGGTGCAGGTGTGAGTGAGTGAACCAGAGTGAATCTTGAACAACAAAGAAAAAAGAAATACAAAGTTGTACATCGTAATGTGGCAGGGTGGTGGTGTGTTCTAGTGTGGGAGAGGGGGTGATCAGTGTCCTTCTCGATGTGTGGAACCACTGTGTGTGCGTGTGTGTGTCTGTGTGTGTGCGCGCGCACGCGTGCATGTGCCTTTTCCAACCAGGGCAGAACAGGGGTGGGAATAGAACTATAACAACTAAATGGATTTAACAGGAATGTATTGAACAGAACAGACAAGTAAACCCTTGGAACAAGAACGAAACCGTGTGGCATGAACATTTTTGGAATTATAATAATTAAATGAAGGGGCAGGGGACATTACAAATACAAAGGGCCTCGAATGTTGGAGGAGGTTTTCAAATTTTAGACATCTCAGAACTTCTGAGTAGCACAGTAGAATCCTGTAGCCTCTATCGCCAACAGCAGCCTCTGTCCGCCTCCGCCAGCGCCTGCCTCCACCACTGCCAGCAGCACAGGGTACCTTCAGGTTTTCAGTGAGTTAAATTTAAAACCTTTTCAAAGTCTCCCATAATTAACATGAAAGACACTCCCGCAATTACAAAAGTTAACAAAATCATTGCATTATTTTAAATGGAGTTTTAAATTTAATTTGGGATTAAAATAAATATGTGATTTGCAAAGTTTAGACATCTTCGAACCTTCCCATAACCCTATAGCCTCCATTGCCAACAGCAGCCTCTGCCCGTATTAACGGTAAGTCTAAATGGCACAATAAAATGAGCACAGAAAAGTAGTATAGACTAACCACAGCCACCACATTTCCAAGAGTAAATCATTAAAAAAGACCATCTTTTTGTGAAATACAACATGGCATATAATACAGCTAGGTGACTACAGAAAGATCGCTAGAAAGGTAACAGCACTTGGCATGACAAATGCAAACTGGCAAATGCGATTTCATAACAGCTAGCAAGCAAAAACATGATGGGTGGGCTCTAGAAAAAAAACGGTGTAGACATGTATTATTGCCTTTAATTCACGAATCCAGCAATTTACTTTTGCACGGTGGCACAGTGGTTAGCATTGCTGCCTCACAGCAAGAAGGTCGTGGGTTCAAATCCAGCCTGGGGCCTTTCTGTTCTCCCCGTGTTTGCGTTGATTTTCACCGGATACTCCGGTTTCCTCCCAAAGACATGCATATCAGGCTAATTGGAGACACCATATTGCCCATAGGTATGAGTGTGAGAGTGAATGGTCTGTGAATGGTGTGTGCGCCCTGCAATAGATTGGCAAGCTGTACAGGGTGGGTCCCTGCCTTTGCCCGTAGTCAGCTGGGATAGGCTCCAGCTCGCCCCGTGACCCTAGTGAGGAATAAGCGGGTATAGAAAATGGATGGATTGGCAAAAAAATGAAGAAACTAGACACTTTGAGACCGATTGGCTAATCAGCTACCACGTATGAGAGGTAAGGTGCACCGGATCTAGTGCAGAGAATGACTTATTTCACTCCTTATTCCAACAGCCAATTTGTGAAAGAAAGACAAGTCATAGTTATCGTATTTGGGACGAATATTCTTATCGATACATTTTCTACCTGATTAGGTAAGACGACAATCATTCATCTGGACCCTAATTTAAATCAACGTTATTCAAAATTACACTCGGTATTGAGTGAAAAAAGTGGCACTTGGGGAAAAGTGGCAAAGGGAAATAGGCTATAAAAAGCCATGCGGCTCAAACTATTTGACGTTGATTTAAATTCTACAAATACGCGTCCAGATGAATGATTGGCATCCTACCTAATCGGGGAGAACAAGCAGCACCTGTTAAGTGTGGAGTGGTCTCGGAGTGAGCCTTTTGTTAATCATGAAAATTACTAAGAACAGGTCGGGACTAATAATTGTTTTAAACGGATGTTTTGTCCAGCCCAATTCTCAGTTCTACTGAATTTAGCCCATGCTTTCATCGCTGTTAGATTGCGTATGGAGAGAAACCGTGTGTTCAGTTGCCAATTACGATAATTGGAAAACGCGTCAATAAAGAAAAATAATTGAAAACTAGCCAGGACTATCCTAATTGTCATAAAGGGACTTGTCTGTTCCACGCCAATTCCCATTTCTAGCTCCGCCACTGTCTGAAATGTCTTTATAGCAATTCCAATCTCCCAGTAAAGACAAGCGTGAGAATTCCCGAGCCATAATCGATTTCTGTAACACTAGTAGGGAAATCCGCCACAATGCACGTGAAACTGATTAACTTAATACACAATGACTTAAATTCCGCGAGTGAATTTCTCCAGTGCGCGCTGATTGGAAAATTGCGAAGTACGGCACAGGAAGGTGAATGCCACTAAGAGGCAAGAGACTCTACCGAATGCGTGAGACTTGGCATCTCTTTTTTGGGAAGTGATGTAAACTCATACCATCGTTTGGAGTCTTGTTACAGCCTACCACTGCACACCTATTTGGCATGTTGATGAATGTTATCTCAAAATCAACAAAATCAAGGATTGATCAAGGTGAAATCTATTATCAGTATAGAACAAACCACTGGTCAATCAGCTGGGAACGTTTGCAACTTACTTTTAATACGTCACAGGTCATATGACTCCGAGGACCGTGTGCAACCAATTTTTTGAGGGGTGGGGCTTAGGACCATACAAACCAGCCAAATCTTAGTTTTCAAATTACGATAAAAAGTTATAGAAAGCATTTACAAATGTGTGATGTGAACTAATTTGCTACATATGATCCATTACTAAGAAAATAAACAAAAAATATTCTAACTGAGTGAACCTTTAACTAAGGGGAAAATTACGGTTTCACGTAGAACCAGGTGGGGTTGGATTTTTTCCTTCAATAAATCAAATCATCATTTAAAAACTGCATTTCTGTTTTTACTCAGGATATCTGGTTCCGGTAATAAAATTAGTAAGAGGATCTGATATATTTTTACTCGTCAAAAATGCAAAAGTGAAAGAAATAAAGAAGGGGGAACAAACTTTTGCACAATGCTGCATTATGTTACTCCAGCCTGACTTAGGAAAATAGAATGGATGAGCTCATCTATCAAAGAAGGATACATTTTTACTTCAGCAGTGCAACTGGAGTAGCCAATCTTGTTATGTTCATAAAGTGAGTGTGACATCTACAAAAAGTATTGGTCATGATATCCTTTTTTAAATGTAATAACTCTTGCTTCCAGTAATTTATTAATCTGAATGACTAGGTCCACCTCTACTCTGATTTTTTTTTTTTTTTTTCTGATTGAATCTTTACCCATCATCTACAAGCCCACCTGGCAGCTGTCTAACACACCATGTGGACCCTGGCCATGTTAATAGCAGCAATGCATCACTTTTGTGAGCCAGAAATTACAATCAATTCTAAGCCAAACAAGTGGCTTAGTCTTTTCAAAAGCATGCAATTACTGTCAGGTCATCAACCTTCCCTGTGTATCTGTGTCATTGCGTAGATTCAGATGTGTCATGGCCTGGTGAGATGAAGATTTCAGAGCTCTTAAAAATGACTTCATTTTCTTCCACTTATGACAGGCTTTTATCTATTCATAACAACTGAGTGCTTACTTTTCATAGGCTTATTTGCTGTGGATGAAAAACACATCCAAACTCAAATAGACTCTTGTTATAGTGAAATTAAAGGGGTCTATATCTCAGTCAGAACATGTGGAATGAGAACTGATGGTCAATGATGTCAAAAATAAATAGTAGTGTCACTCCCGTGATAGACAAATGAATCTCAGAGCATATTTCTACTTGCTCGATACTTCTATTTCACAGAAATCCAGCAGGGGATGCAGACCACTGGAGCCTCTAGAGCAGCAGGGGATGCAGGCCGCAGAACCTCTGGAGCATGAGGGGGTACAAGCCACTGTGGCCTCTGAAGATGTAGACCACTGGAGTGACAAGAGGTGCAGGCCTCTCCGGAGTCTGGATGGCCTCTCTGGAGTCTGGAGGTGCAGGTCTCAAGGGAATGTATGTCTCTCTGGAGCCTTGAGATCAGGAGCAAGGCATCAAAAAGCATGCAGATGCAGGATGTTGGCCTTCTGTATGCAGAGACGCCTGACTTCCAGGGGCAGGGGAGATCCAGGGCTGAGGTGATTGAGTGTTTCTGCTGGGCATTCAGGTTTGAGGTAGCCTTCTGTGATGTCCCGGCACCCATAGATGTTAAAAATGGTGCCAAGAGAGTGAAGGGACAGGAGGACCCAGGTGCAGGAAGGTGGATTTATTAAATAAAGAAAGTGATTAAACAACACAAAAATACAAAACATCAGGGGATAACTGAAAGGGAGTGCATACAACAAAAGAATGTAACTGACTTAGGCTACCTGCCAGTAAAGGGGACTAAGGTTTAAATATAAAGGGAATTTTGATTAACTAAGGAAAATCAAGTGCGATAATTCAGTGAAAGAACAGAGGGGATAATTGATAAATTAAGTCAGGGCAGGTAGACGCAAAACTGGAATGCTTAGGGGAGGGGCATGACACAGAGGATGAGTGGAAGTCAATGTTATGTCCTCACAAGGATAGAAATACAATTTTTTGTTTGTGTGTGTGTGTGTGTGTGTGTGTGTTTGTGTGTTCTTGCACATGCTACAAAGTGAGAACCAGAAAATGCATTTTCAACTGTTCTCACTACAAAGGCAAATGGTGACTTACTAGTTAAGGTAAATTTTGGCTCCGTCTAGCTTGAAAGCGTGGATACTACAAAAGAAATGTTTGATATTCCTGAAAATAGAGTTCAAAAAGTTCAACAAACAACATTTATCATCATGGAACATATCTGGGTTACTGAGAAAATCTACCGAATCCACCAAAATCAATTTTGACCATCTTTCCGGCCATCCATTGCACTACCCCAACAAGATACCAAGGGAATATTAACTGAAAATGATAGTTTTGTTTTGAGTAAACACATAATAAAGCATTTTTGATTGGTATATGTCTGGGATTTTATTTTATTCCATTCCCATTTCCACTATTTACAGTGATTTCTCGAATAATTCCGACTCAAAAACATAGTTACCCAGCTTGATGCTGACTTGGTGCTAATGCCTATCCAGACTTGAAGTGTCACAGGCCATGATAAAAGTATAACACACCTGGTACTGTGTACCCTTAAGTCATAATAATTAATGTAAAATATGATGTCAAAAGCAAAACTGAGCCACTTTATTTTGCTGCCAGGTAGCAGCCATTTTCTCAAGGAATGGTTCTTAATTTCAAGGAGAAACTGCATCATCCTATACACACTGCTCAAGCAACACAAAATTAACAAAGAAATTGTGCCAACGATAGCATATTGATTGGTTGAAAAACAACCGCGTGGTTTCAGACTCAATCTCTGCCCACATAACCACCTGTAACATTGATGTTTGCCCACATGAAATTTAATGGACCGTAGTTGAATTGTTTCCTTTCTGGTCGCGCTGACAAAGAGGTATAATTTGCTGCCATCTACAGTAAAATGAGAGTAGTCTTATTAGTATCGGTGTTAATGTATATGGGCCCATCAATTAAAGTCAGTTATCTGTGCAGTGCTAGGCCTACAAGATGCAACCCTTCACATCACTGTGTACTATTGTGATAAATAATGAAAAACAAATAAGCATGTTTAAAAATGCTTAACTTCTTAAAACTTTATTGTATGTAGCCAGGCTTAAAGACAAGAAATTGCTGGTTTAGAGCAAAGGTCTAACCAGGCAGCCACTTAAAATTGTCCGTGCGCAGCATTTAAATAAGGCTTGCGTTGCAGTTTTAAAGCCCCTCCCACGTGTTGATTTGGACCGGTCCTGCGCAGAATTGATCAGATGCTGCGGGTGTTCACTAAACTGGCTCTGCGCGTGAGATATTCGTTTGGCTCTGCGCGAGCTATATGACTGGCTCTGGGCGACCATTGGATCGCGCCGCGCGAAATTTGTGCTCTGATGCAAGTCCACGCGAGCTTTTTGATCGGCTCCATTGGACCAGGGCTGCGCGAAGTTTGTGCTTTCATTCGACTCTGCGCGTGGTTTTCATCCCACACAGCGCGTAACGACATTTTCATTCCCTCATGTGCGAGGTTCTGAATCACTTGTCCATTTCGGCGCTACATAAAGCTGTGCCCCAGTGAAGAACAACCTGACAGTCTGAGGCAGTGGCAATAATGCGAAGTACAATCATGGAAAACTGTGACATCTTGTGGGGAGTATTGGAGTTGCATCCATGGATTGACTTTAGCCCAATAAACTGGCAAGGACCCTTTGCTACCGACAATACTGAGACCTACAAAGCTTGCTGCCAAATAGCAACTTTTGTTACCATGACTTTCCCAGGATAAATCACAAAATATTTGACTATATTTCTGAATTCTAAAATTAATTTTCAGTGAACAAACTACATAAATCAACATTCTGATTCAGTTTTGTTTCTTTTCATCTCCTAATGTTCGCTGTGTGCATGCCTGAGTGCCAAAAAGCACTAAACATGGCATTATCCATCACTTGGAGTTCCAATGAAGGACTCCCAGAGCAGTGGTCCATGGAGGCTGTGTCCAGCTCTTTATATAGTGTATTTTGATAAGAGGAACACACATGGTGCAGTACAGGTGTTATCGGATGTACATAAATGACTGCATGATTAATAGCCATTAATCAGTCATGAATTAATAGCTTTAATCAGTCAGAGAAGTTAATCAAACCAAAAAGGTTTCCCATTAGGTGTGTTAGGTTATGCTTTAACCTGAGTTTTCCCATTATTATTAGTTTTGTTGGCAGGTTGGTAGTGGATGGGGGCTTACCAATTAACCTGGTGACCCCAGGGTTGATGAGGCACCTAGCGATTGAAAAAGGTGTTTTTTGTTTGTAAGGGTTTTTTCTTGTGTCGAAGAACAACCGTACAAAAAGAACGAAATGACCCTGTTTGCGGGAACCTTCCTTTGAATGAACCCCCAGCTTTGTGTTAACGACTGTTTCTTTTACCAACCTTATAAGAACCCAAACTAAAAATTGAACTAACAACATCTACGGATGCTGACAGAGCAGGCCATTTCATGGAGAGCTTGCGGGAGCTATTGGTTAATGGGCACACAGGAGGTAAGACCCCCATCCATTTGTTCCCCTACCAGCTAGCCGTTTGCTTTTTACCCATTTGTGTTAAGGAATGATTTTTGTATACCCCTAGGCATTGTGAGTCGAACTGATAGGTCGTCATTCTCGTAACAGGGGATCAAAGCTCTTTGAAACAAGGACTATAATCCTTTTAACTCCCTCAAGGGATGCTTGGACCAGAAATGCAGATGAGATGAGCATGCCATTTGACCTCATCACTGCTTTGGTTGGTATAGGTCATGTTGAGATAGGTCAGTAACATAGTAGAATTGTGAAAAATGTAGTATTGTTACAATGATTTTAACATTGGGCTCTAGGTCTTTTGCTCTTATTTCTATCCAGCTTCGGTTGACATTTATCTGATGAGATTAGATTAGACTTGAGCTGCTCTTTTTCCACAAAATACTTTGAATATATAACAACACATAATGATAAATGTTTATTTGTTATGCCGTTACAAATCTGCTCTCATACCAATACTTCTAATTTTTGCTGGCTGCTGGACATGGAATATTTTGCATTTCGCGTCTGACAGTCTTGATCGTGCATGCAATATTTAATTCACTTTGTCAATGGTCATGGAATTAATTTGCTCACTGACTACAAGCACTATTTTGTCTCTGGTTTGGGAATAAAGCGTGAATCTGTTCGATCCATCTGACTAATTTTCAAAAGAGAGACCGAGTAAAGACTTGTCTATCTTCATTGGAAGAAAACAGACCAATTAAAAAGGCCAAGAAAAGTCGATAGCTATCAATTTGCATTTTGTGAAGGTCGAACACAAACATGGCCAAGTTTGTACTGCTAATAATTGCTGGAATACTCAAAAAATTAGAACTTTTATGACTTTCGGACACGGAGTATTTTAAAATGTCCGACAGTTGCTAAATTCCTCATAAAGGCACGAAGTCCCCCGCCAATGTTGATTCACTTTATTGAGCAGAGCTTAAACAGAAACATTGATTGAAATTCTCGGTATACTCATCTTGAAGAACTGAGCCCTCTAATCAAAACATTTACGTTTCATATCTAAAAGATTCAGTAGACTTGAAGAAATAAAAAACAATAATCGACTGTCGGACACAGAGTTCTATTGAAACCATCCGACTGTCGGACACGGAGATATATTAAAATCCTGTCCAACTTTCGGACACGTAGACACTGCGTATATCGCATGACAAATGGTACAAAATCTGCGACAATCAATGGAACAAAATCTGAATATCATTGCAGAATTTATTGTGTACGCAGTGGGCTGTAAAGTGTGGCTTTTTTTTTTTCTTTTCTTTTTTTGGCTTGCGCGTTCACAGGCTTGAAAAGAAAGCATTAATACTGCGGATAATTTTGCAATTTGATATGAGCGGGACTAAGTTATCCTAGTTCTTATACTCACAGAATAGTAGAATTAAACTCGGGCTGTCGTGCAGATGATGTGTTACAATGCATAAACTATAATTTTAATGTATTTAATTTAATTTATTTACAATCTTTTGCATACAAATAGCCTAGCGGTCATAATATGATTTGGAATTCAAAAATGATTTTTTATATAAGGAGGAAAAAGTGGCATACTGACACCACACGGAAGCGATGTTCATTCCTGTAAAGTATCCACACAGCAATATTTGAATGTTTTGGCTGACTGAACGTACCCCGGACCCATTGAATTACAATATATCTCCGGTCTTGAGTGTGGAATGTGTTAAAGCATCTTATCGAACTCGATGAAAAGCGTAAGCGTATAGCGGAAGATTGACGATCGGTAAAGATATAGGGCTCTAATTTCCTGGCGCAGCGCAGGTGGCGTAGCGAGGCGCAGCCCACGCAGTGGTAATTTCGTACGGCGCAGCCCGCGTAGTGGTAATTTCGTGAGGTGCGCAGCCTTCGGTAGACGAAGGTGCGCCGAGATGGGTGTGGCGGCGTAGTAGGGGGAGGTGTCACATATTCATCAAGACGCAGTGACAATTTCGTAGAAAAAGTCTCTGCTGGAGTTGCGCAGAAAACTCGCCAGCTCCAACCTGGTTTAATTTCCGTGCAGTGGTAGTTTGGCTGACCGGCGCAGAGTGCGCACACGTCACCGAAATCTCACAGGCAGGTTTACAGAATGTCAGGCACATTTCAATGCAAGAAATAATTACAGGAAGCACTATTTATTGTAACTATCTGAATAAGGACATAAATTATAGTATCTATATCGATTGTCCTGATGTCAGGCGATTGCCACGCGTAATGGAAACTTGACCTGGCTTAATCAACGCAACTGAATTTGTGATGCAAACTAACGACTTCACATCTTTCTCAGCCAACCACAAATTGTATAATATATATATATCGAATGCTTGCGTTCTATGCTCATTAAAGCCGCTTGCACACTGGACGCAAAACGAACTTTTCGCACGACTGATTACAGACAAAGTCAATGCAAAGATGCGATAGTCGGACAGGGTTTTAATATAGCTCCGTGTCCGAGAGTCATAAAAGTTCGAATTTTTCCGAGTATTCCAGGAATTATTAGACGTGCAAACTTGGCTATGTTTGTGTTCGGCCTTCACAAAATGCAAATTGATAGCAATCGACTTTTCTTTTTAGCCTATTCATCTGTTTTCTTCCGTTGAAGATAGACATCAGTATTTACTCGGTCTTTCTTTTGAAAATTAGTCAGATGGATCGAACAGATTCACGCTTTATTTCCATAGCAGAGATAAAATAGTGCGTGAGCAAATCAATTCCATGACCATTGACAGAGTCAATCTGTTCTAATCGTCCTTTTTTTTTTGGCTGTCAGACACGGAGGCATTGCACATTGTCTCGCGCTAATGTCTACTCGCTTTATTGAGCAGCTTAAACAGAAAAATTGATTGAAATTCTCGGTACTCATCTTGAAGAACTGAACCCTCTTATCAAACATTCACGTGTAATATCTAAAGGAGTCAGTAGATTTGAAGAAATTAAAAACAATAATAGACTGTCAGACACGGAGATTTATTAAAACCTTGTCAGACTTTCGGACACAAGACGAAATCTGTCGAGCGAAAAATTCGTTTCGCGTCCAGTGTGCAAGCGGCTTAATACTAGGCTACTATTATTGTCACTTATGTTTTATCGTCTTTAGTGGGGTAAAGGAATGCAGCCTAATTGCTATGATCTCATACTGAGTTAAGATCACATATTGGAAATAAATGTGTAACGTATCTTGCTTTGTTGTATATGCATGTTAATCCCAAAATTTTAAGCAGCAACAGTTTGTAATAATAGGAACACGCTATCCATCGTTTCTCTTGCCAGTGAGCAAGATTTGACTCTGCTGTGTCGCCTTCTATATTCTAACACATTAAAGGTGAGGTGAGGAGCTCATTTGACTGGTGAAGATTTGACTCGGCTGTGTTATACCCAAACACGCCTTCTTTGCCAACTTGCGCTGGAAGGAGGGGCAGAGGCGGGACAGAGGAGTACTTGCGCCAGGCTATGCCGGGCACGAAATTGCCACATGCGCCTGGACACACCCGTTGGCGCGGCGCACCCCCCATGCGCCGCGCCTGCACCTGGTCTACGAAATTAGAGCCCATAATCTCGAAAATGGAGATTTGGTTGGGTTTTTAAGTCGACGTGAAAACTGTCGTTTAATAGGCGTGTACCTTACAATATAAGTCAAAATTCTGCAAGATGCGAGACGGGGAATTTTTTTCTCGTAAGAAGAAAATATTTACGCAAGTTTGTGTAAATATTGCGAAGTGGAAAGCAGATTAATTTTGCAACGCTAGAGAAGGCAGCTGTGAAAATTTTTGGATGCCGTTCGGTCAGAAATGAATGCATGCTTCTTCATTTTTGAAAGTAAAATGAACACATGCTCGTTCATTTTTGAACACTGCCGTTTTTTAGCTGAACACGAACAGAGACTTGTTCATTGTTGAATGCCTGTTCAAATTTGAATGCGTTCAGAATATCGAAAAGCTCCCTAAGTGTTTAAGGCATATGATTGGCCAACGTTGTCTTATATTTGATGATGTCATTGCTGCCTGTTGATTTGGCATTCTCTTGACAGCGCTTTAGTCTGCAAGTTAATGTTTTATCTGGCCACTCTCCTACTCAAACAGTTTTCCATCCGACCAAGTACTGGTTGGAACAATCACAATGGTTCATATAATAGAGGGTGGGTTTTATACATATGATGGAGATTTTTGTAAATAATCAAGATGGCTGGTGCTGCTGTTGAATGGTCTGTTGAGTCTGCAATTATGGCAGTATTCAATGGACTGGAAAAGAACAAAGTACTGCTGTTATAGCTTTAGGTGATTAGGAATTTGCATTTGCTGTACTTCTGACAGAATTTGAGAAAACTTGAATTGACAAACTGGTATCACTCATTGCCAGAAAGAAAAATAGTGCCACAGGCCCTGTAGCTCACCTGACCACTCAAGGGAAACGCCTTGAACAAATTTAGTGTCCTGATGGGTGGGAAGATACTTGTCAAGTTTCAGCTTCATTGATCAAGCAGTTTTAGAGAAGAAGAGTTTCAAAGGTTTCAGTGTAACTTAGAGGGGTTGTACAAAGTTGAAGGTCAAAGCAAGGTCAAAATTAAAAATGCGGAAAAACTTGTGTATTATATGTAATGTATCTTGCTACTTACTACCTACATAGCAAATTTCAGCTGAATATGTGCAATAATAGCTTTCAGATGGCCAATTATGTGACGGCCATATTTGAAATCGGATCGGAATGCCTTGAACTTGTATCAGAACGCCTTTCTTGTATTTTTATTGTTGCTTGAAATCTGAGGAATGTCTTTTGACTGTAGATGAACTTCCACCTGTTAGTGAATATTTCAGGATTCCCAGGATAATGCGCCTCTGTTCCCTGGATACAAAATGTCTAATTTTATGGAAAAATGTCAATGAAGGGCATGACCATCCTCCTAAGCTATAATATTTGCATGCTGAATATATCCCAACTCAGCAAAAACTGGGACAGTATTAGAACATTGGTTGCGCTGTTGGGAGAGTCAAAAAGTCAGAGTCCAAAACCAGAGATAGTATTGCAGTACAGAATCACTGGGCAGAGGCACAGTCAAAAATGGGCAGAGTTCCACAAACCAGGCGAGCATGGTGCCGTACCAAAACACAACACAAAAGAAAAAAAATTAAATTAATTAAAAAAGGGGGGAAAAAAAGGGCAGAATTGGTTATAACAGGGAGGTGGACACTGAGGATAATCTAAACTCAGAAACTAGGAAACGGAGAAGATCAAGCAATGGAGAACCAAGCTTGCGAAAGCGGCTTGTAGGATACAGAGCTAAAGCAACTGGGACGTGCTTGCAATGAGAGAAAGAAAACAAGGGATTAAACAAAGGATAATATATACAGACAGTACATATGGGGAAACGACATTGGGAAGGGAGGAAAATGCATGGAGCAATTGGGCGGGGCTAAAAAGAGACAGTGATACGATTAACTCTGCAGAGCAGTGGTGAGACATGACAGAAGAAGTTAATAGACATACTCAAACACATGGGAGCACCAAGGAAAAGACAAATATGGAAACAGAGAGCACAATAGAGAAAATAAAATCGAAAATAAGATATTAAAAAAATTCAGATTAATTTACCTTACCAACAGAAACATAATTTACCATTGTATTACAAACCTCATGTGAAAGTCTTCTCTGTCCCCTCCTATTCGTCAACTTGTGTGTTTACTAGAAGTAATGAGTACTTTGATTGGTTTGCGTCTTGCATGCTCCCATCTCCTTGGATGTGTTTCTTTTCATTTTTTTTTTCCCTTTGTACCACTGACATGCATTTGAGTTGCAAGTTGCTAGATTGTAATGCATTATGTGCGCTTAATCTCAGTCAGTATTTACCAGTTAAATTCTTCTTTTGAAAATAGAACTTCACCTTTAATGATAGTCATTTATGGAAGCTATCTTCCACATTTAGATAATAAGAACAAGCTCCCAAGCCACAATCAAGGGTCCTGGGCTTGGGATCACGTTCTTATAAATTCCTGTCCAAATATGCGCATGTGGACATTTTATTAGGAACAAGCTCCCAATCCTTTTACAGTCATCAGGACTGAAACCACGTGCCTCCTAAGCTACAGTACTCCTTCCAGCCCGGGGATCGTTTCCCTCTGGCAAAATGTTCGCTCCGTCTGCCTGTCATCCAAGAAAGCCACTGGCAGGCAATTGGCAATGCCTCCTCACTTCACCCAAAACATCTGAACTTAATTGAGCTTTTCTTCTTTCGGTTCCATCCCATTAATACCATATTACTATCAATAAACGCTGCCGCTGGATTGTATTCTGCCTCTGCACTTGATTCTTTGTCTAGATCATAACACCATTGTTTTGTTTTCCATCAACATAATACAGGTCAAATATAATTTACAAATCAATGTTTTCAGCATTAATTTTAAGGCCCCCCAAGCGTGGAGCAACATCTTTTGATGAAATTTTTTGGTGCAATGTGAATAATGTCTTATACTCCCATTCCACACAACCACTCTAGCTACCGTTCTCAGCCATTCTAGACGGCTGCCTCTACCGACCAGATGCGAGGAGAACGGACGTTTTTGCCATTCTTGCGTTCCAGTAGTGATCTGTTAACGACCGTAACAATGCTGTAGGGTTCTAATACAGTTCATGTACCGACCACGTAAAGTCCGTACAGCGTGTCCATAACGATCTTTACCGTTTCAGTACCAATAGCTAGCGTTCCAGCAACGTTCCTTTAAGATCTCACACCATTGTTGTACCAAGTGTACTATCCTCTACCGTTCATTACTGATTTCACAGCGACCGCAGCCTGCTGTTAGCAATCCATAAACGATCCAGTAGCGTTATGTTACCATTGCCGTAACGATCTACAGAGGTTATAAAAGCGAGACACATATAAAACTAATAAATAAAATTCAGTCGCCGTCCCAACCATTCCTACCTTTCGAAGGAGTTCCGTTAACGTCCAGTGCCGTGCCAATAAGGCTCCATTAAGGTTCCCTCCTGACCTCTCCTGTTCCGGTACCATTCCTTGATCGGTATGGGAACGGTAGCTAGAGCGTTTGGGTAGAATGGCGGTATTAGTTTTATCGGAGGAATAAGAGAAATCTCCACCCCTATTCCACCAACAATTTGGGGAATCAGAGCAACTTTCCTTTCCTGTACAGCCAACAGGTGGTGGTGTAGCCTCTTGGTAATTTTGATTTAACATACTTTACCTTTTTTCTGATTTTTAAAAAATTTGGTCTTTTGATATTTAGTTTTATGTTTTACGAACCCCAATTCCAATGAAGTTGGGACATTGTGTATAAGATGAATAAAAACAGAATACAATGATTTCTAAATCCTTTTCAACCTATATTCAATTGAATGCATTACAAAGACAAGCTATTTAAGGTTCAAACTGATAAACTCTTTTTAATGTATTCACTGGTTTTGAATATGATGCCTGCAACATACGGATATGTACGGATTGGGACATTTTCTTCCAAGATGCAGAAATCAACTCTGCCACAGAAGCAGTTTCTAGTTACATCTCTTTCTGTGTTGATTCAATCATTCCCCAAAAAACCATTAAGAAATACCCAAATAATAAATCTTATATCACAAAGGAAATAAGGGAATGTATTAATAGGAAGAAAACCGCCTTTGAATCAGGGGACTCTGTAGGAGTCAGGCTTGCACAAAAAGACCTGAATCGGAGGATGAGAGCCGCTCGCCTGCAACACAAGGAGCGTGCAGAACGGGATCCCTCCAGGGTGAACAAAAAGAGACTGTGGGACTCTATTCGTGGCATGACAAATATGGACACAAAAAGGAAACCCGTGGTTACGTATGATGAAACTGCAAAAGCCAATGAGTTAAATGATTTTTATCTGCGTTTTGAAAGTCATAACCTGGAAGAATGCAGGAAAATTTTAGAGGAGATTATTTGTAATTTGCATGAGGACAGAATCTGAGTTAACCCACAATCAGTCACTCGAGTTTTTAAATCAATGTATACTAACAAAGCGACAGGGCCAGATAATATGTCTGCTTCTCTTTTAAAAACATTAGCAGAGGAGCTCACTCCATCTTGACATCAACTCTTCCAGCTCTCCATTGACACTTATTCGGTACCTGAGCTCTTGCAAAGATCAGTTATTATTCCAGTCCCTAAGAAAGCATGCCCTCAAGTGAACAATAATTTTAGGCCAGTGGCTCTAACCTCTATTGTAACGAAAGCATTGGAGAAACTTAATTCAGGAGCTTCGTACAGAGGTGGAGCCACACCTGGATCAATATCAGTTTGCGTAGAAAAGGATTCGGAGTACGAGTGATGCTATTCTAACTATAATGCGCTTAGTTTTAAAAAATCTTGGGAGTTCCACTGCATATGCCAAGTTAGTTTTTATTGATTTTAGCTCTGCTTTCAACTGCATTCAGTCACACATCCTTCTTCAAAAACTGACTCAGCTGAACGTGAACCCCTTCTTAATCAAGTGGTATCACTTGTTCCTGTCAAACAGGCCACAACAGGTGAGGCTTACCTCTGTTCTCTCTGATTCTGCTTTAAGTAGCACTGGGGCCCCCCACGGTTGTGTTAGTTCACCATTTTTATTTACCTTGTATAGCAATGACTGTTTCAGCTCCCAGCCAAACCAGTATGTTGTTAAATTTTCAGATGACACTGTAATACTTAGTCTGCTAAAAACTAATACCTAGCAGCCACAGATCTGGAGTAGACAGGTTTGTGAACTGGTGTGACGCTCACCAACTGCAGATTAATACGAATAAAACAGAGATTCTAGTGGACCCCAGGTCCATTGGGGACCATAGCTTGGTAGCCATACATGGACGTAATATTGAGCAGGTGGATTCATACAAATATCTAGGGGTTCACATTGATAACAACTTAAGCTGGCACATGCAAGCGGCAAGAGTTTGTGCCCGAATCCACCAGCGCATGCATTTTCTCAGTCGACTCAGAGTGTTTGGTGTATGTAGGAATATTATGTTGATTTTCTACAAAGCAACTACTGAGTCTGTATTACGGTACGGCATTACCAGCTGATTCGGCAACTTAACTGTTAAATCATAAACTCAAATACTAAATCTGACAAAAACAGCAGGCAAAATCATTGGTATGGCAGTACCTGTAACTCCACAAGACTTGTTTGAACAAACAGTCCTCAGACTTGCGGACAATATTCTATCAGATACGTCTCATGTACTGCACTCTGAATATGTTTTACAACCCCAATTCCGAAATAGTTGGGACGAAGTGTAAAGTGTGAATAAAATCAAAATGCAATGACTTTCAGGTAACATGAGCCAATATGTTATTTACAATGGAACATAGACAACATTTCAAATGTTGAAACTGAGACGTTTCACATTTTTATCCACAAAATGAGCTTATTTCAAATTTCCTGGCTGCAGCCGGTCTCAAAAAAGTTGGGACACAGGCAAAAGAAGGGCTGAAAAAGCAACTAATATATCAGAGAATCAGTTGAAAGAACATTTTGCAAGTGCACAAGTAATTGAGTTAACTGGCATCAGGTTTGTAACATTATTGGCTATGAAAGGGATGTCTTACAGAGGCTGAATCTCTCAGAAGTAAAGATGGCCAGAGGCTCTCCAAACTGTGAAGGCTTGAATAAAAAAATTGTGGAATACTTAACAAACAATCTTCCTCAACGTCAAATTGCAAAGGCAATTATTTATTTTATTTCAAGTGTGACTTATGGGGTTTTAGTAATAGGTGCTTCAATTGTTTTGGATGCTTGAGTGGAATGTATCAAATGAGCTGCATGTGTTTTTTATGCAGCAGACCCCTCTGCCCAAAACAAATTTCTCCCAAGGGAGAGTAATAAAAACACTTTGACTTTGAAAAGACGTTTCCAAAAAAGCTGGGACAGGGGCATGCTTACCACTGTGTTACGTTACCTTTCCTTCTAACAACAGTCTATAAGCATTTGGGAACTGAGGACACTAATTGTATAAGTTTGTAAGTGGAATTATTTCTCATTCTAGCTTGATGTACGACTTCAGTTACTCAACAGTCTGGGGTCTCTGTTGTTGTATTTTACGCTTCATAATGCGCCACACATTTTCAATGGGAGACAGGTCTGGATTGCAGGCAGGCCAGTCTATTTACTGCACTCTCTTACTATAAAGCTACACTGTTGTAACAAGAGCAGAATGTGGCTAGGCATTGTCTTGCTGAAATAAGCAGGGACATCCCTGAAAAAGATGTCACTTGGATGGCAGTATATGTTGCTCTGAAACCTGTATTTAGCTTTCAGCATTAATGGTGCCTTCACAGATGTGCAAGTTACCCATTCCATGGGCATTAACACATCCCCATACCATCACAGATGTTGGCTTTTGAACTTTGCGCTAATAACAATCTGGATGGTCCTATTCTTCTTTAGCCCGGAAGACATGACGCCCATGATTTCCGAAGACAATCTGAAATGTGGACAGTAGTCAGACCACTGCACACTTTTCCATTTTGCATCAGATAATCTCAGATGAGCTCGGGCCCAGAGAAGCCAATGGCATTTCTGAGTGGTGTTGAAATATGGCTTTCGCTTTGCTTGGTAGAGTTTTAACTTGCACTTGTAGATGTAGTGACGAACTGTGTTAGCTGACAATGGTTTTCCGAAGTGTTCCTGAGCATAAAGGGTAATATCCTTTACGGAATGGTGTTGGTTTTTAATGCAGTGCTGCCTGAGGGACTGATGGTCATGGGCATTCAAATCTGGTTTCGGCCTTGCCACTACATGTAGAGATTTCTCTGGACTCTCTTAATCTTTTGATGATATTACGGACTGTAGATGAAGAAATCCCTGAATACCTTGCGATTGCACTTAAGAAACATTGTTCTTAAACTTTTGGACTATTTGCTCACGCAGTTATTCACAAAGTGGTGAACCTCACCCCATCCTTGCTTGTGAACCATTGAGCTATACGGAGATGCTCCTTGTTTTCTGTTTTTAGTCACGTTTTACAAAATGGCCCAACTTCATTGGAATTGGGGTGTGTACATAGTTGTATTGCTGAGGATAAAAATGACAAGTGAGACAGTGTGCAGGAGAGCTGAGGCAATGTCTTCAATATGCTTGGAACAAGCAAAAATCCAATCATCTTAAAAACTACAAAACAATAAGATAGTGCACCTGTTTCATTGACAGAATACCAGAAATTGGTTTGATTTTTTTTCAACAGTGTCTGACTCAGACTGTCTAAGATTTACGAAATATTGGAAACTGGTCTGGGAAAGGATTGGTCCACAAAAACTAAATGGAAAAATGAGCTAAAAGTTCAACTTTCAAACAAAAAATAGGAAGAAGTTTGCTTAGGAGCGCATAAAAAAACCAACTCCAAATATTGGAGGGAATTCTCTTGGAAGATTCTTTCAAGCTATTTTATAACTCAAAAAAATGCAAGAAAAATATAAGAAATTCAGAACATTAAATTGTTGGAGAAACTGTGCTGTAATAAATGCAGACTATTCTCACATTTTTTTCTCTGCCCAATTTCAAAAAGCTTCTGGGAGGAAATCATAGGTTGTTTGCTTAGAATTTTTGAAATTAGTCAGGGGATAGAACCAGAGTGTAATATCCTTGGCATTACACCACCAGAAATTAAGATAGACATCGATAAGCACCTGTTCAGAATCTTAAGGGTCGCGGCCTTGAAGCAGGTAACCCGTAATTGGCTGAAACCAGATGTACCTTCAATAAAAAAATGGAGAGAGACAATAAATGATATCTCACAAATGGAGAAATTGACATTGAATGAGAAACCCAGAACCAGAATTTTAAAAAATATGGGAAAATGGTCAAGGTATTATTAATTTTGTTTGTTCTGAATCGGGTCATGTTGGAAGAAAGGTGGGTATTAACATAAATGTGAAGTAGATTGAGGTGCATGTATAGGCATCAGGTGTAAAGTGATTAATGGAATGTTATTGTATTTTTTTCTTGCATGTTTTTTCCTTTTCTTTTCTTCTCCTCACCTGTTTTTTTCACACCTTTCTAAAATTGAAAAAAAAGGTATTGCAAAAGAAAAAAGCATCATCACTTGAATGTAAGTGTAAATTTCAAGGATTGCAATAGAAAGTAATAAAAGAACAGTGTCTGACTCTTTATGGTACAACCCCAATTCCAAAATAGTTGGGACAAAGTGTATATGGTGAATAAAATCAAAACGCAATGACTTTAAAATTACACCAGCCAGTATTGTATTCAGAGTAGAACAAAGATAACATAGCAAATGTTGAAACAGGAATTTCACAATTTTACCTACAAAATGAGCTTATTTCAAATTTGATGGCAGCTACCGGTCTCAAAAAAGTTGGGACAGGGGCCTGTTTACCATGGTGTAGCATCCCCTCTTCTTTTTAACACAGAGTGGAGGCATCTGGACATTGAGGAGACAAGTTTCTTGAGTTGAGCCATTGGAATTTGATTCCACTCTTGTTTAATTCAGGCTTCCAGCTGCTGGAGAATTTGGGTCTCCTTTGACAGACTTTTCATTTAATTATGCACCAAATGTTCTCAATCGGTGAAAGATCAGGACTGCAGCCAGGCCAGTTCAGCACATGGACTCTTCTACTATGAAGCCATGCTGTTGTAATAGCTGCAGTATGTGATTTTGCATTGTCCTGCTGAAATACACAAGGCCTTCTCTGGAATAGATGTCGTCTGGTCGGGGAGCATATGTTGCTCTAAAACCGCCCTCGACAATTATTGGCACCCCTGGTTAAGATGGGTTCTTTAAATTCTAATAAATTCAGTTTTTTTCTAAATAATATGGGACCACAATGAAAAAAGAGGAAAATCCTACCTTTAATTCAAGTGCATTTTTTCTGTGGGGAAAAAATCCCACATTAAGAAATAATTCTTTTACATCAAATCATGTGTGCCACAATTATTAACACCTTTGATGTTAATACTTTGTACAACCCCCTTTTGCCAACAAAACAGCACCTAGTCCTCTCCTATAATGTTTCACAAGATGGGAGAATACAGAAAGAGGGATCTTCAACCATTTCTCTTTGCACAATCTCTCTAAATCATCCAGTGACCTGGGTCCTCTCCTCTGCACTGTCCTCTTCAGCTCACTCCACAGGTTTTCAATGGAGTTGAGGTCTGGGGACTGAGATGGCCATGGGAGGAGCTTGATTCTGTGTCTGGTGAACCATTTCTGTGTAGATTTGGCATTATCTTGCTGAAAGACCCAGTGACAACCCATCTTCAGCTTTCGGGCAGAGGCCACCAGATCTTGATTTAAAATGTCCTGGTATTTCAAAGCGTTCACAATGTCATGCACCCTTACAAGGTTCCCAGGGCCTCTGGAAGAGAAGCAGGCTCACAGCATCACCGATCCTCCTCCATACTTCACAGTGGGCATGAGGTGCTTTTCTGCATACTCATCATTTGTGTTCCACCAGACCCACTTAGAGGGTTTGTTGCCGAAAAGCTCTATCTTGGTTTCATTTGACCAAAGCACACGGTCCCAGTTGAAGTCCCAGTACCGCTTAGCGAACTCCAGATGTTTACATTTATGATTGTGAGTGAGAAAAGTTTTTTTCCGTGCATGCCTCCCAAACAGCTTGTTGGCATGTAGATAGCACCTGATGGTTGTTTTGGAGACTTTGTGACCCCAAAATGCTACCATTTGTTGCAATTCTTTGACAGTGAGCTTTGGAGAACTTTTTATTTCTCATACCATCCTACTGACTGTGCGTGGTGGCAAAATAACCTTGCGTCCTCATCCAGGCTTGTTTACCAATGTTCCAGTTGTTTTAAAATTCTTAATGATTCCTCTGACAGTAGATATGGGCAAGTGCAGGCGAGTGGCTATTTTCTTGTAGCCATTGCCTGACTTGTGAAGGTCGACACACATCTGCCTTACTTGAATGGTGTGTTCCTTTGTCTTTCCCATGTTGAAGAGTGGATAAGAGAAATGGCCTCTGTGTCACGTCATATTTATACCCCAGGGAAACAGGAAGTGAGGAATTACTAATTGCATGTTCCTAGACACTCCGACCTGCTTTGTAAACTAGTTCCACAGGGTTCAATTTTGGAGCCCTTGCTGTTTGCACTTTTAACAAGGCAATCAGAGATAGCAGACCTGGCCCCAGCCACGGGCTGACCGACAGGGCTGACAGACAGATTGAGTGACAGACACACACACACACAGACACGATCATACATACAGCACAAATGTTAACAGAAATTTTACGTAATGTTCATTTCGCAAAAATAATACAAAGACAACCTAAGTAGACGTAGAAAACAATATAATACATGACAATCCAGGCTCCTCAGGCATCAAGCAAATAGGCCTACGAGCCGCAGCGGCCTCCATTTTAATACGAAGAGCGGTGAACTGCGCTGGTCCCCGAGGCATGGCGTAGTTTATCCCGGGCAGCTGGCTAGCTAGCTAACTCTCCTTGTAATATAAGTCAAATTCATTCATACTGCACAAATGACCACAAAAATGCTTAGCTGTGTCCAGCTAGGTAAAACAAAATGCTAACTAGACACAGAGGATGATAGAACACGTTATACCATCTTTAAAAAAAAAAAAAATTGGTGATTTCAGCAAGCCCAGCTGGCTGGAAAGTGGAGCCCGCGTGCTATGTGCAATTCCATGCAAGATCCGTGTCAACGCGATCCCTTTGTCCGCCAACGAAAAACGGGCAGTATGCAGCGAAAGTATGCGGAATAATGCAACGCAAATAGAAATAAAAGCACAAATTCAATCGTAACATCACAACCGACAAATCTCATACAATTAGGAAACATAATTATTTAATGCAAACTAGCATACTGCTTTATGAAAATGCATCGCGATTATGGTTTGCAGGGGTCCGTGTCACAACACGGAGCTCCATGTTGCTAGCTAGCATGCTAGCTACACACTTATAATGAAATAATTACATACAGCACAAACGTTCACAGAAATTCTACGTAATGTTCATTTCGCAAAAATAATACAAAAATTACCTGAGCAGACATAGAAAACAATATAACACACGACAATCCAGGCTCCTCAGGCATCAAGCAAATAGGCCTACGAGCCGCAGCAGCCTCCATTTCAATACGCGGACAGACGAACAATGCGCTGGTCCTCGTGGCATGGCGTAGTTTATCCTGGGCAGCTAGCTAGCTAGCTAACTGTCCTTGTAACATGATCATTGCTTATCCTGGCTCCCCCTGGGGGGGGGGGGGGAGCAGGTAATGGCCACGGGCTGACAGACAGAGTGACAGAAACACACACACACACATGATCATTGCTTAACCTGGCTCCCCCTGCAATAAAAATTGAATTTGCTTTCAGGCTTTTAACACATCTTAACCAGGGGTGCCAATAATTATGGAGGGCACTGTACCTTTCAGCATTCATGGTGCTTTTTAAAACATGCTAGTGTCTCACACCATATGCACTAATGCATCCCCATACCATCAAAGATGCTGGCTTTTGAACTGATTGCTGATAACAGGAGGGGTGGCTTTCTCCTCTTCCGTCCGGCGGACACAACGCCCATGATTTCCAGCAAGAATGTCAAATTTGGGCTCGTCTGACCACAGGACACTTTGCTACAATCCATTTTAATACAGCGGCGCTTCAGGATCATGCTCAACAATGGCTTCCTATTTGCATGATAGAGTTTTAGGCGGCATCTGTGGATTGCACGGTGGACTGTGTTCAAAGACAATGGTTTGTTGAAGTATTCTTGGGCCCATTTAGTAACGTCAATGGCAGAATCATGCCAGTGAGTGAAACAGTGGCGTCTGAGGCCTAAACATCACGGGCATCCAGTAAAGGTCTTCGGCCTTGTCTCTTATGCACAGAGATTTTTTCCAGTTTCTCTGAATCTTTTGATGATGTCATTCACTGTCAATGATGAGACCGTCAAAGCCTTTGCAATTTGACATTGAGGAACAATGTTTTTAAAGTATTCCACAATTTTTTTTATGCAAGCCTTCACAGGTTGGAGAGCCTCTGGCCATCTTTACTTCTGAGAGACTCAGCCTCTGTAAGACATCCCTTTCATAACCAATCATGTTATAGACCTGATGCCAGTTAACTCAATCACTTGCTAAATGTTCTTTCAGCTGATTATCTTATTTATTAATTGCTTTTTCAGCCCTTTATTGCCTGTGTCTCAACTTTCTTGAGACTTGTCAAAGCCAGAAAATTTAAAATAAGCTCATTTTGTGAAAGCAAAAAGGTTAAATGTTTCAGTTTCAACATTTTAAATGTTATCTGTGTTTTATTGTAAATAACATATTGGCTCATGTGATCTTAAAGTCATTGCATTTTGATTTTATTTGATTTCAATATTAAGAAACTTTTTTCTCTTTTGGAGCATCTTTGCTGTGTTGAATAGCTTTGAGTATGCCTAAGCTTTTGCACAGTACTGTGTAACCTGCAGAAGTGAGTTATTGTTCCTCTAATAATGTCTTTCATAACATCACCAGCATCGAGAGCCAGCTTGAGAAGAGAAGTGATGTTTCACCAAATAAACTCTTACGAATGTTTTGTATAACAATTATTTGGCTGTATTTTAAATTTGTTGTCCCTTCCTAATCTTGTTCAACAGGAAGTAACGCTGCTTTAGAAAATACCCAACAGGTTTATCAATGTTGCATTCCTATCTCACTACATTCCACTTTGGAATAGGCCTACCAAAGAATTCAATCCGTCAACTCTTCTCTGAAAAACTGGCATACTGTATCATTCTACTATTTTGTCATATGCGGATCATTGAAAACATGTAGGCTAATATACCATGCAAATCCAGAAGTGATCTATGAGCTCATCATTTATAGGAGCTGCATGCTGCCAAGACCTAAATAACTCATTGGGAGTCATTTGTGAAGGCCATATCAAAGAGAAGTAGATTTACAGTAAAACAAACATAATATCTGAAGCAGCCCAGATTAAATCCTTTAGAAGTTGAATAAGCTATGTCCAGAAAATCAGAGCTCTAATGTGTGATATTCAGCTCAACCAAACCAATTACTCCTCAGTCGACTATTGCATTTACGAAGAAGTTGTGCTGGAAAAACGTGTTTACAATGCATCCACCTCCACTACATTACACAGTGCGCTCGGCTGACAGACAGGCTCGGAACCACCCCTTACTGCGGTGCTGGTCAAACTTATAGCCTAAATATATCCAACTCCAGCCCACCGCCCTCCTCAGTGTTCGGAACATCTACACCGGCGGCCGGTGGCTTTCACCGAGTGCCCCAGTAGAGCACTGTCACAGCGGGTCAGATGCGTTAAACAAAGACCAATTCTTTTTTCCCCTTTTCATTTTTTTTTCATTTATTTTTTCTTTGAGGAGGGGGGCAGGAAATTTAATCTGCACTCCTGATCTCTGAGTGACACTGCACTGCGGATTCAAGGTCAGTAATTATTTAAAAAGAGTCACTCTGACAATAACTTATGGTCCATGCTTAGAGAACGTTCGAACGCGCTATAGCAACATTCACCCTTCTGCCGCAACGCAGTCTGACTGCATTTGCATTAATAAGTAGCCCCCATTGATATGTAGCGCACTTGCGCTGACACTGTTTAGTTCTCGTGGTGCTGAAAGAAGTACAAATGTGGGAACGTAAGTTCTGTTGTATCATTCTATAATATTTATCCACTTATTAGATCTGTAACTTGTTCGTTATGATCTGCCACGAGAAATAAAGCTCTTAGGAGAGTGGTAGTTTCATTTCGAGAAGGTTTTCTGAACGTGTGTTGATTCTCACTTCGTGGCCATTCTGTGATTAGCGGTTGAGATCGCATAGCGCTGCAGCAGCTGTACAGTGGGGAGCAACTGCTGAGTCTAAAATAGGAAGGGTCTGCATAGCGCTGCTGACTAGGCGATTTCTGAAAACTAGGAGCTATTGCAGCCCCTTTTAGGGATCTTGCTTCGGTATGCTGTCCTTCCTTTCAACTTATTGCGCTTGATCAAAATCTCGCTTGGCATTATGGACCCTAGAGGAATTTTGTCTTTATTTACAAGTTTTGTTAAATGACCTTTGGATGAAATCAATCTATTCTGTGCTATTTGTGCGATCAAGATTTTAAATCTCATTTTATATAAACCCTTTCAAGGAGGACTTTATGTTCATATGTAATACGTAATTTAGGTATGAAATAGCCTTATATGTAATTTATATTGGTAAATGCAAAACGTTCCATGCCATTATTGGTGACTTGTCAACATTTGAATGATGTTTAAATAAATAAACTGGTTTTCATTATGCTGCATTCAGTGAATATCATGTAATTAATGTCATTTAATATGCTAGACGATTTGTCAGTGGTTCTGCAGCACCTTGCATGCCATGTTAGTATGTTGGTTATGCTAGTTAATTGAACAGCATGACTGCTAGCTGATGGTCAAGTTTAGAAAAAGGTTCCATTATATTTGGGAAAAAAGACGGAGAAAAGCTGTTGTTTGCGTATGATTTCCGTGGATATATGCCTTTTTGGTCAAAATAAAAATGCATATTTGACGAGAGGCAACAAACATAACAGTTGAACAATGAATCAAAGGTCCTCACGTGGCCATTATTTCCTTAACTCGGTGGCGAGGATGTTATGTAAAGTGTTTGTGAGTTTACGTGTGCTTGCGGAGTTGGGCATCAAATACCGGAGCAAAATTACATTAAATATGCCTGGCGAAACAGGATCACTTAAGTCATTAGTAATTAGCTAATTTAATGGCGGCGGAATTATGCTGCGCCCTGTGCATCATCCTAATAATGGCTGAAAACAATTTCCACCATAGTTTGTGCTGCACAGGATGGGCAAGCAATACCAGTCTATCAAAATATGGTCTCCGCGATTCTCTTGAGACTATGTCCATAAGAAATCAAAAACTGCTTGAGTTCAAGAGCCATTAGCATGAAAAAACAGTGCTGGTGATGGTATTGTGGCCTTTTTAGTTTTAAATTGAAATCAACTTTCATTGAGAGACACTGCAGAGGGTGATGTGTCAGTACTGCTGAAGCCTGTTGTTTTGCTTGGGCAGTGAGGTCCATATCTGGACTAACTGAAATTAAATTAAACCAATTCTCCTGAACAACAGAACTACTGTACACACACTTTATATTGGGAAACAGCAACATAAAATTATTGGAAATGCACTGCAAAGAAAGGAGGAGGCAAGGTGAAAAGATGAACAACAGGTTTCCCAATGGGCTATATCTTCAGGTGGGATATGCATGATATATTTGGTTATAGTTCATTGACACAGCTGTAATTTAATTAGTGTTATCTTCCTTCTCTCAGGCCCACAGGAGTATCCTGCCTACCTGGTGCTAATATTTCATAATGGGGGTGAAGGCTGCTCTTCCAAAGTACGAGCTGCACCTGTACACCGCTGTGCTGTTCGGGGCCATTCTCTGGGCAGCCAGTTGGATCTTTGAGGTGTCCAGTGGTGAGTTGACCAGTAGGGCTAGCATTTCATGCTCAACATTTGCAAATCCTGTGCAGCAGCTTTTCACTGGGTTCATTTAGGAAGTTTTTAAGTGTGACTCTTGGGCATCATATTGCTTATGATACACTGAGCTGACTGCTTCCTTTAGCGGAAGCCTGGCTGTTTGATAAACATGTAAAATCAGGGTATGAGTGCTGCTTTGGCTTTGGCTAACACTGTAGCATAAATGGAACTATAGTTACATAGCTGAAGTTCAGGAGCAGGACCATACTTCAAACATTTCTCCTCCGCTCATTTCCCTTTTTGGCGAACCTGCCCACAGTACCTATTCTGCTTTGTACTTGTTTATGTACCTTACCCTTCCACCCCTAGTCAAATTTTCTTTTTCCCTCTACACTGCAAGGTATAGAGGAGCTCAACATGCCTTGGAGCTATGAGCAATCCTTAGCCAAAGTCTTCCCCAAACTGCAGACTCATTGTGCTGCTCTCTGAGACTTTTCTTTGTCTGCTTTAAATTTATGAGGCAAAATCATGAATAACTCAATCAATATCTATAGCTTACAGTTTGATGGTGTAGTCTTTGGCTGGTGATTAGTTTGCTAACGAGACTTGTAACGGGGGTATGATTGCTTGTTCACTTCTTATCTGGCGTGTTGGCATTGTATCCTTATACGCCAGTGTTTTACTGTCCACTTTAAACCCAGATGGTGAGGTGCTCTCAAATGTTTTGTGGAAAGTGATTACCTCAAGTTATTGTGTAAGCCAACTTAAGTGGCCTCCCATGGGCAATACCTGCCACAAACTTCAGAGAAGGAACTAGATGCAGATTCACAGAAAAAGGCTTTTGGCACTTTAATAATGATTCTTTAAGCTGCAGTTGGCATAAGCAGAAACTAAAGAACTTAAGAGGGCTCGGACAGAGGGGTCAGGGCAGTCCAAGTCATGCGGCACATTCAAACGGATGTGATTAGTCAGGGTCAGAGACAGGTCTGGGATTGGGAAAGCAATCCAGGGGTACAGGGCACACTGGTTAGTGCTTACTCATGAACTTCCAGGCTTGGAGGGACCAAGAGACTTGCCACTCCTGAGCTGACAGCAAAGGGAGGTATCCACAATAAAATTGATTCTTGGTTTTCTTCATGGATTTTTCCAAAGATGATAAGTATGGAGTTTGAAGCACATCTGGCTTATAACCCAATGAAGAAAAGCAATCCAGTGAGGTAAGGATGCACGCCAGGAACTCAAGTATAAGCAACTAAAATTAGCAGGAACCAGTTGAGAATGGGAGCACATTGGGAAGGGCCATGCATGGGACAGTATTCAAGTAATGAGAACTAATTATGGGTAAAAAAATAAAAAAACTGGAAAGTATGGCTGGATTGCGAGACAAAAAAATAAAGAAAGACTCAGGACCTAACAGGTAACTAAAAAATGCGTGCAATATATTTTTAAAAGTTATTTTACCTTGTTTTTAAAGCTGTGCATGTAACATCAATAAGTTTGCTTGCACAATATTTTGAGGTAATAAGTTTCCACAAAACATTTGAATGTCCACAATATCTGGTTTAACAGAGCATGTCCAACTGTATTAGGGGTTTGTTGACTGTCATGTATGTTCTTAATGAGTTTCTGCTAAATAACAAAACTTCAATGTTATGTACAATCAAACACATGAATTAAATGCTGGCACAAAGACATCAGACAGGTTATCAGTGAATTGTCCTTGAATTAGAATGTGGGACATCACTATTCTGTGTGTCTGCTGGGAATCCCATGATAAGGCTCTTGCCTAGTAGTGTAGTGAAATAATTTCAGTAAAATCAGTATATCTGTTGTATTGGATTTAGTGATCTTAACATTTCAGCGAGCGCTATTTTGTAATTCATCATGAGAAAAGTGATTTTAACAAAATAAATGTCTTGGGATGCAGGTTGAAAGTCTAGAACTGTACACGTCTACAAATAATTAGAGCTTTTTACTAAATTAGGAACTTGGGAGGCAGTTCCAATATGAACCGGAATGAGATAAGTGCTTAGAGCATCCTGCTGGGAGCTGACTTTTGGTTCTCTGACAAATGGCTTTTTAAAAATACAAAGGCTAGTATCTTTCTATGTTAGTTGACCTAATCCTTTTTCCATCACTGCTTCAGTGAAGCTATTTTAGTAATGCTGAGAGCTCCATGAGAGTGTCCTGTGGCTTATCTACAGATATCAAAGGGCATGCTGTTGAAACCAGAGTCAGCTGGAAAAGCTTTACTGATGTGCAGATCATTAGCCTGATAGCATAGTTGCCTAAGTCATATTTGAACATTTTCAGAAAACAAGAAAAAACACAATTTAACAAGCACATTGGTATTTTTTTTTGATATTGCAACAGTAAGCCAAAAAATTACTTAGGCCATTATGCTATGAGGCTAACGATATGTATAATTCATAAAGTCTGGATATATGTCTTATTAACGTGCCCATGCGAACCCACCGAACTGTGATCTATAAGTGCTTGTTTTCTAACAGTAGCCCGTTACACTTAATACTCACAACATACGCACTAAAATGTTTTGACTGAAATTTTAATAGTGAATTCAGTTCACAGTTAACAGAACAATACTGACACAGTGCATTTTACCCCAAAGGACATTGTTATATTTGGTCGATGAGACTATACTAGAATCCTTTTGAAATGACACACTGCTTGTATGAAATAAATGCTTAATATTGCATTGTGCATTCGAGGGGTGGCACAATGGACACTTTGCAATTGAAGGTGGCCCCCAAAATTAAATCAACTGTGTACAGGTTTTTTTTAGTGAAAGAGTGATCTTGTAGGGGTGACAGAAGCAGGTTATTCCTCATTCCTCCAAGTAATTTAGGGCTGGTGAGCAGAAAAATCAAGTTCTCTGTCTGACCCATCATGTAGTGTTGTGAAAAAAGTTCAGGTGCAGAGTGCTGTTTGTGCTGCAGTTAACCAAAGAGAAAAGAGCTTTTTGTCATTAGTGAGAAGCCATACTTCGGCGAACAACAGTGAAGTACTGTTCAGCTTTGTTGTTTCATTGTGGTTTGATTAATTAACAGGTATTTCGATAATAAATTTTTATTTTTGTAGTGCTTTGCTTCTTCATCTTGTGGTCATTCCAGTTCAAGTGTTTGCAGTTCATAAGCTCAACTATCCTGCTGGAAAATATGCATTGTGAATCAGAGAAAGTAGCAGAAGAGGGAGATAATTTGTTGACTGGTTTGTTGAGACCATATCTGTTGTTCTTATCTATAATTCCAGGACCATCTTGATATTCTAAAATCTGGTGATCAATTTAGATGCAAAGATGAAACCCTTTACGCACTGTATCTCTAGAACATCATCATAGGACTACAGGTGCTTTGTTCAAGCAATTTGCATTGCAATCACACAAAGTTGGTGTACTGTATAATTTGCTCTCTGCAGGTCAGCTGCTATGGACTTAATCCCACTGAGCACATGTATTCTAATTTCAGGTCAGTTTCTAAATGAAAGAGGTAGATGTCAAGGAGTGTTCTTGTTTGTCATGATGGTGATCCTTCGTGCTAACCTGTAAATATCATTCGAGTTCAGCTCTGGGCATATAGATACGAGCCAGGGCATGGCTAACATTGCTCTTGTGATTAGAAGGTTTGATTTTAAACTCTCAGAAATCTGTTGTTCCATGGACCAAAGACCCAGACAGAGAAGCATCTTATTGGCAAGGGGAGGTAATATAAGTCTGGGGGTAATTTTATACAAGAGAGAAGAGAGAATAAATAACACCATTTACACATCATTGCAAAATAGTCATGGAAATTTGAACAGGATCGTATTGAGTACTACAATTTTATTAATTATTAATTATACATAATTTTTTACTTTTTTTAGCGCGGGGGTTGCGCAAATCAACATATACCCATCTGAGGAGCAGATTATGGGGTTTGGCAAGTCACGATTGCAGAAATGATAACGTTAAATGATCTAAGTACTCCTGCAGCAGACTCTGTATGTCAGGTTATGTAATCTCTAACGGCCCGGGCTGAAAACCACAGCTGCAGAGAAGCACTTTGTCATGTTGAACTGCTGACATTGATCTGAAGAAGCTCAGGAAAGTGCTGGGCGTTAAAGCAAAACATCTCTGTATGAGAACAGAAATGCTGTTACAATATACTGGACAATATTGACATTTGTGGTATGACATCAGTATTTACTATTATCAACAGAACTGGAAAAACATTTTCCTTTCCACATACTGCTGTGTGAAAGCTAAAAAACAGACGTATATTCAGAGTTGATTTGTTAATGCTGATACGAGTCTGCTGTGCTATGTTTTTCTCAATGTGGAACTACGGCCTTCCCAGCATGCATTGGGAAGTATAAGAAAAGGGAAGGATGGATGGTACAATAAATATGAGCCCATTTGTCTCTCCCCCGCTCCCTCTCCCCCCCCTTTCTCTCTCACCCTCTCTCCTCCTCTTTCCTTTCTATCTCTATCTCAGCATGGGGAATATGTGAAGATCATGTTTCCATATTAATAAATCTGTTTAGTACATGGTGTTATATGATACCAATATCGTAAGCTGAAACCAGAAAAGATTGTGCATTCTGGCAAATATGAAATCCAAAGTATACTCAGCCAAAATAAAAACTTCACACTCGTTTGGAGGACGATAAGTTGAACATTCAAGAAATGAGGTTTTAAAAAATGATTTTATTTAATTCTGTACTCGTTAAAGATGGTGTATCATAAAAATAATGTCCATGATCTAACCAGTTCCACCGGAAATGCTACGGAAAAAAAGTCCAAGAGTAAAAATGGTAAGTTACAACTTGAATAAGAGCAGTGTGCTGGTGATTACGTATGGTTTGGGCAGTCACACGACCTCTAAACAATTCATTCCTAGTGGACGTTGCAGTGACAAATCAATTATGCAAATGACGTAAGACAATTTGTCGGTCTTCTGCTTTTGATGTCACATGTGGGCTACCAGAACGAGGTCGGTCAGCAGTGGTGCCAGTTTGTTGGAGACGTGTCCGAAGATCATGGACAGTCCGTCGACTGCATCCCATAACCCTTGTAACGTCAGTGACAGACGTTTCCGTATTCAGCATGCCAATGGCATGTTCACGCTGAATGTTTGACAGCCATGGCATTGAAAATCAACGAATAAGTAACAGTAAAAACGTGTTTTTCTGAGATGTCACTTTAACATGCTAAAGTAGGCTCAGCTGCACATCTCTCATATGGTCACGTGACTAGGAACACGAGAAAACATGGTTTTAGCTTAAAGTACGCTCGCACGTGCTACGTACCTGCGCGCGTTGGAGTTCATGTGTGTCATGATGTCTTTGACAACACATTTACCCGTAGTGATAATAAAAGCTCTTGTATTAAAAGTTTCAAGAAAATATTTACAAATTTATGAGAGTGAAGTTTCTTTTTTAACTCAGTATAATTTAGTCGCAAGGAAGTTTGAGTACTGGATTCCTCCCTAAAATCATATTCTATGAGTTATTAAAAATGTTCAACGTACATTTAAAATGAAGTTAAACAAAATTTTGGGGTTGTGCCCAGCAGTTATTATTATTTTTTTTTAATTGATGAAATATTAAAACATTTAATCTATATTTGGATGGCTAGTTTGTTGTAAGATTATAGCTCTTTGTCTTGGCTTGTTGTTTATTTATATTGGACAACTGTAACTGGCTTTCTTCAATAAGTATAATTTGTATTTCATGCCACATTAGTGCGGTGCCCTGCTTATGAGGACTTACGAGGCATTTTCTTTCCACTACTGAATTATAGTGGAGGCAAAGCATGTGTGGTGTTTTTTTTTTATCAAATGAATACAATTTGCAACATCAAATTTATAGAACAAGGTTGTCCACAGTTCAGGGCTGCCTTTGAATAGTCTTTTTTGCTTTGGAAAGTACTTACCCCCCAGGAAATGATCCAGAATTATTTATGTCAGCCATAATAAGTGTGTTTCAATTCTCTAAATGTAAAGGAAAGGGGTTTCAGTGCTACCTAACTTATCACCTTTAGCATATCGTACACTGAACCATCCTTTACGAAAAGGAGATAACGCCGCCCCACAGTGCCATTCGGTAGCAATAGTTAGAGTGATGACCATCCTTCCGGCCAATCACAAAAAGAAACCCAATGCGCATAGTTGCGTTGCCTACTGTAAATGCATTCAGATTCTCTTATTAGCAGGATTGTCTTCCAAAGCCCTTATGAATTCTGCTTTACACCTTTCCTTAACCCCATGACATTTTTCATCGAGGTTAAGGAAAGGTGAATGAATGATAGGATGTAATTTTTTGGCTATTCAAATGCAGCCCAAGCCAGTCGATATAGACACTGTCCAAGCTGGCGCTGCTCGAGCAAAATAAATGCTGGAAGTCAAATGGAGTCAACTTAACGTAGGTTTGTGAACCAGACCACACTTAAAATGTCACTCCATTTGTTCACGCCCTAACCAACCAGCCTATTTATACCACTTTCATTCTGCAATCCTGGTCTGTCTCATTCGACATCCCTCCTTCCTATTCCCCTCTAATCATCTCTCACCCTGTCACTCTAATCGAACCCCAGGGGACTCAAAGGAGCCTTTATGACTCCATGAAGAAACGCTGCCCCCACGCTGAGTCTCGTTCCCTGGGGCTCCTTCTAATCCTGCACCAGTCCATCGACTCGAGTCCATTTCGTACAACATTAGGCCAAATTCTCATGCCATTCCAGTTCAATGAGTATCATCAACTACTATTTTAGTTGTGGTCTAGAATTCATTAAATAATAGACAATTACCTGTGCATGTTATTATTGAGTGTAGTCACAGATTGAATTAGTAATACGTCTCAATGTTCTGATCTCAACCATTTGAAGTTTTAAAAAATATTTTAGTGGAAATAATACGCTATAAAGCTAGCAATGTGTCTAGTCTAGTCCCATCCCAAGACATACTTAAAGACTGAACTGAATTTGACCTTGTTTGTTTTGATTTCAGAACAGATGAACAGAAAAGCTTTCAAGGAAAGTGTAAAGCCAGGATGGCACTACTTTGGGCGGAAAATGGTTAGTAGTAGACGATGAAGCAATCCGTTCTTCACGGTAAAACACCCCATTATTATTATATTATATTATTATTTATGACAGATAGGAATTGCTACACATGGTAGTTTTACTAAGAATGAATGCACAGAGTCTGGGTTCAATGCAATGTAATAGAACCCATACAGGATGGTTAATATGCCTTCATGCAGTACTGTGTGAGTTTGAGTTTGTGTTTGTGTTTGTGTGTGTATGTGTGTATTGGGGGAGGGCGGTTTGCACCAACTGATTCTTTCAGTCCCAAGAATAGCTGCCCATTGTCTTGTTAGCATCATTGAAAATGTTTCATGTGTAGTATATTTTTTAAAAGTACCTATTATTCTACAAAAAACACTTTTTAATGAAAACTATGGTTTCATTCCTAATTTCTTTCAATTAAATGGATGTTCATCTGAAAATGAATTTTTTTGGAATAAATGTCTTAGGATGCAGCAGATTTTGAATGGGTGATGTGGTTCACAACCTTCCGAAACCACATTCTCTTCGCCTTGGCCGGTCATGTGATTTTCGCCAAGATATGCTCCATGCTGTCTCCCAAGGTGTGTGCAAAGATATGTTGAGGAGTTGTGCGGTGCACAGTGCATTGGCTGTTATATGAATGTTCATCTCTACTATCTGAGAGTACCGTTGAATCCTTGAGTTTCCAAATGGCTCAACTCCAAGAAATACTCTTTTCCAAGAAAAGGAAAAATTGATTATTTATTTATTTATTTATTTATTTTTGCCCATATGTTATGACCCATATATTTTTAGATTATTTCTTTACAAGAGAGTGCCATTGGGATATTTTTGGCTGAAATTTTAAGAAAGTTTCACTTCATGTTAAGAGATATGCAGACATTGCAGTTGGGCCCTTTGGAAACTGAATGATTCATAGGAGAAAACATCACTCAACTGGATCTAAATTGCCGTGGGATTAGCCTTACCTTTAGAGAGGGCAGACTTAAATAGCTCTGTAGGGTTTATTGAACTTCGCCGTTGGGCGGCATCTAGTTCTTAATACTGCAAAAGATCTCAGCGGAAGGTGAATGACAGCGATTCACTGCAGTGTAAATGTTTCTTGTGGGTAGTCATCAGTACCTGGGTCTGGTGCTTGAAATCAAAGCTTCTGTCTTTTTGCAGCCGCTGATCAGAGAGGACTATGCATGAGTTACTGGTGCTCCTGATAAGAATGCTGCTTAATGCCCACATCAAGATCCAAACATAAGCATACAAATTGAATATTTGGAAGCAAACCTCAAGAAAAGTTTGGAAATAAAGCATTCTTTTTTGGCTAAACTCCTGAGGTTTGCTCCAATCTTCATGTAATGGATTGCGCAATGTCTTGTTGATTTGCCTGTTTGTTTTTGTTTTCCTTTAATTTGCAATCAATGAAGCTTGGTATTGATGGATGCAAGGTAACCTTCTGAATCCGTTTGACTTTCATCTGAATAATGCTGCATATGGCATCGCTGTTTTTTTTTTTACAAACCTCAGCGTTTTTAATAATCTTGCCAAAAATGTCCTTTGGTAAAATACAGTTTGTTCATTCTACTGTGTGATAGCTGCTTTCACTCTGTGCTTTGTAACCCATTTCTGGGCTACATTTTTTACATGATCACACCATCAACTTTGCCATTGATTTTTTTTTCCATCTTTTTAATTTGAAAATAAAAATTCTTTCCTTATGCACGTTTATTTTCCATTACAAACTCTAGTTGATACATTTAACTTTAAAGTATAAAGTTCCAATACCTTGAATTACTTTGTTTTTATAACTGCAGTCTCAGTCATATGCGTCACATTCTTTGATTTGAGGTAATTGGTCAGGATACAAATAACACAACAAGGTGAAACTTCATCTTCAGATGTCATAAATAGTAGTGTAATGTAACAGGAACCTTGAACAATTTTGCAGCAATTACAAAAAGGAAAATTTCATGTAAAGAATTGTAATTATGTAAATGCAAGAGCTGATAAACTGGATACACTGTGGCTAAATACACTGTCTGAAAAATAAAAGAATAGTCATGCTTGAAAGGGATTTCTCATAGTTAAGAAAATTATTATTATGAGTCAGAGATAATGCAGATACCTTGTAGTTAAGGACGCTGACAGCAGCACCACTCTACCCTCTTCCCTCCCACAGCGCAGGTCCTTTATCTACATGGTGTATGGGCTCTCAGCTGTTTTCGTTAGCATGGGCTGGACGTATGTCAGCCTGGTGCTGTCACACTGCATCGTTCTGTACAGCGTGGCGCTGGCCAAGCGCAAGTGGCTGTGCTTTGTTGCAGGCCTGTTCAGCCTGGCCACCTTCAAGATGGAGCCCATGGTCTCTTGGCAGGTGGGTTGTGACTATGATTTAAAAAAGCTGAGATTAGTGTCAGTGTCCCGACAGAACTTTGGCTGGTGGGTGAATAGAGTCAGAATATATCAGGGACAAGAGATCATTCTTACTTCAAGAAGAAGAAAATTTAAAGCTTAGATATCAAGCTGCAGCACTTTGACAATGAAATGAAGAAAAGAAAAATTTAACGGTGCCAGAAAGAGAAGTGCACAGAGATGACTAACGTTGAAAAGCATCTTCAGTGCTATATTTGTACAAGAGTTGTGTACATACACTATAAGGTAGCCAACTGTCTGCAATCAGTAATTAATCGACTGAGGCATATCATCACCTGAAAACAGATGAAGAGTACAGTTAAACAGCTTCATTTTGATATCTCTTCTTTTGCTTTTTTTCTTCGTAGTGTGTGATATGTTCTTGTTTTTGGTGTCATGAACATGCACCCCTTCAGGGTGGAGGGAATGGGAAATCAGGATCTCTGAAGTTGAAAGGTGTCACTGTCAGGGTAAAATGAAATGAATTAATAAGATATTCACCAATTAGATTAAGGAGGGGCGATCTACATATTGAGTGGCACAACTCATGAGTTATGAGTCGCATTTACTGACACTTTAGACTTAGTGGGGACTATATGAGGATTACCATAGACATGTGACAATTAAAACAGCATCATTAAAAAACAGCTGTACTTCCTTTGACATTGTATTTATTTATGACTGACTGAAATTATGTCATCACTGTTTTTTTTTTCCAGACGGGTTTCATGACTGGAACCTTCGTACTCCAGGATATTCTTTTCTATGGTGGCTGTGGGTTTTCCATCATGCGTTGCATGAGCTTTGCACTGGAGAACTGTGAAAGGAAGGATGGGAACTACTCCTTTATGGATCTACTGAAGTACAACTTCTACCTCCCGTTCTTCTACTTTGGGCCTATCATGACTTTTGATAGATTCCATGTTCAGGTGAATCTCTTCTTCCTGACAAACAATTTATAGCGTTAATTGGAGAGTATACATTTGTAACGAGAGGCACTCCAAGAGTGCAAACGTCCGTCAAGGCAGCACAGGCGAAATCTTGTTGAGTGAACATGGCTCATAAGAAATTTAAGGTATCTGCAACATAGGATTCTGAGATTGCTGCCATAGCCACCATATTGTTTGACCGATCGTGGTCAAAATCAATAGGGTCTACCCCTGATGTAATGGCAAGCCACCCACAAAATTTCAGAGATATCCGTATATTACTTTTTGAGTTTTCTTGTGCACAAACAGACAGACAGACAAACCAACATTGGCAAAAACATAACCTCCTTGGCGGAGGTTATAAATATTGGCACGTGCATCAGGGGCGCAGCACTCAGCACTATCTGTTGCGGCCAGTTCGCCTCATAAAGATATGATATGAAATAAAATGCATCATGTGGATGCAAAATTGTAGGCATTTCAACAAATGCTGTTCAAACTAATGGATACCTGTTGCTAATGGTTTTCTTTGCCATAGTTAAAACAACCACAAACTGCAGGTTAGACAATTTGTATTTGCACATAAGTGAATTTGGAAGTTAACACAGTAGCTTATATTTTTAGTAAAGAATACTTAATTAATTTAAAAAATTTTTCCTAATTTAATTTTTTTTATTTAATTGCCACAACATTGCATGAAGAAGGAAGTTATGCGTTTAACTGCTGATGGTTTATTCTAATGATCAGATAACTTATTATTCAAGGAAAATGATAGATTTCATTGCATTCCTTATAAAAGCATTGTATATCTTTCATTCTAATTCATGTTCTACGTTGATGTTATCTGGGGAAAATTGGCCCACACATATTTATTTAGATGCTGCCAAAATGCAATGTCTTCTAACACGACTGATGCGTATGTGTTTGTGCATTATCATACTAGGAAAATTTCATGTGAATGCGTATATCCTCTCCGTTGTTTCTGAGAGATAGCCCTTTCTCCATTTCGCCTTTCTCAAGCAAGTCATGTTCTGATTGTTGACTCCAGGCTAACAGTGCAGACTTGACCCGTAAACAATGGGAGATGTGGAACATCAGAACCCAGGCCCTGTTGCACCTCGGGGCCATTGTGGTGGTGGATGTCTTGTTTCACTTCCTGTACATTCTAACCATACCCAGTGACATGAAACTGGTGAAGAACTTGTCCGACTGGGCACTAGGTAAGTGAACAATCACGTCAGTTGTTGTTTGTTGTGTGCTATTTTGGCAGCGGATGGAAACTCAGAATGAACATTCATACACATAAGGTAGTCCTATGTGTCAATTACCATTTTTTATATTTAAGTCAAATGGCCAAATTATTGACTTGGGCCCTTCTCATATTCAGGTATTCAATTATTATTTGGACAGTGGCTTAATTTAAATTATGTTGGCTCTGAATGGCATTAAAATTAATTCTAAATGATTCAATCAAGGTGTGCTTGATGGTTAATTTTTTAGCTTTAGGTTAAGGCCTTTGCCAAAAATATTCTATGAATCATGCAGGAATCAAAACCAAAGACTGATTGTAAAATGAAATAAAATTTTCATTTTAATACTTGGCTACTGATCTTCAGCAGTCAATGATTGCCCGATGTCTGGTACTAACACACATCAGCAAATGCCGGTTTTCCTCCCTCCCTGGTCCCTCTACAGCTGGCTTAACTTTTCGCATTTTCTTGGGGTGTTTTGACTCCAATTTTACCTTCCAATCAAGTGAAATGCTTGCTCAGTTTGCCATAGTGGAGCAATCTTCTTTACCATAAAACAGTCGTGAGTTTCACTGTATGCTTTGAATTTTTGTCCTTCTTCCCTGAGAAGATTTGTCTAGTGAGTTTTGAAGCATTCGTCTGAACCTGAGCATGTAGAATTGCCCAAAGCAATTCTGAGCTTCTCCTGCAAATTTTGTCAGCAGTCACATTATCAGTACTGAACCAGTTATGTTAGCTGCCGTATATGCCCACACATGACCACACTTCAAAGATGAAGTGAGGAGTCGACTTGCAAAACCTGCTAAGTCAAGTTTTGAAAATAAATGAGTTATGTCCCTTAGCCTCTCTTTCAGGCACCTGTGCATGTCCCACTGATAGCTCCACTTTTAAAACCTAGTAAATCATGTAAAAATTGTAACGAAAAAAGTGAAACTGTCAAAACCCGTCAAGTCGCTGCTGGATGGCTCACTTAGTAAAGCATCACGGTGCGAAGCAGAAGTAACTATCACGGCGCGGGTTCGATGCCGGATACCAGCCGGCAGTGGTCAGCAGCTCTTTTCAGAGTAGTGCGCAATTGGCCAATGCGCTACAGGGATGCAAATTGGGAAGGGTCTACCGGGATAGGGTATTGTAAATAACAAGTTCTCAAGCGCCTCCTGTTGGCCAGACAGGCACTCGTCAGGAAGATTCTAAGCCTGCTCATGTCCGAGTATCCTCTGCCCACGCTCTGGGCTTGCGAGGTTTCGACCAATGAGTGTATAAGGAGCAGTGGCGGGCGCATGCTTCGGAGAAGAGCCATGAGCTGTCTCACTCTCCTGAGTTGGCAAGAGGGGGGGCCACATATATGAGAAGCTTTGTACATAGTTTCCCCATTGAACACTCCAGATTTGGCTGGGATTGGAGAAGCCAAATAAAAAAAAAGAAAAGAAAAGGAGGAACACTGTCAAGTTCTGCTAAGTCATCTGCCAATGTGGAAACCTGATTCAATTTTCGTTCACCAGAAGGAACCAATCGCAGTTGAGCTTTTATAGTCTGTTTAGCTTTTGCTTTCTATAACTGAAGATGGGGGATGCAGACTCAAGTTTCCTTTTGATCGCAGAAAATGCAAACAAATCTAGTGATACCATAAAAGGGGGATTTGAACCCATAGACTCATTTATGTTGACATTGTCATAGCAGTTATTCAACCACTGTGCTGTCTCCAGCATTCAGTTACATGTAGAGTGGGTCCTGAGTCAAATACTGTCATCTATTAAGCAACGGGGCTGGTTTAAACAGTGTCAAAATTGCTAAATTTCCACTCCACTTTCAAAACCTGCTACGTGTTGGAAAATCAAAGTCCTGTCTTGAAAAAATATGAATTGCTTCATGGATTATGTCTGCAAAGCTAATAGTTTCAGTATAGTGAAAATTGGTATCTATGGAAGATAATTTCTATGCCTACCAAAAAAATAAGATTTTTCTAAAAAATGGACCAACTTGACTTATTAGGCTTTGCAAGTGGACTCCTCAAGTGGTGTGCTTTGAATCATGAGCATTTCCTTCCCTTCCCCTCACTCTTCCCATCATTCTGTTGTGCGTTGATCCATGTCTCATCTGTCCATAGGATTTTGATTCAGAACTGAGCAGGTTTTCTGGACGTTTTTTGGCAACGTTCCTCATTTAGAGACATACCAGAGGTTTGCATGTTGTGGCAAACCCTCTGTGATTTTGTCATTTGTGGTCTTCCAGGCCTTGGGGTATTCATCAGCAGCACATTATTTCTTGTTAAAAATGTTCCAAATGTTTCATTTGGCAACACCTTGTGTTTTTGCCATTTCAGCGATATATATATATATATATAAACCCAAAACCAGTGAAGTTGGCATGTTGTGTAAATAGTAAATAAAAACAGAATACACTGATTTACGAATCCTTTTCAACCTATATTCAATTGAATACACTGCAAAGACAAGTTACTTAATGCTTGAACAGCTAAACTTTGTAATTTTTTGCAAATATTAGCTCATTTGGAATTTGATGCCTGCAACATGTTTCCAAAAAGCTGGCACAAGTGGCAAAAAAGACTGAGAGAGTTGAGGTATGCTCATCAAACACTTATTTGGAACATCCCACAGGTGAACGGGCTCATTGGGGACAGGTGGGTGCCATGATTGGGTATAAAAGCAGCTTCCCTGAAATGCTCAGGCATTCACAAACAAGGATGGGGCGAGGGTCACCACTTAGTGAGCAAATGCGTGAGCTGATTGTCCCCTGATTGAGTTTAAAAACAACATTCCTCAATGAGCTATTGCAAGGAATTTAGGGATTTCATCATCTACGGTCCCTAATATCGTCAAAAGGTTCAGAGAATCTGGAGAAATCACTGCACGTAAGCGACAAGGCTGAAAACCAACATTGAATGACGGTGACCTTCGATCCCTTAGGTGGTACTACATCAAAAACTGATGTGTGTAAAGGACATCACCACATGGGCTCAGGAACACCTCAGAAAACCACTGTCAGTAACTACAGTTCGTCGCTACATCTGCAAGACAGTGCAAGTTAAAACTCGAAAGCCATTTATCAACAGCACCCAGAAACGCCGCCGGCTTTCGCTGGGCCCAAGCTCATCTAAGATGGACTGATGCAAAGTGGAAAAGTGTTCTGTGGTCTGACGAGTCCACATTTCAAATTGTTTTTGAAAACTGTGGACGTCGTGTCCTCCGGACCAAAGAGGAAAAGAACCATCCGGACTGTTATAGGCGCAAAGTTCAAAAGCCAGCATCTGTGATGGTATGGGGGTGTATTAGTGCCCAAGGCATGGACAACTTACACATATGTGAAGGCACCATTAATGCTGAAAGGTACATACAGGTTTTGGAGCAACATATGTTGCCATCCAAGCATCGTCTTTTTCATGGACGCCCCTGCTTATTTCAGCAAGACAATGCCAAGCCACATTCTGCACGTGTTACTACAGCATGGCTCCGTAGTAAAAGAGTGCGGGCACTAGACTGGCCTGCCTGTAGTCCAAACCTGTCTCCCATTGAAAATGTGTGGCGCATTATGAAGCGTAAAATACGACAACGGAGACCCGAACTGTTGAACAACTTAAGCTGTACATCAAGCAAGAATGGGAGAGAGTTCCACCTGATAAGCTTCAAAAATTGGCCTCCTCAGTTCCCAAACCTTTACTGAGTGTCGTTAAAAGGAAAGGCGATGTAACACAGTGGTAAAAAGGCCCCTGTGCCCACTTTTTTGCAGTGCATTGCTGCCTTTAAATTCTAAGTTAATGATTATTTGCAAAAAAAAAAAAAAAAAAAAGTTTGATCATTAAACATCTTGTCTTTGCAGTGAATTCTATTGAACATAAGTTGAAAAGGATTTGCAAATCGTTGTATTCTGTTTTTATGCACGATTTACATAACGTGCCAACTTCACTGGTTTTGGGTTTTGTATATATCATTGGCAGCAACAATTTTGGCAATGTTCTAGTATCTTTGGATCTGACTTTGGATTACATGTTATTAATTGCTTATTTCCGTATTGCCTTGTTATTGGCCTGACGGTCGCTGTATTGTATACCGTGACCCAAAGGCTAATACTAAGGCCATGCGAAAAAAAGGCAATTTATAATATTTTTATTAATTGGTTAAGTATGTTGTACTGCCATGACAATATTATGACTATGACTTCTGAAGTACGCGACTCCAAGACTCATTAAAAAGCTAAATGCTAGGTCAGCGACTGTCATCTGCTTCTTTGAAGAGATCAAATCCCATAGTTCCCGCGACCCAAAGGCTAATACCAAGGCAATGCCAAAATAAGCAATTTATAATATTTTTATTAGTTGGTTAAGTATGTTGTGCAATCATGACAATATTATGACTATGACTTCTGAAGTACGCGACTCCAAGACTCATTAAAAAGCTAAATGCTAGGTCCGCGACTGTCGTCTGCTTCTTGAAGAGAGCGAATGCCACAGTTGCTAATGATTACTTGTGCACATTCTGAACTCCGTCAATACTGGTCGCCCAATACAAGTCAGCCAAAAAATGATATATTGGTATGCAGGCAATAACATACTTAACCAATTAATAAATGTTCGTAGTCATGAAGTATAATTGTCTCTCTCCTTTGTTTGCATCCAAAGCTGGCTTGGCCTACTCTAACTTGGTATATGACTGGGTGAAAGCTGCTGTAATGTTTGGAGTCATAAATACAGTCTCAAGGCTAGACCACCTCGATCCTCCTCAGCCTCCAAAATGTATCACGATGCTGTATGTTTTTGCAGAAACGTAAGTAACCAGTTATACATTTGCATAAATGAAAACACTTTGGTTCTTCCTCCATGTGAAAGCAGGCAACTTTGGCTTTCTTCTCTTTTTAGTCATAATTTTCTGGAATGCGATACTGTGTAGATTGTTTAATCCCCAAAATCTCATCTCAAGATCTCAAGGAGAGGCTCAATTCCAAGTCACCCTCTACACCCTCGCCCTACCCACTCCCCCTACTGTTGCGCATTCAGGCAGAGGTAGTGACAAAGGGATGTTTGTCCTAATCCAGTTAGTGGTGAGAGTGGGAGTGGATAATAAAAATCTCTAACAACGAGTCTACATTGCTGCTGACTCTCTGATCTTACTGGAGACTGAGAGAGACGTCAGTTATAACATGGCAGTTATAACACGACACGTCTTTCGGTTGGCATGGTTACGACTCCTTCCACTTCCTGTTGGATAAAGGCCAAGGACGTCCCAAAGTTCACACACATATTTAAACCCTCCCGCTTTATGAGGTTCCCTCCGTAGCTGTGAGGGTGACTTCATATGAAGTGACACTTGGTGGTGAAGTGCAAGTGGCGAGGGTGCGGATTGGGCAAGGGCCTCGAACGTCTCGTAACTTTGTAGGTTTTTTTTTTTTTTCCTGCAGCAGTATGCATACTCTATTTAAACTACATCATAACATAATTTCCAGGAAACCTCCTTTCTCGACTATTTTTTGGATGTGAAGATAACAGAAACTGACATAAAATTAACTGAGCACTCAGTTTAATTTGACTTGAACATTCCTAGTTGCTGTGAAGCAAATACATTTTCATAAATACATGTATTTTAACATAACCTGTATGCCTGGATTGTACTTTTTGACCATTTGCTTGAAAACTTTTGGACCTCTTAATGTGCTGGGGATGCAGCTCACTTTCTGTTTTCATTCACAGGCACTTTGACAGGGGAATAAATGACTGGCTGTGCAAGTGAGTATTCTGGTGCTTCATAAATGAAAACACTTGTGGTTTTAAAATGTAATCTACAAGATATCCTGAGTCCAGGACTTCTGTGAAGCTGTGAAAATGCTTATTGCAAGATTTTATTTTAGTGATGCATTTTCACTTCCCAGTGAATTCCTTCTGTAACATATTTAAAATGAAACCATGGCTATCGGGTGATCTCACTTGGTTAAGGCGCCACATTGCGGAGCAGTCATGACCGGCACGACCTGGGTTCAAACCCCAGTTGTACCAACCGGCAGTGGTCCGTAGCCTTTTTAGTAGCACAGTTGGCTTTATGCTGCAGTGAAATAAATCAGGAGGGACTGCCAGTTTGGGATTGTTGAATTACAGCATTGTTTGTTACTTAAGTGCCTCCCGTTGGCCAGCCGGGCGCTCAGTAAAATTCTTAGCTGGCTCATGTTCGGGTATCCTCTGCCTTTGTTCTGACTTGAGTACAATATTTAGCAAAAGGTTCTTATTATAATAAAAATCTCATCATGAAAGTTGTTTCATAGAATCAGTGAATCTGCATAATACTTTTCAAAATATTATATGAAGAGATTCCTTGTGAAGTACAATATTAATTTTGCTAAGATATTGAAAAACACCATTTCGGACTTATTGGAAAAAAACACGGGTGCAAAACATTCTCCTCCCTGCAGATATGTTTATGACTACCTGGGTGAAAACCATGACCAGATTTTCAAGGAGCTGCTCGCCACTATATCCACCTTCGCTATCACCACCCTGTGGCTGGGGCCGTGCGAAATCGTCTACATCTGGTCTTTCTGTAACTGCTTTGGTCTCAACTTTGAGCTCTGGGTGGCCAAGTTCTTCTCCATCAGGCCCTTTTCTTCAATTGAGGTAAGTCAGATTTACTGAGAGAAATCTGAGTCGTTGGGCATCAAACAGGTAACATTGCCTTCCTAGCACTTCCTGCTCAATAAGGAATAGAAATTCATAGAAATGTATGCTTGTACATATATCTGACACGACTTACTTGATTTAAACATACAATTTATACTACACATCTGTCCTATGTGCTTTTACATGGCAGTAGAAATTCACATTTACATACAGTCCAATCCATAGGGATTTGCATCGTGACACAATTTTCATAATTTTGGCTCAGTATGTCACCACATGGAGGTAGTGCAGCAGGTGGAGTTCTGACAGGACACACACAGTCAACTGCGATAAGATGCTGACTCCCAGCCAGTGACTCCACAAAATACTCAGCTGACTGGTTTGCTGACTATCTCACCAAAATTCGGACTGTCTATTTTCTTATAGCTAAATCGTTCACACGCCTTAAGCTCCAATTACCATACACTATTCTGCTTCAGCACACTTATTGAAATGACACTGCTTCTGCGCTCTTACTGACTCCACCGGTCTGCTGCATTTTATTTCACCTTACAGCGCCCTTCCTAATTATTGGCACCTGTGGTTAAGATGTGTTAAAAGCCTTAAAATAAATTCAATTTTTATTGCAAAAGCATTCACTCTCATTGAAAATTGTAGAAAAATGTAACCTTCAACTCAAGTGAATTTTAAGGGGGGGAAAAAAATCCCTGACTAAGAAATAATTCTTTTTCATAAAATCACCTGTTCCACTATTATTGGCACCCCTAACAATTCCTAGGAATTAACTGTAATTGAAGTATTTCTGCCATTATCCCACCGGTATGTAATACCGTGGGATATAGTCATCGCCCTGTCCCTCTGTCCGTCCGTCCACCCGTCTGTCCGTCCATCCGTAATCATTTTGGTTTCCAGAGCAGAACTCAAAAACTATAATACTTAAAAACTTCAAATTTGGTATGGAACTTACCCTATGGTCTAGTTGTGCCTTTTGCAGGTTTCAGTTCCATGCTGCCCATAATTTTTGAAATTTTCACCAAAAACAGCCCTAAAATTGGACTTTGTCTCGTTTCCGGGACAGAACTCAATAACTATGCCACTTAGAAACTTCAGATTTGGTATGGAACTTACTCTCATGGTGTAGTTGTTCCTTTTTTTGGGGTTTCAGTTCCATTCTGCCCAAAATTTTGGATTTTTATACCAAAAACAGCCCAAAAATTGGACTTTGTCCCTTTTCTAGAGCAGAATTCAAAAACTCTGCCACTTACAAACTTCATATTTTGTACGCATGTTATTCCAGTGATCCCATTGTGCCTTTTGGGCATTTTGAAATCATGCTGCCCAAAATTTATCCGTTCGTCCGTCCGTAATCATTTTTATTTCCGGAGCAGAACTCAAAAACCATACCACTTACATACTTCAAATTTGCTATAGAACTTTCTCTTATGGTGTAGTTGTGCCTTTTAGGGGTTTCAGTTCCATGCTGCCCATAATTCTTGAAATTTTCACCAAAAACAGCCCTAAAATTGGACTTTGTCTCGTTTCCGGGACAGAACTCAAAAACTATGCCACTTAGAAACTTCAAAAACTCCAAAAGTCTCGGCACTCACAGACCAAGTGAAATAGAGTGAAGTGTCCTTGTTGTATCTTGCATCCGAGCCATGGAATGAGGAACACACAGAACTGTCAATTACCTAGGACTCAGTAGCACACCAGCCATCGCTGGTGTTCCACTTCATACAGTGGTAATAGCAAATCTCACATTATTATTATCCCACTGGTATGTAATACCGTGGGATATAGTCATCGCCCTGTCCCTCTGTCTGTTCGTCTGTCCGTCCGTCCGTAATCATTTTCATTTCCGGAGCATAACTCAAAAACTATACCACTTACAAACTTCAAATTTGCTATGGAACTTACTCTTATGGTGTAGCTGTGCCTTTTGGTGGTTTCAGCTCCATTCTGCCCAAATTTGGGATTTTTAAACAAAAACAGCCCACAAATCACGAATTGCGTGGAACCGGTGGGATATGTCATCTTCTGATGACTCTTGTTTCTACAGTAGTTTACAAAGTTGATCAGAGTATCTAGGAACATTTAATTAGTAAATCATCTCTTGGGTATAAATATGACATGACACAGAGGCCACCTCTCTTATCCACTCTTCAACATGAGAAAGACAAAGGAACACACCATTCAAGTAAGGCAGATGTGTTTCGACCTTCACAAGTCAGGCAACGGCTGCAAGAAAATAGCCACTCACCTGCACCTGCCCATATCTTCTGTCAGAGGAATCATTAAGAAGTTTAAAACAACTGGAACAGTGGTAAACAAGCCTGGATGAGGTGGCTAGGTTATTTTGCCACCACGCACAGTGAGGAGGATGGTAAGAGAAATAAAAAGTTTTCCAAAGCTCACTATTAAAGAATTGCAACAAATGGTAGCATCTTGGGGTCACAAAGTCTCTAAAACAACCATCAAGCGCTATCTACATGCCAACAAGCTGTTTTGGAGGCATGCACGGAAAAAAGCCTTTTCTCACTCACAATCATAAACGCAAACGTCTGGAGTTCGCTAAGTGGTACTAGGACTTCAACTGGGACCATGTGCTTTTGTCAAATGAGACCAAGATACAGCTTTTTGGCAATAAACACTCTAAGTGGATCTTAAGACCGGGGAAAAAAAGATGAGTATGCAGAAAAGCACCTCATGCCCACTGTGAAGTATGGGGGAAGATTGGTGATGCTGTGGGCCTGTTTCTCTTCCATAGGCCCTGGAAACCTTGTTAGGGTGCATGGTATCATGAACGCTTTGAAATACCAGGACATTTTAAATCAAAATCTGGTGGCCTCTGCCTGAAAGCTGAAGATGGGTCATCACTGGGTCTTTCAGCAAGATAATGAGCCTAAACATGTGGCCAAATCTACACAAAAATGGTTCACCAGACACAAAATCAAGCTCCTCCCATGGCCATCTCAGTCCCCAGACCTTAACCTCATTGAAAACCTGTGGAGTGAGCTGAAGAGGACAGAGCAGAGGAGAGGACTCAGGTCACTGGATGATTTAGAGAGATTGTGCAAAGAGAAATGGTCAAAGATCCCTCTTTCTGTATTCTCCCATCTTGTGAAACATTATAGGAGAAGATTAGGTGCTGTTTTGTTGGCAAAAGGGGGTTGCACAAAGAATTAACGTCAGGGGTGCTAATAATTGTGGCACGCATAATTTGATGTAAAATAATTATTTCTTAATGTGGGATTTTTTTCCCACTGAATAAATGCACTTGAATTAAAGGTTGGATTTTCCTCTTTCTTCATTGTGGTCCTATATTATTTAGAAAAAACTTAATTTATTACAAAGCGAAAGAACACATCTTAACCACGGGTGCCAACAATTATGGAGGGCGCTGTATGTGAATTGTAATATTTATCTTCCTTTTCACAAGAACAATTTGCTTCTGAGGTGAATCTTTTTCTCTGTTATGCAGCAGAAAGTGTCATTTCCATTTTTCCCCTCCCATTGGCACTCAATCTGACCCACCTGCTTTGGGAGCCCTTTAATTCACTTGGGACAACTTCACCACTGCCTGCATTATCTCTGTCCCATGCCCACTAGCTGTGGAGCCACTTCCATGGGTTGAGCGAGTGCCGTAATCATAGCAGCACCTTGCCTCCTGCAGCAAGGGACCTGTACAGGATAGCCTCCTTGTAATATCAGCTTCAAGGGAAATGACAACATGGCCATTATTTTCTACATAGTCTCATCATATAGTATATGTTCCTTGTGATATTCATTTTAAAGAAAATGACAACATGGCTGTTGTCTTTCAACACATTCTTGTCATATACGTAGCATATTTTCCTGTAATATTGGTGACATGACATGGCCTAGCGCATAGTGTCATTGTGTAGTATATTTTCCTTGCATTATTGGCTTCAAGGGCACTGACAACTTGACAGCGGTCTTAAGCATAGTCTCTTCATGTTTTGTTTAGTCATGGTTTTTCTAAGAGTAAAAACATGGCGTTGTCTCATTTAAGATTCTTTCTCATTCAAGTTCACACAATTCTATTTATCCGTCAATTCTAACTTCTCACAGCAGGGATCCTACACATTAGCCTCAAGTCTTCTTTGTCTGTGTGATTTTATTTTTGGGGGTTTGATGCAGCACTCCTTGGATTTGGCTGTATGCATGCTTGTATGGATGTGCAGGAAGGTGCCAGAACAGAGCTATGCTGCAAATCATTAAACTATTGCTCTTCTATAGACTCATTGTTTTGATCACTTACTGTGTATTCACTTTAACGTAAATGTTCCTGGCAGAAATAGCGCTGACACAGCAGGCATCGTTCTGGAAGGACGCACAGTCAGCTGTATTAAGATGCTGATCTCCAGCCAATCATACCGCACGATACTCAGCTGACTGCTCAGCTGACCGTGCTATCTAAAATTTAGACCCATGTGCATGTTGCTAAATGATTTGGTCTACTTAAGCTCTGAATGCCATACACCATTTCACTTCTGTGCACATATTGCAACACTGCCACCACCCCATTTTGACGTTTTAACTGCCTACAAATCGAAACTGAAAGTCTGTGCTTGTTTTTGCGCTCATATTTATTACTTAAACAAAAAGATGCCGCGGTTGAAATAGATGCTAAAGTAACAATCAGATTGTTAATGTCCAAAGTATGTTAGAAATGGCTGTGCATGATGATACCACAGGATGTGCTAATGACCACTCAGTGACGGTTAGAGGAAGAGATCCATGCTGAACCTTACAAAAGAATGAGGATGTATGATAATTACTACTGCTTAATTGTGATTGTGTGAAAGTGGTAGCTTGTGAAGGGTGAAAGTATAAGAGTTAGGGAGCTGGGCTTGCAAATGTAAAATTACAGCTGATTCTCAGGTGTGACTCTGGGTTTGTTGCACCCCCCTGAGGATATCTAGTTAAACTACTTGAAGTACTTAATTTCCTCTGTACAATATGCAGCTGATTAAATAGTTTGTTTTTAAAATACTGCAAGACAATATATGTAAATGTGTGTTCAATTCTTTCAGGGAGCCCTTTCTGAGGCCATGTCCCGGCGGATCAGGGGTGTATTCAACGCCGCCAACTTCTGGTGCATTGTTCTGTACAATGTCCTGTCTTTGAACAGCCTGGAGTTTGCCAAGTTAGTTGCTAAGAGATTGGTTTACAAAGGTAATCCAGCTCCCCATGCTTTGAATGAATCTGACCAGTTTATATAACACATAATACAGAAACTTATTGTCCCCTGACAGTATTTCATGGCATGTTAATGGATTACTTTCCTGGTACTTATCTGATAGCATTGTTGGTCACTGTGGATAAGACTAACACAAGTACAAAGACCAAGGATTGACGTGCAAGTATTACCCAGACCCCACAGGGAAAAAAATCACAATGTCAGGGAGACAGAAAGGGCCAAAATAAAAAAAATCGCAATGAACATGAAATAATGTTGTATGTTCTGGAAAAATGCGATAAGGAAAGCACATAACTGTGAGATGAAAGAGATGTTTAAAACAAGCATAATGGAAAGAAAAACCTCAGGATCTAATTAAGTAAAAGAGGGAAATGTACTATGAAATGAAAATGGGAATATTATAAACATGCAGCATTTCAAAATGTATTTCATGTATGATTAAACATAAAATTCTGCCTCTCTTTAATGTAGGGGAGACTGTGGTCCGATGGGCCATGGGGACCAACGAGCCATATCACTATTTTGCGATCAATCAATGACAGAGCTGCTTAAAATCGGCAAAATATTTGACCATTGACTGATGAGTCATGGGGATAAATGAGCCATATCACTATTTTGCCAATTTTAAACACCTTTGGCATCAATTGATCGCAAAAAAGTGATATGGCTCATTGGACCCCAGTCTCCCCGACTGCCTGATATTGCATGCACATAACGCTGTGCATGGGTGTTAACCTTTGTTGACTTCTTAGCTGGTTCTTGCAAAATATGGCATGAAAATTACTTTTTTTTCTCCAGGGCCACATTCAAACACATTCATATTTGGTAACCACCGCAATACACCTTGGTGGACCAAAAATATTATAATATCTTTCTTAACTGTTTGAAATTTTTTTTTTTTCTTTTTCGTGATTTGGGTGATTTTGAAATCCACACTGTTTTGGAAAACTTCACAAGGCAGCGGGGTGTTCCATGTGAGAGTATTATGCAGAGAGTACATGATGAACCATCCAGCCACCGTGGGAGTACGGATTCAAAACAGGCTTACATGGATGCAGGCTTTGTTCATCAGCTCTTTATGCTAACTTGTCACCTCCTGAGTGTTTATCTCAATTGTTTTCCCAGCAATTCAGTCGTCCAGGCCAGTTTTTAGTGGTGTCTTCTTTAGTTGATTAATTATTGTATTGGCTCTTCCCCAGCCTTCCATGTTTGTTTGCGTGCTTGCATGTTTCCCTTCCTCATTGTTGATTGGTGTGGCGTGTGCTAAAGTTCTTGTGTTCGCGCCTTCCCCTTGCTAAATGGTCTCGTCTCATCATTGTTCTTCTTGCCTAGTCCAGTTACAAGCCTGGCACTCTCCTGTTATTGGCTTCTTCTGAAAAACAAGTGACTTCACTAGGGAGACTCATCCTCTGTTCTCTAATGGTCCTCTGTGTAGCAGATTTCTCAGGTCACCTCAATCTACTGAGCTAATGAGTGTGCACAGTCTGGCATGTCCAGCTGTTGCAGATCTCCTACCCAGATTCACACACAGACTGACCACAGACCATCAGCAAGGAGCATAGCTTCACCAGCTTGACCAGACTGGTGGTGCCATCTTCAGTCAGCTGGCTGCGATCACTGCCATCTTGACGGATTCTGCTGCTGATGCTCCAGCTGCCAGCTCCTTGCTACTTCAGATTCAACCAGCTGCTCCACATGAGCTGAACCTCGCCCTGGTGGACCCCTAAAAAGGCAACCACCTGTCAAAGTTTCCTGTCTCAGTGTTCTATAATATATACTCAAAGGCAATGAAAACGCAACAGTCTAAATTTTGGTTTATTTTGGCTCAGGACCTCAGTAGTCCAATTTCAGTTCTTAAGGGACCATTGGGGTCACAATGTGTACCTTGCTACACATGAATGATCATCAGGTAACTCAACAGTGTGAGTTGGACTCTCATCAATCCATATTGAGTACAACATATGGGATTAGGAGTTGTGCAAGTACAGTGGTTGAAATGAATAGGGTTGAATATAGGGTTGTCTTTTCTATATAAAGGCATGATAAAAGCCGCATAAAAAAACATTTTTAAGTGTCATAATGCCACGTCTGTCGATCGAACAATGGAACAGGGCCCTGGATATGCTAGAGGCGGGAGTAAGTACCCGGCAAGTGGCTCACCGTTTTGCTTGTAGTACGTCCAGCATCAGAAGGTTTTGGGTGTAGTACGTCCAACTGGGACGAGCTCTTTCATCAAGAGTACCCAGACCTCAAATCAGGCAGCAGCTCCAGAATGCACTATAGGCAGAGTAGCAACAACTTCCCCAAGACAACCTTAGATGCTTAGTCAGGTCCAAGAGGAGACGTTGTATTGCCTGTGTGGATGTTTGTGAAAGGTCACACCTGATACTGACTGTTCTTTTGAGTTCGTTTTTAAATGTGTGTTCTGTTCAGTCTTGTTGTGATTTTTCATTTTCGACTTGTGCTCGTTATGTTTAATGCATCTGTTTATTATTGCCCAAATCGGCCCGTTAACACATTTAATTCATCAAAGTCAACCCACCCAACATATATGAATTGTTAAAATAAGAAAACAAATTTGAGTCACAAAATGATTTGAATCCAAACTAGTGTCGCGTTTTCATTGCCTCTGAGTATATGACCTCTAGCCCTCGTTTGCCCTGATTGATCTCATTCTGGCCAAGGCGCTGTCCAGCATCTGCCTCAGCTTAACCAGGGCAACCAGACGGTCTCTGATCATGCCATCAAATTTTGGATGCTGGTCATCTCCACTTTTTGGGACCACTGGGTGTGTATGATGCATCCCTCTTTGGCCCGGAGTGGAACCATCTCCCAACATCCTCCCAACCTCAACGAATTAATAGACTTGGCCCTGCGAGAGGATTCTTGTCTGCTTGAGAGATGAGTGGATTATTACGCACACCTCCAGGCTCCTCAACCACAAGGTTCTTCCAGTGCTGCTGCCAGACCATCTTGCCAGCCTTTCTTGGAACCCATGCAAGTAGATCATGCCAGGCCATATCACCTCAGTCCTGCAGAAGGTCTGCTCTATGTCAACTTTGATCTGTGCCTTTACTGCGGAAGTTTTGACCATCTGCTTGCTGAATGTCCTGTCCATTGACCCCGTCCATTCCAGGGAAGAGGGGTGCTTACTTCCTCCTGGCTCAGCATGCTGTACAAATATCCTAGTAGGGATGCCAGTTGGCTACCAAGGCTTTCTCCACCCAGGCGTCGCTAGACGTCTTAAGGTCCTATTAATCACTCTGTCTATTCCCATCTGCCTCCAAGCCCAGGCAGGGATGGAACTCCAGCTTAGAGAAGATGCTGACTTCCAGTAATCACTCAGAGATGGTTGTCTTCCATTTCCTGGAGTCTCTGCTCACTCCAGTGGTGGTTAGGTCACCATAGCTTAAACATCACGATTCCTGCATTGGTTGGGACAGGCGCATCAACATTGAGTAGACAGCTTTCAGCTCAAACGTGCTTTCGTTCTGACCTCATTCTGGTTGCACCTCCTCTTCTCAGCCACAAGAAGAAGCTGCTAAATTTGAATGGGGTCTGACCATCTATCTTGATCTCCGTCAGGCCTTCAGCTCGTCCAGGGCTGTGTTCAAATAGTCTATTTTGCTTAGGAAAGTTTCTAACTCCCAGAAAATTCCCCAGAGGGATTTATGTGGCAGGCATGACAAGTTTGTTTGAATTCTCTAAATGTTAAGAAAGTCGCTTCAATGCTTCTGAATTTATCTCCATCAATATTGTGTGGACTGTACCATCCTTTCTGAAAAGTAAGGAGATACAGCCATCCCACAATTTTGAGCAGAAGCAATATTTAAAGCGATGACCATCCGACCAGCTAGTTACAAAAACAAACGAACATGACGGGCAAGAGATGCATGATCATGTTGCTCAAGTAAGGTCATTCAGATTCTCTAAGCAGCCCAGATAGTTCACTAAGCCAGTATGAACTCCCATTTACACTTTCTCTTAACCTCAGGATGCTTTCCATTGAGGTTGAAGAAAAGTATAGGAATTAGACCATGGGATATAATTTTTTGACTATTCGAACGCAGCCCAGTGCCATGTCTCTTCCTTTTAACTGTCCCTATGACTGTGCCATCGATCGGCTTTCAGGGACATTGCAACCTGGGGGTCGGCTCTATTCCCTCTAATTTCCAGATTCAAAGTCAATGGGGAAATATATCGCTGATTCCTTGGCCTTCCGCATAATCCATCCCTCCTCTGCAGCAGTTGGTGCAGGTTTCTTCTTTGTTTCTGAGAGGAATGGATCTCTCCATCCATGTATCAACTACTAGGGCCTGAAATTTATCACAGGCAAGAGTTGTTACCCACTGCTTCAGATGGATTTCACCTTCATCAACCTCCAAGGATGCTGCTTTTTCACAAGATTCAACCTGTGCAACTCCTCCCATCTAATGCGGATTAATGAAGGCAATGAGTGGAAGACGTCATTCAACACCCCCTTCGGCCACTTGTCTTGTCTCATCATTTTTCATCTAGCCTACTCTAGCTATAAGCCTCGCGCTATCTCGTTGTCGGCTTCTTCTACAAAACAAGTGACTGATTATTAGGGACCCTCTTCCCCTGTTCTCTCGTGGTCTTCCGAGTGGTAAATCTCTCCAGTTATTTCCAGATACGGAGGTGATGAGCGTCGAATGTCCAGCTTGCCCCGGTGTTTCAGATTGCCTACCTGGTTTTGACCATGGATTGACCCCCGACCACGAGTTGCCGCCTGCCCTGATCATGTTCGCCCCTCATCTGACTCAGTCACTAATTTTGTTTGCTAGTGCCTTTTCAAGTTCTTCTGTTTTAGTTCATGCCACTTGTGGCTCGTTACTCTTATGTAAACACATTTAAGGCTTATTCCTAGTCTGCGCCTGGTTCCTTCTTCTGAAATAGTAACACTGAGTGCAGTAATTTCAGGTTCAGAAACAGGTTAAGACAGTGGATGGCACTGTTGCTTCTCAGCAAGAAAGTTGTGGGTTTGAATGTGGCCTGAGGCTTTTCTACATGGTGTTAGCATGTGTTTGTGTGGGTTTACGCTGGGTACTAGAAATTTCACATAGGTGAGATTGTATCAGTGAATGATCCCTGCAAACTGTTTTGTACGTGTCCCTTATGCTTGCTGATTGAACGTTGCCGTAGGCTCCAGCCCCCCAATCCAGGGATAAGCCAGTTAGGTCATGGATGGATGAATGGATCAGAGAAACGTGTATTATTGTATGTGTACTATTGCAGTAGTCTGTACTCAGGGGCCAGTGAGTCCCCGCTCCATCATTTGCTGCAGATCAAAAATGCTGCTGCTCGTCTGCTCACCAGTACACGCGAGAGAGAACACATTTCACCGGTATGGGCATTTCTGCACTGGCTTCCAGTCACTTTTAGGATTGATTTTAAGATTTTATTGTTCATTTTTTTATGTGCCTTCATGGCTGAGCTCTCCCATACCTCTGTGCCCTCATATCTTTGTACACTCCGGTGAGAGCACTGAGGTCCACTGACCAGATGCTGCTAAATGTTCCGAGGTTCAGATTAAAACAGCGGGGAAATTGAGCCTTTGCGGTAGTCAGTCCTAAGCTTTGGAACAACCTTCCCCCTCACATATGGACCTCACCTACATTGGACATTTTTAAAATGCGCTTAAAAACGTATTTTTTCTCTTTGGCCTTTACAACCAATGTGTGTTGAGACACTGCCTTGATTTTAATGTATGTTCTGTGTTTTTGTCGTGATTTATTATCTTGTATTACTGTTTTTACAGTTTTTTGCTGTCAGCACTTTGGCCAACTTCTGTTGTTTTTAAATGTGCTTATAAATGAATTGACTTGACTATTACATCACCCTTTGCAGGATTCCCTCTGTCCACTCTGTCTGTGCTGTTTGTCACCTACTGCGGTGTACAGCTAGTGAAGGAGAGGGAGAGGAGGCTGGCTGTTGAGGAAGAGGCAGCAGCTGAGGGCCTGAAGAAAGAGAAGGAAGAGTGAAAACATCCCAGTCGCTGAATACCAGCACAGATCAATCTCAGCTCCTGTCCTGTTGCACAGCCTGTCTATGAGCCTGCTGAACTGCCATGGCTGTATTGCCATAGTGATCAGAAACATATTTGTGGTTTTTAGAACAATGCACATTTTGAATGTAAATCGTCCCAAAGTGCACTTGCTGTAATATATTGCTGCAGGCCCTTGAGACTCATACCATTAGTGCATTTATTTATTTACCTTTTTAAACATGAACAAATATCAGGGTAGGATGTACCTGACTGATAGACTTACCTCCCAAATAAATATGTTATGTACAAGTATTCCTAAATGGAAACTATGACCTATCCTGTTATTGTGCAATTTCTGTGTTTATGTTAATATTCTTGAATATTCCAAAGCCATTTCAGGAATCCACAGCGACGGTTTTCCGAATATTTAAACGCTGCTCATTTTTTAAATGCACAACACAATTCATATACATACTTATCTATTCAATATGTTAAATTACAATATCAACTCCAAGTCAAACTCAGGTGTAGTCTGTAATTGGTCAGGTACCATCTATCTTACATGGCTGACCAAGTTTTCAGTCCTCGGAAAAGCTTCCAAAAGGACATGAAACAATGACATCATGTGCAGTTTCACACGTTGCTGTGAAACAAAGGTGGTGGTCTTGTTTTACAAATCAAATGGGCAAGTTTTGTAGTCCGGCCACCTTTATGCTCCAATGTGCCAAATGACCGTGCAGTTTATGGAGGTTCCAGCTGATCCAACAGAGAAAAAGACTGGAGCGCCAACATTGTTATATGTAAGGGTAGAAAATGTATGAGTATGAAATTACGCCACTGAGTCATGCGATCCCACTACATCTATTTGTTAATGAAACAGTGCTAATCTCCAAAAACCATAACATGCATGGGTCACACTTTAAAATCCTGTATTTGTTCATCTCAAATTAGAACTGTCAAACATCATGCTAACTGTTTTTAACCGATGCCAGGCTTACGAGTGTTTTCACTCTCTTGGGACTAGTAAAAGAAGAAGACTGCTTAGATGAGGCCATATCTTTGGATAATTATGCCTTTTGCCACTGGCAGTCAGTCAGCATTTGCCTCAATCACAGCAATCATGGTTGTTGATGGCGATATGAGTAGCTATATTCTGCTGTGTCTCTGCTGCCACTCACCTGTTGCACCCAGTGCATTCTAGAACATTACACCTCTGACGCCATGGTCTACATGAGTGTCTGAAAGGTGATAGCCCTGCTATAAATACAGTTTTGTCCATTTGTTCTGTCATTAAAGCTTCTTCAGCATTTGGTGTATCATGGAACCTGAAATAAGCCATGACATATTTGTATTGGCAAAAGAAAAAAAATAAATAAATAAAATGGAACTGCTAAATGGAGGACCCTTTCAAAAAGAATAATTATTCAAAAAGATTCTGCACTCCCGAAAGAACCAGACTACACTCATGACAATCTGTAATGTAAGTATTAAAGTATTAAGTATCAATTTGTTTCACATATTTTATATTTATAGAGTCAATATTCTATTGATTAAATATATTTGAGAAAAAGAAAAATTGGAACCCCATATTTTGGATTTTGAGAGAGCTAGCCAATGTTACATTGTTATGTAACAAGTATTAAAGGTATGCAGGTAATTTCTTATGTTTTTTTCAACAACAGTGCTGAAAGCATCACATTACACTTTATGTCTCTGAATCAGAGCACTAGACTTAACAGTGAGAATATTAATTTTTTTTCCAAAAAAATGAATGAATGAACGAATAAATAAAATCGACAGTCTGGTCGGCCGCGACCGCATGGGTACAGCCCCCGAAAGCCCGCTTCTCCCCTTATTTGTGTATTATTCGGCCAATACTGTCACCATGGCAACCAAAATCGATTGGTATCATAAGCGAAGTATAACACGTGTCCATGCCAAATATGAAAGTAATCGGTTGAAAAATTGCAGCCTGTACTGCGTCCACAAGGAAATATCTATGTTTTGCCACTAATTTGCATATTATGCCGCCAATACTGTCACCATGGCAACCAAAATCGATCGGTGTCATAAGTGAAGTGTAACACATGTCCATACCAAATTTAAAAGTAATCAGTCAAAAATTACAGCCTGTACAGCGTCCAAAAGGAAGTGTGTATGTATCAGCACAAATGTGCACATTACTCCGCCAATACTGTCACCATGGCAACCAAAATCGCTAGGTGTCAAATGAAGTGTAACACATGTACATATCAAATATGAAAGTAATTGGTCCAAAATTTCAGCCTGTACTGCATCCACAAGAAAATCTCTTACGTTTTACCACTAATTTGCATTTTATTTGGCCAATACTATCGCCATGGGACCCAAAATCGCTAGGTGTGATGAGTGAAGTACAAAACATGTCCATATCAAATATGAAAGTAATCGGTCAAAAATTACAGCTTGTATACTGTGTCCACAATGAAGTGTCTACGGACCCGGACACAGTGGCGGGGAGATGACATGAATCCATAGTAGCCTCCCAATGTCGTCCAGGGGCTACAATAAATAAATAAATAAATAAATAAATAAATAAGTGAATAAAACCTCTAATTCAGGATTTCCAAGGAATGCTGGTATTCCTAATAACTACTTTTAATCACAATAATCAGAAGAAATGAGCTGAAGTAAAACATTCACTGTGATACTGGCATAGTCCACAGCATGTTAAATAAAAAAAAAAATTCCTGTTTACTGATAGAAAATTTGGATACAAGGGTATCAGGTATAGTTCTACACTGCAACATTAAACAGGTTCATGCCAATTAGATTACCATACAACTTCTCTTTAGCCAAAAAGAGGACACTTCAACTGAGCTTATAAACTGCCCAGCAACTTTAACATTTCATTACCCTGGTCCCCCCATAGTAGTCAGATTGATGCACTATTTTGTAAACTTCAAAGTTAGCTCTGACTCAGCTCTATTCTGAATGGCAACACATGCTATTTGCAGACAGTCACATATATTCATAGACTGCATGGTATAACACCAAGGGGATAAATGAAAAACCCCCTTCCCATCCCACGTCTGGACAGTGTCACTTCAATGGTTAAGATCCAACCAAGCTGAAGGCAGTGATAGCAATATAAGAAAAAGTACTTCCCCATAGTCATGTGAAGGGGGAGGACTAGGCATTAGGAATGCCTTATCATGTGCTTTGAGGGTGGGGCTCTTACTGCGCAAGCGTGTAAGTTGCTGCTTTGGGTGAGCTCTCTCTAGAGCTGGGCAGTGTCTGAGGCATCGTATTCAACATGAGCCAAAATGGATTCCTGCGTTTTCTTTTTTCTTTTCTTGCGAGCCGAAGCCTATAAATAGGCCTTCATCTGGCTGTGTAGTTTGAAGGGTTGAAACAGCTGAGGACGGACACATCGGTGTGATCTCCTGGCTCTGGCTGTTGCACATTTAAGCTTCTCCTTTCCGTGGCCGGGACTTTGAATGAGCAACCGCTCTGCTGCGGAGAGGTGATCGGGAACGCTCGTTTATCGCCCGCCGTCACAAATACAGACTTCAGAAAGATGGCGCTGTCAGTCGATCCAATAGAGGAGCCACGGATATACCACCAGACCCTGCTACAGGATGGACTTTGTGACCTACTGCAGAACAAGAAATTTGTGGACTGCGTCCTTAAAGTGAAGGACAAGGAGCTTCCATGCCACAGGCTGGTGCTGGCAGCCTGTAGCACATATTTCAAGGTTATGTTCCAGTCAGATACAGAGGAGTGTAAGAAGAGGGAGGTCCTCCTGGAGAACGTGGACCCCAGTGTTATGACAACAGTCCTACGGTACCTCTATACCTCTGAAATCAACCTGACAGAGAGCAATGTCCAGGAAATATTTATGGCGGCCAACAAGTTCCAGATCCCATCCATCTTCACTGTGTGCATCTCCTTTCTCCTCGAACGGCTTGGTTTAGGGAACTGCCTGGCTATTTTCCGGCTCGGGCTACTGCTAGAATGTCGTGATCTGGCTGTGGCTGCCCGGGACTACATCTGTAACCACTACCAAGTGCTGGTGCGGGACAATGACTACCATCAGCTGGGCCCCAGCGAGCTGGCTGCCATCATTACCTCGGACACCCTAAATGTTGAGAGCGAGGAGGTGGTATTTGAGTCGCTGCTGCGCTGGGTCGGCCACGATAAGGGTGACCGGCTCAAGGATCTGCCAGAGCTCCTGGAGTGTGTGCGCTTTCGCCTCATGGACCCAGACTACTTCTCTAACAAGGTGGAGAACGACAAGTGGATCAAATCTAGCCAGGAGATCCAAAACAAGCTACAGCTGGTCAGGGATGCTTGTCAGGGGAAGCTTCCGGAAATAAAAGGGAACCAAGGCAAAAAGTCCACGGCCAAGGAAGGCAAGAAAAAGGGGGGACAAAGTGACAAGCTTCCAGGAATTCTTAACAACAATCCTCGATTTGGCATGTTCCTCAAAGACTTGATGCTCATGATCAGTGAAACAGGGACAGTGGCCTATGACCCTGCAGAAAATGAGTGCTATATGGCATCTGAGTCCACAAAAGTCCCCAAGAACCACTGTAGTCTTGTCACCAAGGAGAATCAAGTATTTGTGGCTGGAGGGCTTTTCTACAGTGAGGAGAACAAGGATGAGCCCCTCAACTCCTACTTCTTACAGGTATGGTATGTCTATATAATACCTCCAAAAATGATGTGAGGTTTATTCCATCTCGCAGACATGATCCTCAACAACATCATGCTTTTTTGTTGTAAAGGTGTATCGTGTAACTCTCGTGACTTCATTTTAACAACAAAGAACATTTTTAGTGGTCAAGCAAAGACATTTTTCTCATTGAAAAATATAATTGCGGAAGGGAAACATTTAATAATCAAAGCTGAAGTAGTAAATGCATTGCCTTGACTGCAGCCTAGTGCCAGAACATTATTTGTTGATAGATCTTTTTACCTTAGCGAGATGAAGTGACCTGCTCTGGTGAAATTGCAGTTTGATCCAGTGAACGCAGACTGGCTGGGGATGCCCTCCCTTGCAACACCACGGTGTCTCTTTGGAATGGCAGAGGCAGAAAACTCCATCTATGTGGTGGGGGGCAGAGAACTGAAGGAAGGAGAGCAGGCATTGGACTCAGTTATGATCTACGACAGACAGTGAGTCCCTTGGGAGCCTCGCAGCTCCGTTATTTCCTACACTCTGCCAGTAACTGCAATGTAAACATTGGTCACACAGAGAATAGTATTTCCCTCCATAAATCCTCATTCCTCAGAAATAGAATAGTGAGACATCACATTTCAGAAATATTACAGATGATAAGCTCAATTATTTTGAAGTTTTAGTAAGTCAGTACTAAATAAACGCCTATACTCATATGATGGCTGGAGGAAATGTATACATAATATTGACTGCTTCTTTGATAACTTTAAAGGTCTATCATAACCTACACTGCATTTCATTACAGTACATATGAGGCAGTTTACTGCTCAGCTTGTAATTTATCATGTTTACCTGCATTTGAAATTTTACAACAGCATTGTGACAACACCATATGTCACTGTATACAAGTTGAGCAAATGTATTCTTTGGATGTCATTTATTGCAATATTCTTTGTTTTCGGGCTGTCAATGATTGCAGTGTGACGGATGACTATCTTCAGCTTGCAAAAGTGACTGCAGCTGGCAGAGGCAGCAATTTATGTTATTGATCATATGGGACTGAGGGGAAGTAAGGAGCTGAGGTTTATAAACCAGCCTCCAGGGAAACCTGTAAAAACTGATGACAAAGCAGAAAGGGCTAGTAGCCGTGGGAGAGACAGAATAATAATACAGGACTGCAGAAGGAAGAAAGGACATTGTCCCAGACCTTGGCTCCAGAGGCCTGTGTTGTCCTGCACTCACAAAGCTTCTCTCAAGGCAAAACATTAACCCATTAATGCCCAAATTTCTTTTCGAAGTAAAAGTTACTTTTGATTATCGGATACGGTGCACAATGAATGTGCAATGCTTACATTCTGGTGAAAAATGGATGAAAATTCTGGATAAAAATTATATTATCCCCGAGGACCGAAAATATGTATGTCCCATTACAAATGTACACAAGATTGTTGAAAGTATTTTTTTTTTTTAAATCATCATTCTGAGAAAAAACATATTTAGATAATACTATGATCTCCCATTTTTGTTCTTAGTGTTGTATAAAAATGTGTCTCAGAAAAAAATGGCACACTTACCATTTAGAGCGTCCTATAGTGCTGTTACATATTCAAGAAATTCATGCAAATGGCAGCCTCCACCACTGCTGTAAAGGGAGACTCCTCTCATATGCACTTTTCCTGGATGCAAGTTACTTCGCTTCATTAATCTAGCAGCTTAATTACAGTGACACATTCACTTGCCCTTTAAAAAATGTACCATGCTGGACCATGGTATTAATACCATGGTAAATGTACAACGGTATTTTGGGCCATGGCACACACTTCGTACCGTGGTTAGTACCATGGTAAATGTCCCACGGTATGGTATGGCAAATATACCATGCATGGTACAGCATGGTACACATCCCAAGATACATTGTAAAGCATGGTACAAATCCCATGGTGTCATGGTGCAAATCATACGGTACAACATAGTACAAGTCCCATGATACAGTTTAGTGGAAGTAGCGTGGGTCCTGTGGCGTAAATCCCAAGGTACAAACCAGATGGTACAGTAAGGTACAAATGCCATGGTACAGCGTGGTACAAATCCCATGGTACAGCAAGGTACAAATGCTATTTATGTACACTATTAACATTCTGGCGCTACCCTGGTTTAGTAGCAGATGGAGCACCAGACAACCACAATAAAATTCTCGAAGGAAGGTTTCAAAATTTCCCTGCAATGTTCTTGGGTCCTAGGTGGTAAAAAGTGGTTGACAGTGCAAGCTCTGCCGTGTTGCGTTGATAAATGAAGTTCATTGGCAACCATGTATGTATATGTATTACGGTAGTGACATATATGTAGAAGAGTTCACCTGTACCTGCCAAAGGTACGTGGTTTTCTTTGGGCTTTCCAGTTTTCTCCACTCATAATACGCATGGTTACCGATATATATATTAAGTGAAAAATTCTGCACTAAGATGTTAAACAATCAATCAATCATGCTACAGATTTTTTTTCTCTGTACATGAATTGCGTACATATTAAAGTCACTTAAGATGATGCCGTTTACACAGGAAAATTTGAGTCCAAGTTTCATGAAACTGAGCTCCAAAGGGAGTACGCACTACCATAGTAGCAAAAGGGAGTACCATGGTACCATAGAGGAACCGTGGTACCCGAGGGTGTATCGTGATACAGAGGTAGTATCGTACTTGCCAGGGTACCGCAGTACCAACAAAGGGGAACTGTGGTACTGACTGGAGGTACCGCAGTACCTGCTGGATATACCATGGTAACGGCAGAGTGTACCATGGTAACAGGAGGGAGTACCATGGTAACGGCAAGGATTACCGTGGTACCATAACGAAGTAACATGGGACCACTATGAAAAACCATGGTACCAATAAAGTGTACCGTGGTACCGTTCAGAATTACCATAGATATACCATGTGTACCATGATTTTACCATGGTATTTGCATGGTAAATTTTTATAAGGGTGGGTTACAAGAGGATAAATTGTGCTGCATCCCAAAAATAGGACACTGGTCATTAACCCATTTATGCCTAGCGTCCTCACATGAGGACTGTTAAGAAAAAGTGTCCTGTTTGAATGACTATTAGAGTGGTATTTTGAAGTATAATAACATAAAAAAAGTAAAAAAAGAAAATTCAGGCATAAATGGGTTAATACGTTAAATTTTCAAGTTTGCCCGTAATAACAAAGGCTTTGTAAGTTTAAAATGTGAATCATTCCACAGTGAAAGGGACAGTGTTTCATACACTCTGACTCATCTTGTGGACTCAGTGAAAACTCAGTTATAGTTAATGTGTGAAAGAATTCTGGAACTGACCCTGAACATATCAATGTGAAGAGTAGCAATAACAATAACATAAAGTAGCAGCATCATCGAACAGGATTTAATGGGATCGTGATGTGGTGCTGAAGTGGATGTTCTAAATTTCTTTTACTCCTTCAGGTCTTTCAAATGGGGAGAGTCAGATCCTTTGCAATACAAAACATATGGCCATGGAACAGTGTCACACAATGGACTTATCTACGTAATAGGAGGAAAAGGAGAGAGCAAGTGAGTCTCTGAAATGTCATGGCCCCTTTACACATTCTTCTATCAATTTCTCACTTTTTCAATCTTTACCTTTATGAGAAAGTTTGTGGGGAAGCAACTGAAAACCCTCTGTTTGAAAAAGACTTTCTAAACATAACAACTGAGAGACGCAGTAGGGAAAATTACACGATTTAATGGAAGCTTTGACACAGGGCTCCCCAAATCTGTTCCAGGAGATCTAACGTCCTGTATGCTTTCACTCTGTTAAACACCTCGTTCAACAGGTGCAGAGATTATTGAGCTGCTGATTAGTAGAGTCAGGAATGCTGAATCATGGTCAAAGTGAAAACCTACAGGGCGGTAAATTTCCAGGATCATGAATGGGCAGCCCTGCTTTAACTCCTTACAGAGGCGGGGATACATTGCAGGCTTTTTTTTTTGTCTTTGCCTTGCTTCTGGGTCCATTGAATTAACACCAATCTGCAGACCTTGAAAGCAAGGCTCATTTAGCTCATTTAAGCTCACAGCCCAGTTAATTTTGCGTAAGAACATTGGCACACATCCTCCATCCTCTATCATTTAAGGGACACTTGGGGTCCCTTCATTTTGAAGTTTGATTTTTATTAATATTTTATAAACATTAAACATTTCAAATGATGCAAAGCTTGAGTTAATCATTACCAGGCTATGTCCAGAAGAGTGATTTGTGTGAAAAATGGTTCCTTCTACCTGCAGAAAGTGCTTACGAAGAGCGTGTGTCTACAACCCCAAGAAATTTGAGTGGAAGGACTTGGCACCACTGAAAACTGCGCGGTCTCTCTTTGGAGTCACAGTCCATAAGGACAGGATCTATGTGGCCACAGGAGTCACAGACAATGGGCTCACGAGCTCTGTGGAGGTGTATGACATTGCCAGCAACACGTGAGTGGAGTTCAGATTTCGGGAGCAATCAAATATGAAAACAAAGAATTTAGCTGTACTGGACAAGAACTAATGATTGATGTACAAAACACTTGCTTACACACAGTAAAATAAATATCATATGGCATGAAAGTTACAAGAACATGGCTTCGCAGGGAAAATAAGAAGAACTTCTAATGCAACCAACTGCTTTTTATCCATTGCCATTCATTGGGACTTCATATGGAATTAATTTGTAAAGGGTTTCACAAAATCAAAAATGGATAGACAGGTTGTCACCAAAACAAACTGCATCGAATTTCTTGTTGTGAAAATAAATTACAGCCGTTGTCTTTGATGAAGATTTGCGTGTGTATGAATGTTTGCAGATGGTCAGAGTTCACAGAGTTCCCCCAAGAGCGCAGCTCTCTAAATTTGGTCAGTATGGGTGGATCCCTGTACGCTGTGGGCGGGTTCGCCATGATGCCCAGTGAGGACAGTGATGAGCCAGCGCCGACAGAGATGAACGACATCTGGAAGTGAGTCACATGATCAAACTATTATCATTTAAAAATGAGATGGAGGTCTGCAATGGTTGTGCATTCAGGTCGCCTACAGCCACTAGACTGAGAAACAGAGCTCAAATGGATCCTGCTAAATTTACTTATGCGTGGCTCTTTGATTAGAATCGCATTGGTGTAAGTATTCAGTTTGCCTGATGGCCATGTAATTTGTATTGGCAGATTGTGGTCCCCACAGTGGCTTGTATGTAAAATTTTTATTTTTATTTTATTTAACCCATATTTTCCCTTTGAGATCAATAATCTCTTTTTTGGGGGAGAACTGGCCAAAATGGCAGCATAAGGTGTTACAGACAACATGACAATAACAGGAAAACATACAATGTACACACTGAGATGTAGACAATTTAATACACCGATGGTCATAAAAGATATTCATTAAACCGTGGACTCACATTAAACAACTAAGGTCATAAACAAGTACCAACTGGTTTATTCACTACTGTACTAATAAGAAATTTAAAATCATACAAGGAAACTAATTCCCTTAGTTTCAAATCTTTTTGGAGGTTATTTCAGGTGAGGGGAGCAGAGCACTTTAAAGCTTTCATTCCCAAATTGGTCCGTGTACTTGGGACAGACAATAAAATCACATCTTTAGATCTCAAACTATAGTCGGATTTTAGTGCAATCAAAGAACAAATATAAGGAGGAAGTTTATCAAACAGCTTTATAAATAAACAAAGACCAATGACTGAGCCGACACATGGTGAAAGATGGCCACCCAGCCCTGGCATAAAGAGTACAATGGTGAGTAAGGGCTTTACAACAGGTCACAAATCTAAATGCACTGTGATAAACACTATCTAACTTTTGTAAACAATGTGCAGATGCAGGCATTTATGAATGCACTATAATCAATAACTGATAAAAAAGTAGCAGAAACCAGTTTCTTTCTTGCCTCAAAAAAGAAACAGGACTTTTTTTGAAAATAAAATCCCAACTTTAGTCTCAATTTTTTTTTTTTTTTTTTTACAAGATTTTCAACCTTTATTTTTTTTTAAAGCAGGCAGTCATCAAGCCGGATACAGAGATATTTAACGCTGGAGACAAGCTTAAAGCACATACTGTACATCCAACCACCTGAATTATGTGGGTAATCAGACCAGGCTATCAGCACTCCCAAACCAGGGTCACATCCATCACCAAAGCATGCGAGTAAACTCAAAAGACAATAGAAGTAACACACGCATGTCCATGCAATGATATGGCAACCGGTCCAGGGTGTATTCCCATTTCAAACTCTGCCCCACTGCATGCTGGGATAGGCTCCAGCCCCCAGCAACCCTGAATAGGATTAAGCGAGTTAGATAATGAAAAGATGGGCCGACTCATAGATACAACGAGAAAAAAAGAAAAAAAAAAAGGCTAGTAATAACCTTCAAAGATTAATATTGAGGCTCGGTCATAAATGAGACAAGTAATGGCACTATATGCTTGGCAGATTTGAAGAGGAAGAAAACAACTGGAGTGGCGTTCTGAGGGAGATCAGCTTTGCATCTGGTTCCTCCATCGTGGGAGTGCGTCTGAACACCAGGCGTCTCAACAAGCTCTAGGTACTCTGGCGCAGCCCTGCTGGAGAAAGAGGGAATAGAGCCCCGGGAAGCTGTCACAGGAGGTTTTCGTGCATCACTGATACTCCTCGATCCATCAAAGAATTCAACAGATTCCCGGGGAGCACCTTAAGAATGAAAGCATCCCAAACTGGACAGGTCTGGGAATGAAGGGCATATTGCATTAAAAGATTTGTCACTTCAGTGAGGAGAACTGAGGACTCTCAATGCTTCGCTCAGTCTGCCAAGCCCATGAGTGGAATAGACTTTGAGAAAGTGTGTGATTTAAATTTACGGTTACTTTTGTGTGCAGAACATGCAGAATTCATTTTACTCCAACAGATTTGTATTTAAGAAGTTTTGTTATTCCATGAAATTTGAAAAGTTGGATAAAAAAAAAAGGGTTGCATGAGGGAAAAACACAAGGTTTCTGAATTTTGTAATGAATTGACCACATAAATATTCACCAGCAGCAAGATTTTTTTTTTCACTCAATAAAGTAATAGAAACCCTTCAATACTCACTTATGATGGCAGCAACACTCATGTGCTCAAAACTGCAATGTTGAACTCACAATGTATTTTTATGAAAGAAACAGCAGAGGGCACCATAATTCACTATTCTAAATTGGCAAACATGGCAAGCTCAGCTGTCCGCGAAAGATTTTTTCACCGTCAGCAACGTCCTTGTAGTTGTTCTTCAGCTCTTCAGCCTACCGCCTGCAGAGTGAATAGCCCATTAAATTCCCTTTTTAATGTCTGCAGATGCATAACTGAAATAGATCAACACTGCAGGGCATGATGTCGTCAGCCTTCGCAAGCTAGTGTCTCACATAATGTCGTGTTAACAGGAGCATTCAGTGAAATTCCAAAAGTTCAGGCACAGGCTAATTGCTATTCTGCGCCATTATGGCTCAATTCAAAGGAGGATCGGAAAAGCACATACAAGCGCGAGTTTGCTTTGAAATTTGTGTAGTAGGGAGGTGGGGAAACTGTAAAAGCCCAAACAAAAACATGGGACAATGCCTCCCTGCTTCTAAAGTAAAAAAAAAAATACCTCCAATCTCCTACCAAAGAGATCCAGGATGATAATGACCACAAGACACATGGCATTTGGAATAATATATATATCTATATTGTTTAATAATGAAAGGATTCCTTTCTCTCTTTCTTGAGTTACAGACAACATATCACTAGCCAATACAATAAATGACATTGAATAATAGACTATTATTAGCACCTCTAGACACAATCATCTTTGTATTGGTTTCAACGTTCTGCTTATATAGCCACAACAGTTACAGTCTACATGTGGGTTATGTACACTGGCATTAGCGAAGACATTTGTTTACATACTGCAGCAAAATATAGAATCAGCTATACAAATGTCCAAAACACAAATGAATGGCTCATTAGATTTTTGAAGGGAAAATTGTTTTAGCTTTGAAAACATTTACAAACAAATAGACAAAAAAATGTTATTTGCAACATGGTGGTGAATTGGCTTCACATCAGAAAATCTTACAAAGCAATTTAAAAGGCCTCTTGTTCCGCAAGGGAACCCAAAACAATGAAACGCATGGATTGTCCCAAATATTTCCTCTAGAACGTGTACAAAACAGTTTTATCCTCATGTTGCGACCAGAATAATTTTACTTCCTCATATTCAAAAACCACCACAATTCACTGCACACAAATAACAAAAAATGTGGAGATAATACAAAATATCGATGAGCTCAACCTCATCTATGTGTTATAACATGGCAATAGACAAAAAACGAACAAACAAAATCCCATATGCAAAGCCATATCCAAAGGTGCATCTTTTCCTTCTCATTTCTCCTTTTGGTCGGTGCAAGAAGGCCACACACGTCGTACGAGGCTCACACGCCCCAACCATAGTAGCAGCATAAGCTTAAAATGAATAACATTAAATCACCATTTTGGAAAAACAGAAAAAAATAATTTTTACCTCCTTATCTGAAGCCTATGAACAGTTCTGATATTCAGACCAGATAAAAATCTCAAAGCGCTGACATCCCCCTGTTCTTTTTCTTGATCATAATTCAGATTCAACAAAAGGAAAAAAATCTATTTGTATCCAATTTGCAGTGCTTTTTATACAGCACCCATTTAAACTGATAACTGTGCACAACCACAGAATTACATTGTCTTTATGGAAGGCATCTCTACACTTTGGATGCTGAAAGTCCATTTTTATTCAACGCCAGCTAAAAATACAACACAGCCCCTGTAATAGACAATTATTGGTCACATGCCCCAGACTTATAGATATACAATCTACAAACAAAATGTACAAACTGCAGGTGGTAAAGATAATGAATGCACTTTTAATACTTTGAATTAATTTTTTTCAGAGAAATTAAAAGGATACGTTTGTTCTATGTATTAAATCTTTCACCGAAAGATGTACAAAGGTTCACACATTACATAATGTCAAAAAATACTTTCCATCCGTCTTGGCCTAATAAGGGCAATAGTTTAAAGGTTAAGGAGGTATTCCCTACCGACTTCAAATTAAACTGCTGTTAACCTCTGGTACCATTTAAGATGAGTTCTTGTCGGCAGCTGTCGCTATATTTCAGAGCCTCCCATGAATGGTAGCAACCATTTAAATCTTTATTTTCAGTTTGAAATTCAGTATAGTAAATAATTACTGTTTCACCATATGCATGTGCATCATGTTATCTCAGGATCTAATTTTAAGTATACTCAGATGGAGAAAATTTTGTCCATTTTATTGTCCTTGGTGATAAATTAATAGCTGTAAAGTAAAAAAAAAAAAAAAAACCGAAGTAATAGCATCGTTTTGAATAATCTACCTTCGAACCATCATGTTGAGGTGAGTCTTACACCTTCAAAACTAAAGTTGATGGAAAAATGAAGTCTATTGTTTACGTAAATAAATCAAATGATAGGTACCAGGGACATCTAGCCTGGGTTAAGTTTATGTTGTCATTAAAAAAAAACAGATTCAAACAGGAATATGACAACAGTGTAATTAGTAATTAGAAAACCAAAGAAAACTAATTATGAAATCGCTGAGATGATAGCAAAATGATTTTACTTCAAATATCAAATTTTGCACTAAGGCTGCACAATTGAAACCTGACATCACAATTTACCTTATAGACTGCCATCTTTGAAATTATTCACTCATCAGTATAGTTAAAATTTCCTCACATTCATAAGGCTAAAGCTATCAAGACCTTGTAAAAATGATTATCAATCATTTGTATGCAAACCATCTCCCAGTGCTCAAATTGAAGCTCAGGATCACCAAGATGGATACCTAATAAATCCATTATTGAAAGATATGTTATAAATATATAAGTATGTGAAAATTTTTATTAAGATAATGAATGGGCTTGCAGGACAAAATGAATCTGTACAAATCTGTATTTATGTTATACGCACAGATGCATAATGAATGAGAATAGTGAAAAGGAATCTCATCTGCCATCTAGGAAAAAATAAAAACAAAATGAACTATAATTGGTTTGCATTTAGCTTGCTACATTGTCATTTTGGTTTAAAAACAGAATTCAAAGCCTTGTCTGATTATATGCTCATTTATATTCACAAAAATACACAAGAGAAAAATGCATAAATGAAAAACAATTAGTGGAACAAATTATTATTTATTATTATTATTATTACTATTACCACCACCACTGACTGTAGGGGTAATAAATTAAAAATATTATTCAGGGGAAATTAATGTAATATTTAGAGGGCTAATTCCATTCACAAAGATGTACAACTTCATTTCCAGAAAAGTTGGGATGCTGTGTAACATGTAAATAAATGCAGAATGCAATGATTTTCAATTCATTTGAACTTTCTATTCATTTAAATAGTACAAAAAATATATCAGATGTTTAAAATTAAATAGTTATCATTTTGGGGAAAACGTGCTCATTTTCAATTTGATAGCAGCAACACATTTCGAAAAAGTTGGCACAGGGATGTTTACCACTGTGTTGCACCACGTCTTCTTCAATCAATACTCTGCGTTTGGGAACCAAGGAGACCAACTGCTGTAGTTTTGAAAGCAATTTTTTTCCCCCATTCTTGCTTCATGTAGGATTTCAGCTGCTCAGTACTTTACAGTCACCTTTGACATATTTTTACATTTCATAATGCATCAAATATTCTCAGTGGGTGACATGCCTGGACTGCAGGCAGACCACTTTAGCTGCCTGACACTTTTACTACAAAGCCTTGTTGTTGTAATATGTGCAGGGTATGGTGTTTGGCATGGTGTTGCTGTAATGAGCAGGGCTTTCCCTTGAAAAAGGCATCTACATGGCAGTAAATATTGCACCAAAACCTGTATATATTGTTCACCATGTGCAAGTTATCCACGCCATGCGTACTAATGCACCCCCATACCATCATGGATGTTGGCTTGAGAATTGTCTGCTGATAATAAGCTGGATGAGCCCCTCTACTCTTAAGCCCAGAGGATGTGGCATCCATGATTTCCAAAAAGAATTTCACATTTTGATTTGTCAAACCACAGAGCAGTTTTGCACTTTGACTTCTTCTCTGGGCCCAAGATCATTTCAAATGTGCTGAGGCAGTGTCTCTGGACCTTGGTTATATTTGCTTAAATCCCTACATGGCAGAGTTCCGACTTGCATTTGCAGATGCAATGACAAACTGCGATCACTGACAATGGTTCACAGATATGTTCCTGAGTCCATGCAGTGATTTCCACTAAGACTTTTATCTGCTTTTGGAGTGCTACCTGAGTACCTGAAAATTACAGCCATTCGATACTGGATTTTAGCCTTGTCCCGTACATACAGAGATTTTTCTGGATTCTCTGAATCTTGATGATATTATGTAATATAGAGGGTAAATTCTCCGAATTTTTTGCAATTTTAAAGTCAAAAATGTTCTTAAATTGTTTAACTATTTCCCCATGCAGGTTTTAATGGTGTTTCAGCCTTCAACATATTAACTTATGAAAGACTTTTTATACCCAATCATGTAACTTACCTGTAGCTAAACAATCTGCCAGTTGTCTTTTTTTTAGCATCAAGCCACTTTTGTAACTTGCAGGTTGGAGCCCTTGTGAATCAATGTTTAGTAAAATGCTTTAGAAACTTGATTTTCAAAAAAATATACACATATATACACATTATAGTGACTTCTGGTACATTTTTGCAAGAGAATTACATTCCCGCGTCTAAAAACGATAAACTGGAAGTGATGTAGATCGAAGTGGAAGGGTTGAATTCCATAATAATTAACATTAAGAAATATGGATTCCAATGCCGAGTCTTTTAAATATGTATTCATAAAAAATCTTCACGAAATTCTTAACTAAAAAAAAAGGCCAGGTGGAGATAATAAGGGAATGTGTAAATAATTCATTCGCCGCTTTGAAGCAAAGCCCGGAGGAGGCGGAGAAAAAGATGTCACAACATCATTTCCCAATTAAAAGTTGACATTGCATCTCATAAGAGAAAGCTAATTGCAACTGGTTAATTGAAATTGTCAGCACTCTCCGAGCCCAGACGTCTCTCACTGCGGAAAGATGCAAGTAGGTCTCCAAATCGACAACTCTGTGCATAGAGAATCTCACACGAATGGTCGTCGTATATGTAAGTTGAGTCAGGAGCTAAATTTGGCATTTGTAGCGAGCTTCAGTGAGCAACAAACCCACAATTTACTCAACGCATTTCATAAGAACACCAAGAATATTATTTTCTGTTTATCGTGACTGAATTGTGTAATTTTATTGGGGGGTAAAAAAAGCACTATTTCCGTTAGTGCCTTTACTCCCATTCGCGACATCTTAGCGTGAAGCTGCTTTCACGCCAGACGATCAATCAAATCATTGCAGTCTGTTTATTTACATTTAACATAGTGTCCAAACTTTTTTGGAAATGGGGTTGTACTGAAAGGGTATCAAGAGTGTTAATATATAGCAAAAGAATTCAAATATCCCTATTTTTCATGTACAAAACCCAAGACCAGTGAAGTTGGCACATTGAGTAAATAGTAAATAAAAACAGAATACAATGATTTGCAAATCCTTTTCAACCTATATTCAATTGAATACAATGCAAAGATAAGTTACTTAATGTTCGAACAGGTAAATTTTGTAATTTTTTGCAAATATTACCTCATTTGGAATTTGATGCCTGCAACATGTTTCAAAAAAGCTGGCACAAGTGGCAAAAAAGACTGAGAGTTGAGGCATGCTCATCAAACACTTATTTGGAACATCCCACAGGTGAACGGGCTAATTGGGAACAGGTGGGTGCCATGATTGGGTATAAAAGCAGCTTCCCTGAAATGCTCAGTCATTCACAAACAAGGATGGGGCAAACGTCACCACTTAGTGAACAAATGCGTGAGCTGATTGTCGAAAAGTTTAAAAACAACATTCCTCAATGAGCTATTGCAAGAAATTTAGGGATTTTATCATCTACGGTCCGTCATATCGTCAAAAGGTTCAGAGAATCTGGAGAAATCACTACACGTAAGCGACAAGGCTGAAAACCAACATTGAATGCCCGTGACCTTCGATCCCTCAGGCGGTACTGCATCAAAAACCGACATCAGTGTGTAAAGGACATCACCACATGGGCTCAGGAACACTTCAGAAAACCACTGTCAGTAACTACAGTTCGTCGCTACATCTGCAAGTGCAAGTTAAAACTCTACAATGCAAAGCGAAAGCCATTTATCAACAGCACCCAGAAACGCTGCTGGCTTCACTGGGCCCAAGCTCATCTAAGATGGACTGATGCAAAGTGGAAAAGTGTTCTGTGGTCTGATGAGTCCACATTTCAAATTGTTTTTGGAAACTGTGGACGGACCAAAGAGGAAAAGAACCATCCGGACTGTAATAGGTGCAAAGTTCAAAAGCCAGCATCTGTGATGGTATGGGGGTGTATTAGTGCCCAAGGCATGGGCAACGTACACATATGTGAAGGCACCATTAATGCTGAAAGGTACATACAGGTTTTGGAGCAACATATGTTGCATCCAAGCAACGTCTTTTTCATGGACGCCCCTGCTTATTTCAGCAAGACAATGCCAAGCCACATTCTGCACGTGTTACAACAGCATGGCTCCGTAGTAAAAGAGAGCAGGTACTAGACTGGCCTGCCTGTAGTCCAGACCCGTTTCCCATTGAAAATGTGTGGCGCATTATGAAGCGTAAAATACGACAGCAGAGAGCCCGGACTGTTGAACAACATAAGCTGTACATCAAGCAAGAATGGGAAAGAGTTCCACCTGAAAAGCTTCAAAAATTGGTCTCCTCAGTTCCCAAACGTTTACTGAGTGTCGTTAAAAGGAAAGGCGATGTAACACAGTGGTAAAAAAGCCCCTCTGCCAAGTTTTTTGCAATGTGTTGCTGCCTTTAAATTCTATGTTAATGATTTTTTGCAAAAAAAAAAGTTTCTCAGTTTGAACATTAAACATCTTGTCTTTGCAGTGTATTCAATTGAATATAAGTTGAAAAGGATTTGCAAATGATTGTATTCTGTTTTTATCTACGATCTACATAACGTGCCAACTTCAGTGGTTTTGGGTTCTGTATAAGCATGTAGCCATGTTCCTCAAAGACTGTAGGTTGAGCTTTGCAACCACAGAGGGGACGACTATCCTCAGCCAAGGTGCAACCACTCCTACTGAAGTTGGACACAAAGCCTATCCAATGACTGCCAAGCCCACCAATAGTGAGTGACACAAACTCCAACCAATAGAAGCTGAGCATTTAATATACATCCAAAAAGAGAGACCCAATCAATCAATTCTGCCACAGTGCAAAGTTCCTGCTATGTATAGCAGCTATACAGGAGCAGCCAATCAGAATTCTGCAACAGTTATTAAGTCAAAGGCAAAATCTTTTGGTTTACCGACAGGCCACAGTCACGTCCATCTAAACGCATTCACACTTCTCAACAAAACGTAAAATTATGGAACATTACTATCGCTACTTATTAAGGTGCTTCGGCAAATTTCTTTAAAAGTAATACATCTTACTGAAGATAAAAGCTTATTGAGACTTGAAACACTTTCATTAGTACCCATCAACACTGTAAATTCCTTCCACGTTTCTTTCATTCAGATGTAAAAAAAGCAATGCATGAACATTCAACAAAAAGGAATCTTTCTTGTGTATCCTGCACGGACATTACATTGTTACATGAACAAGATGCTCCACAAATGGTACAGACCTTTTCTTTCCAGCAAATACCTCTTAACCCCCTCCAAATCTGATTTCACATTTTTTTCCATTTTGGATCTTATTTTACAATCCAAGTAAACTATTTGATAAAATGGACATTTCCCCAAGAGAAAAAGATAAAACTGCACTCATGGCACAGGAAGTCTACCGACCCGCCAAATCGCAACAAGGGCCATAGCACCTTTAAAAAAAAAAAAAGTGAAAGATGATTGGAATGAGCCATAATTAAAAATGAAGGTCAGACTGATATCACTTTATGTGAGCAAGACTCAGCCAACAGCCTGGCCACATCAACTTTTGTTTCAATGAACACTCAAACACTTGTGGCAGACTCAGCAGTTTTATCGATGATCTTGTTCATCACATAGCAATTTTCTGGCCTCATATTAAAGCTGCAGACAAAAATATGTGAGCTGATTCCTACTTGACTACTTCGATTGCAATCAATATAATCACGTCTTATTTCAAGCCTGTTAAAATCGGTCCTGTTCCCCTTCTCTGGGCTATCACTCAGGACCACACATGGAAAAGAATACAGTATACCAGGAGAGGGAAGCATGAAAAATCTCTATTATCCACACAATGACACTTCAGAGTGTGGTGAGAGGAGAAAAGTGCCTCATAAGCATATCTCTTTATAATATAATTCACTGCGAATGTGTTTTCACAGAACACTGCTGCTTTTTCTCCCGTCATAAAAAATATGATGTAATATACAGTAGAAATGCAAAAAAATTCTAGCATTAGATAACCAATGGGAATTTTTATGATTTTAGCAGTGCACTGTATACTGGAGCTGAAATTGATTGTTCAGCTCATTTCAACTTAATGGGCACCAGAAGTTCAGACTAAGCTGCTTCAAAAAATACGAAAGACATGCCTCTGGCGGCATGACTGGGAAATTAATTAACTAGATTGAAAACCGTAGGAACCTAATCCTTAGTATAACCAGAATTACACAGAGAAGTTAAGAAAGGCTGTTGAGAAGCGAAAGAGAAGTCCTCCATCAGGAAATTTCTGATGCTTTTCAAAGCGCAATCTTATTTTTCAAAAAACTTACTTTTTTAATACAGTACAAAAATTTACTGCCAGCTCAACATACATTTTCCAAAACCACCTACAAGATACATTATCTCCATTAATCTGAATTGGAGAAGAAATGGAATTTGTCACCAGTGGTTCACCAAACAACAGAGGTGAATTTAACTACTCCTGAACATTTTTTATATACCACAACTGTGTGCCTGTGAGTAAAATTTTCAAATTTGAGATGAACCAGAACTGAATAGTCTGTTGTGGGCAGTGTTTCATGGCCGAATGTTGTCCATGTTTCAAAATGGTCCTGTGATCTTTACAATCATTGAATGATGGGAGAAATGACACTTTGAGACTCACAATAGGCACACGTTCCCACAAAAGAGTTGAGAAGCTACTAATCAAAGTGCCAAGTAAATATCACAAATCATCCCTTAAAACTGCTTAATGTAAGCAAGTACTGGTATAATTTGGGCAGCAGTACCTTTTAACACTTTTAGGCTGCCCTTGGGAATCAAAGCATCTGATTACACTGACCAAAGTATTTAGAAACCACCTGGTCAAGAAACAATGTTCCATAGAAACCCACTCACATCCCCGCAGCTGCAGAACTTCCACTGTGCCCAGCACAGCTCCACACACCAATGCTCTACAAAACCTTAAAAATGGCATTACATGCCTAACATTGCATGAAGCTGAAGACATACTGTGATTAGACAGCATCATAAGCACCAATGAGAGGGTACAAATGACAGCTGAGTGGCTAATAAATTCAGCACAGTATCACTCTATAAGCTATGCTTGCAGGACTTGATTATTGCGACGCAATATGAAACACTTAAGACAAATCAGCATTTTTATATCACAGGAGATACATGTAAAATCAGTGGGACTGCTACATCTGCTACAACAAAAATAAAAATATATTTATAGCTTCTTTATCTAAGTCGGGGGAAAAGTCATCACATATCCACCCCATTCTTGTCTTGAGGGGGGACATTAGATGACTCCAATGGAGTTCAAAGTAGCAATACTGTTAGTTTACTTCGCACTCCACCTGCATTGACATTTTCGAGGGCTGCATGTATCAATATTTTTTTTTTTTCCTGGAAACATCACAGCAACATATCATTCATAACCCTAGGAAACTCCTTAAAGAATCCGGAAGGATAAAATGGTGTCTACTGGGTGTACGAGGAGAGTTTTCCCTCAGGGAGCCTTCTGTCAGTATTTTCAGAGCTGGATCAAAAGTCTCAAAAGATCTTTCCCTGAAAACTAATCAGGAAAACACAAAAGTATGAAACAAAATGAAAACATCAAAAAATATTCTGTCCAGCTCAAAAAATTGATAATTTTGTAAGGGCCACCAGAAAATACTGTACCGAGTCTTCCTTAGGTAAATAAAGAAAAGATCCATCTAAAAGCATGTGCAAATCTCGAACGTGGCAAAGCAGCACTAGAGGGTGGCATTGCGCAGCAGCCAAAGATAACAAAACTTTAAGAACCAACAGAAAAGAAATGGCAGACATGTTTCACATGGATTACGGTTGTTAGCTTTTAAAAGGTTAATATTTCTAATACACATTTATAAAATCCTGCTACGTAAATAATAAATCCCTATATTTTGTTCAAAGCTGCTGAAACCAAAGTGTTAGAAATCCAAAACTCCTGTGAAAGGCTAGGAGGTTTATGCTATGGCAAAGCCATGGGTTTGGATTTCAGTCTTTGATTCTGAGTTTTGCTGGGTGAGGTACCGGTTCCTTTGGGGGTAAGGGATAAAGAGGAGAAAAACAAAAATTATTAATTATTATTTATCCTTCCAGAGGGGAATAGGGGGGGCAGGGGGGAGGCCGAGGAGAGGCCCCCCATTGAGTGGAGGAGAGGAAGGGAGAGGTGGCCATGGGGCGAGGGAACATCGCCAGCAGGCATTGGCAGTGTCACCGGCTCCACCTGATTGACAGACGACTCGATGTTAGTAACCGGCGAGACTGAATCGAGGCTGAGCGGGGTGGCTTCAGAAGAGGCAGGGTTGCTCACCCGGAAGCATTTCTCCTTGTGAGCCTTCAGCATGTTGGAGAAGCGGAAGCGCTGGCCACACACGTCACAGGGGTACGGCTTCTCACCCGTGTGCGTCCGGCGATGGCGCTTCATGTTGGGCCGACTCGTGAAGCTCTTACCACAGATCTCGCAGATGTATGGCTTCTCTCCTGCCACATTAGCACAAAACATGAAATATAACACGGGAAATATGCACGCAAATACACATTGCAAACACTGTGTACATAACAGCTACAGGTCAGCTGGGTAATTCCTCCTTTAAATTCCCTAAGGTTTCTTACCAGTGTCAATCACAAGTCAATGCGCTCTTTTATTAGTTCTAAAGACTTACTGGAACGTGTTGGGAACTATTTTCTTCAAGGATTTAAAGGACCTGGATTTTAAAGGAGCTCATCACCATGGGCGGCATGGTGGCATAGTGGTTAGCACTACTGCCTCACAACAAGTAGGCCGTGAGTTCGAATCCGGCCTGAGGCCTTTCTGTGTGGAGTTTGCATTTTCTCCCCGTGTTCGCGTGGGTTTCCTCCGGGTACTCCGGTTTCCCCCACCCATCCAAAACATGCAATATAGGAACCCTCCCTCCCTCCTGCATGGCTGTGTGTGAATGTTTGGTGGTGGTCGGAGGGGCCGTAAGCGCATACTGGCAGCCACGCTTCCGTCAGTCTGCCCCAGTCAGTTTACCACCATCAGAGTGTGAATGAATAATGCCTCCATTGTAAAGCGTCTTTGAGTGTCCAAAAAAGCGCTATATAAAACTGATGCATTATAATTATTACCGCTGCCGGCCGCATTAGGACATTTTCGCATAAAAATGACGGGGAGGTCTACCAAACGGGAAGCATGTAGCCAATGTGGTAAATTATTTGGAAGCTGCCGCTAAATTTTAAGTTTAAGTAGCAGACAAATGCAGATCTCCACAACCTTTCATTTCACACACAAATTCTGTTAGCTAAGTAACAAGGTACTTAACTCGCTTCATTTAAATAGCATCATCAGATAATTAGCCAATTTATTGGCTAACGTACTCTACATGGCTGTGATGACTACAAAAACCGTAAACTTCACATGCAATTTTTTTTAGCAAAGTTAGCTAGCCAGCTGGGTAAATGCGTTCTTCATTCATTTAATGAAAATCATCAAGCTTCTTGTCGAATAGCTAGCTACACAGATATCCACGAAGACTTTTTATTTCACATGCAAATTTTGTTGGGTAAGAATTAACTTAGCCAGCTACTGAATTTAAAACCTCATCAGATGATTAGCCAAATTGCTAGACGTTAGCTATCATAGCAATTCTATGGAGCCAACTATGCAGATATTCATGAGGAAGAGATATACTAGTTCTATGATGGTTACTTGAGGTTTGAAAACAAGCTAAGATTTTTCACATGCTTCAGCAACAGCGTAAAAATAGTGCTTTTAATCTTCAAATGTCCATATAAAACTTAATATGATTAATACAGAATGCATAATGCCCCGAGTGACTAAAATATATAAATACAATGGAAAAGTTAAGACGGATTGGTCAAGATGGAATCAGATTATGATTTGAAATTGAGCAGAATGGCTTTCTTGGGATGCAGCTCCTGAGCATGTGCAGTAACCATGGCAAAGCCCATTTTATTATTTATCCGACTGTAAATGATTTCTATTCTGAATGAATGCCAATCCAAGATCGTACCACAGTACAAATGCATTATTGGCAGCAGACTACAGCACCATTCAGTGCTACTACATCAGAGTAATAGTAGGTTTTTTCTCCATCGTTCTGCATTACTGAGACCATGGACTACACCTCTACTTAACCACATTGGAGTAAGTTCATCACATAGTCGCACAACAGCACCACAGCAACTGTCCATACCAGTGTGAGTCTTCATATGCTCATCGAAGTACTGCTTCATGTTAAAGTCCTTGCCACACCACTGACACATAAACTGCTTGTGTCCAATGTGGATGCTCATGTGGGAGCGCAGTTGGTATTTATATTGGAAGCGCTCACTGCAGTTCTGCAACAAAGAAGGCAGCTTACTATGCATCTTTGCAGCTGGTTGTGGACATTTGTGCAAGCATATAGAATGTCGATACGTTTATAATTTTTTAGAGCAGGTTGATATGAGGTATAATATTGGACCGTACCTCACACTTGAACGGCTTCTCCCCAGAGTGCTGTAGGGAATGCACTTTGAGGGACATGCTGCGCTTGAAGGACTTGCCGCATGTCTCACAGGTGAAGGGCATGTCCTTCGTGTGCGCTAGGGTTACAAAAGAGAGGAAGCTTGAAGTGAAGCCCCAGATAATTACCAAAACTGACATGGTTAAACAATAATAGTAAAAAATAAATAAACAAATAAAAAATCAGGGAATTAGATGCTTGTTGAATCCTAGTAACAGACCCAAGCTAGGGTCTTCAGTTCCTCTAAAGTTGCTGTCAATCATGAATACCAATAAATTAAATTTTTCCTGACATCTTTAGCATGATTATCAATCAGGGGGTAACATCTTATGTCGTTGTTTATGTCGCCAGTGATTAGCGGTCATATTTCGACGTGTAGCGGACTGCTGCAAACCAGGAAACCAAAGCCAATTCAGGCAACGCTGTGACATACCAACCATACAGTGATACATTGTTTCAATAACGTTTGGCTGTCTTCATAAAACTTTCTCGACTTTTGAGAATTTCAAGTCAGTCTTTGCATTTATTTATTTAGTTAGTTAATTAGTAAGAGTCCATGTCTGTACTTCAAAAAATGCAAATCTTTCATCTAATCTGATTTAACGCCGATCTCCCAACTGGATATCTCCAGATATACTCAGCAACAAAAGTTTCTGTGACACCAATATTGTTAATTATTTTTCATAACGCAATTATGAAATTGTCATATATGGTGATATCAGACTGAAACAGTACACGTAAACACAACATTGAAATGGAAATCACGAAAATGCGAGAAAATGACTTTTCACGTGAAAATGTGCGTAAATCATGCTTGTGGATGGTGTAATGTGAATATAGGCCACTAGATGGCAGTATTTACCTTTTTTGTTAAGCTCAGACTGGAGTCATGTTTAGACATGTCCTGGACATGTCTGGGGCAAGTCTCAGAAAATTAAAAAAAAGAGGTCTAAATGTGGGTGGGGTCTGCAAAAGAGTATATAAGGAAAAGAATTGAGACAGTAAAGTAGTAGGAGAAATTGCAAGAAGATGACCAGACCTGCCATTCTGTTCAAGACCTGTGACGTTTCTTTTGTGGATTTCTTTGCCTGTGTTTGAGCATTTTCATTATCCAGGACATCACCAAGCCACCCCACCAAAAAGGGACTGTAATTATTTCTGTTCTGTTCGCATATCAGTCTGTTAGACTATGTTAGCAAGTTCAAGGAAAGATTGCGTGCAGCTTGTGACCTTGCCAAAGAGAACTTGAAATCAAGTCAGGGAAAAATGAAAACTTGGTATGATCATAAGGCTAGAAGCCGTGAGTTTAAACCAGGAGAAAAGGTCCTTGTGTTGTTTCCCTTGCAGTCCAATCCATTGCAGGCTAGATTTCATGGTCCTTATGAAATTCTGACAAAACTCAATGATCTCAATTACATTGTGAAGACTCCAGATAGGAGAAAACCAAAACAATTGTGTCATATTAACATGCTAAAGCCTTATCATGACAGAAATGCTAGGGTTGCAGCTGTCACTTCAGATTCTCCAATGGTCGAAACGTGTGAAGATGAGGGGGAGTTTCAAGATGATGAACCAAGAATTAAAGTTGAAGTTCTTTCATGTAAATTGTCAAACACTGAAGTGTTGCAAAATCTTGATGTAAAACTCCAGCACTTAGAACCCTCACAGAGAGATCAGTTTGAAAGGTTGATCAAGAAATATGAGGATTTGTTTCCTGATGTTCCAAAGAGAGTTACTATAGCCTCTCATGATGTAGATGTTGGTGATGCCAAACCAATAAAACAGCATCCATACTGGATGAATCCTGAAAAGAGAAAGATTGCTGAGAAAGAGGTTGAGTACATGTTAAAACATGATATTATCAGACCCTCCAACTCCAATTGGAGTTCACCCTGTATGCTAGTTCCAAAACCTGATGGAAGTACTAGATTCTGTACAGATTATCGCAAAGTCAAAGCTGTAACTAGAACTGATGTGTTTCCAATACCTAGGATTGATGATTGTATTGATAGTGTAGGGCAAGCAAAGTTTCTGACCAAGATTCATTTATTGAAGGGTTATTGGTGTGTGCCTTTAACTGAGAGGGCCAAGAGCATCTCTGCTTTTGCCACACCATCTGGGTTGTACCAGTATGAAGTCCTACCCTTTGGCATGAAAAATGCCCCAGCCACGTTCCAAAGGATGATACAGTCTACAATCGCCGGATTGCCACACACGGGTGCATACGTCGATGACCTGATCACATGGAGTGACTCTTGGGAAGAACATATAAAAGATGTAGAGACGTTGTTCCAGCGCCTGACCCAGGCTAACCTGACTGTTAACCTGAACAAGAGTGACTTTGGTTGTGCTACTGTCACCTATCTTGGCTACGTCATAGGCCAGGGTAAGGTGGCACCCATAAATGCTAAAGTCCAAGCCATCATGGACTTTCCAGTTCCTGACAACAAAAAAGCTTTGCGCCGCTTCCTTGGAATGATCGGGTACTACCGCAAGTTCTGCAAGAACTTTGCTGAGATTGCTCTCAGTCTAACTAACCAACTGAAGAAAGGCGTAAAGTTCACCTGGGATGATGCATGCCAGAGAGCCTTCGATCACCTGAAGTCTCTGCTGTGTCACTTCCCCGTGCTCAAATCTCCTGACTTCAACAAACCGTTCTCCATCGCGGTCGATGCTAGCGACCAAGCTTGTGGATCTGTGCTCCTACAGAGAAGTGACTCTGATGACATTGAGCATCCCGTGGCATACTTCTCCAGGAAGTTCAATCGCCACCAAAGGAACTATTCCACAATAGAGAAGGAACTGTTGGCTCTGGTCCTTTCTTTACAACACTTTGAGGTTTATGTTTGTACAGGACAAAAGCCAATGATTGTGTACACTGACCACAATCCGTTAATGTTTTTGAGTAAGATGAAAAACAAGAATCGGAGATTGTTGAATTGGAGTTTGATTTTACAGGAGTTTGACTTGGAAATTAAGCATGTGAAGGGTACAAACAATGTAATTGCTGATTGCTTATCCCGTGTTTGAATGTGTATATCATGTGTTTGAATATTGTATGATATGTATATATAGACAAGTGTTCACTTAACCATTTTGTATTGAAAAGAAAAATTTTGCCTTTATGAGTCAAAATTTTTCCCTTTTGGAATGGAGGTGTAATGTGAATATAGGCCACTAGATGGCAGTATTTACCTTTTTTTGTTAAGCTCAGACTGGAGTCATGTTTAGACATGTCCTGGACATGTCTGGGGCAAGTCTCAGAAAATTAAAAAAAAGAGGTCTAAATGTGGGTGGGGTCTGCAAAAGAGTATATAAGGAAAAGAATTGAGACAGTAAAGTAGTAGGAGAAATTGCAAGAAGATGACCAGACCTGCCATTCTGTTCAAGACCTGTGACGTTTCTTTTGTGGATTTCTTTGCCTGTGTTTGAGCTTTTTCTTCATCCAGGACATCACCAAGCCACCCCACCAAAAAGGGACTGTAATTATTTCTGTTTTTTCTTATTTATCAATCTTGGTCTTTAGTTGTAGGTTGTTATTAGTCTTTGTCTTTGTTAAAAATTAAATGTGTTTTAGTTGTTAAAACTGTGTTTGTCATCCCTTGCTGTTGCTGTTGTGTTATAAATGTAATAACAAATTGGGGCCATAACAATGGCAATAAAAGAGGAGAATTTTTGGAATGTTCACATTGTGCCTGATGAACGACGGAAGCATCACTTATCGAAAACACAGCCATTTCGGATCAGGAACTCTACCCTCTAAATGCCAAGACTGTCTGAAAATGATCGGTGGAGGGCCATTGGGATGATTGAATCCGGAACCTCGCAGAGGGAAGTTGCTCATCGCCTGAATGTCCACCGAAACACCATTTGGAACTTATGGCAGCGTCATCAGCAGACAAGACATGTCAGAGACCGTCCTCGCAGCGGCCGTCCACGAGTAACCACTCCCAGACAGGACAACTGGATTCGAGCAACCCATCTCCGAAATCGATTCCAACCTGCAACCATAACTGCAAGAACGATACCTGGTTTGAGGCGACTGTCTGCACAGACAATCCGTCGCCGTCTCCGTCATTTTGGCATTGTCCCACGTCGGCCAGCAAGACGTCCAATACTCACAGTACAACACCGACGACTGCGTCTACAGTGGGCACAACAACATCGACGGTGGATCCAACGTCAGTGGGATCTTGTACTCTTCACTGATGAATCAAGATTCATGCTTAACCGATGTGATGGTCGTTTACGTGTATACCGTCGACGTGGAGAACGTTATGCCAACAACTGTGTTCAGGAATTTGATCGTTTTGGAGGTGGTAGTGTCATGATTTGGGGAGGGATCACGGCTAGAAACAGAACAGATTTGCTTGTTATTGATGGAAATCTGACAGGTCAAAGATATCGCGATGAAGTGCTACGGCCATTGGTGGTACCGTTTTTGATGCAACATGGTCCCGGAATAACGCTGCAACATGATAACGCCAGACCACACGTTGCAAGGATTGTACAGCAGTATCTGATGCAACAACATGTCAATGTCCTCCCATGGCCAGCCAGATCCCCAGACATGTCCCCAATCGAGCATCTTTGGGACGAGATGGATCGACGTTTGCGGCGGTTGGATAACCCGCCAGCTACACTCCAGGAATTGCGACAACGTCTACGTCAGATTTGGAATGACATCCCACAGCAATTTCTGGCACATCTGATTCGGTCCATGCGCCGGAGATGCGTTGCTTGCATCATGGCACGAGGAAGTCACACCCGGTATTGAAGTGTGAAAGTCACAATTGGTTAGACGTCAGACAAGTGCTTCATGACGCATGAAAATGACATTTTTCGTTTTGAGTGACGTTGGCACTGAAAAGTCAGTGTTTCTCCTGTTAAATAAACATATTGATTGCATTGAGATCTTTGCGTGTCATTTATAACAAACACATAAATGGTGTCACAGAAACTTTTGTTGCTGAGTATATTAGGCCTATACTGTGGCCAACAGAGCTCCAGTAGCCGATGTCGCGCAATCCCAGCACCGCCATATTGGCAGGAAAGTGTGTGTATAAAAGCACGGCCAGGCATATAGCAAGCGGCTAACTTCGCTGATAGTATGTAGGGAAAGTGAATCATTTTGTGTTTGCGATAATGCCTTTGGACATTCATTCAAACGGTAATAATGTGGTGACACAAGCTAGTTAATATACACGTTAAGCACATGAATAGTTACACAATTCTGCCCTGTTGCTAATGCTAATGTAACGGTGATGTAGGAACACTTAAAGCCTGTGTGCACAAACAGCACTTTTAGAGCTGGAAGATCCCATGATCTCCTGATTTGCTAATAAAATGAAAAGAAATTGCGACTAATCTTAGCAACTAAGCTAATGAAAATTCATTTCCCAAAAGCAAAACTGGAGCTGAATAAAGCCAATGGTTCGAACTCTGCAGTCAAGCTGCTGAAGTAGCTCGCAACCATGCTTTGGGAAACGTAGCGACTCGGATCAAAATAAATGAGAATCTAAGCGATTCCAGAGTATCCGAGCTACAGCGCCCTCCATTATTACTGGCACCCCTGGTTAAGATGTGTTCTTTAGCTTCAAATAAATTCAGTTTTTTTTTTAAAATAATATAGGACCACAATGAAAAAAAGAGGAAAATCACATTAAGAGATAATTCTTTTACATCAAATCATGTGTGCCACAATTATTAGCACCTCTGATGTTAATACTTTGTACAACCCCCTTTTTGCCAACAAAACAGCACCTAATCTTCTCCTATAATGTTTCACACGATGGGAGAATACAGAAAGAGGGATCTTCAACCATTCCTCTTTGCACAATCTCTCTAAATCATCCTGTGACCTGGGTCCTCCCCTCTGCACTCTCCTCTTCAGCTCACTCCACAGGTTTTCAATGGGGTTGAGGTCTGGGGACTGAGATGGCCATTAGAGAAGCTTGATTCTGTGTCTGGTGAACCATTTCTGTATAGATTTGGCCACAAGTTTAGGCTCATTATCTTGTTGAAAGACCCAGTGATGACCCACCTTCAGCTTTCGGGCAGAGGCCACCAGATTTTGATTTAAAATGTCCCAGTATTTCAGAGCGTTCATAATGCCATGCACCCTAACAAGGTTCCCAGGACTTCTGGAAGAGAAACAGGCCCACAGCATCACCGATCCTCCTCCATACTTCACAGTGGGCATGAGGTGCTTTTCTGCATACTCATCTTTTGTGTTCTGCCAGACCCACTTAGAGTGCTTGTTGCCAAAAAGCTCATCTCATCTCATCTGACCAATGTACATGGTCCCAGTTGTCCCAGTACCGCTTAGCGAACTCCAGACGTTTGCATTTATGATTGTGAGTGAGAAAAGCTAGTTGGCATGTAGATAGCGTCTGATGGTTGTTTTGGAGACTTTGTGACCACTGGATTTTACTATTTGCTGCAATTCTTTAACAGAGAGCTTTGGTGAACTTTTATTTCTCTTACCATCCTCCTCACTGTGCGTGGTGGCAAAATAACCTTGTGTCCTTGTCCAGGCTTGTTTACCACTGTTCCTGTTGTTTTAAACTTCTTAATGATTCCTCTGACAGTAGATATAGGCAGGTGCTGGGAAGTGGCTATTTTCTTGTAGCCATTGCCTGACTTGTGAAGGTTGACACACATCTGCCTTACTTGAATGGTGTGTTCCTTTGTCTTTCCCATGTTGAAGACTGGATAACAGGTTTGGCCTCTGTGTCACGTCATATTTATACCCCAGGGAAACAGGAAGGGATGAATTACTAATGAAATGTTCCTAGATACTCTGATCAATTTTGTAAGCTACTGTAGAAATGACAGAAATGCTTCAATTACATTTATTTCCTAGGAATTGTTAGTGGTGCCAATAATTGTGGAACAGGTGATTTTATGAAAAATAATTATTTCTTAGTCAGGGATTGTTTTTTTCCCTTAAAATTCACTTGAGTTGAAGGCCACATTTTCTTACAATTGTCAGTCTGAGAGTATGCTTCTGCAATAAAAACTGAATTTATTTTAAGGCTTTTAACACATCCTAACCAGAGATGCCAATAATTATGGAGGGCGCTGTATGGCTGTTGGGCCCTACAGTTGTAGCAAACATTAATACTGAGTTGTTGGTAAGAGAGAAGTGACACTGATGAGCCCGGCGGTATTCCGAAAGTTGAACTAGTTCCAGCCGAGAGCGCCGTGGGAAAAAACTATTAGCCGAGGGCGTTTTGCGCACTGAGGACGTTGTGCGTTGTCAATGCTTAACTTCATAGTATTTGCATTAAAAATTGATGCTTCCAGCACAGAGAGTGCTTCCTGAGGACAAAGACCTGATTTATGACAAAGCCGGATTGCATCCATTTGTATCCCTCCAGGCTCTTGTTAGCTTTGAGAGACTCTCCAAAGTAGGACGAGGGAAAGTTGATCAGGTAATTGTAGATGTCTGGATACTGCAGGTCTGGAACATTGTCCCATCCAGCTGACTCAATACTTGTGAAAAACATACCTGAGGCATTATAAGGGTCAATAATGTTAAAACTATGAAGTTTTTAATTACATGGCTCAATGTCTTTGGATGTCAAGTGAGCAGTGAACTCTGATGGCTTGACATCGGCGCCAACGCAATTTATTTTCATAAAGGCTTTTCCTGCCAAAATGGCGGCAAAAATAATGAGTCACGTGACGTCCGGAGCTCTATAGCACTTCAGACAGCAACAGATCCAGACATTCTTACAGGGAAAATCGGCCAATTTTCAGAGTACTGCATTTGCCCCAAGTACAAGATGATATTAATAATATAAAATTAACTCTTCTAAAAGATGCAATGATAATATAAATGAATTAAAAAGAGATGCACATTTAGGTGGCGAAGCGATCACCAGTACTAAACATACAGTATATGGTCACAGTGTCTGAACTAGCGTCAAATGAGACTGATATGACAATATATTTCCTTTTCCCATTAAAATTAAGAGGCACATTATTATCTCCGGTCAGTCAAGGACAGACATAATATATCAGTTGGCAAGGAATAAATCCACCTGTGGCTGCAGGCAATTCTCTCCCAGCCGACTGAAGGTATTTAATTACCATATTAATGTGCAAGTCATTGCATAGACTAGGTTATTCAGGTGGACTAGGGGGATTCTGTCCAGCAGCTGCCATTTAGCATCTATTGTACTTAGCTTACCATTGAAGGTCTACATCTCAGTGCACATTCTGAAAAGCTTTTGAAATAAACCCAAAGGAGAGAGTTAGTCCAGATATTCCAAGGTACTCGTGGAACAAAAAAAGCCTTTCATATGTAGGCACGGAAATTTTTGGTTGATCCAAAAAAACAGTTTACCCTCATTTTTACCCTACTGAGTAATTATCTGCAAGAGGCGTGACAGTAAATCTCAAGCCTGAGATTGAACAAAGTTGTAGCTGATGGCAAAAAGCACAGATCCTTGAACACCAGAGTGCACTTTTAGCCTCTAGAATGCCTGACTAGGCTTACTGACGGCTCTTTTGTAGAGTCTATGTGACTGTTGGGCAAGTGACGGCCAATTTACACAGACATCACTCTCATACAGCTCTTTGAAAAAAAGCTCTGTGAGAGAGAGAGAGAGAGACCTCAGTTGGACTAACATTGCACTGCCCCCACAATGCACTGTAAAATGGGAGACTGCTCCTCAGTCTGTACTCCAAAACAGAATGGATCAGTGTCATTTCAAAATCCTAAATTTGCTCGCAAATATGTTCTGAACTGCGAAAAAAGTTCCTTGCATTTTGGACAAAATAACACTGTCCAGTGCAATCAAAATGCACTAGTGAGAAAAACAAACGTTACGTGCAGATTAGATATGTTTATTATAACTAGATAAACGACTCGGTTCCTGTGGCGAATGAGTTATCTCCCTGTTCCCCAGATTTCGGACAAAATAGCCGCTGGCAGCAATATTGGACATCCAAAATTGCCAAAAATCGGTCTTGAGGATTGCCAACAAAATACTTTTGCCTGTGCAAAATTTGATAAAATTCCTGTTATAATTATCGCTTCCAGACCCAGAACAGAAATCTCTGCGGGCGCGGCAGCAGCGGCCCCAGAACTAAACCATAGTATCTCCCAACTATCGTCGTCGGGGAGATACAATTATTATCATTAATATCAAAGCCACACACAACACATGATTTCAGTATGTTACAAATCCCAGATCTGAACACAATTAAAAGTGCAGCTTTCAAACACAAATGACAAAACATTATAAGGTCAAATCCAGGACAAAACAACCAAGATTGGGCCCTGCTTCAGGTGCATTCACAAGGAAAGTAATGAGAGATCAAACTCACCAACCATGTGCTTCCTCACATGTGCCATGGTGTAGAACTTCTTCTCACAGATTTCACATGAAAACTTCTTCTCGGCGTACCCATGGACAATCTTGTTGTGTTCGTGGAGTGACCACAGCTTTTTAAATGCCTTCCCACAGGTTACACACTGTAATTAGATGGCATACGACATTGGGGTGAAGCGAAATGCACGGTGTGGGGTGGTAACCTCACCTTGAATTTAAATTGAATAATTTAGTTCTATAAAATGCATTCATAATGAAAATCACTGAGTACAGTATAACAGAGTTGATTTAAAATCTTGTTATGAACTGGCAAATTAGGACCCTAATTCATAAAAATAGCCGCGCTAACGCGAGCGGGAGCCCCTCAGCCCCATGCATAGTTGAAGCGTGTGTACCTATCGTGTTAAAATCTCCACACCAGCAACAGTGAAGATCTGCTTGCTGAAAGAGATATTTAACAAAGAGGTAATTGTACAGTTGAGGAATAGGGTTAGCTGAATTTTACATCTCAAGGAGTAATCACATCAGTAGCAGCCATATTTGATTTCGGATTGTGACTGAAATCAATAGGCTTGTGTAGTAACTATACCCCGATGTGTCCTCATCAAAAATCGTGATGATCGGTGATGGAGTTTTCAGTTATCACAGGGAATAGAAATTCAAGATGGCGGCTCTGGCAGCGATATTTGATTTCGGATAGAGATCAAAAACGATAAGCTTGTGTAGTAACTCTAACCCAATGTCCTCACCAGAAACCGAGATGATCGGTGAAGGTGTTTTTCAGTTATCGCACAGAATCAAATGTGGACAGACAGACAGACTCACATGGCAAAAATGTTTTATCTAGCTAATGTAATGCTTAGACATGTGCGATATTGTACTCTTTGACGGCTTGCTTTAAGCACAAACCAAATAGCTTGTTGCTGCTATCCTTTATCTGATGCCCCTCCCAGAATGTTGAATGTTAATTGTCATATCTACTTAATAGCCATCATGAAATAGGCACCCTGTTCATCTCAGTGAGAGACAGCCGAACCACCTCAGCTAGCTTGTAACTTCTAGTGTTACATTGCCCGCAAATTTCACACTATTTAACTTAGCAGCAAACTTTTTAAAAGCTGTGTTTTTTGTTCATGTCACAAGACCAATTTGCTGTCTCAGTGCTATGTTGTCATTATCCATGAATGAAATGGCTGTCTGAGACAGCCAAATGCTTAGAGCCAAACTGTGTTGCTATAAAGTTAGATAGCGAGCTGGGTATGATGTTAGCGCAAGTACGGTTAACGATTCAGTTTTCGTGTAAACGCAGATTTCGTCCTGATGTAAATAATGTGTTATTCTCGCCGATTCTGCCGTTGGTTTTACGTCTCTTACATTTTTTTTTTTACAGCAGCAGTATCTGCAGGAAAAGCAATAGCTCAACAGTTTGTTTGAGCACCTTTGGTTCTTTTAAGTGGATGAGTGAAGGCTAAAATGAGGTAGATGGGCATATATGGGTACAGTATTAACTTTAATGTACTGATCAGTTTGTTGTCGCTGCATTCCTGGTATGAAGGACTGTGTTTACAGTGGAAGTACTAGGCGGCTGAGCCGGCGCATAACATACGTCGTCGCCAAACGTTAGTTTACGGGTCCATCAATGATTTTAAGCTTCTGCCAAGCGCCCACCCACCAGGAAGTAAACACTTGTCAATGCCGACTACCCAGACTCTGTGTACGAAGCAAAGCGAAGTCGCAGAGTCTGGTTTTACCAGGCAAGTTACAGCAATCGATGAAAAGATATATTGGCAAAAGAAATTTTAAATTTATGAAAGGTTTATTAAATAAAACATGGCCTACGCATTAGAATGAGTTATGGTTCAGTCATAAAAAGCATCAGTCTACTGTGTGGTCATACCTCAACTTTGCGAGTGTAACGCCACAATTTGCCAGGGTGGCATGAAGACAAGGCTCAAAAAAGTTTTATAAGAAATGTTTCAATTGGAAAAAAACAAATAACTGTTGGTTGACCAAAATGTACTTAACTCCGGGACAGCCCTGGTATTTTTTTGACTGAATACAGGTTGAGAAGGATTTGAAATTTATTGCTAGGGGGTTATAAAAGTGAAATTGTTTGCATATCACATTCCTCTCTATACAAAGACTTTTCAAAGAAAACTAAAAACATCTTAACACACAGTGGGTTTTTAACACAATGGTAAACAGCAGGAATTTTCAGCCATTTGAAAATTAGTCTGGTTCTATTTCTACACTCTCAGAAATAAGGGTACAGCAGGAGTTCATTTCTGTTCCCCAAGGTATTATGTACCCTTTAGGTCTAAATATAGGACCTCAAGGTACCTGTGTGAACCGTCTTAGGGTCTAAAAGGTACTTTTATTTTCCAAAACAAATAAAATCCCAAAGGTACAGCAGCAGTACCTTTGAGGGTACTGCCCCAGTGACAAGCCTTGGTTGGATATATAGGTCATATATGACTTTCTATATGTCAATCATAAAAACTTAATCTCTATCCACAACCATTTACCTTCCACAGGCCTTTTTGCCCATTGTCCATTAGACGCAATTTTAGAGTACAGTGCTCCCACTAGACCCACTTCTGTCGATTCAATTAAAATGACACTCGCACTGAACATTAAGTCCATCAAAGTGAGTTAATTGCCAGATTTTGAAAAAAGTTACCAACAGTTTTTGAGAACTATTTTTTTTATTTTTTTATAAATGTCCTATTTTTTTTAAATTGTTATTATTTTCATTGACCTCAAGTTTAACCTTTTAAAGCTATCCGAGGTCAACTTTAACATTGCCAAAATATAGGTCATACATGACTTCCTATGTCGATAATACAAACTTAATCTCTACTTGCAACCATTTGGCCTCCTCAGGCCATCTTGCATATTCATAAACTACAGCACTCCCACCAGACCCACTTCCATCGATTCAATCAAAAATGGTGCTCGCACAGTCCATTGATGGTACCAAGGCAAGTTGATTGCCTGATTTAGAAAAAAAATTTCTCACGAATCTTTTGAGAAATACCATAAATTTCTCAGTCCCATCTTTAGCATTGGGGCTAAAACTTCAAGGGCCCATAAAATGGACAAAATGATTCAATCAAAAATAAAAAAAAAAATAAAAATAAATAAATAAATAAAATAAAAAATATTCATGGAGATATGGTCTAGTAGCATGTAATGGCAAATTTACACGAAAAATCATCTGGCCCAAAAAAGGATAAAAAAAGTTCCAGATGACGGATGCCACACCATGACAATACAAACCATAGACTTGTTCATCAGTCAAGCAATACAAATATGAATTGTCAAATGCAACTGAAGAAAATTATTTTGATAAAAATTGCATATTTGAATTTTCACAATGAAAATGCAAATGGTAAGACTAATGGCGTATTAAACTTGCACAGAAACTTTATAAAACTTTTACGACAAATGTTAAATTATTTCTTTTCATTCACGCTTTCAAAGACCAGTATCGTTGGAATGGCTTCAAGAAAACCAAAACCATCACTGGGGACAATCAACGAAATTTGGCTGCAAATAGCCATTGCTGCTTAAGTGTTTAAAGCAGGCATTACATTCAGCTCATGAGAGCAGCATTGCATTTTTCGCTTGGCCATTCACCCCAAGGGGATTCTAGACTGGAAGAAGAACACTTGTGCTCAAAATAAAAAAATACAATTTCTCAGGGAAATGAATATGAATTTACAGCGCTGTTTTACATCTGCTTACTCTCATAATAGAACCACGTACTTCAGCAAATACAAAAATATTTTGGCCAAAACCCCAATTCCCTCCACCTAGAAAATCAAGCTTGGTCCCAAATAGATACCGTAGCAAGACAACTATCCCAGACATACCTAAGAACCAGCCGACCTCAAAATTATTGCATTGTGATGGCCTGGTTCCACATTTAAACTCAGTGGTAAATTAGAGAGGGTAGTCCACAAAGGCAGGGTGAAGGATGTGAATGATTCTCATAGATTCTGTCCAGTATGAAGAAGGAATCCAAAATGGGGACACCCCACCCCCCAGTCTTTTCATCAATATCTCAAAACACTCTTCTTTCATGGGCTAAATGCATGCATTTTTTATTCAGCAAGCACAGCACACATTTCCTGTTGAGTGCCCTTGCTGAGAAAATGGCAAGCGACAGTACCCCTATTTGAATGGGTTTATTTTTAAATGAGGTGTGGTTAAGGTATTTATCAGTTTATTGCTGTAGGGATTTAAATTGAAAGTGTTTGTGCACAGGGCAGTCAACCTGCTCTTCAGTCATATTGCAGTTTCATTGCTACTTCAAAAGGTCAATATTAGGAATTCAGCTTGCATAGACAAGTACGCCATATGGATTAATCTTCCTGTCTGTTCCGCAAGGACAGAAATAAACATGCAGAAAATAATAATATTCAATGAAAAACATTGTGCATTTTTTACAAAAAGAATAAAAATACACCATATCATAATGGACGGCCTCTATATCGATCTGAGTCTGTAATGTTGAATAAAACTGGCAAATGGCCAATTCAGAACAGTCATTATCAATTAATGGAATTTCAATGGGAAATCCATGAAAACTTGCCCCATGGAGAGATTTATAGGGGGCACTGGAAATTCATTTAAGATGTATGCAAGCTTGCAAGTCAGGTGAAACATTAAAACACAGCCCTAAGATTGGCTGGATATTAATTTTTATACACTATCGACTGATTTTGTACTTAAATTAGGAACACAGGGCCCATTAAGAGACTACTGAATAGCAGTATAGCAATGAAATTCCTCATCTCAAACCTTAGATTTTCATTTTATATCCATAATGACAATATTTACCGTTTAGAAGTGTAACTGCATCATGTATTTCCATAACTGCAATTTTTCAGTTCAGAAATATACAGCTCATGAGTAGGTGCATTAAGAAAAGATCTCCTTCACAAGTGCAAACCCACAATTACGCACGGTTCGTCATTCAGGAGAATGAAAAAAAAAAAAACACTTCCATCTGTGGAGGATACACTCATCATACTCAGCGTATTCACTCCTCCAAGAAACAATCTTCAAGCTTACAGGTAAGTACGCTGATCAAAAAAATAAAGGGAACATTTAAACAACACAATGCAACTCCAAGTTAATCACACTTCTGTGAAATCAAACTGTCCACTTAGGAAGCAACACTGATTGACAATCAATTTCACATGCTGTTGTGCAAATGGAATAGAAAACAGGTGGAAATTATAGGCAATTAGCAAGACACCCTCAATAAAGGAGTGGTTCTGCTGGTGGTGACCACAGACCACTTCTCAGTTCCTGTGCTTTCTGGCTGATGTTTTGGTCACTTTTGAATGCTGGCGGTGCTTTCACTCTAGTGGTAGCATGAGACGGACCCTACAACCCACACAAGTGGCTCAGGTAGTGCAGCTCATCCAGGATGGCACACCAATACGAGCTCTAGCAAGAAGGTTTGCTGTGTCTGTCAGCGTAGTGTCCAGAGCATGGAGGCACTACCAGAGACAGGCCAGTACATCAGGAGACGGAGGAGGCCGTAGAAGGGCAACAACCCAGCAGCAGGACCACTACCTTCACCTTTGTGCAAGGAGGAACAGGAGGAGCACTGCCAGAGCCCTGCAAAATGACCTCCAGCAGGCCACAAATGTGCATGTGTCTGCTCAAACAGTCAGAAACCGACTCCATGAGGATGGTATGAGGGCCCAACGTCCACATGTGGGGGTTGTGCTTACAGCCCAACACCGAGCTGGATGTTTGGCATTTGCCAGAGAACACCATGATTGGCAAATTCGCCACTGGAGCCCTGTGCTCTTCACAGATGAAAGCAGGTTCACACTGAGCACGTGACAGACGTGACAAAGTCTGGAGATGCCGTGGAGAACATTCGGCTTCCTGCAACATCCTCCAGCATGACCGGTTTGGCAGTGGGTCAGTAATGGTGTGGGGTGGCATTTCTTTGGGGGGCCGCACAGCCCTCCATGTGCTCGCCAGAAGTAGCCTGACTGCCATTAGGTACAGAGATGAGATCCTCAGACCCCTTGGGAGACCATATGCTGGTGCGGTTGGCCCTGGGTTCCTCCTAATGCAAGACAATGCTAGACCTCATGTGGCTCGAGTGTGTCAGCTGTTCCTGCAAGACGAAGGCATTGATGCTATGGACTGGCCTGCCCATTCCCCAGACCTGAATCCAATTGTGCACATCTGGGACATCATGTCTCGCTCCATCCACCAACGCCACGTTGCACCCCACACTGTCCAGGAGTTGGCGGATGCTTTAGTCCTGGTCTGGGAGGAGATCCCTCAGGAGACCATCTGCCACCCAGGCATTGTAGGGAGGTCATACAGGCATGTGGAGGCCACACACACTACTGAGCGTCATTTTGACTTGTTTTAAGGACATTAAATCAAAGTTTGATCAGCCTGTAGTGTGTTTTTCCACTTTAATTTTGAGCGTGACTCCAAATCCAGACCTCTATGGGTTAATATATTTGATTTTCATTGTTAATTTTTGTGATTTTGTTGGTTTCTAGGAGGTGTTACTTTACTGTTCCCTTTATTTTTTTGAGCAGTGTATCTGAGGGCTTAAAACAGGAAAACTCAGCAGGTGCTGGCCAGCGAGAGAGCTGCAAACGTTTGAAAAATAAACCCATAACTGTCCACAGCACCAGCATATGTCTGTTCATCTTCACACAATATGTTGAACTGTAACACCCCACCTCCATTGCTACGTGCAGCCTCTTCTCGCCTTAGAGTTAGGACTCTCTGTTGTGACCAGAAGCAGAGGAACGCCACTGACATTTCTTTTGGCATGGTCTTCATTGCAGAGTAGAAACAAATGAACAATAAGAGATGTGCAGGGATCCTTGAATGCATTGTAATTTGATGCTGTGCATCTCACAAAGACTAATTAGTACCATTTTCAAAGGAAGAGCCCGAATGATAGAGAGAAATAAAAGGAGAAAAAAGCAACTCCCGCCAGCCTTAATTTGGTCTATTTTAGACTTCCAGCTGTTCCAAGCGACATGGTGCTTCTCAGCCATAATCTAAATATTTCAGTGGGATTTCAGTTTCCACTAACCATTAAGTGGATTTGTGTGGCAAATCTGATTCTTATATTAACAAATTCCCAAATTCACACAAGAAGCAGCACTGATTTCATCAGATTCCCTATTGACCATATGCAGGTGGAGACAGATTGACAATTGTGAGTGATTGGCCAATCAAAAACTGCATAATCAAATGGTCTTCTGGTAACTATTACCATAATATCAAGGTTACTTGACTTTTTTGAGATTTTAAATGAGTTTTACACAGAAAGCAATCTACTCCTCGTAATGTCCATAATAGCAAGACTGGATGTTGATCACTTTGAGACCACAATTACAGTAAAATTAAGTCGGCATTTAAATTTCAACCCATCAGTCGGGCTTTTAGTAAGCTGAAAGTGAACAAGAAATTAGCATCTATGCAGTAGAGATGAATCCGCAAAGAAGACAGGTTCCAAATCAGAGCTCTGGCATATCATGCTTTAAACCCGGGGTCTCCAACCCTGCTCCTGTACAGCTACCATCCTTCAGATTTTCACCCCAACCAAGGCAAAGCAAAGGACACCTTATTTCCCAGTTAAAGGTCTCAATGAGCTGCTCATGAGTTTAGTTAGGGTTCAAGAAACAGTCTACAGGATGGCTGTGCTCCAGGAAAAGGGTCGAAGATCACTGCTTTAAATGAAACATAAGAATAAAAACATTATTCAAAAAAATATTCATAAGTCCATTCACACCCGTGCTAAAATTTGCCTTGATGCAAAGACTTTGATGAGGTAAAGAAGATAAAAAGAAAAAAGACAGATATCCACTCTCTGGTTTTATGCTCCCGGAATTTTAATGTGCAACATTTCAGCCAGTGAGGCCTTCACAGGCAAAAGGAAGAAGACAGCAATGAAAAAGAAATGAGATTGAAATGAGACAACTAAACTTGTCGCACCATGCATTTAGGACAATATGATAAGGTGCCTGAATAGATCAAGCTCTGCCCCCATACCTTCACAGAGAATGAGATTACAATATTAAGGGATGCATTCCAAATGTCAATCTGATTAACAGTAGATGACACATCACCAAGAGGTCAACCTTGCAATTCTGACACTAGAAGTGACTTCCCAAAATAGAAATGTACAAATCGATGAACAGTATGCAACCAGAAGAGTAGTGCAATTGCAGCCCTCTGAAAATCAGGCAGGACTACAGACTATTGACTAATCCGGCGAGAGATTTGTGGACGCTGCCATCTTGTGGCGGCGCCATTACTGCGGTGATAGTTTTGATTTAATCGCCTGCTTGACAGGTTGTGCTGCTGGCAGAAGTGTCATTATTATGTCAATAGCATCAATAATTGCCGAAATGCCAGATTGTGTGCTGGGGCCTAAAACTACATTATACTATATTTCTGGGATCATAAACTTCTTGACCACAAGTACAATTCATCTTGAACATTACATTCTAGATTACTCTCTTGCTATGAACCAAATTAGACAGCTATCCAGGAGTCTCCCCAAAGTCTGAGATTCATCAAAATGGTTCACGGCCAAATCATACATTAATCATATATTTAACACAAACACTTTTGGGGCATGAAATTCAGCATGAACTAATGATTTTCTGGTTGAGTTTAGCATGAATTTATCAATATCAGTGCAGTTGAACATCAGTGGTCACCAGTAACCTCTCCAAACACAAAACATGCCTTTTCTCCATAATAAAGTTTACAATTTTGTCCATTTTTCTTCAAAGTCCTCCAAGCATTAACCCTTAGGTGGTGTTAGGATCTTCTGCATCCTCAGGGGGTTTCAGCCCATAGCTCAACCCATGTGCTGGCTAGAGACATTCCGTTTTCACCGGAGGGAACTTGAGGATGTCCTTTAGGTCACTGACCTACCAATGGCTTGCTCCAACCTGAGGGGGCGGAGCCTATTCGAAACGCATTTATCCACGCCACCAGCCCCACTTCTCGGCCTCTGTGTGGGCTAGAGACACACTGTCTTCACTGGAGGGTTACTGGTTGGTTGCTGTGACATCACTGACCTCCCTATGATGACTCTGACCTTGGGGGGCAGAGTTTTGCCATCATGTACGCCACAAATCCCCCAACTCAGCCCTTGGGAGGGCTAGAGACACACAGTCTTCACTGGACGGTTACTGGTGCGTGGCTGTGACGTCACTGACCTTCCCTGTACTGACTGTGACCTTGGGGGACGAGGTTTCGCCATCCTGCACGCCACAAATCCCATAACTTAGCCCTTGTTAGGGCTAGAGACACACTGTCTTCACCAGGGTGTTGCTTGTGGGTGGTTTCTGACCTCAGGAAGAAGAAGACAGGACAACTCACTGTATGGTGCCCTCAGGGCTGTCCCTGTGGGGGGACAGTACTGCGTGGATCATGTCTCTGGCACACACAGGGGCTTGATTGTGGGATTCGTGTTGCGTGGTAGCGAAGCCCCGCCCCCTTGGGTTAAGGGTGGTTGGGGACAGTAAGGTGCGCTCAGGGCTGTCCCTGTGAACCTCCCAATCCACACATCATGTCTCTGGCACACACGATGGCTTGATTGTGGGATTCCTGTTGCGTAATGGCGTGGTAGCGAAGCCCCGCCCCCTTGGATCAAGGGTGGTTGTGGAACAGTACGGTGCACTCAGGGCTGTCCCTGTGAACCCCCTGGTGCATGCATCATGTCTCTGGCACACACAGGGGCTAGGTTGTAGGATTCGTGTTGCGTAATGGCGTGGTAGGGAAGCCCCACCCCCTTGGGTCAAGTTTGGTTGGGGACAATATATCCCCCACTCCACCCCCTGTTCAGGTATTCTAGTCTCTGGTAGAAGGAAGGCAGGTAAAGGCATGCAGCAATGTTTTTGGTCCTATTCCAATGTTCACACTCAAGCTGTAGAGTAGACTACTGCCCTATTGTTTTACATTGGGGTCCTTTGGACCCAAACACCCTCTGTGTCATGTAAATGTGGAGGCGGGGTGTAGAGTGGGGGCTCCCCCTAAAAATGTTATCCTCCATGTTCTTCACATAAAATAAGCCAAGGACACAGAGTTTCAGGCTGAAAAAAGTATTGCTTTTATGATTTTTATTTTAGTAAAGATTGAAAATGGGTCCAAAAGACCCTAACATCACACAAGGGTTAAATAAAGTGCTGATTAAACAGCCATAACATTCACCCTGCAATGAAAAGCTAACCGCTCTCACATCCGAGTTCATAACCTACACCTTATAAGGGTAAAAACTCACTAACTCAGTAATATCTGAATTCTGAAATACACCTTATTTTAACAGAACAGAAATTTCACTTTCAGGAAAAATCAAACGACATATGTTTCCATTTTCAACAGAATGGTGCAATGAACGTACCGAGGGATCTACCGACATGCGTGGGCTGTTTGCATTTGGAGAAACGAAAACCTTGGCATTCGATGTCTTTAAACGCGGTATAAATTCTACAGCAAAAAGCCATATTGAGCAAAATGCAAACAGAATAGAAGTATAACCTTTCTCTTTATTGATGCCCTCCTCCAGAGACAGATGTATCGGGTAGAAGGAACCCTCCAGTGCTGTTTCATTCGGAATAATTCCCATTGACCATGTCCTTATCTTATTTAAATCCTCTAAATATAACTGAACACTTCAAGGCCAGTTTTGCGAGTCTTTTTTTCGATAAATCGCGTCTATTTCCGCCACGTAAGGCGCGCAACATAAACAGGATACAACCGAGCCTGCTGATATGCATAGGCTTGTATGCTCTGTGTTTGTCCAATCAATTTGTTTCACTAATGCTGCATTCACGTGCGATGGAAAAGATGATATTTTCCACTTGTGAAGTGGTATTTACCAGAGTGTTGTGTTCACGTGCTTTTGTTGTTGTACTGGGAAATTAAACATGGCGGACTCACAGATTCAGGCCCGCTTCTTGGGTAAAACCATGTTGAAAAGGTCAAAGGTTATCTCATCTCGGCAACTCGTGTATCAAGATTTTCTACAAGTTGCCCAGTGGAAAATACCACATGGGGGGGGGGTGTTCGTGTGAACTTTTCATGTCGACTTTTGGTATTTACCATAATTCCCATAGCACATGAATGCAGCATTACTATAGAACGTTTAAATACTCGGGAATTGGATGAGAAACGAGCCAATCAATACGTTGTTACTGCGGAAGTTTCACAAGGACGTGAAGTCTAATTGTGCAGTTAGGCAGAAGAGCCTGAATGTATGATTGAGTGATTGGCTATCAACACCAGTACTTGGGTGGATATAAGAAAGCACTGATTTGTCAATGAAGGAATCTACACGCAAATCCACAGTAGGGAACTACACATTTTTTTGCACGTGATGACTGTAATTGACAGTAGAATGTGAGAGAATAAATACCATGTCGAATTTTTTGCTTCAGAAAACAGATTTTTCTGATCCACTAATTGGAATACCGTTGGCTCACTGTGGCAAAAGTGGTTGCTACATAGGACAACGATTTTTTTCTGTCGCAAAAGACCTTTTTTTTTAAACTGTTGGATCGATACTATGGGCAAGGATATTTATAAGTTTGAACATCAGGCTTAGCTGAGGAGTTTAATTCATGCAGCTCTTGAAAAACAGGGAGTGGAGTGAGCTTCCCCATATCCAAAACCGCGTTCGAGGTCTGCTTGCTTGTGAATATTCAATAACTGATCCGGGGGTGCCATCTAGTGATCGAGTACAGTAACAGCATGCTTAAATTTGCATTTCTATAGATGCAAGCGTCTTCATCTGCAGAAAGGGGTTAAAGAGGGCTTTGACATTCCTAAGGCCGGAGAGTAATTTTCCCTAACTTGCAGCGTTTTAGGTTAAATGTAATGCACCAAAGATCTACTTAATGAATAATAAAGTCAGCACGACAACCGCGGCTGCTGTTCGGCATTTTATCAAAATAGTTACCATTTTTAGAGGATGCAGATATTTTTCAACCTCAAAAATTCTAACTAGGTGAAAATCCAATTAAGAAATTGACATTTCATCATTTCACTCATTAAAATGTATGCAGTTTTGTTCTGCATCTTGCTAGACTCCCCACCCGTATGCTCTTACCTGAATACTCTTCTCGCAGTCGGTCTGGTGGTGCAGCAGCAGCTCGCTCTCCAGCAGGAAGCGCTTGCCGCACTTATCGCAGATCTGCATGCGGTTATGAGTGACATTCATGTGCTTCTCCAGGTACCAGCGGTTGTTGAAGATGCGGGGGCACTTCATGCAGGGGAAGTTCTGCTTCTCCTCTAGCTTCACCTTCTGGCCCACACTCTCTTGCCTCTTCTTCTTGTGTCGCCTGCGACCCTTGTGGGCCCTTGTGACCACACCCAGGGCCCGGTGCATGGACATCATTCCCATGGCGCCCCCGGATGCCCTAGTCTGCCGCCGAGTCTGTTCCAAGGCCTTCAGCTCTGGAATGTCGTGGTTCTCCTCACGAGGCAGCTGTTCTGCGTCATCTTCACTGCTGTCACTCAATTCTTCCTCCTCACTCAGGTCCTCCTCTACCTCTATGTCAGCGTCATCGTCATCCTCGTTTTCTTCTTCCTCTTCATCTTCCTCCTCATTATCATCTGCTCCTTCCTCTTCAGCCTCTTCCTCCTGGCCTTCGGCACAGCTGCTCTCCAGCAAGCCTGCAGGTTCGGCAGCGGAGGCCTTTCCCTCACTACCCTTCGACACGTTCAGAGTCTGGTTGTTCAGGTTCACCTCCACAATTATCTGCTCCCGGTTGAAGGATGTTCGGCCGTCCGGGTTCTCCGGTTCCCCAGCTTTGCCCTCCATCTTGCAGAGGCTACCCACCCCTGCCTGCACCCCCTCCTCCTTCTTAAAATACTGCTTTATCTGAGCGCTGGGATAGGCCCCGTCCTCCACCCGTACGGAGTAAGGGTTGCTTCCCTCGCAGGCGTAGATCTTGGCGTGGGCCGGATCTGCCTCCTGCTTCACCTCCCGGTAAAATTGGGCAGTGACTGCACCGCCCCGGCCGTCTGTCACAGAGGAACTAGGTTCAATGGCAACACAGAGGGACTGGTTCCTGATGAGCTCCTGGCAGGAGCCAGCAATGTCGCTCATCTGGAGGAGGGCGGCCGCGTTGAGCACGTCCTGCACGTTGCGGCCGTTCACCAGAAGCTTTGAGGTGTAGATGAAATTGAGAATCTGCTGCAGTCCTTGGGTAGTTAGGGACTCCAGGGACAGCTCCACACGCTTCAGCTGCCTGTTCTGGGTGAAGAGAGAATGGAAGAACTGGCTGTACGCCGCTAGCACTCCCTTGTGGGCCTGGAAGGTGTTTTTCTGACGCACCAGCACGATGTCCACGTCACACAGAGCAGGCTGAAACAGGCGCTGCTCATTCAGTCTGTCCATCAAACAAGTGAAGTGGAGAGACACATCCTCCACGAGTGAGAACTCTGCAGAAGGGTAGTCTGCCGTCTTCTCCACTATCAGCTGTGAGGGAAAGGAAGGAAAATTGGTGATGGGAAATCCAGCCTAAAAATTCAGTGAACACCTCACCACTGAATTGAGACAGAAAAGAAAAATTATATTCCATTTCATTGGCGTAAGGGTATCAAACAGTTTCTTGCTACAATTGTATTCATGCATCAGACACAGTGTACTGTACTGTGCAGTGATGATTATACAGCGTCGCTTTCATCTAAAAGGGGTCCTGAGATATTACTTCTCAATCATTTTTTTGGTGAACGTGTATTGAAAAATACTATTGTTGGCAAAGAGAACAAAAAATATGTATATAGGAAAAATATAGTTAATAAACAAGAATACTGAAAAATTTTTTTTATAACAATTGAAAGGTCTCACAAATTTTATTTTTTTGACTCTTGCATAGCCTGAATGCAGGTTTGAAGGCTCATTCCGTGATTAAATAATTTATTTGCATCAAACTGGTTTGAGGTAACATTATTCTGCAAAATTACCTCTGATGGTCAGTTGCTCTGGCAAATCAGGTGACATGAACTTTGAGCAGTGTCACAGTGTTAAACACGATGGCACGATGGAAGATAGAAGTGAAGGTTGAAGTGCCTCATGTTAATCATCTGTGCATGGCAAGTAAAAAAAAAAAAAAAAAAAAAAAGGACAACTCCGTGATGACGTGATGATATTAATAGCGCCAGAAGTGAAGAGATGAAAGTATGAAAATATCAAGATCTGCTATTTTCAGACGCCAGTGTGAAAATGGTCTAATTGGTTGTGTTGCTGCCAAGAGCTGGCAACATCAAAAAATAGTACCACAAGCTCACCTGGATTGTATATACTTGTACAGGCTGTCATAAAACTCCATGAAAAACTATGGTGTCCATGGGTAGGAACATACATGCCATGTTTCAGCTTTTTAGGTCCAGTGGTTTCGGATAAGGAGAAATTTAAAGTAAACACCTCCTAAAGAGGGCGTGTCCAAAGTGCTGAGGTCAAATTTCAGGATTTCACAAAGCCCTTAAATTCTGTTCTTGGGCTTGCTTCCATCTACCCAAATACCAAATATCAGCTTAATTGCTCTGAAAACTGTGTCACAATAGCTCCATACTGGCCACCATGGCAGCTGTATTTGAAATCGGATCGAAAAGGCATGAACAAACTCTGGTATCCTCATGCGTAGCAAAATATTTGCCAAGTTTCAGCTTCATCTACCCATATACCACATATCAGCTTAATCACTTCAAAAACTGCTTCACAATGGCTCCTCATGGCATTTTCAGGCCATATTTGAGATCAGATTGAAATATCATGAGAAAACCTTGGTGTCCTTATGAGCTGGAAAATATGTGCAAAGTTTCAGCTTTATAGGGCAAGTGGTTTCGTGGAAGAAAATGTTTACGGACGACGCCGACAGACAGATGGCCCATGATATGAGCCCACCGAACCTTTGGTCCGCGTGAGCTTAAACTGAATTGAGTTTGCCACGAAATTCAAGGTCTGGACACCAATGGACAAGGAACAAGTCCTTTGGACCAAAGAATCAAAATTTTTTCACCCAAATGCAAATTATGTGCGCCGTTAAGTTGAGGAATATTTCAAGAATGACTTTTTAACCCCTGCAGTGATACATGGAGGAGGGAACATTATGGTTTGGGGTTCAGTCAGCTTGAAAGGAGCGAGGGATCTCTTTAAATTGATGGAATCAAGGATCAAAAGAAGCATCAAAGCATCCTTGTGAGGCACGCACTGCCATCTGGAAAGAGACTGATTAGTTGGGGATTTTACTTTCAACAAGATAATGACTCTAAACACTCTTAAGTAGTGCAAGAACTATCTCAGTCCGAACAAAACATCTGGTGACATAAAAGTTATGACGTCAACTCAAAGTCCAGGCTTTAATCCGATTGCGCATATCTGTTCTAACATCAAACGAATCTCTTTGGAATGAACTAAAAACCATATGGAATGGTTTAGTAAGTGAACAAAAAATATATGTGAAAACTATGCCAGACAGATTAAATGCTGTAATCAAAGCAAAGGGTGGCAATACTAGAAATTGACTTCTTTTCGAAAAAAATACAATTTTATTTTTACTATATATTGTTATCTGTTCACTTAATTTCATCAACATGATCCAATATTTCATAAAATAAATGCTTAAATAGTACTTGATTTCTTCATTTTGTAAAGTGTATAATCATCACTGCTCACTACTGTATTCTGTAGAATCCCCATGACAGCAAATGTTCACCAAGCCCAGCAGTTTTATTCTTTAAACAGGGTACACAGCTACACATGAAGTTTCTAAAGAAATGTCAAAAAAAGGGAGGCAAATCAGAATGATATAAATTTTGAAAATTACTACTTTCATCCAAATAATGCAAAACTTAACTGGCATTATAATAATAATAATAATAATAACTAGATGATGCGCACTCTATGGAGATGCTAACCCACACCTCTTGTTGACCTTGACCTTTGACTTTTTGACCTCAAAATGCAAATTTGGACAGGGTACCCTAGGATCATCTACCCCACAAAGTTTGGTCACCCCAGCTTCAGTGGTGGCCGAGCTGTCGTGCAGACAGTCATGCACACACACACACACACACACAGACGGTGCTAAACTGTATACCCACTCCGCCTCGTCGGGCGTGGGTAATAATAAAGACGGCGGTGCTTCTTTTTAATGGATTCTCTAAATGAACAACACTTCAGCACCTAGGGTGTCGGAGATTCAAGGAATTTGTAGGAGTTGTACTTCTCTTATGGAGCAAAGACAGAAAGATGGAGTCAGTTACTCTGAACATAATGTTTATTCGCAACGTATGACTTCGACGAAAAATTGAGTATGAACGGAAAACTGAGTTTCCCACACATAGACCATACAATCAATCCGGACCGCCACAAATGGATTCCCATTAATTCTAAGTGAATACATAATTGCCGCCTGTTGATAATGCATGTGCACCTTGGAAAAAGGAATAAAAAAAAAAAAAACTGAAAAATATGAAAGGCACTAGAAGACGTGAAATGTTCGCAATCCTTAATCAGCGCCCCCCCCCAACAAAATGAGAAGCATATCTACACCCGCCCCACCACCCCCCACGCTCAACTAAATGAAAATCATCCCTGTCTGAAAACATTGGTGTGCCACCACACATTGCTTCCTGGTCTGTGGGAAACACTAGAAAACTAGAAAAGTGTTTATTAACGTTGATCAAGTTTTCTGCAAGGAAACTCATGGGAGCAAGGCCAACACACCACAAGATAAAATTTAATCCAAAGGAGCTCTTGAGTTACAATTGATCAAATATTCACTATTTTCTGAATGGACAGTTGGCCATGTTCAAAAGATGCATTAAAGAGTTTAGAAATGTGTGAATATAGAAAGAACAAGGGCTCAGGCTAGCATCGGCTTATTAGATGGTATAAAAATAATGATTCTGGGTAATGACATTTTCTAACCCAATCAAGGTCATGACTAAAAAACACACACAAAATTTCAATTATTTTGGTAGTTTCAGATTAAACGTGCCAAAACTTATGCGGACGGATGGACAGACAGAACACCACTACGATATCCCCGCTCCACTTTGAGGTGGTGTTTAATAATGTGTTGACAAAAAAGTGAAAAATTATACTCTGATCAGTTTTCCCCACTAGCCAAGTAGATTTTAACGACATTCTTTCACTAACACCCACATTTCTCTGACCAAGTAATCACAGATTACCAGGAGAAATATCTCAAGGATCCCTAAATGAATGCAAGTTATTCTGCGCACAAAAATGAAAAATGAAAAGCTATGATTTGTAGATATTAACAGAAAACACAACTTTTCATGAATTTAAAAAAAAAAAAAAATACTGTTGTGCATCCATGAGAAGGAAATCAATTTGCGAGCAAACAAACAAAAAAACAAATAAATAAATCAATAAATGGCATGAACTTGGTATTGGCCTCGGATATGAAAAACATTCTGTGGAAGGTTAAAAATGTTTATTTAACAATTTGACTCAACAATAACTGCATAATTACAGGTCATTTTCGGGCAACCAAAGGTCTTTCAGTTTCTGAGGTACAGACAAACCCCCGTCACGCATCCCTGTTAATGCAAGGCACTTTCAGCGCTTCTGAAACATTTGACGCTGGGGAACAATTTGCAGTGTGCTTTCAATGTGTTCTTGCATTCCCTTTAATTAACGGCCCTGAATGTACTGGACCAGAATTTCAATGGTCTTTGTGCCTTTGTCTACTGCACGCCACTGCTTCCCTTTGAAATCAATAAGCTGAATCAGGATCATAGCGGCACATTTAACTGAGCACCCAAAGGGTGCCTGAGCATACCCCATTTCCACCTCAATTTGGAATGGCCGACTTGGAATTGCATACAACTACAATTATATGCAACTAAACAAGGCATCCCAGTTTTTTCTCCAAAACCTGCACGGTCACAAACTACTTGTTTTCACACTCAGACTACGGATGAGCTCACACAGTGGGTCAGAAGACCATTTCATACATCAGTTTTTTACTGAAATTAACCGGCATGTAATTAAACACCAGGTGCAGCTTGTTAGCAATGAAAGAGGAACCCTACCTGACCCAAATTCTCTGGACAATGAAATCCTTGACTGTGTTTCTCGCCGAGCTTCTGGCTGCAGTTGGCAAGGGCACAGTTTGAATTTCTGCGTCCATGAAGCATTTCCATGCCTCAGAGCCCGGTGCCTTTACCAAATTGAACTTGGTTCATGAATTCATCCTTCACAGACCTGAATCTTGGCTGTGGTGTCTGTCACCATGAACAGCCAGGTTCCTTTTTCCATATTCATGCAGAAAATTTTATGTTGTTTAAAGTTAAAGTGACAGATGTACAGAAAACTGACAAAGGACACAAAGCTCTCAACTTCAATAACATTTTCATAAAACAACAACAACAACTCCTAGAGCATGAAAAGAACTTAATTTATAACTTCCAGCCTTATTCTGCCCAAACGCCAGTGCCCAGAATGCATAATGAAACTGGCCACTGTTCTCCTTCATCAAATCAAGGTTACTCCACCTGAAAAACAATTACTACCTTATTTTATTGAACTCACTGGGTTCTGAACAGCGGGATACCAGAGATAAGGCTGCAGCTGACCAGTGCGAGAACTTATGCATCCACCCAACAACATGCCCCATTATGCATCTGGACTAAAGTAGCCTACTGCACATCATAGCACTGATGGTCATACTGACAGTTTAGAATAACATTTAAATGTTGCTCTGCCTCTAAAACATTCCCTGCTACCATAAAGGAGCTCTACACATGCAGAAGCATGCACATATATCCACTCGCTCCCTTTTTTAGACTTCATTACCTCGGCTAACGTGGGCTAAAGGACAAAGTCAAAATAAGGTGGAGAATGTCATTCCAGTGAGTCCATGTTTCATTCCAGTCTTTGCTCGAGTATGTAAATGTCATATTGAAGGCCTTTTCAGAGCTGGGCTTTCAATTATAATGCCCCATGCATGTATTATATATTCCAGTGGGAGAGAAAAAAGGCGCTTGGGAAAGTAACTGAACAGCCTGATGAAAGATGCCATTTCAAAAAGGGGCTCAATCAAAAAAGAATGAAAAAAAAAAAAAGTCACCAAAGAGGCAGGCAGACTCTGTAATCTTCTCATTTGAGTAAAGCGTTCTTGAGAGCTGAAAGGCCACCATTTTAGATTAACTTCTGTTGTTTTCTGGGAAGTCTTCCCTGTCATGATGTAAGGAGTGTTACCTTAAAGTACAGCAAAATAATAACCATTAAGAGGTTTACTTTGCCTGTTGCAGCACTTTGATTTTTTTCTGATATTAACTCTTTAGACAACATAGCAAACTTACATTATATGACATGTCATAAAGCATCTAAGTGAATCAAAGTGATTATCAAGAAAAGATTAACTGATGTAACATTTTGCTGTTATCACAAAGAGCAGAGTAAGATGTAAGGTTTAGTGGAGATAACTATCAAAGCAAATAGAAAAAAAAAATCAGAAAAATGAAATTGAAGAGCAACATTAGTGGTTGAAATCTAATTAAATCCAGTTTATTTTTAGCATTTGCCCAAAGCCATGGCATGAGCTCATTGATAGACATATCACTACACCTACCAATTTTTCTGTTGATTTTTCAATCTGTGAGAAACAGAAGAACTAGGGGAAATAGGACATTGCTTAAGAGAGCCAAAACCATGAAAGAAATCAGGAAGCATGGACATCTCAATGGCTTCTCACACTGACAACACTTCTTTTGCAGAAGCTAGAGTAATGCCATGAGCAAATACAGTTTGTGTTCAATATTTGCCCCATTTTGCTACAGATTGCCTGAATACTGCATAAACGCCGAGGTAAATCCTATGGGCCTTCAAACTATGCAGTGAGGGCCTTATAAACAAGATCAATGCAAGGCGTGGTATATGCCCCCGAATGAAACAGTTGAAGAACATGTACAGAAGGCGAGTGCTAGCTATAATTTGCTATGTATGACCATTCAGGTCACTAAAAAGCAAAAACCTCCGGCGAGTGCGCTAAAGGATTTCAAGATGGCTGCACGTGGCAGCCATGTTGGTGGGTGGAGTGAGCTGAAAATCGATAGGCATCATCCTCTATGTATCATCATTCGCCCCACCAAAAATCATAAACCTCCGTTGAGCGGTCTTCATGTTAGAGCGCGACAAAGGAAAAGTTTATAAAAGGACGCCTGGACGGATGCCTGGAAGGGGTGAAAACATAATGCCCTTGACAGACTCTTTCAAGGTCAGGGGCATAAAAATACTTAAAACACTTGAATCTCCTATTTTTCAATTACCTAATTAATTAATTAAATAACTTTCATTCAATGAAATAATAATGATCCTAATTTCCAGATTATTGTTATAAACTTGGACTCACTGGCTTTGGCAAACAGTACAACCGAACGGGGAAACCAACTTATCAAAAAAAAAATTTTTCTGATGGTATCTGAGAGAATTAGCGACTCCTCAGGTGGGCAGGGGCTTTGGAAGCTATACCGAATGCCAGTGTAATTCTGGTGAATGTGAACATGAACATGATATTGAGAGTTGTCCTAGCCAAACATGTATAGGTGTGTTATGGGTGGGATGATTTCCTGAAATCTTCTGGACATTTGCAAATACCCTGCGTTCACATTACAAGTGATATTGTGAATGGAGCACTGAGGTAATGGGCTGATAAAGGGGCAAGAGTTTCTTACTGCATCTTGCTGGTGTTATAGTACACACACAGACAATGATTTTGGCCAGCTGAGTAATTAAGATGGTGTGAACTCAATCCTCGTCATCCGTTTGTTATCTGTCATCCATAAACAATTCAACAGGTAACCTTTAGCAGTCATAAGTATTGATTTAAAAAAAAAAATAAAAGAAAGAAATACACTTTTAAAAACTTTGTATGCTACATCTTTAGCACATAACCTACTTCAGGGTGTCATTTCAGCACCACACCTCGAAAAGTGGGCGTGACAGGGAGGTAATATAGAATAACGTCCATTTTATACCTTTCAAATATGGATAAAGAGAAGAAAAAAAAGAGACTTGGAATGTGCGAGGTATTAAACATGTCTCAATATATAAATGACACGGTGGTCCTCAGAAAGTATAAATACTGACGTACTCATCTACCTAATTATGCCACAATGAAGACCACCTGTTGTGGTTCAAACATGTTGGCGTCTGTTACCCGTTAGCCATATGAGAATAAAGGCATTTTATTTGCACTTCATTGAAGAGATTGATATAAATGCCACTTTTGAACAATTTCTATAAATGGCCATTTTGTGACTTTCACATTCCTTCACCCACAGACACCTATTCCAATGACTTGTAACCATTAACAGTCTGGAATATTGATGAAATTTGATTAACCACTTTGCATACAACACCTTTAAGACATAAGCAAGTCTGGAATTTAATTTCAGCCTTGTACCCCACCTCCATATGGGTGGGGCAGGGTGGCAGACCAGTTGGGTTTCAGGTTCACTTGCACCTCTGGTTATTGTACTGTAATGTTTCTTGTTATCTTTTGTTCGCGCTTACTAAAGCTAGATATCGACAAAGTGAAATATCTCCGGCTTTCATTATGCGTTTCTCACTAAAACAACGTAAAGCTATGCTAATCAACTATTCAGCAGCAAAGCGGCCAACTTTATAAACAAGCACTGTGAAAAGCTTGCCTCTAGTTCTTTAAAATAGGATAGATTGTGGTCAGTAACCGGAAAGTATCGCCAAGTCAAGAATCATTTTAGTTTCAGGCTTATCCTGGACTGTTTTAAGCAATGAATATTACCAGGCTCAATCATAACACAGTTGAATTCAACAATTTGAACAAGAAGGGGATATTTATTAGATAATTTTGCTAATCAGAGGAGTCATTTCCTTAATCAGTCCATATTATGCCACAAAACAGCTTAGAAATGGTGCAATGTTCATATAGCTGTTATATTTCCAACAAGTAAGCAAAGCACTGAAAAACTGAGATTACAGTTAACCCAATTATATTAAGCAGGGTTGGATATTTGATCATTTCAATCAAACACAAAGCAGGTTTGCCTCATTAACATTTGCGGTGTTATTTAGCTGGTCATTACCTTCCAGATGGCCACGTTTGGTAGCAGAGTGTCCTCACTTTCATCCATCAGGGGTTTATTGACTGACCTCAGTCTTTGATTTAATAAATTATAGATCACTGTTCTCTTTTCATGCACTTCAACGTATATACTGTATTTATTCAGTGTTTTCAATATAGGCCAATGGGCACTTCATGCCCACAGATGTACTCCTAATGGAATCCGTTAATACTTCTGCTACAACATGATTTACGAGTTCACATTATCCAACAGTCCTAATTTTGAAAATGTAAGAGTTTGTTTAAGTGGTTGGAGAGAACCAGCAAACACAGGGGTTCCTCCAAACCAAGTGTGCGAAACACTCCACCAGACAATTTACCTCTATACCAGCTAAAATATGTGAAATAAGTCAAATGATCTGCGTGTATCATTTGTTTTCGCAAAAAAATCCAGTCATTATACAAGTCTGAATTAAATGCAGTGATGTCACTGTAGAGATGCCATAAGAATGGCCTTTGTTTGTTGTGAAGCCATTTAGGGTAAAGATCGTTGCACTTGTTTTTAGTAACTTCATTGTAATGATGTCATTGTACCTGTTGATATACCTGTCTTCATGTTTTTTTTGTTTTTTTTTAAAGTGACTGCTTCTGGTGTTGCCTCTTGCCCAGATCGTCATTGTGAATGAGAATTTGTTCTCAATTGACTCATCTGGTTAAATAAAGGTTAATCATAATAATAAAAGAAACCGTTAATATACTTAACTCCAAAAGAAACGTAACAGTCCAAACATTGTTTAAATATTTAATAGATGTCTGACGGCATTCATTATATTTATAAGAGAAGAGGATAATGGTGCAAATTAAGAAATGTAGTCATCATATAGGATATAAATCCATTAAACCCAAAATGTTCATTTGCACATTTAGTATCTAGTGTGCCGATTTGTCCTCACACAAGCAGAGCAATGTCAACGCACGGACGCAATCAAACATGTGATACGGCCCCGGGGGACCTTTCCCACTACTTTTGCATGTCTTGAACAAACTCCTCTCAGCTTTGCAGTGCTAGATGCCTTCTGGATAAAGCGGAGTTAGTCTCAGACATCGAGGGTTTGAGGCGCAATGGTCATTTGTTCATTTTAGAGGTTTTGAGAAAAATTGATTTTCAGGTTTGCAAATGTTCTATTAAATCAGGTACATTATTTTTATGTCAGTCACTCTTTTACTGCATGGTTCAGAAATATACTGAAGTTATGAAGTTTTCATAAGTGTGGTACTGCAACATCACAGCCAAAACTGCCAAAATGGACATGTCACCTCCGTGCGCTAACAATTCTAGCACTTGATGTGACATAACACAATGGTGATAGATTAAAGTTAAGTTTGTTTGCAATGGAAGACAGATGATTCTGCAATATTATTCATGTTTATTCAGCAAAATATCAATGTTTAATTCATATAAGCAGATTTTGTTGGACATACCACAAAATGAAAATGTGATTCCTGTTTAAAACAGAGGCGCATGGACATATAATTATTGTGCTCCAAGAATTAGTAGATAGAAATGTGTGACAGGAGGTAAAAATCTCAAAATCATAAAATATGGACATATCACCATTGCGCTCCAAACCCTCAACCAGCTCTATCCCGGACAGGTCTGGGGAGTAGGGAAGGCAGGGCATAACTGTGATCTTCACCTTCCCCAGTGAGTCCTGAGTGAGATGAGCTGAATGAGAGCGAGCGTAGTCTTGCTGAAAGGTTGTTATGTTTCTGTGTGCTGCTAGGTGAGGCAATAAAACTGGACAAAGTATGGCCTCAATATAGCTGCCGTTTATGAAAACAAGGGTTGTTGAGATAGCCCCCCAGACTCTAACGCTAGCTCTGCCCCACCTGTGGCCCTCACGCACACAGTCATCTGTGCAACGTCGTCATGTCTGCGCCACACATGTTGACGTCTGCCCGGGGGATCTAAACAGATCAGTGACCCGTCAGAAAACAAGACTCAACTCCAGTCAGCCAGACACGATCGTGGATATTGTGCTCACCTAGATGTTAAAGACAACACAGGGGCCTCTATAGAGCACCCGAGCATACAGGTTCAGCAAATCGGCATAAAACTCAATCTGTTCTGGCGAACACTTCCGGTCTCACGGGCAGGTTTAGCAGCAGATTGAAATCTGTCGTGCCGACTCATGCGCATGCAATACCCGGATGTGCCGATCTTGTGTTTCTGCTGTAACTCTTGGTCACCCTGAGCGTCAGCGATAGGCGATACTGCTTATTGTGCGTTCTCTCATCTGGAGACAAATAATGGCTGAAACATGGCAACCCCAACGATGGGCTACATCACAGAAACGCAGCCCTGCAATCAGCATTCTAAGTCCCAATTTACACCAGGCGCGGCTGTGCCGCGCGGCACTCGGAGAAATACGCAGCCAGTCCATTTTCAGTCCATTAGCCACCGCTTATTTAGATGTAAGGGATCAATTTGTTCAACAAATTTTGTGATTTCATAAAGACAATTTCATTGACAACCTTTAGCTGCTTAATTATGACTTATTGGTACTACTTGCTTCAATCTTCGCAAATTTACCAAGGTGTTTATTAGTGTTTAGTGGTCCTTTGCACTATTGGCTTGTAATATACAGTCCTTCGGATAGTACTCCAACTACTCATTTACTATTGCTCTTTTATCATCTAATCTCCTTGGGTTTTTACACTGCCTTTGTGCCATATATCTTAATTTAAGACGTTATATTTTTATTGTATGACACTCTATACATAACTTGCTTTGCCTTTTTTTTGTTTTTATTTCATCAGGTGCACTTGCTCACCCTTGGAAAGGATCTGAGAACTGGAGGACATGGGGTACATCTTAAATCTCTCATTTGATACTTCCTTGCTCTTCACTTGAAGCAGAAGTTTTCATGCATCAGCCATCTTGCAGGTCATATCAAAGCTCTTATTTTTGCTGTGAGGAGAGAGCTCTGAGGAGCCATGAGCGAGTATTCACAAGGGCAGCCTTCCTTGAAGACTTCAGCTAAAAACAGAAATGGACGTGGATTCATGTGATTCTTCAGAGGAAAGGATTCCTTGTGCCTTCCCTCTTTGCATAGTTTCCTTGCATCTTTCCATGGTGGAAAGGACTGATATGCGAGGAAAAGACTAGTGGAGAAAACATGGATTTAAGAGAATTGAGATGTACCCATGATGTCGCATCTTATCCATCCCTTTTTGGAAAGTCAGTTCAGTACTGACAAGCCATCACTAATCTTTGCTGTAAGCAGCTGAGGTCAAAGGCCAATTATTGATGCTGTTGCAGTCAAGTTATCCTTATTAGGCTGTGGTCCAGAAACATTTGTGTGTGAAGTTTGTAGTTTTGCAAACATGCAGATTTGGGGTAGTTACTTCTGTATGCACGGTAGTGTTGACTGCACAGAATTTGCACCTGAGACTGTAGAATTGAGCACTCAAGTGCATCAGATGGCTCTGAAGCAGTGCCCTAACAAAGTACATTTTTCAAATAAAATTAGTTTTTTTAAAGGTTTTCATTTTCATTCATCTTTAATGACTTGAGTTACTCCCTTTTTACATGAGCATGAGGCCTGTGCCTAATCTGCAGTACGCTCATGTAAGCAGCAGCAGGGACATATTTGGAACCAAGGGTGCTGTAATGGGCTATGATGTAAACTTCGCTAACACAAGTCGTGGAGATTCATTGAGTACACCCAGGTTAAATTTTATAAATAAGGTGGCCAGACTTCTTAAGTCTCAGACTGGGACACCTGGTTTACAAATGCTACCCAGTTGGGCTTGCTTAGCTTACTCATGGATTTTACCAACAATAATGATATTATAGATACAATTTCATTCATTCACTACTGTTAGATGTCTAGATGTGAAAAACCTGTGGATGTTCAATTTCCTTGATGGGGCATTTATTTCACTATATCCCACACATGATAACGGACTATTTAAAAATAAATAAATAAATTTAAAAAAAAATCACATCACATGAGCAAAATAAGATTTACTTTTGATCGACATTTCTAATACATAAAGGGTAGTAAAACTAATTTTGCTTTTCATTTTTGCAGTATCTCAGGTCGATATTACAATGGACATCAATGACATATTTAGAAGGAAGCAATAAAAATCATTATCACCGTGTTGTTCCGAATATAAGAGGATTTTGGATGCAAGACGATCCCCCTTTCTCAAGACAAAATTTTGTAAAAAGGGGTTTTCATGACATCTTGTTTTAATCACGAATATGTATATATTTGAAAATACTGATAAAACCTTGAGAAAAACCAATATAAAACAAGGCAGACTGTTGTTCAGCGAGTTTTACAAACACAGGCATTTATTAAGTCATAAAATCCTATGCTAGCTAACATTTTTCTGAGAAAAATTGCAAAGTCGCAGAGGCTGAACTGTGCAACCCCTTCTCTAAAAGGCCTAGCCCCATCATTGTACAGTCCATGCCCAAGACAGTTTAGAGCGGCTCTCTTGGGATAAAACAAATTAAGATTTTCTTTTACTTCTGATGGATTGCTGGAATTGTCTCCACTCCTGTATACTTGCTGTACATTTGTGTACATTGCTTGTGTACAATATGTAAGTGGGTCAGAACCCCAACATAGGCAATGTTCTTGATGAAAATACACATAAAAGGAGGCTTCAAACACATTTCTACCCTTTTCCCCTGGCAAGACAAGGCCATAAGCCTTCAGTATGGGTTATCAAATTCAAATTTGGAATAATCCCCACTTGACTATCAACCCCCCAAAGGGGGGGTCACATTTGAGTTGTGACCGTCTTTGGGCCCTATTATAACAATATCAGAGCAGGTATCAAATGTTCTTTTACAATGGATCAGTCAAGCACTCTGGTCACTATTAAACAAAAAAGACACCATTAAAAAATTCTGACCCGTTGCCAAGTTATGAGGTTGGTAAATTCCCAAAATATGTGAAAAAAAAAACTTAAATTTTGTCAGCATTTGAGGCCATATTATTCAGAAAGTAAAGGGTTAATAGCCCACTCTTCTGGTTGATAAAAACTCTTGGGTATAGCTTGTTATGTGCAAGAAATTTCAGCCATGTGGCATAAATAGCAACTGAGATATCGAATGAGAGAAAAGATATGCCCCACTCCAGGGTCAGAAATTGCCACACGAGGGGTAGAACTTCAGAAGGCCATAAAATCCTAGGAAATTTGCTGATGGTCCTAATATTCGACTTTTCGAAATGTTCATATGTCTAAACAAATAGTAACAAGGACAAGGAAATTAAGAGCCCCCGATGTCCAAAAGTTCATTTTTCGTACCCAGTTGACATGGAACAGGCCGCTCTGACTATGATTGCTGTTCCTTAGTTGGATTGTTCATAGCCGCGTGTGATCTTATGGTCCAGTTGAAGGCCAAGGGCGCAGGGCTGTGGTTTGCCCTGACATAAATGTCCAGTCTCAAAATGAAAAATCTGCTGCCTTTTCCTCTAGTACTGACATTTGCTTCAGATCCTGATTGGACACCATTAATATTCTGTGAACCTTGTTCATATTCCCTTCCTGATATCAGGTCACAACCTCAAGCACAGCAAAATGGGGTAGAGGAGCGTCCCTTGCTTCTTAATACACCACACATTAATGCAAGAAGCAAATCACTGGTGACACCACAGAGTGAGATGTCAGCAACTTCTCCCAAATTACACCTCAGGCCAGAGGGGCTGTTCATATTTCTTCCACCTAGCTAGAGGCCTGGTTATAATTTTGAATCTGCACAAATAAGGAGTCACACATATCATATCACTTTGATATGACCACTTCAATCCTTTCACCTAAGAGGCTCTCATGGTCTCTTGTACAATAGCACCCATAACAATATCAGTGCACCTCTGCAACTTCCTTTGTCGTCATCCCACAGGATTTCCTTTCACATGAAGCCAAAAGGTGGATGCAGAGGTACAATGCAAGTAGACTGTGCTAACAAGGCCTAGGAATTGAAAAAAGTGAAAACGCACATAGAAAACGGAATGCAGACCGACTGCCCCAGGAATTACACAAGCTCTTAGAAAGAACACATCAGCAAAAGTTACGAAGTAATTTTTGTCACCCCTCCAATCTGAAGCTAAGTTCACTTACTGCCGCTGGATATACACTGAAAGAAACACCTTGTTACTCACAGCCAAGTTTGAGTTGGGAATTTCCCACCAGCGATGCATAAAATCTAAGAGAACTAAAACAGACTTGCAGTATGCAATCTTCAAATCTGTTTTGAGGCCGTACTTTCTCAGGATGTAAAAAAAACATTATGCTCGAGTGATCGGTTCTGAAACAATGAGCTACCATTGTCCTCTAAAACACAAAATGAAACAGAATAAAAGGCAACTGCTGTACGACAACAGCATGTTCTTCCAACATCACCTCCGACCAAGCACTATCAGCACCCTGTTCAGTCCACAACAAAAGCAGCCTTTGGGCAGAGAGGAGCTCAGCTTTCAAACTGAGGACAATGAAGGACAAGAAAGATTAGAAAAACCTGAATTTAAAAAAAGCCATACAGAGAAGGATAATGTATGACGCTTTCCTAAAAGTTTAAATTCAACATGGCAGTCACGACTTTCAAGTCCTATGTAGGTTGACCAGAAAATGCTTAATTTGTCCCCTGAATTTGAGGCGCCAGACGTTTGGGCTGTGGTTAAAAACGAAAGAGAGGGTTTCCAAGATTCCCACAGGGCTCTGTGCCAAAAAAAAAAATTGTATCTACACAGGTCTGATGAGTTTCCCTGCCAAGCAATGCCCATTAGAGAAAATCAATCGAAGTAAGATAGCTGGAAATCCCTCCCCACAGACTCCGCCTACATCACCACCCCCGCCATCTCTCAAACGGTCCCATATCTCAAACACCAGCAGCGACTTGTAGTGAGTTCTCTTACCATCATACCTCCAGGGGCTGTGCAGAAAAATCAATCAAGGAGAAAAGAACTGCCTTTACTGCATAATAAACAGGCAAAGTAAAGCCAGGCCTGAGGCAAGTGTTGTCAGTGCTGATTTGCAGTACATGAGAATTAGGGGGATTGGGTCATGATTTCAGAAGCCCAAAGCCATAAAATCAATAAGAGACAATTGACTTCTCAGTCAAGAGAATACATAGGGCTACAAGGATTGAATGAGGAGGACTCCACTCACATTCTTAAACATGGCAGAAATAGTTTGAATAGTGATGGTGCAGATGGAATCTTCTGAAATATGAAAATTATGAATTTATTTTCTCAACTTTTCCAGTAAATGATGAGGATCTGACAACTGCCAAAATGCATATCAAGTCATTTTTGGAGGGAAAATGTACATCGATTGGCCATAATGGCAAAAACATTGAAACCATACAGCGCCCTCAATTATTGGCTCCCCTGGTTAGGATGAGTTAAAAGCCTTAAAATAATTTCAATTTTAATTGCAGAAGCATACTCTCACACTGAAAATTGTAGAAAAATGTGACCTTCAACTCAAGTGAATTTTAACGGGAAAAAAAATCCTGACCAAGAAATAATTATTTTTCAAAAAATCACCCATTCCACAATTTTTGGCACCCCTAACAATTCCTAGGAAATAAATGTAATTTAAGTATTTCTGTCATTTCTTCAGTAGTTTACAAAGTTGATCAGAGTATCTAGGAACATTTAATTAGTAATTCATCACTTCCTGTTTCCCTGGGGTATAAATATGACGTGACATAGAGGCCATTTCTCTTATCCACTCAACATGGGAAAGACAAAGGAACAAACCATTCAAGTAAGGCAGATGTGTGTCGACCTTCACAAGTCAGGCAATGGCTACAAGAAAATAGCCACTTGCCTGCACCTGCCCATATCTACTGTCAGAGGAATCATTAAGAAGTTTAAAACAACTGAAACAGCGGTAAACAAGCCTGGACAAGGACACAAGGCTATTTTGCCGCCACGCACAGAAAGGAGGATGGTAAGACAAATAAAAAGTTCTCCAAAGCTCACTTTAAAGAATTGCAAGAAATGGTAGCATCTTGGGGTCACAAAGTCTCCAAAACAACCACCAGGCTCTATCTACATGCCAACAAGCTGTTTGGGAGGCATGGACGGAAAAAACCTTTTCTCACTCACAATCATAAACACAAACGTCTGGAGTTTGCTAAGCGGTACTAGGACTTCAACTGGGACCATGTGCTTAGGTCAGATGAGACCAAGATAGTGTTTGTTCCCAAAAAGCTCTAAGTGGGTCTGGAGGAACACAAAAGATGAGTATGCAGAAAAGCACCTCATGCCTACTGTGAAGTATGGGGGAGGATTGGTGATGCTGTGGGCCTCTTTCTCTTCCAGAGGCCCTGGGAACCTTGTTAGGGTGCATGGTATCATGAACGCTTTGAAATACCAGGACATTTTAAATCAAAATCTGGTGGCCTCTGCCCGAAAGCTGAAGATGGGTCGTCACTGGGTCTTTCAGCAAGAGAATCACCCTAAACGTGTGGCCAAATCTACACAGAAATGGTTCAACAGACACTGAATCAAGCTCCTCCCATGGCCATCTCAGTCCCCAGACTTCAACCTGTGGAGTGAGCTGAAGAGGAGAGGACCCAGTTCACTGGATGATTTAGAGAGATTGCAAAGAGGAATGGTCGAAGATCCCTCTTTCTGTATTCTCCCATCTTGTGAAACATTATTGGACAAGATTAGGTGCTGTTTTGTTGGCAAAAGGGGGTTGTACAAAGAATTAACATCAGGGGTGCTAATAATTGTGGCACACATGATTTGATGTAAAAGAATTAAAATGCACTTGAATTAAAGGTTGGATCTTCCTCTTATTTTCATTGTGGTCCAATATTATTTAGAAAAAAACTGAATTTATTAGAAGCTAAAGAACACATCGTAACCGAGGTGCCAATAATTATGGAGGGCGCTGTATAACAATGATGTGAGTGACTTTGATTGGGGCAAAATTGTTATACTCAGTAGAGTGGGTCTGAGCATCTCCAAAGCAGCAGGGCTTCTGGAGTGCTCCCTGTCAGCAGTGGTGAGTACCTACAGACAGCAGCAGGAAGCAGCAACTAGGTATTAGGCGCTCAAGGCTTATTGATCAACGAGGGCAACAATGGCCATCCCCTCTGGTTTGACCAGACAGAAGGGATACTGAGGCACAAGTCACAGAACTTTAATAACAACTCATGTGAAGAATTTGTCACAACATACAGTGAATCGCATCCTTTTGGGCGTCGCACTTTGTTTCTGTGGACTTGTTGAAGGGCAGTCCACCTTCGAAACCGTTTAATGGGCTTATGAGCTTTGAAACTGGACCTTGGAGCAATTGAAGAAAGCTTCTTGATCCAGTGAGTTCAATTTCACTCTACATCCCTTGCATTGGCCAGGTATGAGTATTTCATTTAGCTGGGGAAGAGATGGTACCAAGATGCACTGTGGAAAGTAGTCAAATTTGTAGAAGGTGCGTGACTCTCTGAACAGTGTTACGCTGGGAAACCTGGGGTCGGGGAATTCAGGTGGATGGCAGTTTGATGGAGTCGTTTTGGCTGTACGTGGGACACCCAAGCAATATTATACCCCCGTCACACCGGATTGGCGGTGCCACTGCGGTGCTTGTACAGCATAAACCGCAGTGGCACAGCTATGATCTCCGTGGTTCCTCAGTAGTTCCACAATTGATTGTCGTAGCACCGCAGAAAACTGTTTAAACCACAGACCTCCACGGTGGCACGAAGGAAACTTTGAACATGTTCAAAACTTCCGTAGTGCCCCCGCAGGTTGGGCTAATCCGCACTGGGATCGCCGTGCCACCGCCATGACTGCCATGGAACCGTACAAGGACCTCAGTATCACCTCCATCATCGTCGTGCCACCGCAGTACAACTGCCGTGCAATCGCCAAAAAAAAGTAGACTGGCGACCCTACAGCGATCCTGTGACGGTTATGGTGGTATTAAGACGGAGCTACCACGGGAGCACTGCGGGTATGGGGGTGCTACTGCGAAGTCATTTTTAACTCTTGTACCACGTTTCGGTGGCATCACTATGGGAATAAATCATCAGCAGACAAAATATTACAATAAATTTCGAACAAAAACTATCTCCCATTTATAGCCGAAACGAAGCCGCCCTGCTGCCGCAGCATCACCGCTGTAGCACCTCAGTAACGGAGCCATCACCGAAGTAGCATCTCACTGGCTCCTCATCGCTGCTGCCAACACCGCAGTACTGCCGCCAATAATCGCCATGGCACCGCCACCAAATCGTAGAGGCAACTCAATGGGATCTCCATGTCCTCAGTGACCCCACCGTAGGACCGCCCTGGTTCGCCAGTAGCACTGCGAAAAACACGTTTGACGGGTAGGGGAAAACTATGAAAACACTACTGGCGGTGTCACTACGGTGATGGCGATTGTGACAAAAATCCAAAGTGGCACCACCAATCCGGTGTAAAGGGAGCATTAGGTAGTCCCCCCAGGAATCCGCGATTCCGCGATCGCGGAATTTACCGCAGATTTCAAAGCCCTCTGCGGAAATCAAAGCAGTCCGCGAAATATAGGGCGAGGTGCAGAATTTTATATTTTACATGTATTTTTCATCCCGGCCGCTAGATTCTGCGGTCAGATAAACGGGATCTAAGATTCACAGCTGGTGCTGCCGGTTACGGAAACTGATTTTTTTGTGCTGTATGCAGCATAAACTATATAAAAAGATGGAAGCAACACCCTGATTTTAAAAAAGAAGCCCATGTGGAAGTACCGTAGAATGGAATTCTATTTAATGGCCAGCAGATGGCGACGTCAGTGGCTGCAGAAAGAAGTTCAATGCAATAGAAGTCAATGAGAAAATGATCCTACTTTCCGACCTGATTTTTAATTTAAATAATGATTTTTCACATCATTTTATGTTAGCTATAGCAAGTTTCAGGTCTCCTTCGATATATCATGACATTCATTTTCGTGAATTATGGTCCCATATAAACTAGAATAAAGTATAAAGCCAGAATATGCTTCTGGAGCGTCGCTATCCTCTGATCCTCGTCCTATACGGTCAGATCCAGAGCCACGTTCCTCCCCAGATCTTCGATTCACTTCTTCATCTTCGAACCAGTGGGTGACATCACGGTAGCTTCATCCATCTTTTTATACAGTCTATGGTATGCAGTAACGTTTACAATATCCTGAGGATACAGTGTACACTTTGTCGTGTACACTTTGTTTAAAACTTTACTTTTATCTTTGGCACTTGTTCAGTTACTAAGCCTCGTTCACCCATAGTTTGGTAAAATGTTTTGCACTTTATAAGTTATGCAAATAAATCTGCTCAAGAGGGACAAAAAGAATATTGATGCTGCTTATTTTATAACCACAATGTTTCGCAGTGTTTTGGTATTGCAAATAATTTCATAAGAGAATTTTTGCTTCATTGATACATAAATTTGCTTTATAACTGGTCATTTTAGGTTTTTTTAAATGCCCGCGGAAAATCAACTTTCAAGCCGCGGAATCAAGAATTGCTCTCCGCAGAATCAGGAATGTTCTCCGCGGAATCAACACTTTTTCTACGCAGATTCCTGGGGGGACTTATTAGGTAGGTGGTATGTATATAAATGGAAAAATAGGAAATATAAAGAATACAAGTGTTCGCCACTAACATGGCAATAGCCCCCGCCGCCTCAATTTTATGTGTCCATACGGATGGACGGACATACGTACGGACCGAGCCCAATGCTAAATCCCCCGCTTCACGCTAATCGCGCAGCGGGGAATAATAAAGGAAATGGAGAACCCATGCAAATAAAAATGTTCTGGCAATTAATTTCAATTATACAGCAGAACAACTGCCATTCTCTAGAAGAGCAACAAGAGGGGAATACATGTCTTGTTGCAAGCCAATCAAAATCACATACACACACTTATAACACTGGAGTCAGGACACCAGCTTCCCCCCATTTCTTTCCCACCTGCATCTTTCATGATTCATTTATTTGATAATAGCCATGTCTACCCAACCCTGAACACCTAAGTGGATATGCAATATGCAGTTTGCAACTAATAATAGCAAGTAACATACCAGGCCCAGACCTCTTGTACCATTTCAACAAAAGGAAATTAATTGCATTACAACCATCCAGAGAAAAAACAAGAGGCGTACACTCAAATTGGGACATTCCAAGGCACGGCAAACAAAGACTTTCAATCTCACAGAGCCCCTCAAGGAAAATCTGTAGTGAAAGAGACTCTGAAATGACAAGTAAACCATCAATATCAAGCAGTTACAAGAGTGAATGAACAGCAAATAAAGTTGTCTAAAAATGGCTTCTCCTGTGGTTTTAAAGTCAGTAATTCCTGTCACACATGAACTGCAAGCACAAGTGATGGATGCAAAAATCAGAAATAGAATAAAATGAAATAGGGAAGGAAAGTTCCCAAAAGTATAGAGCCCTTTCAAAAAGGGTCTGGACTGGAACCTTTCAGAAGACTAAGTTGATTTGTGGCTCCAAGTGAGCTCCGTCAGAAACAGACCTATTGAGTAACAAAGCAGAAGGCCATGTTCTCTGCGTTGAGATGGTCTTTGCGGTCTGCTGAGCAGAACAATGCAATATCATTGTTTAATTCCTCGATTCACAAGGACTAGACAAAATAAATACTCTACAAGGAAATGAATGAATCTATGTGGTGCATAACTATAACCAGATGAAAAGAGCCCCAGCGTTTAAATATTAACATCTCCACTGTTGATACCAATTGAACAGAATTATAGTAACTACCATAACAGAGGGCTCAGGAAAACGATCAAGAAAATCAGACAGCCTTGAGAGATGATTGACCGCAGGCCATCCTGAATGGAAAAGGTTCCATTAAAGGTGACCTTGAATGGTTGAACGGGGTATTTATCCTTGTTCAGTGAAGTGACACATACGCCACAAAATTTTGGTTCGGTCTGTAATGCCTCAGAAGCTTCCTAAAAACCTCTCTCAAAAAGCTGTGTTAGAGTGGCGGATTTGGAACGCTTTGTTTTGCACCTATCTGGCAACCTTCCAGGCTTAACTGGCAACCTCATTATATTCGGCGTTCCGGGGATATTATGTTTTTGGTCCGACCGCCGCCGCGCCGCCCTACATGTTAACACGATAACTTCAGTAATATTTCAATTAGAAATTCCAAGTTTTGCATATAAGTTAGTATCATAAAGAGGAAGAACTGATTCGATTTTGAACAATTTACGATTTCTAGATTGGCCACCAGGGGCCAAAAACTGAAAAATATCACTGTTTTTATCATATCTCTGGAAATATTTGTCCGATTGACCTCAAATCAAGTGCAAATGAAAGGTCATGACCTGAGGATGAGTCCCACGATGACATTATACTTGTTTGGATCAAAATTTTCACACAAGGTGGAGCTTTGTCACATAATATTCACCATTATTGCCATATCTTTGGAACCATTTGTCCAACTGACATGAAACTATGCGCAACTGCAAGGTCATGACTTCACAACGTGTCACATGATAACATCATACCTGTATGGTTCAATATTTTGCCACCAGGTGGCTCTTTGTGATTGAAAATGACCATTTTAGCCATATCTTCAGAACCTTTTGTCCGATTGACCTGAAATTAAGTTCAAATGAAAGGTCATGACCCGAGGGGCTTTATATTGTTTTGGGTCTATTCAAGGATTGGGGAATTGGAGGATTGGGGGCGTTCGGGGATATACCCCAAGCCGTCGCCTCCGACGGCATGAGCCTAGTTATGAAATGCAAGCACTCGATGCTGATTGGCTGGCTTTGCTGCCTAACGCAAAGCAAGTTATAATTGCTTTGAAATTTACACAGAAGGCACAGATGCCTACCTCCCACCGTCTTAATGTCAGCATGGCAGGATCATTGGCAACAACAATCTTCACGGATTAATTTCAGATCTCGTTTCACAGCTGTTGAGTGATGATCATGTCATACGACATTGTCTAGACTAGTTTCCCAAACTGTGTGCAGCGGCACACTGGTGTGCCGTGAGAGCTTCCTCGGTGTGCCGCAAGAAAATCCATTTACTTTTTTTTACTGATAGCCTAATAATATAAAACGGCTGAACTTACAGGATATAAATAACAATTCATGTCATTATCAATCAATTCAATTCAGTTTATTATAATGCCTATTTAAAATTCCTTCTCAATATTTTCGCATTATGTATTCTACTGTACAATTCCTTCACTTGATTGGCCAATCACACATCATCAATCACGAAAAATTAACCATTCCCCAGTAAAACTCAGCTAAAACAGCAGTGTAGGCCAATAGAAACGAAACAACGAAAATGGGTATATACCTGACCAAAACCACGAAAAGGCCATCTGACTAAGACCCTGAACTGCCTCACTCTTGCTGCGCTTGCAAGAAAAAGAAAATCAAAGTGGTGAGCAGACTTTACAGTGAAGAATATCTGACTTATGGGTTTACATTCATCGGAGATCCTGCTACCCCAAGACCACTATGTCTAGCTTGCGGCAAAAAGCTGGCGAAAGAAGCCATGGTGCCAAATAAATTTAAAAAAGACACCTTTCAACCAAACACCCTTCTCTCGCAAAAAAAAAGAAAGAAAAAAAAAAACTGAATATTTACTGCGGCTGAGAAGCCAGACGAACAAACAAGCTAGTTTCATGATGAAAACCAGTACAGTGTCAGAAAAAGCATTAGAACCTAGCTATCTGGTCGCAGAACCAGTAGCAAAATCAAAGACGCCGAATTCTACCAATATGCAAAGCTATCGTCGGGACCATGTTGGGTCAAAATGCAGCCAATGAAATATCCAAGGTTCCTCTCTCGAACAATACAACTGCCAGACGAATAGGAGAAATGTTGGCAGATATTGAGGACGTTGTAATGGAGAAATTAAAAGGGAGTGGGAAATTTGCACTGCAGGTGGATGAAACAAACAATGTTAGTGGACATGCACAATTACTGGCCAATGTCAGATATGTTGATGGGGAGACAAAGTGACATCTGAGTATCAGGAGATGTGGGGGCTGAACTGGAAAGACTGCATAGAGTAATTTATTTTATGATTGCATGAAAGCCTGAAACCTGGTTGGAAAGCTTGAGCTGTTGTCTCGTCACTCGGTCGCGCTGAGAGAAACAAGTTTGAGAAACACTGGGCTAGACAAACGAACATATTCTATTTGTAACATTTTAAAAACAAACTAATAACAACATGATAATTACAGTTTGTACTGGTTCTTGAAGTAGACGCAAAGTCGGAAATGCTTCGCTATGTAGCGCCAAATGCTGCGAGAATCCGGGAGGGTGGGTGTATGCAAATAATTTTGAACGGGAGGAAACGTAATGGGTGGGGGTGGGGGTGGGGGTGGGGCGTGAGATACATGACATCATATGTATGCGTTGTTCAGATTGGCCCGTTTTCTGGCGGTCATTTTTAAAAGAGGAATTTCTATGAAACGGAGATGTTCAGAATGTCTAGCACTTTTCGTATGTTCCTGAATGTGGGTATATTACCGTTATACAACACAGACAAGGTAAAAATGGTCTTTGATTCTATGCCACCTTTAACGCACTGTACCAGGCAACATATTGTTCCCCGTACAAGCTGAACTATATAAAAGCTCAAAAATTCAATGCATTGATTCCTTGTGAAAATGAGATGGGGCATTTAGTCCAAACCATTTCAGTTCTGTGCCTAGCTTTCCCAAAGTAAGATATAAAGCATATTTATTTTGGGAGAATGCATGGAAAATGAAAATTTCAAATTTTTAGAACTACAGTGCATTGGATATCCCCAGAAAGCCAAGCAAAAAACACAAATCCAGCCAGAGAGGAGTATCTTTCCTTGGGGAGATCAACTACACACAGTTATTACTCAGGATGAAAGACGGAACGCATACCAGAGACTCATTCAAAAACTCAACAACTAACACACTCCCACAAACTCTTTGGCCAAGGTTAGCTGATTAAATGTTGTGTAACAACACATATGAAAAAGAATTCATTTATCCTCCATCTGCAAAGAATAAAATTATGGTGAGATTGCATTGTTTACCTTGGTAGCTTAGCATGCTCCTTCTTCGAGGGAATAAAGAGGGGGTAAGATACACTAGAGCACAGATGTTTCCTTGTAATTTTGGGAAACCTATGCCTTAGTCCCAGAAACATGACTTGTACAACTAGGCCTCCCACCCCTCAACTCGACCAACTCCCACCAGACCTAGAATGTGCACCCTGGATTTAGGACCTCAGACATCAGACAATAATTCATCTGTCCCTAACTGCAATGGGCTCATCTGACCAGAATTTGAAAAGCAGAGGTCATTGAAATAGCAGACATGTCAGCTCCCACACACCTAGGAATTTCTCTAGCACTCATCACAGAAAATTTCCTGGTTTCAAAAAACCATGATAACTCATTCGAGGCCAGTGTGCCTTTGAACTCGATCCACATGCAGTTCATGCAATATCCAGTTAATACATCACCCATCAAATTCACCCCTTCATTCATTACTTGGGAATGACATGGTGTTGAATTTTTATAGATCTAAACATGCAACATTTTATACAGTATATGCATAAACAGTTATACTGCTTTGTCTTGAACCCCCTTCCCTCCATGTTGATAATCAAGATTTTGGTCCATGATTTTCCTATACAGGACCTGTGGAAACCTTGATGAGAAAAGGGAAGCATAAGCCCAAGAGGGGTGGGGGTGGGGGCGGGGGCGATGGTTGGTTACATGCAATGACACCTGCAGGCAGACCATAGTTTTAAGACAATCTGACGGCTGAGATGGAGATACTTTGCTGTGAAGTAGTATTAACCCCTTTCCTGATTTCTTCTATTTTGCGCATTTATCACACTTTAATGTTTCACATCATCAAACTAATTTACATCTTAGACAAAGATATTCGGCAATCAAAAAGGAATTAAAGGACAGACGAAGAGAGACGCTGTTGACATCTATCAGTAGATAGATGCCAGTAGCCAGTAAAGGGTTACAAAGCCATTTCTATGTTTCTGGGACTCCCCTTCACTGTGGTGAGAGCCACAGTGATAAATGGAGAAAACTTTCTGTGCATTAGTGAACCTTCCCAGGAGTGGTCGGTGTACTGAAATTCTTCCGAGATCGAATCAACGACTCATAAAGGAAGTCACAGAAGAACCCAGACAAACATTTAACAAACTGCAAGCCTCACTTGCCTCAGTTACAGTCAGTATTCACAATTTCGCCATAAGAAAAAGACTGGGTAAAAATGGCATTCATGGGATATCTACGAGGTAAAAACAACTGCTAACTAAAAATGATACAAAGGTTCATCTCGCATGTGCCAAAAAAAAAGTGACCTCAAGGACTTTTTTGGACAATATTCTGAGGACTAAACAATCAAAAGCATCACTTCATTGAGCCAGAGTCTGTAACTATGAACCAGGGGATGATTATGTTCCAGTAGGCCACTGAGGATTTTTGTAGGCGTAGATATCGTCCATCTGAAAAAAAAAAATTAAATTTTTTTATCTGATCTCTTCTAGGAGATAACTCTCTGTGTAACTCTCGTTAATCTGATGGTATCTAAATGTGTACATAGATTTCTTCCATGTATCATAATAATTTTCAGGGTTCAGTGAGGGCGCCGCCTATAGGTGGCTCTTCAAATCATGACTTTCTGCATTTTGGGCAACATTTGAGACCCTCCCAGGGCCTGGGTCCTCATTAGACATTGCTTATTTATGTGTATTTGGATACATTAGGACTAGTTCTTTCCAAATTTGCATAAATGGCAGTGGTTTAGTTAAGGGGGATTTACATTTGAACGTACGGGCGTCTACGTGCAACTTACGTGCGAAATTTGGGAAAAATGACTGCGTGCTCGACGTGGCGAGTACGTGACACGTGCGTGTTTTGCTGGCCGCAGGGCACGTAGAACCGCCCGTAGCAAAGAATTGGTCTGCAAATTAATTCCACGGTGCACGCAGCGATCAGTCGAAAATAGTCCACGCCAAGTACATGGCAAGTACGTCACAAGTGCGTCTGCTGTAGATATATATAGGGTTTTATGGGGAAAATTCCATTAAAATTAATTCAAAATGAATCATATATCAAGAATTTTAAAATATTTTTAATATTGTAAGCATATGAATATACACCCACGCAAGTGCCACGGACGTGGTAAGCACTCCTGTCGTCCGGGTAGCGCAAAACTGACTTACTTTCCACGCACGACACTGGCGGAGCAAGCAGGTCGGACGTACGTCTCACACAGCGCACGCATGTGGTAAGTACTTGCACGTGCGGGTTATTTAAACCCGGTCATTTGCCAGTTCTTGAACAGTTGTGAAAATGCCACCCAGGAGATCCAAGAAATCACCAGCTTCCAGTCAGCTTTCTGCTTCCACTGCCTCCACTTCCAAGGATACCAGCACGGATGAAGATGACAAATGATGCTGAGTCCTGTTACATCAGCATTTTTAAATAGTACCCCAACCCGCACTGGCCACGTAGAACACGTACTCCACACTCACTTGCGCCTTGTCGTCGACGTGCATGCCACTCAAGTGGCAATCACGTTACACGTGCGTGAACCCCTCCCCTACGTCTGCATTACTTGCCACTTGAATCGCGCGTGCATGTTAAGTACTCTCCACTTGCGAGCATCACGTCCCACGTGCGTGTGAAAAGGTCCCTGATCGTCACGGATTTCGCAGATCACGCCAGCTTCATGTAAGTGGCGCGTATTGAACAAGTACTTACACTGTACGACCAGAAAAATTGGCTGTGTGCGCCACGATCGATCTGCGGGTCAGTTTTGGCCGTAGAATTCGGGTCGCCCGTAGAACACGCAGTTCACGTAGACACGCACGATCAATTGTAAATAGCCCCTTAGGGCGCTTTTGCATGGGTGGCACTTTTTTTTGGCAAGAAAGCGATTTTAGGCGATATTCATTTGGCCATATCTCAGTGTGCCCCCTATGGATTTCAGTGAAACTTGTTTTATTATGTTTGTCTATATCTCTGCTATTCATGATAAAAATTTCAAGAGGGCTTATTGCCTCATTAACCCTTCACATGCCACAGTTTGACGTATGCCGCAATCAAGCACCACCTCTGAAAAATGTTCATTTTTATTTTAGTCCCCACCAACTAGTGGGGAGAATTATTTGAGTGTTTTCAAAGCATTGAGGCAAGAGAACTTATTCAAAAAAGCAACAATGTATTAAAATGTAAAAACTGAAAATTAAAAAAAACAACAATCAAGGCACCCATAGGTGCTGAGGATACTTAGGACTTGGACAGCATCTTTCTGTTGGTACCACCACCACAGAATGACGACTCAATAATTCTACAATTGTTTAGCATGGAATAAAAACTATCAAAATTGCACCAGTAACAGAGCCATCCGCGATGGTATTCCTGAAATAGTCTGAAATAAATGACTGCCTGTCATTCTAATTAAGGGACACGCTCCTCAAGAGGTTCTCAGGACAGCAACTGAATCGCATATAGTTCACAACTGACTAAAACGTTTGGACAGATTTGTCCAGAAAATCTCACAACATAGTTCAAAATGAACTAAAAATGTGATCAGAAAATATATGAAATAATATCTAGGGAGCAAAACTTATCGTTAGCACAATATCCCACAAGGTAAAAATGGAACGATGTATCGCTCGCAGGTCTTAAAATCAGATGATGTTCATGATAAAGCAGGATTTCCACAGCTCTATTCAGACTCTGAAAATGGCATCAAAACACGTGGTCACAGCAGTGCTGCCACCTGCCATATGTGCCGCCTCTTGGAGCATTGGAGAACTAACCTTTTGTCTTTCTTGATTAAAGTTTAGTGTCATCTGGTGTGAATGTTTTAGCACAAAGAGGGTTAAGCCGGCGAAAACCCTTCATGATATTTTCATCATGCGCAGCTGAGAAACACAATACAACAAGATTCACTGAAACCCATAGGGGGCGCACTGAGATATGGCCAAATGAAATCGCCTAAAATCCCGTTCTTGCCATAAAAAGCGCCACCTATGCAAAAGCGCTCCGACTAAACCACCGCCATTTATGCAAATTTGGAAAGAACAGTATATACAAATACACATAAATAAGCAAGGTTTAATGAGGGCACAGACCCTGGGAGGGTATCCAACGTAGTCCAAAATGCAGAAAGTCATGATTTGAAGCGCCGCATATAGTTGGCGCCCTGAGTAAACCTTGAACATTATCAGGTTATATTGGATATATATAATATTGGAAGGTCAAGTCCAGATTTTGACTATGCCAATATTTTGGCCAGTTTCACCCCTACCCTAAAAAGGGTTGGATTTCCACCCCAAAGGAATCTTCTGATAAAAAAAAGTCATTTTTGTCAGTTTGGACAACACATCTACCCCCACAAAAAACTTCAGTGGTCTACTGGAACATGATATATCACCCCCTCCATGAGCTGGTCCAAAGTTACAGACTCTGGCTCTTAAAGAAATGGGTCAGGTTACATCTGGTGTGAAGCCAACGCAGTATTCCACTTTAAGAAAATCATACCAACAGTCAAACATGATGGTGGTGGTGTGATTATCTAGGGCTGCTTTGCTGCATCAGGACTTGGGCATTTTGCCATGAAGCCTGCATTCTGCTCTCTATCAGAAAATCCTGAAGGAGAACGTACAGTAATCAGTTTGTGACCTAAATCTCAAGCACAGTTGGGTTATGCAGCAGGACAAGTGATCAAAGGGAGGGGTCTTTCTGCAAAAAAGATTTAAATTTGAAGTTGAGCCATGTTCCTTTTGTAACGTATCTGATGAGTCAATAGAACATTTGTTTTATACATGCCCCTTAACAAACATTTTCTGGACGAACATTTACAATTGGCTATCTTTAAAAATACATGACCTTCCAAATTTTGTTTCCTGTGATGTATTATTTTATATGACAAACATTAACCCTGCCCTAAGTAGGTCAGTTAACATTGTAATACTGCTGGGTAAATATCATCTTCATTGTACTAAATGGAGAAATGCTAAACCCTCCTTTATTTGTTTTCTCAACGAAATGAAAATGTATATATCCACACTCCGAAAAGTTAAAAATGATCAAGCAAAGACATTGATTGAAGACTTATGCAAAATTTTACTTATGTGATTCCACCCCCCTTTTATTTTAATGTGATTGTGCATTCTTTTATCATAATGTTTATTGCTCCTCCTTGCAGTTTTTTTTTTTCTCCCCCCCACCCCCCAATGTCCTTCTCTAGTGTTTGTGTATTCAGTTTTGTTAAGTCCTCATGAGTTGTATGATGATATTACTCAATAAAAAAAAAAAAAAAAAAAAAAGTGATCAAAGGGACACAAGCATTCCACCTCGTAATGGCTCGAAAGAAACAAAATGAAGGCTTTGGTGATGCCTGGTGAATGCTCTGACTTGATTCTGAAAGAATTCTGTGACATGACAAACAGGCAGTTCATTCTCAAAAACCCTGTACTGTGGCGGAATTAAAACAATTCTGCAAAGAATAGTGGGCCAAAATTTCTCCACAGGGAAGTAAAACATTGGTAAAAGTAAAATTGCCAGTTATTGAAAACTTTTCATCGCAGTTGTTGTGGCTAATGGTAGCAAAATCAGTTGGTTACAGTGGGCAAATATTTCTTTCACAAGTGAAATTTATTGATAAATTGATAAAGTGAAACATTTGATGATAAATAAGCAAAAATAGAAGAAATCGGGAAGGGGGCGAATACTTTTACACAACACTGCAAAAATTTTTTTGCCAGATCCAATCCCACCTGAATCAGGAATGTCTGATCGGCAAACTATGTACAAAAAAGCTGATGTGTGGCTCATGCGGCTGTCTCAGGAGAGCACATGCAGTTCACGGGCAGCCACTGCTTCTTTACACTCACAGCATGAAACCTCAGAAGCTCAGAACGAGGGCAGAGGAAACTCCAAAATGCACTTACTTAGAATTTACCAGCAGGTGGCGCTTGAGCCACAACAATGCTGACCTGAACGGACTGCATCCCTCCCATATCCCTCAGCAACGTGAAGCCAATTATCTGTTCCTCTTAATAGGCTGCCAGCCACAGTCGGCACTGGCAAGGCTCGGATTCTCACTGGGGTTGTGGTGGTCAGCCAATCTACTGTAAGAACTTTTTCAATATGGTTCCAGCTAAGGTAAGACCACAAAAATATAACTGGTCAAAGCCTGATGACATGATGAGCAGTTTCTCTGAGCAAGGCTGAGTTCCTGTCATACGACAGCAGTTTCAAAAGGGTCTGTGAGCTGTAACAGCAAAGACATCTTCAGACAGAATCACCCCCACACTACGGTATAGCACATCTGCAGTTTGAGTCCTGGGATTGCTTTCCAAACAGCAAATCCAAAGCCATGGTGCACTTCTTCCCAGCTGCTGTAAATTCCAAACAAGTGAAAAAATAAGAGTAACCATTCTCTTCCAAAAACACACTTTATCAAAACACCATGCCTCCAAATACAGGATAAACAAAACATTAATTTCATGCCAAAATGCCCCAGGGAGCTTAAGGTTAAGTGTGTCCAAACTCGCTTTAAACTTCTACACTTCTTTATGAATATTGAACAGCACAGGGAAATACAACTGAATCTCTGGAGTAATGGCTGATATGGTTCTCTCATCAATAAAGCTGCAATAAATAATATGCAATAAAGCTGATCATGCTTTCCAGCAGGGCAGAGAAGAAAAGCATCAGACAATAAGATCAAACAAACTGCAGTTTCATTACATTTATCATTTGACCAAGTCCCCATAAAAAGTTCTCTTTACCATTAGGGTGGTCACAGTCAACATGCAGATATACCCATGTGTTTTCAAAGGACGCACAAACAAATCAAATGACAGATGCAGCTAAATATTCCCAGAGGATTCTCTTTTCATTGTTTTTAAGAAGCTGGGATGTTGTATGCACTCATCTTACTCTGCTATATGTATGTAGTTTAATTTTAGGTTGGCCCTATTTTGTGTGTCACAGCAATGCACAGCACTCAAATGACTACATCATTTTTGACGTATTAAAATCAAATATTCTATTCGATTTAATGTCAGTGAGAGAATATAGAGACAAAGCAAACGGCAAAGACCTTTATTATAATAACAAGTACACCCAAATCAGCAAATAGATCAATGGATACCTCCGGCTGCATGAGTAAAATTATTTACAGGTATAAGGAAAGAGGGGGAAAAAAAAAATAGACCAATGTCACCTGCTACATCTTCCTTAAAACAGTCAGGGAAATGTATGCACTGAATTAAGCTGCCATAGGAGGCTGCAGTCTCTACTGAAAAAAGCAGGGCAATTAAAGGCAATGGCGGGACACAGACTAACAAACTGGCCAGCGTGTCAGATCATAACCTAACAAGTGGAAATGCAAAGAAACTGAAGGTTTATTAGGAAAGAGGAAGCGTGAGTGTGTGTGTGAGTGTGGTTGTGCGTGCGTGCGTGCGTGCCTGCGTGTGTGAGAGAGAGAGTGTGTACACACACATCTGTGGAAGAGAATAAGGTTACTGACGAAGGACAGCAGGATAGAAGGACTGAAGGAGAAACATGCAGGTCACACATGACATACGATCAGATCAGCCTCAACTGACTCCTTTTCAGCTACTGCAAACAATGAAGGCAAGTCACTGAATGAACAAACCTAAATAAGCCAAACAAAAATAATGGGTCAGCAAACCAAATTTCTATGACTCCTCGTTGAGAGTGGAGTATACTTTTGCAATATAAAGTGTCTTTCCAATCGAGTCTATTTACTGCGCGTACTAGTATACCTGAGAAACCAGGAACTGAGAAAGACACAGTACTTGGGCTACGCTCCCCGTTTCAGAAACCACGCGTCATCTCTGCCTTGCGAAAACTTCCTTACCTGCAAGTAAGGGTTGTTGTTTGGAATGTACAGTGTTCATCTTAAGATCAGAGTACATTTCAATTCCACAGATGGGATACAGCAATACATGAAAGCTTGTATCCCACATGACCAGCAAATTCTTCAGGGGAAGCCACATATTTGTGGCCTGGAACATTTACAACTATCCACTCACCAGTGTGAAACATATTAGGAATGTACTGTAGTCAAATGATTCTTTATACTACATCCCTGGTGTGGATCCAGCGAACAGCTGGATTTCAAATCTAGAGCAGCTTAAAAATAGAATAAAAGAGATAAGCAACATTAATCCTTAGAGAAAGTATTTTGGAAGGGTGCAGGGGTAATATTCATCCTCACAACTCACCCACCCCTAAAACACAAAGTTTAATAAAATCACTGCTGCTCATAATCTCTGAATGTAATTTGAGAAAGGCAAAGATTTACACAGCTTGGTAGTTACTCTGCTTATCAAAGGAAGAAAGGAGGGACTGTTTACTTGGATAAAATCACATTGCAACTCTTTTATAATCAGTGTAGAGGCGGAGTGGAGTCTACACTAGCCTGTAAAGGCACATCAGTTGCTTCATATTAGGGGACAAGGAAGTTTTCGAAAGCCAGTAGTGGGCTCAGAAGACAAAGCAATGTCGATTTTTATTCCGAATACAAGAACTAAACCTGAGCCACAGTCTTCCCTTGAACTCTGGCAGCTATCACGCAGTAGTTTATCGAGAGAAATGGATAAATGAGATGGAGTCGGCTAAGCCCTGACTCGAAGCTGCATGGGGGGGGGGGGGGGGGGTCGGCAAGAGTTCCACAATTTCCATTTATATGTTAATCCTGCAGAGAGAAAAGTATCTTGAAGAAGGCAGGCTGCAGACTTTTCCAGGAAATATGGGTACATTCAATCAGGTGAGCATCTCTTTTGAAACCATTAAGCAGTGTGCAGTGCACCAAAATAATTCATCGACAGTGGATATGTACCTAGTTTCAAGATGCATATATACAAAATACAACTGCTATGAAATTGGAGTTTTCTGGAGGGGGAAAATTCAACCAAAGTTTTTTGTTACCATTTGGTTGTTTGCTCACACTAAGCTACATTGCCACATTCAACAAACAAGCATATTTCTAGGGAATTTGGTCAATAATGATATAGAATGAAGACAAATGGAATCTTTTGAATTTCAATGCTATCAACAAAACCATTTTATACCGCTAAAGTCTAGCATATTGGTTTAGCATCTTACCAAATTGCAGTCATAAACCTGAAAAACACTTCACTTTCTAGATCGTCAACAGCACTGCACTTTTCATTCCTGTGATCAGCATCTGTAAACTTACAAAATAATACTTCATAAGCCTTGAGAAAAGAAAGGAAGTGAGAAAAGATCTCTCAACTCCCCAAACTAAAAACAAACCTGGTAATTCCCTTCCTCAATAAATGCTCCCGCCAGCAGCAATCCTTACCATGTCTAAATTGGTGCCCCCGGTGCTGGAACAAACTTTCCGAGGCAGTCCTCGGAACTGACGCTTGAATCATCAGGTGGAGGCCCACATCCAGAGACTGCATCTTTGTTTCCTTCACATCCCCAATGACAAAATCAAAAACTTTCCTGAGCGATTCAGGTAATGGAATTGCCGCGGCTTTAGGTTTTACGTGTTTGCACAGAGCGCAAGATTCATCTTTGTAAAATTCTGACACATTTGCCAAATAGGGTGGCTCATAATTGAGCCCCTTTGCACAAGAGCGGTCCAGCCCATTTTTCCCCCTTCATTTTCCATTTTGGACCACTAATGCACTGAGCGCTTTATGCATAGTTGAAGTAAGGAACATATTAAACATCCATTGTATACTACAGGAACTACACAGAGTGTGACAGCTCGCAGGCCAGCCGTGTTTTGCTTGCCATTTCCCCTCTATCTAAGCAGTTACGTCCTATGTGGAGCTCATTAGTCGCCAATGAATTGTCAGGCGCGCAGGTGTTTGTCTGCGTCATAACAGACTCCTCCTGCCTTGTCCATTGGGGCTTCTTTTCTTTTGTTTTTTTTTTACATGCATCCGACTTGCAGCTCATTTTGAACACTCCTGCAGTCCGTGCTCTATTGGATGCCGATTCTTCCCACGTCCATGTCTTTTTTGTCGCTTTGATGCCAAAATAAGCAATGTTTTTGTTTGGCTCATTCTTGTCCCTCTCTCTTCATTGCGGCTTACGCTGGGGGTATATGGAGTCGATTCGTTATTGCACTAAAGAGATTGACCACTTAGGAATAAGAGCAGAATTTAAAAGAAGACAAATATGCAGTTAGACCACTTCTCAGGGGCTCAAATGGATGCAGTACTTCAGTGATCAGATTAAGGAGGGGGGGGGGAACTTGACTCGCATTTTTTGCATATCATTATATCAATTGATTAGCAATAGTTGAGCGCATCTGAAAAATGATTAGCAAAAATTAGAAAACAGTGTATCAGATTTTAAATGACAAAAGGACTTTTTTATTCTTTCCTTATGACAAATTACAACCACAATAGAAATACAACTACAGTCCGAAAGCAAAACAAATCATTTCCAAAAGGCACCAATTTTACCTTGAATTTAACATAATTTAACAGCACACTTCCATTTCCAAATGAAATTTCTGGAAACTACTTGTAACCTGCAGTACAGCTGTCTTATCTATACCTTACTGTAGCACAGGGCTATTCAACCGTGTCCAGAAAGGGCCAGTGTGCGTGCAGGCTTTCATTCCAACCAAGCAGTTACGCACCTGACACCACTAATCAACCCTATGAGTCTTTGCTTATCAGCTTGATTAGTAGAATCAGGTGTGCTAGTGCTTGGTTGGAATGAAAGTCTGAGCCCACCCCGGCCCTTGCAGGATAATGTTGAATAGCCCTGCTGTAGCATAATGTTGTTTAACACGTGATCAGAGATGTGAAAGGATCCATTCGCATTAAAATCCAGTAACACAGGCACTCTCCAACTCAGTCACATTTAGATATCTCAAAAATCATGTATTAGAATGATCAGAGATCATTGTGCATGTTTCCGGAGGCTGGCGAACTCGCGATTCCCTAAACCACAGAGCAATGGGACCAATTTGTATGACTTTTAACGGCTTACCTTGATGTTTGGGTGGCTGGAAGAACATTCGGGTGTGTAAAAATGTGAAGCGTACATCCAGACAAGGTGATTCAGTTAAAGCCGAAAGAAGAGGTCTAATCCGGAATCATTGCCATTAGTGCAAAAAGCAATTCACATGGCTTTAGTATAACAAGGATTACAGAGATTCTAGCGCAGGAGTGGGCAATCACGGTCCTGGAGGGCCGGTGTGTATGCAGGTTTTTATTCCTATCAATTACCCTGACTAATTGAGTTAATTGATTTCATGCACAAATATAGATTTTCTCAATGATTCGATCAAAGGAAAATGTTTTATGAAGGGAGACAAGACTAGTCTTTGTAGTTTCATGATAATTTAAAGAAATGCGCATGAAACGTAAGATTTCATCAATGGTTTGGCTAATTGAGACAATCAACTAATTAAAGACCAGACATTGGTGTGAAAACCAGGGACAGATACGGCCCTCGCTGCCCACCTCTGTTCTAGCGTCAGCTAGATAGGAGGATGGCAAGCTTTATAATCTGAAGAGTAACGTAATACGCAATAGCATGCATAAAAAGATAATGCAGCTAAAGCTAGCCATGAAATAACACGTCTCAGGTCCAAACTGTCTGTTTGCCCTTTCTGTAAAATAAGATGGTAATCAATGTTGAAAGAGATCGTCTGCATGCGGTGGCGTTGAAAGTGACAAATCAGAACATTAAAAACTCCTCCAACAGGCATCATAACTACCATAGGTTCACTTGCCAGCTAGCTGTACCGAAGCGATTGCTTTTGAACTAGCTAGAAAACTAGCAAACATCCCAAAAATGTAAAAGTTCAGTTGGGTGGGGCGAAACTTCAGATAAGTTCATGCCTATGACAGTTGGCAAAGTTAGTTAAGTTGGGACAAGAAATAGATCATATCGCCTAAATATGTTGATCATTTACAAAGACTTTCCTTAGTTAACGTTAGTCAGTTTACTAGCCGACTAGGTGGCTATATATCTAAAGAGCAACGTAATCTAATACGTGATGGCTCATATAGCAGAGTCTGGCCGTCATGATCAAAGATGATAGAGCGTATGAGCATACCGAAAGCCTCCCGAGTCTCAAGTGCATGCATGCGCTCCCAGAAGCTGATTGGTTGATATGCAAACAAGGGAAACCATTTTCCAGCCAATCAAAGTCATTAAAACTTCTCCTATTGCCGTGTGGCTCGGGAACTCGGAAGTTCGCAGGCCAGTGAGTCGGGATTCAAGGGCTGTGTTCGAAATCGTCCACTCATTCACTCACTCCCTATCCCCTACATCGTGTTTATGATATAGTGCACTACATAGGGAATGACCAAAGGAGATTTCGGACACTACACCGAATTTTTCTGAACATGACTGCGTCCCGAAATGCGCTGGATATTCCTGTGATGTGAGCGGACACGCCGAGCATCATGTAAACACACCGGTCGCGAAACGAATTTTTCGCAGATTACATTACATTCAAAGTCAATGCAAAGACGCGAATACATGCGAAACGAAAGCAGCTTTACTGTTGGACCCCGTGATGGTTTTCTGGAATGTGCTTTACACGTAGCTACAATAGCTACTCTAGCTCAATCCGCTAGCTTAGTTAGCTAGCTACCTGACAAGCTTGGTAACATATCAAGGACGATAATTAGCCGGTCAGCTAATAATTAGTCTTTGCATTGACTTTGAATGTAATCTGTCGAAATCGAAAAATTCGTTTCGCGTCCGGTGTGAAAGCAGCTTTAGATTAACACTGGAGAATGTATTTCTGCCGAGCAGAGCTATCAAAGGATGTTTTACAGGGCCATGGAGCCATCTCGCTCTTCATATTCTTCTTCTGTGGAAAAACAGAACAGCTGCGCATTGTGGTATACATCACTGTAATGTAGTGTTCATCGCTTGTTCACTCGATTTCGCTGTGCATTATGGGTATTTTATAGTCCACTATATAGTGGATGAGAAGAATTCGAACAACACTACAAAATGGCGAACACACTATATAGTGCACTAAATCCGTGATAGGGGGCGATTTCGAACACAGCTATGAAATATCATTAAAAATTTTTGAATCACATTTTTTTTGCGAAGAGATTGTTATGTTTTTTAGCATTTCGTCAAAACTGCTGAAATTTGATTTGCATTTTGTGATGCAAATCCGCCAAATCTGATCACTGTACTTCCTGGACAGTAGGTTTCTAAATTGCCAAAAGTTGTCACTCAATGATATTCCAGTTTTACCTCGGTATTTTAGTCATACTACGAATATTTTTTTTTGCTATTATTCTTATTTTTCAAAGTTTTACATTTTAACAGACAAACAATATAGATGAAGACAAATAATAAATTGCAGCCATTCTTAATGTAAAATGCCTTCCTGAAAGCCTACTGTTGGACTACTACATTATATTTCATGCAAATCAAGTAGATTGTTTTCAGTTACGTATTTGCCTTTTTAAACAATTGGGAAAATCCCCATCAATGCAACTTTTAAAGTCCACCTTTTGCCAAAATAAAAGAGGAAATAGTTCCTTTCTCTCAATTTTATATGCAGGTGACACGAGCGAGAGCCACCAAGGTTCTTGTTAACATGCCTCCATTTCTGGCATAAGTGCACACGAAGAAGGATTGAATTTCAGAGAATGCTGGAGGCTGAGGTTTCCCGCGAGAATCCTTCCAGAACAGTCTGTCCCATCAGCTACAGAATACGGCCCTAGGCTCTCACACGAATTCATTTGTGAATGCTGAAATGGTTATTTCTCAGAAAGCTAATTACTGTAACAGTTATCCTGATGGCGACAATCACCTCCAGGCATCCTCACGTCCCTTTGCTGCAACGTCAGCAACCTCCGGGACTTCTTTCTGTTGATTAAAATGCATCCAGTGCATCCAGTCTGTCTAACCGGACAGAGTTCGTGTGAGGTCATGTCAATGGCACGTTTAATTCGAGAGAACCGTGGGCTGTTTAATGAAAAATGGTCTGTAGTTTTACATACAACCAAGATAAAACACTGACCACCAACAGCATAGTTATATTGGGAGGGGCTCTGACAAAACTTATTGCGCTTAAGAAGAGACTAACAAAATTCTTAGACAGAGTCATAATAAATGCCACTTAATAGCACGAGACAATCGCGCAATGCAATAGAATACATTATGTGCTTTTTGAAATCATGGAAAATCCATGGGAAGTAATAAAATACATACATCAAAAATAGTTTCCTGGATTAGAACGTGCGTACTCTAATGATACCAATATAAGTATACGTACCGTGAATATGAGTGTATTTAGGTGATTTGACAGAATTTTGTGAGATTCTCTAATATTTAAAAATCATAATGCATTTATAATTGTTCAAAACCTTACACAGCCTATAGCTAAGTGCTCACAAGTGAAAAATTTAGATGAAAAGTATGTAATTAATTAAATCAAGTGGTGTTTTGCAGTCACAATACAATCTGAAGCCTAGCAGGCTCCGAGTCAGGGAACTGCCACGAGCTGGAAACAGTTCTGACAGGTTAAATTACAAGCCATTGAAAGTGACAGCGACCAAGCGCCGAGTTTAAGGTTTAGCCATGCACCACATCTCCAAACGGCAAAGAAGAGCCAAAGCCATTAGCAAAGAAAATACAATTTGTGACTTGTACAACAGGGTAAATATTCTTTAAATTATTGAAAACACTGAAAAGTAAATGAGAGTTACAGAAGTTATCATAAAATAGTTTGTAAAATGGAGTTTTGCAATTCACAGATGTATGAGAAAGAAAATTGCCCTCTATTTTCATGGAAATAAAACACAAGAGACATCCTCAATTTACCAGCTTAATTACATCTAAGAAATCAATCCTGAAAGGCTGCACAGAGCAGCAGATGACTTCAAATCAGTTCAGTTATTCCATCCCCCTGCTGTGTTAATTTTGGAGGAGTCGACAGAGGCACTTGGGCATCAGCACTACACTGAAAAGCTGTTCAGGTGACTTGTATAGTATAGTTTAGTTACGTTTTATTCAGTCACACAGTAAACAACAAATGTGTTCAGTACAAACACAACATTATAACATGACTTAAAAGGCACAGACTGAAGCATAATGCTTATATTAAAGCCTGTCCTAAGCCTGTCTTCGTTATCGAGCAAATCCACAGCTTAGCTCATCCGGCAACTGGATGGCCCAACCATACTCTTCCATCTCGTATTGGAATTATTATACCACCATATTCCTCTACAATTTGGCTAGTTATCACAGGATCTGTGCAGTAAGCCAAATACAATGGGGATAAACATCATATGAATGTTGATTTCATGGATGGCCCATTTCAGAATATGGAAATCAGTGATGCTGACTGATCCAGTATCTTATGAAGTCTGCATAAATTTTGTGGGCATTTACTGATAGATGGGTTTTAAAATGACAGGGCATTCACATCAAACCATTCAAAGAAAGGGTAATAAACAAACAGATCTGGTAAGTCCAACTAAGGTTTTAGGTCATAAATCATCAGCAAACCAGGAAAATCCAAAGTATTGGTGCCTATAAAATTTATTGATATTTAATGATATGCTTTGTCCAAGGCAGCAGATTTCAGTGAAAAATGTAAGAACTCCAATGCATTTTTGCAGAGTCTTTATCAGATTTTAAGACTAGCAAGCACTGGCCCTCAGCTACCAACCTCTGCTTGGGGGAAAAAAAAAAAAAAAAAAAGAGTAACAGCACCAGGTCATAGTGTATAAAATGCTACAACCCTCATAAACCTCAGGGCAACAGACAGGCTCTAAATCATAGCTGCGGGACCAGGTTCTGCTTCACCTGCAAGAAAAAAATAAATAAATAAATGGCATCGGTGAAGGACTCTTAGCAATCCTAAACCAGTCCTAGCATCCACCAGGAGTTTGGAGACACCTCAGGTTTTTTAGAGTGGTCTAAAAAAGTGCTAAGTGGAGGCTTTGGCATGGCAACATTGCCCGCATCGCCTCTCTATATCTCACGGTCAAACCACACAGAAAAGACTATTTATGTGGTAAACAAGGAAAAAGATGACTAGGAGATGTGCTTGTATTTCAGCAGAATTCCCAGATACCTACATGCCCCAAACTTAGAAGATGCCAAGTACAGACAAACACGAGAATTCAGACCAGGCCAGTGAAATAATCAAGCTGTCAGAACCTGTTTTACGCAGACTGAATCATTTCCATGTAGTGGAGGGCCCAACCCAAAAGCCAAAATGTCTCAAGCGGCAGTCAAACGATGAGTAATGAGATGGCACAGAAGGAGGACGACTGGGGCACCTTTAAGAAGAGAAGTGTAGTCAAATGGTTCTGATGTGCCACCAATCAGGGAGGATCTCCTTTAAAGATGCAACCAGGTCATGGACTTGGATAACATGGCCTTACTCGAGGAAATCCAGGGGCACAGTATAAGGGAAAGAAAAGGAGAGGATTGCCAAGTACCCTTTTGACATACAGTACTAGCCAAATGTTTTTGACGCACATATTTTCTAACAATAAATTATAAAAAAAGAAATTAAAAAACTTTTATTTTGCAAAAATGAAATATCTAAATCCTAAATCTGGGTCATTCCAGCCCTACTCAACCAGTGCCTTAATGGGCACCATCTCAGATTTGGCAGAAAACTATATGCTCATCTATAGGAGCAATGAAAAATCTAAAAGTTTCGAGTCAAATCTTCAAGTGGTTTGGATTTTATGGCCCCTCAAAGTATAAATGCCATGTCCCTTTTTCGGCCCCGCGAATCGTCACGTTCATTTTCATCTGTTTTTAGAGGCCTATAACTTGGTTCTATACTAGATACATGCCTAGAAATTGGTACACTGGCTAATTCTGGCCGCCTCTTTCAAAATCTGCTGTCAGAATTGGGCAAGGAGGTGTAAATCAAAATTTATAGGCATGTCAAAACAGGATTTTTGTTGGGCTGGATTTATATTTTTCACTTTTTGATCAGTCGCTGTGAGCCCCCCCACCTGGCTAAGACCTGAATTTTCACTTGTGTAGTGTAATATAGGAAAGAAACATTGAGTACATGCAAAATAACTTGATAGAAACAACAAATAATTGATTTGGAGGGTTCTGAATATGGTCACAGCTCAAAAATACCCCCGGACCCCTTTTTTCAGGGGGGTCGATGACCACGTAGATGGTACTTCAGAGTAATAAAACTTACACAACTTAGAGATATATGTCTGAACTATGCCTGGTATGAATTAGAACACCTCACCTCAACTGCTTCATAGTTTACTGAGCAAGGGAAGAGATGCAGTTTTCCGGGTCCGGAAAATGTACATTACATGTACATATAATCCATGGTTTGCACATAGAATATAAAGGACAAGAAGGACCGTTACAGATTAATTCAAAAGAACAAAGAATAACCTCATGCCAAAGTAAATGCATAATCCAGACATGCTCAGTTAGTTCTTTAACCTGTTTGAAATTTGGAAAAATTAAGTTGTATCCTCTCATCATCTGAGGCGGACAGATTCTGAAGTACAGGAAAACTGAAGAGCTGCAAAAAATGAGTTTAGAGCTCTTATTTACTATTTTTGCGATACTCACTTGCTATCTGTCTCGGGTAGACGGATTGAGGGTCGGCACAAGCTTTTTTTCATATCGGGTAAGAAATACTTTTTGTGATGATAACAGTATAGGCACTTCTCCATTCCAATAATTCCCTTTCCTTATCACTGAAATGAACTACATCAAAAAGACCTGTCTTTCTACAATAGTGCAACTTGTGACACTCTTGATTAAGAAAAACCCCCAAGGAACAATCAGCAAGAGATGATGAAGCCATGACTCTCTGCAGCACATCTAATGAATGACCATGTATCATTGTTTTATCCAGTATAAGAATCTAAAAAACAGGTGCTGGCCTAGAATGTTTACAGTGCAGCTGACATTAAGATAAACATCAGCCGTCTAGGGCTAGCAGGATAAACACTAGGTGTCATGGCTTAGTAAAGGTCAGAATCAAACTGGATAGGCCTACTGCGCAACGCATCATGTTTTGACAAAGACACACCAATTAATCCCTTCATGCACAAGTTTCAAAACCAATATGAAAAAGGCCTTTGCAAATTGCTGAACTAACATCCTAGCTTGGTTAAAATGAAACTGAAAGGTTTTCAAACAAACTGCTGAAACATTTGATCCATAGACACTGGATTATATGTTCATGTAAATGTACATAATGCACATGCTGAGGACCGGAATCAGCATCTTTTCCCTTGCTCAGTAAACTATGTAGCAGTTGAGTTGAGGTGTTCTAATTCATACCAGGCATAGTTCAGATACGTATCTTTAAGTTGTGAAAGTTTTATTACCCTGAGGTACCATCTATGTGGTCATCGACCCCCCTGAAAAAAGGGGTCCGGGGGTATTTTTTGAGCTGTGACCATATTCAGAACCCTCCAAATCAATTATTTGTTGTTTCTATCAAGTTTTTTTGCATGTACTCAATAATTCTTTCCTATATTACAGTAAACCAGTGAAAATTCAGGTCTTGGCCAAGTAGAGGGCTCACAGCGGCTGGTCAAAAAGTGAAAAATATAAATCCGGCCCAACAAAAATCCTGTTTTGAGATGCCTATAACTTTTGATTTACACCTCCTGGCCGCATTCTGACAGCAGATTCTGAAAGAGGAAGTCAGAATTAGCCAGTGTACCAATTTCTAGGCATGTATCTAGTATAGAACCAAGTTATAGGCCTCTAAAAACAGATGAAAATGAAAGTGACGATTCATGGGGCCGAAAAAGGGACGTGGCGCTTAAACGGGCCATAAAATCGAAACCACTTGGAGATTTGACTCAAACTTGGAGGTTTTTCATTGCTCCTATAGGTGAACATATGGTGTGATTTTCAGCCAAATCTGAAGTGGTGCCCATGAAGGCACTGGTTGAGTCGGGCTGGAATGACCCATTTGTCAAACTAATCACAATATGCAGTGATAATTGCTGAGCATTCTACAAGAAAAGTCATATGGTTTTGATGAGTTCACACCTGCATGGCTGTTGAGAGACGTGCTGCACTTGTGGTTTGCTTCTAATGGACTTCTTTGTCCTATAGGTCCCTAACCACTTTCACTTTAATTAGGGATGCACCAAAATGAAAAATTTTGGCCGAGTCCAGCTTGGCCAAAAACCAAAACACCGAAAGAAATTATTACACCAATTTTTAGTACCACTGCATTTATGGCTGTGACTGTGTACATACTTAACTAAAGCCAAGGCATTGCAATTGCATAATTTAGTATTCTTCAAAAGAATAAATCATACTTCAAAGAATAAATCAATTACAAAATTATGAAAATATTTAGTTAGCACTGACATTCCAACAAAGCACAATATAAAATAAAATAAAATTATGAATAAAATGTTTTACTTGGCCCCACTCATGAATCACCTACAGGCCTATAACTGACTGAACTATTACAGGCTGCTGAAAAATTGTAAAATTAAATGTGTTACGCGACAACACAGCAGCCCACTGATTGGTCAGAGAGAATCGTCTCCGCAAAAGACAAATCGCTTCTGCATTTTCACTGGGAATCTGGCTTCACTTGCCATCATTGAAACAGGTCTTCAAATTGTGTTTTTGAAAAGTGTTGTATTTGGCAGCTTGATGAATATACTGTGCGTTGCCTTACCTTTCACACAAGGTTGTGTTTGTTCACTGAAGCTGCTGCATTTATGAGATGCATTTCTTTGCCTGTGTCCCTGTTCGTAGCGAAATTAGAAGCAACGGTGTTCCCCTAATTCCCCTTGGGAAAGTTATTATGTTGCCTCTATTTACGAATATAGCGCGGAAAGTAACTTTACGGGTGTTAATGAAGAATTTTGTTCATAGGAAAGTTACAACAGATGAGGTGACGCATCGTAAAACGATAAACTCTAATACTCTCCCATCTCCTGCGATTTGCGCATTTGCTATGGGTTTTGCCTTCAATTTCAAAGTGAAATGTTTATGAAGCCTGAATGTCAAGCCAATAAACAATAATTGTTTTGTCATGTGTTATTTGCTTCTTTGTCATGAAGGAAAAAAGGTAAATTAACATCCTCGCTGTGTGGTGATTCCATATTTTTTCCTAGGGGTCGTAGTTACATTATGGAATACTGATGGTACACAAATGCCTTGAGAGTATATTTCCTTTTTCTATGAATACTCTTTGCCTTTTACGGATATCATTGCTTTGCGTTTTTAGGTGGTACGTTATTTAATGTGCAACTGAATCGGACACAATACCAGCTGCTACCCTATGCATCAGGACAATGTCACACAGAAATTACAATTAAGCACTCGCGGACTTCAGTGCCATAACGTGGTGATGGTAGTGCACGTCCCCTGATTTAAACACGTAAATATTTAATAAAATCAACAGGCTAAAAGTCTGGAAAGGCACGTGCTGGCCGCGGTTTTTGCTTGCGTCATCACAACATCCTGTTTCGGCCATATTGTTTCGGTGTTAAAATTTTTGGTGGTCGAAAATTCGGTGCATCTCTAACTTTAATACAGTTTTTTTTTTTTTTTTTTAAAATCAGGGGCCATTTGTTCCTCTGTTTACATTGAAATGGCTTCCTGAAGAAAAAAAATTGAGCTTCATTCAGAGGGGATTTTTCTAATATAGACACACTGGTAGTAAGTCATGGTTGACAAATCTGTTTATATTTTATAATTTTGAAGTCATGGGGGGCCATGACAGTAACTTGCTGCTGTACCCATGAGCAAACAATTCTGCAATAAAATATATGCATTCAAAAAGTCTATGTCCCCAAATACGCCCCAAAAATGGGTGTGGCCCACTCCGTAGGGAAGGGGTTAATTGCACAGCCGAGTGATGGTTTTTCTATTCCAGCCCCATGACTTCAAAACTGTAAAATTTGTACAGATGTGTCAACCATGACTTACCAACTTTTGCTATTTTGTGTCTATTTTAGAAAAATCCCCTCTTAAGACCCCAAAATTATGGATACTATTCAGAGAAATGAATTCATGATAATCACTGCTTACCACATGCCATATGAAATTATAAAGAGAAGTTAAAGCATTTAAATTTCACTAAAAACTGAGTACTATCACTTCTGACAGCTACTCTCCTGTTACAGTGTATACATCCTGAACGCCTTCAATAAAAGTCCTTATTTGTCGATCAGACCCAAAGCCTTTGTGAGAACAGCAGCGACGACAGAACAACTTCAGAGTCCATATAAGGGCACTGTTGGGCTAAACTGACAAAGGTTAAATTTCCCTCAAATAAACTGCAATCATAAATTAATCCCTGCATGTGCAATTGAATAAATTTCCCAACATATGCATGATAAAACCCATATTAATCAACCTTATAGTATTGAAAGTAATTTTCTGCAAAATACACCACTGCAGTGCACTTTGACTCACAATAACTGATCTCAATCTGTCCAGCATGGGGCCAAAATGGAAACCTGAACTGACAAGCTCCCTTGAAGCGCAAGCATCATGCTTTCTTCAAACTGAGAGGAATCCTGAGGTAAACTGAAGTTTCATTTATCAGGCATAAATGAAAACCCTCCATGTCCCATTGTCTCTGCCCTCTGAAATCACTGAGCCAGTTAATACGTACAAAACATCCACAATATTTGCATAGGCAAATGACTGTAGTTAAGCACCAAGCATTTATGTTGGGGCTACCATCAAGCCTAAAGGTGCTTTAATAGCACTTTTAGAGAGATAAACATAATTTTCCTTGAGGTGAAATGAAGACCCATGTGAATTAAGGTGCCAATGAAGACATTAACGGAACAACTCAATCAACAAGAGTCATCAGAAGATGACATATCCCCCCGGCCCCTGATGATTAGCGAAAGCCATGTCAATCTTACACCTTCAAAGAAATTGAAACAAGAATGTTGAAGTGATTTTCCTCTGGAAATACACTGCCCGGCCAAAAAAAAAGTCGCAGACTCAAATATTTAGTTGGAACCCCTGTAGCTTTGATTACAGTGCATATTCGTCTTGCCATTGTTTTGACAACTATATGCAATGCCAGAACATTTATTTTCGATCAGAAATGCCATAATTTTTGGCTGAGATCTTGTCTTCTCGACATAGTGGTTGAACCACTCGGTAGTCTTTCTTGAGCACATCCCAGTAACTTTTAATGCGTTTAAGGTCAGGAATTTGTGGTGGCAAATTTGTTTGTGAAAATGATTCCTCATACTTATTTTTGTCTTTCATGGTTTTCTTTGCTAAATACAGGCCAATAACTTGCCCGTTCTGAAATTATGTAACATCTTTTCCACCATCAAAGGATGTGTCTTCCGACATGATTTTTTAAGAAATAACTAGCGACGTGCTTCATCATTCAGGGTTAAAATGATTATTGCCAGCTGAAACATATAAATAACCGCAATAATTATCCAATTATAGAATTTTTTCAATAATTTCCAAACGGTGACTTTTTTTTTGGCCGGGCAGTGTATGTACTGTACTGGCAACATCTAGCAAAGACTATGAAGCACAAGTTGGCAAAAGCAATAAAAAACAAGCGTCAGTGATGAAGTGTTTTAGTTCTGCTCCAGAAACAAACCCAGCCCTGCGACTGATTCCAAATACATGTTGCTTCCATAGAAAGGGAAAAAAAATTTAATTTCAGAAATTTTAAAATATGGAAAGGCACCACTTCAGTACTTGGGTAATGCACATACAAAGTTTCAGAAAGATATAGTGAACAGTTTTTGAATTCTGCTCCGGAAACGAACCCATCTCTGTACAGAGTCTAAATGCAACTGGTTCCCGTGGAACCTAAAAAAATAAGATTTTCAGAAATATGAAAATATCAAAAGGCACCACTTCAGTATGTGAGTAATACACATGCAAAGTTTCAGAAAGATATAATGAACGGTTTTTGAGTTCTGCTCCGGAAACGAACCTCTCTCTGTACAGAGTCCAAATGCAACTGGTTTCCATGAAACCAAAAAAAAATTAGATTTTCAGAAAACTGAAAATATCAAAAGGCACCACTTCAGTATGTGAGTAATACACATGCAAAGTTTCAGCAAGATATATCGAACGGTTTTTGAGTTCTGCTCCGGAAACAAGCTAGGCCTGATTGGAAATGTCAGATGTGAAAATTAAAATGCATTAGCAGAAAGGCTTTTTCATTTCAAGGTTACGGCTGCATTATTTGACTCATAAATAAAATGAATAATAAATCATCTAAACCGCATTTTCATTTTCTTCTTTAGGTTGCACATTTCATGACACAACTAAAAAGAAAACTAAGAGGACATTGCTTTTTCGTTTTCATGTCCGCCCCACAAAAAGTGAATAAAAGGGCTGGATGAATTTCAGGGGTGCACCGAGCTGCTGCAAGCATAGTGTTGCCACATAAAAAAAGAAGTGCGAAAATGATCGCAATTTGGTCAAGTTTAATGGACTGAAAGCACGTTTTATGCAGTAGTTCATCGTAATATTCGTCATCTTGCAGGAAAGTACTTAACTAGCTAATTAACATCGCGTTAGTCTAATGATCCTGGGCCCGGTTGTTCAAAGCTTTGTTAACTTTAACCGGTGATTAAGTGTAAACCACAGTATCTATATCTCTGAGTGAAAGCACAGATGTTTGTATGTTTTGATGCATTTATTAGGCTTCCCCTTGATTGGTTCAAGTAGTGAAGAGCATTCGTGAGAATCTTATTTAGAGAGTGGTCATAATGTAAGGTGTTTAGCGCTAACCAGCCGATAAATTAACTGACATTTGAACAACTGGGCCCTGATTGTTCATGAACAACACATTGACTGGCCGAAACATATCACTGTGTCGACATCTGGCAGTGTTTCCCACAGAATTTTTAAAGACTATGGGGGCACATGTGGTGGCAGACTGATGTCTGGAGGGGGTCATTCTCCTTCCATTGAGCGGGGTGGGGGAGATGATTCCCATACTGCTGAGCGGGGGGGGGGTTATTCTCATTTTGATTAGGTGGGGGTGAGGGATTGAGCAAATTTTGCGTCTTCTGGTACCTTTCCTATTTTTCCGTTTTTTTTTTTTTTTTTGCGCTTGTCATCCCAAGAAGTGGCATTTGCGCATATTGACACTATGGCGGGGTAAATTAGACTATGGCAGGCCGACAGTCTCGTCAAAGTATTGGAAACACCGTTTGGCTATTGCCAGCGATAACATATTAAATGCGACTTTACGGTACAATAAAATAAATCATAGATCTATGGATTTGTCAGTTGAATCTATGTCAATTGAATCAAATAAATTAATTATCCTTGATTCAGTATCTCTATAAATCCTATCATTATAAATGATGGTAGCAAAAACCATCAATCATAGAAATCTGTTGTTGTGACTCATCTGCAATTATCTCTACTTTTTCCCCCATTGAAACGTTTGACTGTCTGCACTACTGGCAGAAATGTTGCCAAGAAACTTTTCAAAATGTTTCAAAACAGTGGTTGTACCAAAAGTTTCTGAACTGTTTTAAAGGTTTTACATTGACTCCTCTAGAGTATACCAGTTAAACTTCTTAGCAGCCTTCTCCAAAACACCTGAAGTCAATGGAGACTTGTTCATAACCCTTCTCCAAAACCCAGCCAAAAATCAAAGTTCAGTCTCCCGCAATCGCATAATTCCTGAGTGCCTGGCAGTGATATCCTGAAAACTCTGACCTCTTCAGCATTCACAAGCCATACCCTCAAATGGGCATATTTTCAGCATGAAATTGCTATTTATTCAGCCAATTCTGTTGCCATGGCAACCAAAGTCAATAGGTCTCGTGAACTAACCATAAGCTATGCCCACACCAAATGTGAAAGGAATTGGTTGAAATTAGTGGCTTGTAGAGCCTCCACAAGAAAATGTCTATGGACATAGCAGCAGCAAAGACTACAACCATGAATCCATAGTCACCGCCCAACCTCGTCCGAGCTACAATTACCATAATCCAAGTCTCCTGAAGCGAAGCAATCATATTGAGAACATAAAAGACCTATATTACAGCATTATTTAGTGCAAATAATCTCACAAATCTGAAATTGCAGCTCAAGAAAAACTGCAGGAAAAGTCAACTACTGAGATGAACCGAGTTTTCAGCAGGTCAGCAGAAAACACTAGAGCACTTTTCAAGCATCCACACAAGGCCTAAACTGTAAGTTTGAAACGTTTGAAACACTTTTCCCCAATTACAAAATGCAAATTGAGAGTAATTGTAACCGATGACATAAATACAGTGTTTATCAGGGTGGAAACATCGTGAACGCATTAAGAACCTATCAGAATTCTTTAATGTATATGGGACTCTGATCATCATCTATAGAAACTAAACTGTGCATCAGTGACTTAAGAAGGCCATTTCTGATGTGGCACTCTTCCACGCTGCAAAAAAATCCAGTAAAAGGAAAGGACAACCTTTGCATGTGTTTATGCATTTGGCCATTATACATTGGAATCGCAACTTGCCAGAGTTTAATCATGATTTCGTGATACTTTCACCTTCATTACAAAGACAGAATAAGAAGAAGACATTTACCTCACTTCACCTCCGAGAGGTATTACCCTTCGGATCTAAAATCATAAATATATCAATTTATGCAAAGCTACCCCTTTGGCTAGACTTAAACTATTTCAAAGCTCATTGACTATTCCATTTCAGTTAATTAATGCAAGGTTGCTTGTCAGTCATAAACAACAGGACGTGACTGGTATAAGCCTGAGGCAGGAAGGCCAAAAAAATTAATTAATTAGTTTAAAAAAAAAAATTTTTAAAAATCAACTGACACAGGCTACATTATTTAAACCACTAAAGCCTGCTTCTGAATCATTACTTTTTTTGACATTATGGTTTTCTGATTCAGGTATCAGAATGTGAGCTTGTGCAATGTGCACACATCTGAGACCATTCTGATCGATCTAATGATCTTACAAGCATATGGACAGTCGGCCATTTTTTCACATGATATCTCTCTTAAGTCATTAGCATGAGGGCTCATATTAGAGTAAAGGGATTTGTATGAAAACCCTGAGGGATCCATCTTACCAGCCCAAATTGGTGGAAAGTGTTTTTGCTAGTTTTGACTGTACAGTTGCCATTTTTCTGTTCAAAGCTCACATTGTTAAAACAGCAAACATACTTGCATCCATCTGAGTGCAATGGCGCGTGGCGGCCTTGAAGCGAGGCAGGTCATGCGCATTGCTGCCTTAAGATTTTGGAAATGATGGAGCAACTGAGAAACAAAAACCAGGTCTTAAGTCAATGGCAAGTATTGCACCGTTATTTTAAGGGCACATTATTAGGATAGTAATTATGCACCTACATCTAGTTTCCATACTTTCAACAAAATACCAAGGTGATTTACCTGTAATGCTATGACTGAAAAAAAAATTGTGTTAAAGAGAACTGAAGGTGTGATTTACAAAAATAAACCTAATCAAAAATCAAATGAAAACTTTCACTCTGCTTTCATTTCAAGTCCACGCACCCGCAAACCAAAGCAGTCACTAATATATCATGGATTGTTTTGTTTTTCCATTTTCTGTGCATGTTAAAACCAGACTAGTCCAAAACCTATAATATGGCTGAATCATGTTCTCAAGGTTGTTATGACTAGGGTGACTTAGAGTCTGAGCTCTCTCAGTCAAACAAAACACCCCAATGGTCTGAGCAAAATAGAGCCCCTGACCACTAAAGTCTAACTCCTGGTCTTCCCCTAGCAAAACTATTCATAGTAGGGGCAAAAGCGGGTGACTGGCAACTAAAGCAGTAGCACTTTCCACTGTTTTCATCTTCAGTTTTGGCACTACATGCCGGTCCAAGGTGGATAATCTCCCTGTAGAACTCTGTCCTCCAGGTTGGTGGTTTGGCACAGAGGCAGCTTCTGTGTCATGTAAAAAGGCATTAGCAACAGAAACTAGTGCTGCACGATTAATCTAATCGCAATTGCAATCGCGATGTCAAGCAGTGCGATTGCATAACCGTAAAAAAGGCGGCGATTTGAGATTCAATCTAAATAAGCGTGTGCTGCCAGTGAACATAACTACGTCTCCTTTAATTGTATGCAGTCTGTTGACGTTATGCCCACAAGCGCTATCCTGAGCTGTGTCCGAGTAGTCAAAAATTACATCCTATAGAATAATTCCACACCATTTGTCTTTAATCTATGTGGAAAACGTCTGAAGATAAAGGAAGGGTGTAACATACCGATTAGGAATACAACCGCGCTAATAAGAAAATCCGAATGCACTTAAAGCAGGCAACGTGAACATGATGGGGTTCCACACTTTTCTTTACGCGATTGGTCAGATGAATAGTTGCCCCTTTAAATACTGATACTGCGCAGAACTGTGGAATGGCGTTTTCGAAAAGGATGCGTCTGCGTACCCTATGCTAAAGGAGGTAAATTAGGAAGAAGCGAGACACCGGCCCTTAACATGTAAAGAATTCGAAGGCTCTTATCATAGTTGCCAGGGCACATAATCATTTCCGGACCAGTTTTCAGGAATTAGGAACTTTCCCCAACGAAAAAAACCACTGAGACGCAGTTGTAATCTGTGCAACAGGTATGGTCACATGTCTGCTTGCTACAGTTCTCAGAGACCAACACTGACGTAGAATAAAATCATGTGCAGGATCGTGAGCAAGCCCAGGCTGAGAGTGAGTTAGTGGCGGGAAAAAAACCCCGCAACATCTACAATCATATGCAGAGATTAGGCGTGAGTGTCTCGCCTCTAAGTGGCATTCACGTTCCTGTGTCTTAGTCAGCAATTATTATATCAACGAGCACTGAAAAAATTCACTCGCGGAATTTAAATCATTGTGCATTATGTTGACGTTAATCAGTTTCACGTGCATTATGGTGGATTTCCCCACTAGTAACACGGAAAATCGATTGACTCTCCATGCTTGTCTTTACTGAGGGATTGAGAGCAATGGAACTGCATAAAGACTTTTCAAATGTTATTTCATTTTAACGATTCAAACGATCGTATCCACCTTTATGCAAGGGAAACTGAAACTTCAATGCACAAGGATTTTAATTCCGCCTGAGAATCTCATTAATAAGCGTTCATTGAACAATTGCGGACTGCGGTGAATAAGCAAAAAATAAAAAATTAAAAAATGGGCAGGACTTAGGCAGAGTGCGTGAGACTTGGCATCTCGGCATATGGCGTTACTTTGATTTCAGGTACGGCGACGTTGAACAGAATAAGACGTGTTGTGTAAAACTTGCAGTTAAAATCTCCACATCCCGCAGCAACACTACCAATCTGTATGAACACGGGACAGCACAGATAGAAGCATAAGGAATGTATGTGATGAAAGCCAAGCAAAGTAAAGCCAAAGACACAACTGAAATCCGCTAATGTCCAATGGTGCCACTGCTTTTGTACTTTGCAGAAATGCCTTTATTTTTTTAAGGGTTCTGTACAAACTGTTTGCTTTTTGTACCAAGTAGTACTTAATAGGTTTACAAAAATGCCTGCAGAAAGGCATCTAAGTTTACAATAGTGCCACTACATTTGCACTTCGCAGAAAATATCCTGATTTTCAAAAAAGGAAAAACCTCTTTTGTGGAAAATGTTATTTTGAAAACCGTGCTATAAACTTTTGTATTTTTATGCACCTTAATGTTTTCATTTTTTGAGTTGAGAAAAATACCCGACAAAATCATCATCATTCTCTGCACTCTCCTTGATAACCTAGCAAGTAGGCTCAAGATATCATTTAAAAAAAAAATCATATCGTAATCGCAATATGGTCCACTATAATCGCAATAGCACATTTTTACCACATCGTGCAGCACTAACAGAAACTTACTGCAATCTAGTGTTGTGATGATGGGAGGATCAGCTTCCTCATCTTCCTGAATGACTGCTGCAGAATCAAATTCCACCCTCTTTTTATTTTAATTTTTATTTTACCCTTATTTAACCAGGGAAGTCCCATTGAGATTGAAATCTCTTTTTCAAAGGAGCCCTGGGGGAAGAGGTAGGGAGGGACAGAGGAATTGCACAGCCAATTAGATCAGGGGATGATTAGGCAGCAGCTCGAAAGAGCCAGGTTGGGACTTTAGCCATGACACCGGGGAACCCTACTCTTATCGAAGAGTGCCATAGGATCTTTGATGACCACTCGGTTTAACGTCTCATCCGAAAGACGGCGTCTCCTTCAGTGCAGTGTCCCCATCTCTGCACTGGGGCATTGGGGATAATCCCGCCAGAGGGAAGATCGCCACCTACTGGCCCACCAACACCTCTTCCAGCAGCAACCTGGTTTTCCTCAGAGGTCTCCCATCCAAGTACTGGCCAAGCCCACACCTGCTTAGCTTAAGCCACGCAGCTGAAGCTGATCGAATAGTGGTATGGCTGCCTCTAATCCAGTGATGAAAAATTCCTTTCTTGACCACCCAATTTGTCCACCCTAAGCAGATGAGATCTGAAAGGCACTTACTAAACTAAAGAACATGATAAAGCTGGTAGTTCTGATCAGATTAGCAATGAGGAGTTATGTTTTGGAGGTGAAGCCACTTTGGAGATACTCAAGCCCTTATTTGAGAAAGTTTGGAATCTGGAGCAAATGCCATTGGATGGTCTGAAAGGAGTCATCACAAAGTTTAGGAGAAAGGGGGAGGTCTCCTTCTGTGCAAGCAATACATTATGCTGCTTAGTTTCTAAGATCTTTCATTTCATTGTCATTTTGAGGTTATCAAATGGCATTGAGTCCCAACTTTGCAAAAAAAAACAGTGCGGGGTCAGAAAGAACACATCTTGTGTAGACCAATCATTTTAACATCATCACGCGTGTCTACAATTCAATCTATCCCAATTCTTTAACTTTATAGAATTTAAGGCAGCATTTGAATCAGTGAAGCAGGTCTATATATTTGAGCTGCCCAAGAATATTTTGGTCTTCCATAGAAGTACACTACCTGACAAAAGTATTAGGACATTCCTCATTCACACTCAATTTTTGATGTACATGTGTTATACTGTATTATATGCGAGCATTGTAGGACTTTTGTCCTAAAATATACATGTAAACATCACAGAACATTATTGAACATTTGGGGAAACCACAGATATACATATTGACATATTTTTTCTCTGTGCGAAAAACTCTCGATATTGGTCTGTCAACAGTAAGAAATATTATCATAAATTGTGCTTGCATGATGGTAATTTTCAAATTTACATGTTTGAAATTGTGTCCTTGGCATAATGGAAGATCAATGGCTACTGTTGGTCCAGTCATTATGATCAGGTGTGACACATGGGGTGATTTTAATTCCCTATAAAAGGGGGGTGAAGACAAAAAATTCAGGGTGGCCTATCCAAAATGAGGTCTGTATTTTTATTTGAATAAACAACTATTTCCAAACATGATACATTCAGTATTTTCTACTGCACTGTAAGAAAATCACACACATAAATAGTTGTGTCCTAATACTTTCGTCAAGTAGTGTATATCAGTATCTTCAAAGCCTTCTACAGCAATATGATTAGTGCAGTACACACTGGGAACAAATTAACAAACTGATTTGACGTGAAGTCAATGACAGGGCAAGGTGACATACAAGCCTCTTAAATTTTCAACATTGTCCTGAAGCGGGTAATAGATCGTACAACAGATGAGGTGTCTCAAAAGGTTTTCCTCATTCAAAAGTATTGGAGCTCACAATATCTTGGTTCTACCATTTCCAGTAATGGCTCCAAAGATGAATAAGTGAGTGTGAGGATTGGTCAAGCTTCTAGCACTTTCAATCTGCTTAACAACATTTGAGGAAACAGAGGAATCATGCTCCGCAAAAACATCAACACTTATGAGACTAGTATTATCACACAGCTTCTCTGTGGCTGTTGAAAATGGGCATTATAACACCAGCAAGGAGACCGCTGAGATACTTCCCATCACTCCTGTTTTTGCCACATTCTAAAGGCGCAATTTTAAGACCACATGATGACGAACCAGGAGATCAGGAGAAGATATGGTGGTTATAGAATTGGAATAAACAAAAGTTATCGTCATCTCCGCTACTTCGGACAAGTAGCCAGAATGCCAGACACCAGAATATCCAAAATCCTGCCTGAGTGGACAACTGCCCACGATTCTAGCAGTGTCAAACGCTATGAGACAAACTTGTTGCAAACATTGGAGAAAGACCTAATTCTGTATTTGGGAGATGATTGTGATCTCAAAATTCAAAAGTACTGAGCACTAGCCAAATTAGATAGTTGAAAGTTGAAATAAGCCCTTGTAGTGAATACAGCTAACTAGCTAAACAGCTCGCCATCCCAGACAAACTTTAATTCCAAATTACAACCTTACAAATTATTCCTACAACAGAATAATTTCATTATAAATAGGTCTATGCACTGGCACTCAGCAACGGAAAATTTTTTTCCAGCCAGAGCGGCATTTCAGAACTCTTCTGCGAATGAAGGAAATTTCGGCGACAAGTATGTACACCTGTTTTTGCAGCACGGCCACGCAACTTCCTGTAAAAACAGACAGCTGTCCGATTGGAAAATAATATAAACAGACGAAACCACGTAGGCTACTTGTCACCAGAATTACCTTAATTCGCTGAAGACTTCTGAAATGCGGCTCTCGCAGGTAAAAAGTTACCATCGCTGAGTGCCAGTGCATAGACCTAATTATAATGAAACTAGGCTTATGCCGTCGGAGGCGACAGCTGGGGGTATATCCCCGAACGCCCTCAATCCTCCAATTCCCCAATCCTTGAGTAGACCTTGAATGGACTTTCATTTGAACTTAATTTCAGGTCAATCCATCAAATGGTTCTGAAGATATGGCCAAAATGGTAATTTTCCATCACAAAGCGCCACCTGGTGGCAAAATATTGAACCATAAAGGTATGATGTCATCATGTGGCACGTTGTGAGGTCATGACCTTGTAGTTGCACATAGTTTCATGTCAATTGGAGAAATAGTTCCAAAGATATTGCAAAAATGGTGAATTTTATGTGACAAAGCTCCACCTTGTATCAAAATTTTGAACCAAACAGGTATAATGTCTTCGTGGGACACATCCTCAAGTCATGACCTTTCATTTGCACTTGATTTGAGGTCAATCGGACAAATATTTCCAGAGATATGATAAAAAGAGTGATTTTTTCAGTTTTTGGCCCCTGGTGGCCAATCTAGCGATCATAAATTGTCCAAAATCGAATCAGTTCTTCCTCTTTATGATACTTACTTATATGCAAAACTTGAAATTTGTAATTTAAATATTACTGAAGTTATCGCGGAATAGTGATTTTTTCGGTTTTTGGCCCCTGGTGGCCAATCTAGAATTAGTAAATTTTCCAAAATCGAATCAGTCCTTCCGCTTTATGATACTTACTTATATGCAAAACTTGGAATTTCTAATTGAAATATTACTGCAGTTATCGCGGAACAGTGATTTTTCGGTTTTTGGCCCCTGGTGGCCAATCTAGAATTAGTAAATTTTCCAAAATCGAATCAGTTCTTCCGCTTTATGATACTTACTTATATGCAAAACTTGGAATTTCTAATTGAAATATTACTGCAGTTATCGCGTTAACACTGAAATCAGTGTCTGACCCCTGGTGACCAATCTAGACATCGTAAATTGTCCAAAATCAAATCAGTTCTTCCTCTTCATGATACTTACTTAAGTGCAAAATTTGGAATTTGTAATTGAAATATTACTGAAGTTATCGTGTTAACACGTAGTGTGGCGGCGGTGGCCGCCGGACCAAAAACATAATACCCCTCGGAACGGCATTCGGGGATATAAATATTTTTCTGTACTGAAGGTAGCCCATTATTTTTTTCGCTGTTAGACCGAATGGGGGAGAGAAGCCGGTTCTTCAAATGCCACTTGATTATTCTTAAGTTGGAAAACGTGTTAATAAAGGAAAGCCATCTCAAACTAGCCAGGACTAATTGTTGTCAATACAGGGATGGATATTTTCCCGCGATTTTTCAGGTCTAGTACCGCCCCTGAGTTTAAGTGATTTTCGGGAACCCGCCCGAGAAAATTGTCAGGTTCCCGTTTTGAAAAAATTCCCGAAATTCCCAGGCCTACCACAACCCATCAAGGTTTTAATAAATTGTGAGACAATTCCTGACCCAACAGCAGTGATTTTAGCAAGCTCTCGAGTCATTTTCTTTTCTTCATGCTGGCCAATAATTTGCCCCTCTTGAAACACAGCAACATTTTTTCAACGACCATGAGATGCGTCTTCCGACATAGTTTATAAAGGAATAGTTCACTTTTTGTGTCGCCTGCGAAGCATAGGGGCACATAGGGATCACTTTGTCCGGCGTCTGTCTGTCCGTCTGTCTGTCCGGTAGTCACACTTTCAGTTGGTAGTCGCACGCAGGCGACACGTGTTCACCTGAACACTCTAGTTTTGAAGCGGGGTTGTATGAGCTGCAAATTGCCACTATGTACATTAATTGCAGTAGAAAGCTCTCTGATCTCCCCCAGGTAGCTGCACCAGCGCGTACTGCTGGGTGGAGATTTAGGCGATACTTTGGGACTTTTCGCAACAGTGTAAAGGTGCATTTTCACAGCGTAAAAGAGGTCCAACCTGAAAATAATACACCACTTTAATTGTACGCTATATTACAAAAATTTACAGCACTTCAGCTGTTCGGAAAAAACACAGTTGCTCTTGAACTAACCACTCACGTATTACACCGTGTGGGTGCATCGGAGTAAACTGCGCGCTGTAGCGATCAGCTGTCTGGGTCACAATAAGGCTGCTTTTACACTGGAGGCAAAACAAATTTTTTGCACGACAGATTACATTCAATGTCAATGCAAAGACACAAAGACACGCGAAAGGCGTGTATTTGCTTCTTTACAACTACGAATGTAATCTGACGTGCGAAAAATTCGTTTTGCGTCCAGTGTGAAATCGGCTTAACTGCGACTGCAAAGTTAGTCGGTCATTGAACTTGTGCAAACATTTCGAAAATGGTCCGTGTGTGTTACTTTCCTGGATGTGAAAGCAAAGCTGTATCCTGGTGCACTTACAGCTTTCATCGAATTCCTTCGCTGGATATTGGACTTCGGCAGCTGTGGTTAGTTATAAAAAAAATCCCAAGTGACCCCTTTTCCTTGCCCCGCACAAATAATATATCTCAATGAGTCTAACTTAGCACCAGGGAGCAAAGCTGAAGGTATTCATGCTATTATTTTGTAGTTTTAAGTGTTCAGTTAGTCAGTCACTCAGTATGTCTCCATCAAAAACTCATTATGTGTAAATAGGCCCTGTATCCCGAAAATAAGGCCAGTGAAATGCTCCATAAAATATAATCTAAGGTGAATCAACCCATAAGACATTAACTCAAGGGCGTAAAACTTCAGTACTCAATTCATAAATACTTTCTTCTCCCTCATTACTTTTATACATACTAGGCTTTAAAATTGTAACAGAAAACAAATCCACACAAGACATTTTTAAGCCACTGTGAGTAGTAGAATAATACAGAAAAAGCCAAACAGTGCTAAGATTGGGAGACACCTCTGATTCAGCCATGTCCAATGCATGGTCTCATTACAACCATTGCAACCACTGCAACAACAAAAGGGCTGAATGCTGCTCAAGTAACTGTGGGGAAAATTGTTCAGTGCCAGGAGAAATTAAACTAACATCATTTTTTGTTTGAAATGTGTCACATTACATATCGTACCAGAAACAGTTAAAACTATGGACAATAGAAACAAAATTGTAAGGATTATGCTCATTCTCCTTATGATCTGACCTTGATGTCAACCCAATCCTCCAGATGTGTGAAGCGCAAAGCCTGCAGGATTACAGCACAGCACAAGTGAGCTGCATTTTTTTAACTGAAAGTATCCTGGAATGACCCCACTACCCTAAATCCCTCTTCCTTCGCTGTGCAAGCATAGCATCAGGAATTTTAAACTGGCCTTGCTATAAAATGCTGGTGAATTAGCTTATTTTCTATGAGCCCATTTACTTCAACTCCACCATAGTTTCAAGGATCAATAATTAAAAGATACAACCAAGGCTTGATTCAGACTAATTTCCGGAGGCGCTCATGCAGAACAGTGCACCCTTTGATGTAGACAGCGTTCTCCAAACTGAAATTTGTCCTGGCAGACATAACACAACAGCATCTGATTAGAATTCCAAATCATGGTGCTTCAGACAATTTAAAATGCCCATGGTCCTGAAGACACTGCATCGGCTAATTTTATAAACATATTTATTTTTCATCAATGCCACTGAACTTTAAAATGAAAGTCAAACAAAACTTGGGTTCTTATTGAAACCTAAGTACCAAATGCATACTGCAATGAAAAATAAAACACATTGAACAAAGGCATTTCAAATAAACAACTTCTATGTGCAGGTAAGCAGTAACACACCATCAAGTGTACTGCAAAAACTCAAAAATGAATGATGAATTCAGTGTACATATGATTTGATAAATACATTCAGGTTATCCTGACCAATTCATATGCTATCACTGCTAATTACTAGAAGTAGCCTGGGCAGTTTAACAGTGGTACCCGATAATGATATAATTAAAATGCTGAGAGTGGAAAAAAGACATCTTAATCCATGCCCATGGTCTTGCTGCATGCTTCCGGTAAAACTGCAATTTGCATGTCATTATACAAGAAGCAAGTCCATAGAAAAGGTGTAATCAAAATCATGAATGAGCATTTTATTGCTGTTACATAGCCCAAGTTGTTTGGGGAAAACCAAGACACATTACAAAGAATGAAGAGATTTCAGAATGTCATCCGTTTGCGGATTGACATTTCCCCCCTTTTCCGATGACACTGATAGTCTCAACAGCCTAAGAAGAGTCTTGCATTTTTATGGGAACACACAGAAGTAGGCAACAGTACACTGAGATGGTAGACCTGCCAAAGCAACATTCAGATTTAACTCAACGTTAATTCTTAGCAACAAGCATTTCAAACGTAATCGTGGAAGCAATGAAAAGGCAGATGACCAAAAGATGCTCAACGCCCTGCTGTCACTTACCCACGTAACTGTCACGTCGTCACCAAGAGTGCGCTAATGCCGTGAGCCATGCCATCACGAATACGTGACAACTTTTGAGGTGACAGAAATATAAGTGCCTGCTCTATGAATATCCATGGCTCTATTTTGTCACAATTATTAAACATCTGTAATCATTTTCCGCTTTCCCGCGACATTTTTTCGGAGTGCCTTCATTCCTGCATTCATTTAATCTGTTATACGGCTGCAATTCATCGGACACAAGTTGCAGCACGAAAAAGCCCACCAATGTCCTAGCAAATACATGAGCAACGGTTGGATCTCTGCTGAAGCAGTTTAACTGTTTGCAACAATGAAGCTATTGTTGCCATTGCATTCTTGTCATCTATCCAGCATTCGTTTCTCTTTTGCAGCTGACTGCAAGTTACGAACTTCATAAACGCCCATAAGCTACGTAAACATTTACACTCGTCGCAGCTAAATGCACGGTCGAGTAAGGGCATCTCAAGGCAAAATTCCAGGCAAGTTCCAAAGGCCTAACGAACCAACATTTGCAAGAAGATCAAAGGAGGGTATAAAAAATAAAAAGAAAAATGCAGCGCTCTACCATTTTGATCCAAGATTTTCTGGTGCGAAGGAGTCCCGAGTCCCCTTCCGTTGCATCGGACTTTTCCTCTCCATGAAAATGCTTAATACAATGTTTCACATTTCTTCTGTTAATTCCTCACATCAGTCTCTTTTCGCCATAATAGCGTTCAGAAAAAAGCAAAAATGCAGCGCCTGCCTTTACGAAAAGGAACTGGTGATTGGAGCTCAGGGATCATATGGGCGTTTGTCTGGAGTTTTAAAGGGGCAGGAACGTTATAGTCCTTGGTATTCAATCGGAGAAATGTGTATATGATATGATTTTTCTTTTACCAATATTTTTTCTGGGAACTGGCCAGGGTGTCATGAGTCCCAGCTGCGCATTTGAGCCTGAGGGTGACTCAGTGTGAATGACTGAACTCGCGCTGTCACGTTGCGCGTTCACTTAAGCTCGTGCGAGGTCAGTGAGTGCACCCCAGCAACCGGGACACGGGCAGACTTGCGGCTTAAATGCTTCTGAAGTGATCGAATCGACAATGCATGTTTCGAGTCGGCTGTTTGGTGAAATGGAAGAAATGACTCAATAATCGCCTCACGTTTTATGAGCAAAATATAATTGTTTGTGAATTTAAGTGAATGCATAAGATAGATGCTCCAACCATCAAATCTTTCACAGAGATTTACTTCCCACCGTTGACGGTTCAGTTGACTATCTTTGGTTCCCACATCTATGTCAAGAAGCTACGCCCGCTAATCGTTTTCTCTCTCTCTCTTCTGGCTTTGATACTAATCACAGTTCTGTGACAGGTCCAGCATGGAAAAGGTGGCGAGTAGGGATGTTTGATACCGAAGCATCGACGCTTGTTTCACTGGAGCCAGGCACACTCCTTCGTCAAAAATTACAATTACCTCGTGATTGATGACGACGGTGGCTTCGAACGTCACTGACACACCGAAAAAAGTTTGATCGCTTTGAAACTTTTGGGATTGGCAAGCAGTCATCGTCATTCGACCTTAACCTGACCACCTGCTCAACCTAGCTCCTTATCCAAGCCAGTGATCTGCCTTCTCTAGAAACTACAGCAATTCATTGCTGGCTGGGCTACCATCCCGTGCCCTCCGACCCCTGCTGCTCATCCAGAATACCGCTGCTTGTCTGGTCTTCAACCTCCCAAAGTTATTCCATGTGACTCCCCTGCTGAGATCTCTGCAGTGGTTGCCAGTTGCGGCCAGAGTTAGATTTGAAGTCCTGACTCTGGCCTATGCTGCAGCAAACAAGACAGCCCCTTCCTATCAGCAAGAGATTATCATCCCATACCCATCAGCCAGGCCACTTCATTCTGCAGTAGCAGGACAACTTCGTCCCCCTATCCTGGGTCGGAAAGCTGTTCGTTCAACCAAATCACTCAGCTTCCCCAGTGGGAGGATGACCTTTCCACCTCCCTGCAAACTGCTCCATTCCTGCCGCTGTCCCGTCGTAACAAGACTTGCTTGTTTCGGTAATATCTGACCTGAACCCCCCCTGCTTCATTTATTTAAAAAAAAATCTTCCTGCCCTAATGTTTGTCTTCGTTCTCTTGGTTTCTTTTTCTTTTCGATGTGCAACTGCCTTCTGTATAGTTCATGACTTTAGGTGACGCTATAACTCCTAAAAATCACTAGATGTCACTGTGCTCTCTGTTTTCAATGCCCTAGAACTACAGCTCATTTCCCTGCACAAACGGTGAGAAACTCCAAACCCTGGCAAAAAAATTACGGAATCACCTCACATTGAGGATGCACATCTAGCTTCTTTTTCTTTTTTTACCTCATAGCAAATAATATAATTGCAGATATGATACAGAACTATTTTTGTTCAACGGTTTAAGATTCAAGGCTTCACGAAACACGCCTCAAACAAATCTGATTGCATTATGTTAATTAATGGCATATTTTTTTATTATCAAGAAGAAAAAAAATTGTGAAATTATCAATAAAACAGTCTGGATTAGTACTTTGATGCTCCTCGTTTGGATTTCATAATAGCCTGAATTCTTTGAGGCATGGACTTTGTTGATGAAAAATAATATTCTCCATCAAGCTGGGTCCAACTTTCTTGAATATTGGTTGACAGGTCAGCTTTGCAAGACGGGGCCTTGTCATGGACTATTTTAATCATATATTTTCAGTTGGATTAAGATCCAGAGAGTGAGGACAGATGTCTGGGAATTCATGGCTACCTGTGCAGTCTGTACTAAGGCGAAGAGCTCCACTCTTTGCCCCGGCAGTCTCTTCCAGCCTCTCTCTGTGCCCTCCCACCCTTAGTCACATCTTCCTATGCATTTCGTCACAGGCCTCCTAGGGTGGGCCAGTTCTCCAAGACAGCCCACTCCATCCCTTTAGAAAACTTCTCACTGCCAACGCGGCTGCTCAGCTCCTGGTCGAGCACATCTTCCGGCTGCATGGACTCCCTCAGGACATTGTATCGAACCAGGGCCCACAGTTTGTATCCCGGTTCTGGAGGGAGTTCTGCAGCCAGGTTGGAGCCACACACAGCCTCAGCTCTGGCTTCAACCCAGAGTCCAAATGGCACCACCTAGCACATGAGCTAGGAGCTAGAAAAGGGGCTCCGGTGCATCGCCAAGGCATCCTTCCCCTCCTAGGTAAGCAAGACACCCTATAGATTGAATATGCACATAACTCTCTTCCAATGTCTACTACAGGTCTCAGTCCTTTCAAGTGCTGCCCCAGATACAAGCACCCATTGTTCCTGGAGGAAGAGAAGTAGGTGGAGGTCCCGGCGGCAGACCAGCTGGTCACCCGTGCCCACCGCACCTGACAGGTGGTCCACCGAACCCTCCTTTGAACTATATCCGACATTCGATTTTGCTTATAAATACATCTGAATCGATATCTCAGTCATTACTGTGGGAGACATTGAAAGTTGTTTTAAGGGGTGAAATTATCTCCTATGTAGCTTACGCGAATAACACCCCAAAAAATCGTCTGTAAGACATTACCAATGCAATTTTTCAATTAAATAATGATTATTCCTCAGTCCCCTCCCCTGAATTATATAAACGCATACTAGAGTTGCAATCTGAGTTTGGCTTGCTGTCCACAAGGTCAGCAGAACGCTTACTGCTCCACTCTGGCAGCCTGGCGTATGAATATGGGGACAAGAACAGCCGGCTTCTTGCTCATCAGCTTAAACGCCAGGCTGCATCGTGGTTGATTCCTCAGATAAGGGACAACTCTAATTAGGGCCCGAGCACCGACCGGTGCCAGGGCCCGGAACGGGTCCTGGCACCGAAGGTGCGAGGAACCTATTGTTTTTGATGGGATTTTTATTCTTCTTCTTCTTCTTCTTCTTCTTCTTTTTATTCTGCTGCGAGAACGCATTTTTGAGGGCTTTGCCGTGCACGAAAACTCACAAAAATTTGCCCACACGTCAGTCGTCGTGAAAATTGCAAAGTATTATTATTTTTGTGCTTGGACATGCCCCAGTGGCTCTATAGCGCCACCAAACACACGGCCATTTTGGAAAGCACTTGCTCGGATTCTCACGAAATTTTATAGAGTCATAGTAGTCATCAAAAATTTTTTTGCAAATTTTTTTGAAATTTTTTTGCCTCACAGGAAGTGAGCTATGAGCCATTTCCTGCGTTTTTTCAGATTTTAGGAACACATTTTTGAGGATTTAATCATACTCAAAAACTCACCAAACTTAGCTCATAGACTAGAAATATTACGTTCTTTGATTCAATATCTCATTTGGCACTAAGTGTGACATGGTAGCTCTATAGCGCCCCCTAATACATAATTGCATTTTTGAGGACCTCAGCATGCTTGAAAACTCACAAAACTTTGCAAACATATTAAGCTGGTCTTACTTTTTATTAGGATTTAGGGTTTACAGATGGATGTGGCAAAATTGCATTACAGCGCCACCTAGAAAATTTCAATGAAGCAGCCCTCGCAGCGTGTTTGACCTACATGTACAAAATTCGGTGGACATGTGTACTATGCCAAGACCTAAAAAAAAGTCTCTAGGTGCCATTACCTAGACTCCACAGGAAGTCCGCCATTTTTAATTGAATTTGCAAATGTTTTAAATTTTTTGCCATTCACAGGCTTCGTACTTTAACAAACTCCTCCTAGTGATTTTATCCGATCAACTTAAAATTTTGAATTTAACATCTTAAGACCTTCTCGATGTTAAATTGCGAAGCTTTTTTGGATTCATTGAACTTTGTATCCGTGGCGTCGCGGCGAATTTCGATGTTCCGCCATGAAACAGGAAGTTGGTTTTACGCGCACATGCTTTGGGAAATTTGCGCGAAACTTTACAGGCTTTATAGGAGTCTACTTCCAAGTAGACCTATATGTTGATATTAGATTGGGTGTGGTCAGGTGGCTCCACAGCGCCCTCTTGAAACGGCCATGTTGAGATAAAAGTGCTTGAATGTTCATGAAATTTGGTGTGATAATTGCTTTGTTCATGTCGGGTTATATTGATTTTTTTGAAATTTTTTGGCTAAACAGGAAGTGAGCTATGCGCCATTTCCTGCGTTTTTCCAAATTTTATAAACACATGTTTGGATGCTTAAGAATACTCGAAATCTTGCAAAAAGTTGCACAAATTATAATTGTCTTATTATCTTCAATTTTATATATCAATTTGCACTAAATTTGGCACAATGGCTCTATAGCGCCCCCAATCAGATTTTTAAAAGAATTGCCATTTTGAGGGTCTCAGCATGTTCTAAAACTCACAAAATTTTGTAAATGTATAAAGACCATCATTCGTATTACTCTGACAAAAACTTATATATAGACATGGCAAAAATGTCACTATAGCACCCCCTGGAAAATTTTAAATAAGCAGCCCTCGCAGCCTAGTAAACCTACATGTATGAAATTCGGTAGACATGTGGAATATGCCGAGACCTACAAAAAAGTCACTTGGTGCCATGACCTAGACTCAACAGGAAGTCCGCCATTTTTAATTGAAATTGCAAATTTTTTGGATTTTTTTTGCCATTCACAGGTGTCGTACTTTAACGAACTCCTCCTAGAGATTTTATCCGATCAACTTAAAATTTGGCATATAATATCAAAAAACCTTGCTGACGTTAAATTGCGAAGCTTTTTTGATTTCATTGAACGATGCATCCGTGGCGTCATGGCGAATTTTGATGTCCTGCCATGAAACAGGAAGTTGCTTTCAATTCCACATACTTTGTGGGATTTGACTGAAACTTTCCAAGCTTGATAAAATTGTCCGCCCAAGTATAGATATATGCTTATTTTATATCGAGAGGTGCCAGGTGGCTCCACAGCGCCCTCTAGATATGGCCATGTTCAGATAAAAGTGCTTGAAAGTTCATGAAATTTGGTATGATCATTGCATTAGTCATTCTCCGCAATTGTTGATTTTTTGAAATTTTTTTGCCAAACAGGAAGAGAGCTATGAGCTATTTCCTGCGTTTTTCCAAATTTTACGAACACACGTTTTAAGGCCTTAGAATGCTCCAAAACTTGCAAAACCATCCAAAAATTAGAACTGTCTTCTTCTCTTTAATACATCCATCAAATGGCACTAAATGGGGCATAATGGCTCTATAGCGCCCCCAATAATATTTATAAAAGAATTGCTCTTTTGAAAGACTAAACATGCTGGAAAATTTACAAAAATCAAAACACTCATGGAGCCCCGTATTACGATTACTGCGTTGTAGATTTTGTGCACAGGCAAGTCAAAATGGTATCATAGCGCCCTCCAGAAAATTTTTGCACTCACATCAGGAAACCACATTGTACGTGGTCCAGCTGTGTCCAATGGCTCTGAATGGACACCTGCAGCCATCAAGATCTTGCTGCCACCCCAATGTGCACAGGGGGGGCGAGGGCCCTTTCAACGCTGCTTGCAGCTTTAATAATAACATTGTTTTTAATCCTCAAGACATTAATGAAGTTTTTGAGTCTTTTTACTCTTCTTTTTACTCATCTAATCCCCCTAATGATGAAGCGTCTATGGAAGGTTTTTTAAACCACCTTAACTTCCCATCTTTTGACCCGGGGCTACCTACTGATTTAGACAGACCACTGGATCTCAATGAGATCACAGAGGCTGTTAGATCTATGCAAAGTGGTAAGGTGCCTGGACTAGATGGCTATGGGGCAGGCTTTTATAAGAAGTTTTGTGATAAGCTCGCCCTGCTCTTTATGGAAGTGCATAATGAGTCTTTGAAGAATGGGTTGCTGCCACTTTCACTTAGGCAAGCAACAATTTCACTTATACTCAAAAAAGATAAGGATCCTTTAGAGTGTGAGTCGTACTGCCCAATTTCACTTATTAATACAGACGGAAAGATCATTGCTAAGGTGCTGGCCAGACATCTCAAAAATATCTTGCCCAAGATTTTAGCTGGTATAGTATTATTTGTTTCAAAGATTTATAGGAAGATAACTCTTTCTCCAGTTTTGACTCCCTAAGTCTTAAATTTGACTTGCCACGTTCAAATCGGTTTTGATCTTTGCAGATTCTTCATTTTGTACATACACAGTTTGACTCATTCCCCGCCCCCCCTCAACAATTAGTATGGGAAGGATTCTTTAAACTATCAGCAAATAATAAGGGTCACATTTCTACTATTTATCAAAATATTATGAGTCTGATTGAGGATGGTGTAGCTTAGATAAGAACTAGATGGGAGGATGAACTGGGGGTGGAGTTGACAGAGCATTGGTGGGCAGGAGCGTTAGACAGGGTGAATTCCTCCTGTAGTTGTGCTCGACTCGGTTTAATACCGCTCAAGGTGGTTCATAGAGTGCATTACAGCAAAGCCAAGCTGGCTGAGATTTATCCTGACTTAGACCCAAGTTGTAATCGCTGTGGCAGCTTGCAAGCTGACCTTTCCCATATGTTTTGGTCCTGCCCAAAGCTTCGCTCTTTTTGGTCCTCAATCTTTTGTGTTTTTTTACAGTTCTTAATATTACAGTGCAGCCCTGCCCATTGCTCTCCATTTTTGGAGTGCCAGCTGACCCTCTCTCTATTAATTCGACTGAGTCCAATATGTTGGCTTTTGCCACACTTTTAGCATGACGGAAAATACAGCTGACCTGGAAACAGTCTGTACCTCCTCCCTTCTCGGTATGGCTTACGGATATGATCTACTTTTTAAAACTAGAGAAGATGAAATTTACACTCAGGGGGGATGGCGGAAGGTTCTCCAAAAAATGGCAGCTCTTTATTTTCTATTTTAACGGTTTGTCAGCTCTCCCCCTTGATTGAGCGTCCTCTGTCTCATGAATGGCCCATGACTTGGTTCCCTGTTATTATTGCTAAATGTATGTATACGTGTATATGTATATGTGTATTTGTATGTATAAAATGTTTTTTTTTTCTCTCTTATATGTCCCCCTCTGGCTAAGTAGCCTGTGTCTTTTGAATATTTTTAACCAAGTTCATTGTTATTACTAATGTAACTAATATGCCTGGATTTTTTTGTGTGTGTGTGTGTGTGTGCGTGTGTGTGTGTGTGTGTGTGTGTGTGTGTGTGAATGTGGGTTGGGGTTTAAAATTGGAAACCTGCTGATTTTGTACTGATGTTTGATGTTTTCTCACCAATAAAAATTGAAGGAACTGTATCCTGTAACATGTAACATGTAACATGTAACATAACTGTAACATGAAGAATTGAGCAGATCGCAGGCGGCGCGTCGCTCCCAGGTAATGGTTGAGTCAGAAGGTGTGGCTCGCAGCCAAGGAAATTCCCCTTTGTGTCTCGCAAAAAACTTTCCCTACTTTTCATTGATCCCTTTGTGTCTCGCGTCATCTCCCCTACTGCTGTTCGTCTCCTGCTCCCTTAGACGCATCCACCCTGTGTTTCACGTCTCCCATGTGAAGACCTATGTCAAGTCCAATTTTTCTTCCCCAAACCCCCCTCCCCCTCCTCCCAGGCTTCTCACCGGCAACTCCGTCTACGCGATATGCAAGCTCCTCGACCTCAGACCACGCGGACAGGGTCGCCAGTTCCTCATGGACTGGGAGGGCTACAGGCTTGAGTAGTGCACATGAATGCTTCATGTTGGACCACCTTCTTGTTATCACTTTCTTCAGGGGCCATCTGGTGTGCTGGGCTTCAGGACCACTCCCCCCCCCTTTTTTTTGGGGGGGGGGGGTTCTGTCCCACTATCAACTGTTACTTAGTCCTTGTCAGTTTTCTATAGATTCCACCCCGTGTTTTCTTTCATGCCCTCCGTTTTTAGTCTGTTTCAGTTCCCATGTATGTATTTAGTTTCAGTTCATCCTCTGTTTATACTAGGTCATTAATTGCAATCCTGACATCTCTGTGTTTGTTATTTTGTCATTTGTACTCACCAGGTTCATTTCTGCTCATTCAATGTTTTTGTTATTTTCATGTTTATTGTATTGTTTGCTTTACCTTTACCACGCCCCTGTAGTTCTCCCCAGTTACTGTCCTGATGTCCTCCACCTGTGTGTCATTACCCTCTGTGTATTTATACAGCCCCTGTGTAGCCATTCTTTGCCAGGTTGTCTCAGATCCTGCTCTTACAATCCCGCGTTCCTCCTCATGTAGATCTCCTTGTATACTTCTCTCAAACTCTCAATTTTGCCTTGCCTGTGATATTTCCTTCATGACTGAGTTCCGACAATTTGTTTTCTGGATTACCATTTTGGGATTGCCCTGGACTGATTTTCTGGTTATTATTGTTTGTTCTCTGGATTTTTGATTTCTGTGTTCTCCCTGGTAGCCCAGTGCAACATGGCAAAAATGAGTAGAAAGAGCAATACAGCTGCACAAGAACTGCACATTGTAGACTTTGCTGAAGAAGTAGTTTGGAACAACTTGTTCACGCATTTTCATAAAATAACAGCAACTATCAACAGTCTTTGATATGAAACCCTTTTTACCGACGGGACAACCCACAAAATATACTGCGTTTTACATACCAGTGCAACTTATCTGAGTTTTACTGTACCTGTTTCCGCCCATGCAGTTGTTGTATGAGGATTGGAGACGCATTTGCATTTACACTTTAGCTCAATGTGGCCAGATATCCGTCCCTGACCACCTTCAGAAGTGCTTTGAAAGAGTGGATCACAATCCACCCTCAATGCATTTTAAGTGCATTTACAACTGTGTTTTCATGTGGTCAAGCGTTATCCGATTGCAATCCGATCACAAAAAAATGTATTTTAATACCAGTGTTGTGTTCCAGGGTTCTGGCCTTTGGCCAGGACAGCATTTACGGTTTTAACAGTTTCATGTTCCAAGATTCCATAGTTCATAGTTCATGTTCATGTCATAGTTTTAACAGTTTCTTGTTTAGGATTACTCATTTCATGTTTCAGATTCCATGTCCATGTTTTTACTTTTCCATGTTTTTGTTCATGCCAGGTCTGCCATGCCACTCCACCGCTTGTCTGCGTTCCGCCCCGTGCCTTCGTTGTTGCACATTTCTGAGCTATGGTTGGCTTTGGTATTTCCCCTTCCTTCCATGCTGTACTGATTCAGGGCTTTCTAAGCTTAATTGACAATTAACTGTTTTTAAGTTACTAACATTTACTAACACTCACTGGGTGGTGTAATTCTTAGATAGGCACATTACTAATATTATTAATTTAGACAGGGAGTTTATTGTCATGATTCCTGCTTTGCTATTTCAAGATCTTGCTGTGCTTTTCTGTTCTGAACATTCATGCTTGCTTCCAGGCTGCATACTTAATTGGTACTTAAGCTGAGCACGCTCATTCTCTTAATGAGCAAGTCTTGTCAACCAATCTTGTCCATGTCTTGATCTTGCCATGCCTCTTGTTTCTCTCTCTCTCCAGGTGTTACCCCTCATGTCATGATTTCTGAGCCTTTATCTGGATGCGGTGGAAGTTGGCTGGCAGACAGTGTCTCGTTGCATGTGCAAGTTTAGCCAAGTCCTTGTTGTCATAGTTCCCTAGCATTTCTAGTTTCAAGTCTTGTCCTAGCCTCTTGTTTTGCAAATATATATATAGTCTGGTTATTTATTTTTCTTGTGCATCTTGCCTGGAGTTTCCAGTGCCTTTTTGTTTTTGCCTTTATTGTTTATAGCTCTGTGTAGCTTACTTTAGTTTGTTTTTTGCAACCCTTTGGGCCAAGTTTTTTGTTGGCCCTCGTGCCTGTTTATTTTTGTTTGAAATAAATCCTCATTCCCATCTCCCCGCATCTGGTGTCTTACTGATCCCATATCAACCAGGTGGAAATGGGCTCAAACAAAAAAGTTTTAGACTCATGAGTCACAGAGCAGCCTACACTTGATAAAAGTCTGTATAATTGAAGTCGCTCTCTCATGTAAAATATGAATGTGAGGGGTGTTGATTGACATTTACCATAATTTGCAACATTTTAAATAGCTGCATCTGTTGATGTAAAATTTGAAAAAGTAGTGAGCCCTTTCCTCATCATGAAATATTCAGCGCAATCACAAACCCCAATTCCAATGAGGTTGGGACTTTGTGTGAAACGTGAATAAAAACAGAACACAATGATATGCAAATCTCATAGACCCACATTTTATTCATAATAGAACATAGACAACATATCTGATGTTGAAAATGAGAGATTTTACCATTTCATAAAAAGTATTTGCTCATTATCCCACCGATATGGAATACCGTGGGATATAGTCATCTCCCTGTCCGTTTGTCCGTAATCATTCTCATTTCCGGAGCAGAACTCAAAGACTATACCACTTACAAACTTCAAATTTGCTATGGAACTTACTCTTATGGTGTAGTTGTGCCTTTTGGGGGTTTCTGTTCCATGCTGCCCATAACTTTGGAAATTTCCACCAAAAACAGCCCTAAAATTGGACTTTGTTTTGTTTCTGGGACAGAACTCAAAAACTATGCCACTTAGAAAATTCAAATTTGGTATGGAACTTACTCTTATGGTAAAGTTGTGCCTTTTGGGGGTTTCAGTTCCATTCTGCCCAAAATTTTTGAATTCCGCACCAAAAACAGCCCAAAAATTGGACCTTGTCCCTTTTCTAGAGCAGAATTCAAAAACTCTCCCACTTACAAACTTCATATTTTTTACGCATGTTATTCTAGTGATCCCATTGTGCCTTTTGGGCATTTTGAAATCATGGTGCCCAAAATTTATCCGTCCGTCCGTCTGTAATTATTTTAATTTCCGGAGCAGAACTCAAAAAATTTACCACTTACAAACTTCAAATTTGCTAAGGAACTTACTCTTATGGCATAGTTGTGCCTTTTTGGGGTTTCAGTTCCATGCTGCCCATAATTTCGGAAATTTTCACCAAAAACAGCCCTAAAATTGGACTTTGTCTCGTTTCCGGGACAGAACCCAAAAACTATGCCACTTAGAAACTTCAAATTCGGTATGGAACTTGCCCTTATGCTGTAGTTGTGCCTTTTGGGGGTTTCAGTTCCATTCTGCCCAAAATTTTTCATTCCTATACCAAAAACGGCCCAAAAATTGGACTTTGTCCCTTTTCTACAGCAGAATTCAAAAACTCTGCCACAAATCACGGATTATGTGGAACCGGTGGGATATGTCATCTTCTGATGACTCTTGTTTTGAATTTAATGGCAGCAACACATTTCAGAAAAGTAGGCACAGGGGCAACAAAAGGCTGGAAAAGTAAAAGGTACTGATAAAAATAGCTGGAGGAGCATTTTAAAACTACAACCCCAATTCTGAAATAGTTGGGGCAAAGTGTAAATTGTGAATTTAATCAAAATGCAATGACTTTCAGATCACATGAGTCAATATGTTATTTACAAAAGAACATAGATAAAATCTCAAATGTTGAAACTGAGACATTTTACATTTTTATCCACAAAATGAGCTTATTTCAAATTTTATGGCCGCAGCAGGTCTCAAAAAAGTTGGGACACATGCAAAAAAAGAGCTGAAAAAGCAATGAATATATAAGAGATCAGCTGAAAGAAACATTTAGCAAGTACTTAAGTTAACTGGCATCAGGTGTGTAACATGATTGGCTATAAAGGGGATGTCTTAGAGAGGCTGAGTCTCTCAGAAGTAAAGATGGCCAGAGGCTCTCCAACCTGTGAAGGTTTGCGTAAAAAAATTTGGAATACTTTAAAAATAATGTTCCTCAGCATAAAATTGCAAAGGCTTTGAAGGTCTCATCATCGGCAGTGCATAACATCTTCAAAATATCCACAGAAACTGCAAAAATCTCTGTGCATAAGGACAAGGCCGAAGACCTTTACTGGATGCCCGTGATCTTCGGGCCGTCAGATGCCACTGCATCCCTCATCGGTATGATTCTGTCATTGACAATTCTAAATAGGCCCAGGAATACTTCAAGAAACCACTGTCTGCAAATGTAGCCCACTATGCCATTCACAGATGCCACCAAAAACTCTATCATACAAAAAGGAGGCCATTTTTGACCATGATCCAAAAGTACTGCCGTGTTCTGTGGGCCAAGGCTAATTTAAAATGGACTGTAGCAAAGTAGCAAATTGTCCAGTGGTGAGACGAGTCCAAATTTGACATTATTGTTGGAAATCATGGGCGTTGTGTCCTTCAGGGTAAAGAGGAGAAAGACCACCCCTCCTGTTATCAGCGTTCAGTTCAAAAGCCAGCATCTCTGATGGTATGGGGATGCATTAGTGCATTTGGTGTGGGTTTTAGAGCAACATATGCTCCCCTCCAGATGACATCTATTCCAGGGAAGGCCTTGTGTATTTCAGCTGGACAATGCAAAACCCCATACTGAAGCTATTACAACAGCATGGCTTCATAGTAGAAGAGTCCCGTCTGCTAAACTGGCCTACCAGCAGTCCTGATCTTTCACCGATTGAGAATATTTGGTGCATAATTGAACGAAAAGTCTATCAAATGAGACCCAAAACTCTCCAGCAGCTGGAAGCCTGAATTAAACAAGAGTGGGATCAAATTCAAATGGTTAAACTCAAGAAACTTGTCTCCTAAATTCCCAGACGCCTCCACTCTGTGTTAAAAAGAAGAGGAGATGCTACACCATGGTAAACAGGCCCCTGTACCAACTTTTTTGAGACCTGTAGCAGCCATGACATTTGACATGAGCTCATTTTGTGGATAAAATTGTAAAGTTTCAACATTTGTTATGTTATCTCTGTTCTATTGTCAATAAAATACTGGCAGGTGTGATTTGAAAGTCATTGCATTTTGATTTTATTCACAATTGTCCCAACTATTTCGGAATTGGGTTTGTAATTAGGTTAACTGACAACAGATCAGTAACATAAATGGGTATTAAAAGAGCTTTTTCGAGAGGCAGAGTCTCTCAGAAGTAAAGCTGGGCAGAGGCTCACCAATCTGCGAAAAACTAAGTCTAAAAATTGTGGAACAATTTCAGAAAAATGTTCCTCATTGTAAAATTGTGAAGATTTTGAATATTCCATCATCTACAGTACATAATATCATCAGAGAATCTGGAGAAATCTCTGTGCGCAAGGGACAAGGCTGAAGGACAATATTGGATGCTTGTGATCTTCGGGGCCCTCAGGCGGCACTGCATTAGAAACAGGCATGATTCTGCACTGGTATTCACTGCAAGGGCTCAGGAACACTTTTCAGAAATTCATTGTCTGTGAACACAGTTCTCTGTGCAATCCACTAACTCAAGCTAAAGCTATATCATGCCAAGGAGAAGCCTGATGTGAACACAATCCAGAAATGCTGCCATCTTCTCCGGGCCAAAGCTCATTTTAAATTGACAGAGGCAAAATGGAAAACTGTTCTGCAGACAGATTAATCAAAATTTGAAATTCTTTTTGGAAACCATGAACGCTGTGTCATGCAGACTAAAGAGGAGAGGGACCATCCAGCTAGTTGTCAGCTCTCAGCTCAAAAGCTTGTACCTCTGATGGTGTAGGGTTGCATTAGTGCCTATGGCATGGACAGGTTACACATCTGGCATTATCAATGCTGAAATGCTCTGCCTGCACTCAAGACCTTTCACCAATAGAAAACATTTGGTGCATCATAAAATGAAAAATCTAGCATAGAAGACCCAGGACTGTTGAGTAGCTTGAATCCTACATCAGACAAGAGTGGGACATCATCCCTCTTCCAAAACTCCAGCAATTGGTCTCCTCATTTCCCAGACGTTTACAGACTGTTGTTAAAGGAAGGGGGGATACTACACAATGCTAAACATGGCCCTGTCTCAACTTTTTTTAGATGTGTTGCTGCCATCAAATTCAAAATGAGCCAATATTTTTCATGAAATGGTAAAATGTCTCACTTTCAACATCTGATGTGTTGTTTATGTTCTATTGTGAATAGATGTGGGTTTATGAGGTTTGAAAATGATTGAATTCTGTTTTTATTATTAAGTTCATTGGAATTGGGGTTTGTAAAATGGCAAATTTATTTTCATGGCATTTAAATTTCAGAACAGTGTGAGGGTGCACTATTTATGCACCATGTCTGTGTTGACTGGATTAACAGATTTATATCGTTTTATTGCACCTGAGAATCATATGGCTTTATTTGACCACAAAATTGAAGTTGACATCTCTGTCGCCACAGCATATTAAAATGGGTTGTTTTGAATGGACTGATGGATCTGACAGGTTCTCAGTGGAGGAGTGGCTAGAGGTGCCCCTGGAAGAAGATGGTTGTTCTCGTTCTCCTCACTGGCACATTAATCTGTTTAATTTTTCATGTTCTGTATTCAGTCAAGGCCTATTGAGAGACTGAAAACAAAACATAAAAGAAAAATAAAATATCAAATCACATTGGCCCCATATCTTTTACATGATTTATGATGAAACGTGGGATATCCTCACTGGAGAAGTAATGAAAAGAATACCTGAATGGAAAATTTAACTAGAGCGGAATGGTGTCATAAACTTTTCAGAGAGAAATTATAACACTTTCACCACTGGAGGGCAGCATAAATTCTTTAAAAAATAAGATGGAATAATCAAGGGTGAATCCAAATTCTCTTCAGAGCGAGGATACTTCCTCGTCGTGAACTAGTAATTGTTTGGCTGGTAGCCATGACACGGAGCGCCAAATTGTCTATTAACTGATGGAAAGTAGGCAATAACTCTCTCGTTGCTTTCTTCCACCAGGTGTTCCAGCCTTGTAAGAAAGGACCGATTAAATATGGACCACAGTGCTGAGCTGTTTTTGCGACTGAATACATTTTTTTTAATCCCAAAATTTTCCGATGAATTGTTGTCGACTTTGCAGTCGAGCACGTAGCGTTCTGACAGAAAATACTTCCAATTTTACCTCAAGATCTTCCAAGGTACCTCTAAAATGTCCTGCTAGCTTTCTTTCAACCTGATGTTTTCAAGCGAGGTCAATTAATAGTTGAGAGGAAAAGAAAAAGACCACCTAATTTAGGTAATACAGATTCAACTTAGGTCTCTGCTGTACAGTGCACACATAAAATGTTGATGTCACGCAGGCTGCATAGATAAAAACAGTGCTATTGTTTCAGGTGAGAGGCACGGATTCAGCACCATTCTTTTCATTACAAATTTTACTTACAGTCAGACAGCCAGACTTACAAGGCCTTTTGAACTTGCAAGACCACTAACTGGGCCAATGATTAGTCAGAGTATTTGTACTGCACCGGTCATTAGCCATGTTATTGGTTTGCATGAACTAAAAGGTTTCAATCAGTCAATCAATCAATCAATATTTATTTATAAAGCACTTTTCATGCAGTAAAATGTAGCACAAAGTGCTGAACATGTTGAAAACAGAACCCAACCATCACAACCCCCCTTCCACCCCAAACCCCCATCCCTTGTTCCTTGTCCACAAAAGTGAATGTGAGCTGTAAATTTAATTAGAATATGAAGTAAATAAATAAACAAATAAATAAAAGAATAAGACAAATACTAAAACTGAGAGCGGGGGAACCAGAGGAAACACTCTCACAGGGAGCCATCTGTGTCAGGAGGCTGGCGCCGCCCCCAGGAACGTGGCCGCTGACACGGAGTCCCATCCCGATCCCAGGCAGGAGGAAGGGCCAAACATCACCCCCATAAGGTGATGGTGTGAACCTCCCATCCCACAAGCGGGGACCAGACCCCAAATTAAAAAGATGGGTCTTGAGCTGCTTTTAAAAATCTCAGTATTCTCTGCAGTCCTTAGGTTCTCCGGCAGGCTGTTCCATAAGCCTGGGGCGTAATGCTGGAAAGCTGCTGATCCATAAGCCTGGGGCGTAACGCCGGAAAGCTGCAGTTCCATAAGCCTGGGGCGTAACGCCGGAAAGCTGCAGTTCCATAAGCCTGGGGCGTAACGCCGGAAAGCTGCAGTTCCATAAGCCTGGGGCGTAACGCCGGAAAGCTGCAGTTCCATAAGCCTGGGGCGTAACGCCGTAAAGCTGCTTTTCCATAAGCCTGGGGCGTAACGCCGTAAAGCTGCTTTTCCATAAGCCTGGGGCGTAACGCCGTAAAGCTGCTGTTCCATAAGCCTGGGGCGTAACGCCGTAAAGCTGCTGTTCCATAAGCCTGGGGCGTAACGCCGTAAAGCTGCTGTTCCATAAGCCTGGGGCGTAATGCTGGAAAGCTGCCTCACTGTAGGTTTTTCTGTTTGTTTTGGAAATTACTAAAAGGCTGGTACCGGTTGACCTCAGGGTCTGCGAGGGTTCATAAGATAAAAGTAAATCTGACAGATAAGAAGGTACAAGACCATTAAGACATTTAAAAACTGTTCAAACTGAAACACACAGGGAGCCAATGAAGTGATTTTCAAACTGATGTTATATGCACCCGCTTTCTGGTCCTCGTCAACACACGTGCAGCTGAATTTTCAAGCGATTGAATGTATGATATACTTTTTTTGGGAAGACCAGCAAGGAGGACATCGCAATAGTCGATATGGCTGGACATAAAAGCATGCATGAGCATTTCTGTGTTGGCCCGAGAGTGAAATGGGCGGACTCTGGCTATATTCTTGAGATGATAAAAGCCTGTTTTAACTACATTCTTCATGTTAGGGATAAAACTAAGGTCAGAGTCAAAAATGATGCCCAAATTTTTTACTTGTTGTGTCAACTTCAATTACAATGCCTCTAATTTTGACAAATGTTTCTCTCTCTTAGCCTCAGGACCGATAATTAAAATTCAGTCTTGTCCTGGTTGAGCTGCAAAAAGTTTTCTGCCATCCAAGATTTTATACCTAAAATACAGTTAAAAAGGGCATCAATTGGCCGTGTATCCTCAGGAGACATGGCAATGTAAAGCTGAGTATCATCAGCATAGCTGTGAAAATTGATACCATGTCTTCTGATAACGTTCCCAAGTGGAAGCATGTATAAATTAAAAAGTACGGGGGCTAGGATTGAGCCTTGGGGGATGCCACATTTAATTTCATGGATCCCTGAGGAGCATGTATCCATACTTTCTAAAAATTTTCTATCTGTGAGAGTTGAACCATTTATAGGCAGTACCAGAGAGACCAGCCACGTGTTTGAGCCTATTCAAAAGTATTTGGTGGTCTACTGTATCAAAGGCTGTGCTAGGATCCAGTTGTAACAGGACTGAAATCTTGTGCAGGTCTAAACTGTGCCTAAGATTGTTAACATTATTATCTATAATAATAATGCATCAATTTTATATAGCGCTTTTCTGCTTACTCGGCACTCAAAGACACTTTACAAGGATACATTATTCATTCACTCACACATTCACGCTCTGAAGGTAGTAAACCATGTTTCTGTAGCCACAGCTGCCCTGGGGAAGACTGGGGAAGCATGGCTGCCACTATGCGCCTACGGCCCCTCCGACCACCACCAAACATTCACACACAGCCATACAGTATTCCTTTATATCACATGTTTTGTGGGTGGGGGAAACCCCACGCGAACTCCACACAGAAAGGATTCAACTCCCCAGGCCGGATTCAAACCCACAACCTTCTTGCTGTGAAGCAGGAGTGCTAACCACTGTGCCACCGTGCTGTCCGTCTCAGTACTGTGGTTCGTCCTAAAACCAGATTGATGCGTTTCAAAAATATTTTTCATTAAAAAATCATTCAACTGAATAAAAACAAGTTTCTCTCAAATTTTACTTTCTTTTGTAAATGGAAAGTTGGATACAAGGTCTATAATGATTAAGAATATCAGGGTCCATGTTGCCCTTCTTCAGAAGGGGCCTCACCACTGCCGTTTTAAAGGCAGCGGGGAAAACGCCTGCCTGAAGAGAGCAATTCACAATATTTAAAAGCTCACCTTCAAAGGATTCAAAAAATGTTTTAAAAAAATGAGGTGGGGATGGGATCTGAAAGACAGGTGGTTGGGAGCTACTAAGTCGAGGCTTGACTTCAATTTACTGTTAAACTTGTCAACAATAAAATCACAGGATGCAGGTAAAATAATTGGAGGAATTTTGCACAGAGCTTCAATAAAATTTGCAGACACTTCCGGAGTCAGATAGCGTTTCTTCACAGGTCGCACCGAGGCCTCCTGTTTAGCATGTGTAAAAGGTCAATTTAATCTGATTCAGAGGAGGCAAAAAGGGAGATCTTTAATCATATTGCAAAGTATCCTTCAAGGCAAAATGAATGCCATTCTGTTGTTAGTGAAGTCTGTAAAAAGCTGGCTGTTTTCCTTAAAGGTCCACTATTATGCTGATACTTCTTTTAATACATACAAGTAATGTTATAATGTTGGATGTCCATACTAAAACTCTGCAAAGTTTCTAAACATACAAAAGTAAGATACAGAACATGATTTCCTCTCTAAACATCTCGTTCCAAGATTTTCTCGAGATTTGGGCAAATTTTGTCAGGTTGTTGCATTCAATCAGGACAGGCCTGACCAGAGCCAATCACAGCGCTGGACCTGCCCCCCCCCCCCTGGAATTTATTCCATCAAATACAAAAGAGCCCAAGTCATATACCTGGATGATTTATCAGTATGTCTCCCAAAGCCCTTCATACGTGTGTTTTTGTATGTGAGAAAAGCACAATTATTTTCTCTTCCAAAAAGCGATGCCACCAGAAATCAGTGGGTAGCTTTTTTGTTTGCTGACAGCAAACAGGCAAAAGGGACCGAGCTGTTTGTGCTCGGCATTTCACCGAAGACAGCTTTGTCAATAAAGAATAAATCGATGCTGCATGTGTGTCTCAGCTGCTTCTCAAACCTGGAGTAGTTGCATCGATCAAGTGCTTGGAGCCGCAAGCTGCAAGTGACAATGTTACAGCAAATAATGTAAGTGAAGCTACCTGTAAGGGTTTGTCTTTGCAGTCCCCCCCCTCTGCATTCTTCACCTCTACCTTAAGGGGCAACAGGTGTGGCTCATTGAGGTGGAGGTGAAGATCTGGTTATTTAAGGGTTGGCTGTGCCTCAATAGAGTGCAGCAGCATTCTGATTTTAAAGCCCTGTCATGTTTGTGCTGCTGCGCCCCTCATATTTTTTTACTTGTTTAATTAAAGATTTTTATATTTTTACTCAGCCTTTGCGTTTGGGTCCCTTTCTTAGCTTTTGGGCTCATAGTCCCTGCGCCCACCGTCTTGTTGTCTCCAGCCGGCGGGGCAAAACCATGACACTACCGTGTTACGGGTGGCTAGCAGGACTGCTAACGATAGTTGGCACTAACAACTAATCTCAAATGCAGGCTTTGTAAAATATCTGAAGATAAAGCCTGGATCGGTTCTAACTGTCCGTGACTCACAGACACGGAAGCAGTATGTTTTACCATTTTGTGTTGTTTACTGCAGTGGTTCTCAAATTCGGTCCTGGTCCTGGTCCTGGTCCTGTGTACGCTGGTTATTGTTCCAGCCACAACTGCAATTCTAGGATTTAAAAAAACTGTTACTTTGTCTTAATTAGCAGCATTCCATGTTTAAAGTAGTTATTTACCATCTTAAAGCCGTTTTCACATAGCACGCGCATGGCGCAGATCTTGGCCACCGCAGCCATTCATTGTCTATGTGATCGCTGGGCGCGAGGGCGCACCATTCTGCGCCGAGGAGGGCGCAGCGAGAGGTCAAAATATTGAACTTGGGCGCAGCGCCCACCTCGGCGCGTCCAATAGGAGAGAATATTGGAATCGGAAAAAAATGGTGGATTTTGTTAGAAAGGCAGGGCAAAAATGGAGGAGAGCATCATTGTGGCGGTCTCTCTGCATGCAGAGCTGTGGGACACGAGACTCAGCGTCTATCGGGATCTCGTTAAAAAAAGCCCAGGCATGGAGAGAGATATCCCACAATTTGGGAATACCAGGTGTGGTTAAAAACCGGCAGAGATATCGTTAGCCTCATAGCATAATTGGCTCCTAGGGCCGTCCGCACCGAGAAAGATAACTCACACGACTCACCTCACTTCTTATGTAAATGCTGATTTAGCTACTTTGATTAGTTCACATTGGCTGTACTTTTTCTTCAGCGAACCCATTTTTGCTTCGTTGGAAAATTGACGTTGGCCTTGCTTCATGGCTACTATTCAGCGAAAACATCTGACGAGTTAACATAATACAAGGTATCCTTCTGGACTTAGATTAACGTTATGTAATGAGTTCCTCTGCGATGTTATCTGCCATGTTGAAGTGAAGCCCTTTAAATTCCGACGGATTTGATGGGCGGCCAATTTTTCCATCGTTCGTAAAATTGCTCTGAAAGTGATCACAGCGATATCGTTTGCCATTATCGTTGCCGTTATTGTTGTGGTGTGGACTTCGTCATCTACATGAGTTGGAACGATTTTTAAAACTATGTCTTTATTGTTATCGTTGTAGTTATATCTTTCTTGATCGGTCGCATAGCAAACAGCGCCACATGCGTGCACAACGTGCATGTGTGCGCCCTACTCGGTTCCATCTCTGCGCCGTCCAAACCGCGTGCTATGGGAAAACGGCTTAAGTTACATTTGGATGGACATATCCATTCTGCTATGAAGAATAAAAACCCTTGAACATATTGTGCTTAATTTTCAATATTGCTTGGATTTTCTGGTGAAAACATTTTTAAACAGATCAAATTAAAATCAATATGCTCCAAATTAGGTTTCAGGTGTTTTGAGTTTTTCCCAAATAACCTGCCTGAACCAAATAAAATCAACAGAAAACACAACATGTGTGACTCTATTGTTTGCCAAGTAAATTGTCGGGTTTTGCCACCATGTGTCAAGAGTTTCACCAATGAAGAAACTTTTGATTATTTATGTTGATTAAATGTTTGGTTAAATTGTTTCCCTCTGCCAATATTTACGAGATGTCTCAATGTGGATATTTGCATAAATGCACCTGATTAAAACAAATCACCAGCTTGTTAAAGATTGCAATAGTGGTTGGAACAAAAACCAGCATACACAGGGGGGCTCCAGGACCAAAAATTTGAGAACCACTGCTTTACTGTAAAAGCCTACGTACCTAACGAGATAGCCTGTTGAATGTGTCTGAAGCACTGTGGCTAATGTAGCTCAGTTACTGTTGCTAATGTTTGTGTCCTAAATATGCCAGAGTAAATAATATCAAGGAGACATTCAACAGAAGGTGTGTGAACATAAACCTAATTTGAAGCTAACTTTTTATACTTGTTTGTAATTTGGGTGCTTGGCACAACTGTTCACGGTAACAGAACTTACTGTCTATAAAATCTGTGCTGCAGGGTAACGTTTGTTTCTGTTGTTATGATGACCGCTCGGTTACTACTACATGCTAGTTTGCTTTTCGTGCTACTTAAAAAATACTCCTGGCTGACTTACATGCAGTGATTTAGATTGGTGTGCTTGTGTTACTTTGGTTAATATGACGGTGGTAGTTTCATCATAATGTTACCTGACCATAGTGACTAAAATTGAAGCTAACCGGAGAGGTGTTGTGCGTGTCTGCAAAGTTGGGCTGAAAAGACTGCAGTTAGACCAGATGTATGCTTTGCAGAACTTAGGTTACATGTTTGGGTTTGTTTACTGCTGCTGTGAAACGATCGTTCTACTTATCCATGAAAGGGGTCAGTCGGGTACTTTGCTGTGGTGTGGGCTAGATCTCTCTGATCCTACTGCAGTGAAAGCAATTGCGAAATGCACTATAACTTGTCAGGTATCACAAAGGATTTCTCTGCATTGCCATGGTGGAATTTCATCCATCCTTGATTTTGTTCTGGCTAATAAAATACCGAAAAAGAAGTTTAGGTCAGAATCGGATTTCCGGAAGAAGAAATCATTTCGCTACTCCACATGCGCAACGCTTAACATCAATTGTGTGTGTTTGCTATAAGCTTATTTAGTAGCTTGCTGTTGGAATCGTGTTTCGTTTTGGTAGATATGGTTAACAGGAGCTTTTAACAAAGTTTCCTTCAGATAGCTAAGTGGGCATATAATATGACTATATAACAGCTACAATCATATGCATGCAAGGGGAGACAATATGAGCAAAACACTAAAATTTCGATATTCATCGACGTCTTGCTGTAAATGTTGCTGCAATACTTCAATTGCTTCTCCCTCCTGTTCGGGGTCAGATTCGGAATCAAACAAGTACGGTCTTACAGCAATAGATGCCGCAGTGAGCTGTCCTGAAATACCTGCCATCTTGGTTTCCTGGTTTTTGGGGTCTGCACTCTCCCCCAGAATCAATGCGGCCAGGCAGCCCATCAGAGCAGCGCCTCATTAGCATAGCCTCCCCGCCCACTCAAAACTGCTCATGTTTCAGGCCGGCATAGACGTGGTGAGAGGTCTCACTAAGTCTGGATATGTGTGGGCTTTTTTATTTGTAACTGAATTCTTTACATTATTTTAAAGACCCATTAGACATATTTTAAACTACTACAGTATATACCAGGCCCGGCGCTAGAACAGGGGATTGTGTGTGGCCCAGTCACGTCCTTTTATGACAATTGGGATAGTCCTGGCCAGTTCTCAATTATTTGCCTTTATTGACGCGTTTTCCAATTATTGTAATTGGCAACTGAAGACACGGTTTCTCTCCGTGTGTGATCTAACGGCGATGAAATCATGGGGTAAATTCAGTGGAACTGAGAATTGGGGTGAACAAAACATCGGTTTTAAATAATTATTAGTCCTGACCTGTTCTCAGTCATTTTCATGATTAACAAAAGGTGCACTCTGAGAGCGCTCCGCACTTAACAGATGTTGCTTGTTCTCTCCGATTAGGTAGGATGACAATCATTCATCTGGACCCGTATTTGCTGAATTTAAATCAACGTTATTCAAAATTGAATACCTGCGCAAATAGCTTGAGCCGCATGCTTTTTATAGCCCATTTCACTGCCGAGCTCCACTTTTTTTCACTCAATACCGAGAGTAATTTTGAATAACGTTGATTTAATTTAAGCAGATAAGCGTCCAGATGAATGATTGTTGTCTTACCTAATCGGGGAGAACAAGCAATACCTGTTAAGTGTGGAGTGCTCTTGGAGTGAACCTTTTGATAATCATGAAAATGACTGAGAACAGGTCAGGACTAATAATTGTTTAAAATGGATGTTTTGTCCACCCCAATTCTCAGTAATACTGAATTAACCCCATGATTTCATCGCTGTTAGATCGCATATGGAGAGAAACCATGTCTTCAGTTGCCAATTATGATAATTGGAAAACGCAATAAAGCAAAATAATTGAGAACTGGCCAGGACTATCCTAACTGTCATAAAGGGATGTGTCTGGGCCCATCCAATTCCCTGTTCTAGCGCCAGACCTGCTATATACAGCTTATAGGGCCTTTAATGCATTACAGGGAGCAGCTATGATATTCAAAAGGCTTGCTTTTACATGATGTATTTAACAAACAATCTTTTGCCAATTATTGTACAAAAAAGTGACCCATGAGTATAATAGGGTTTGCCATTTCCTTGGTCTGAAGTCTTTCAAGCTTTGCTATAAAGAAATACAATTATTTTCCTCTCTCTTGAAATGTGCTGCGACCTCTCGAAGTTCAATCCTGCAATTTCTAAAATGGCTGTGTATGCTTGCCTCCTCACATGACGTCCAGAACCCAGAACTTACTTGCAAATAAGATCAATTACTGTTGGTTTCAGTGTACTAAAAGTGATTTAGAAGGATGAGACTCTACAGACAATCCATATCATAATGCGTTATGAATAAGTAGACATCAAAATTGTCATTTTTTTATTTTTATTTAATAGTGGATGTGATTTTAGTATTCTCAGGGACTCTGAGGATTCTAGAATTGTTTTTACACAATTCCTGCAGTGTGTGTCTTATGTCCCTAGAGGGAGACAGAGCACCACAGAGACCGTAAGTGCTCCGTGATTCGTTTAACTGCGTTTGTAACTTAGTCAGTGGTTACAACATAGTAAGTTGGGCACTATGCTTTTGGAAACACACCCCTGTTTGAGTGATGCATTCTGCTACAATCATGCAGACTTGGCATACAGTAATGGAAGAATCATTCTTTCATGTTCTTTCATGTCATGAATCATTATTGTCTTTGTGTGCTCTTTTCCAGGTACCAGCCTGATGAGAGAGAGAGAGAGAGAGAGAGAGAGAGAGAACGCACTCTGGTAATTTCAACAGCAGAATTTCGCAGATGTATCTGTTGTTCACAATGTACTGCTCTCATATGCATATGGAGGAATTGTCAGAGGATGAAAGGGTTTCCCCCTGATCAGCCAGGAAAAGAAAATGGATCATTTTGTCAATGGAAGATGATTAATTTGCAAATTGAAATCTGTGATTCACTATCTTTATGATTGGTATACTTTTGCTTTCAAGTTTTTTCTTGGTTCACAATAGGGGTGCTACTAGTATGAAGGCCCAAATCCCCCCCTTTCCTTTCAATGCTGAAAAATACCCCAAAAAATTTTGAGGAAGAGTAACCCTAATGGAAATTATAACATCTTTGTATTATTTGTGTAAATGAATATGGACTGAGTATCCTTGTTTTAGGTGTACTGTCTTGCAATTCGTATTTGAATGTTTTATAAAGAACATTAAAATAAAGGTTGTAAATGAAAGATCTATAAATTGTTTAAAGGCAAAGAAAACACTTTTTTCAGATTTTACCCAAAAAGTACAAGTTGTTCTCGCTACATATGTTTGTTTTTGTGATTTTTATGCACTAAGTAATCAAACTTCAAACCTCTGAAATATGTCTAATTAGCACAAGTTCATGAAAGCTGCCATTCCTTATATTTTAGCTCATCAAAAAATATTTCATGTGGTAATGTTCTGGTGCTCTGACACGCATGGACATCAGGAAATCAGCTGATCTATTTGAATCCCTAAAGTTATGGCGATTATGGGATTTTCAATGTTGTGCTGTGAGACTCTAACCTTAAAATGCATAATTGCTTTCAATCTCTTCCTGCTTAAGATTGCTTGATTAATAATCACATATTTTATTTACTGAATAGTGAAGACAAATATATAAGCCAGTAATTGTAAAGAAATGACAGAGATAACTGATGGGCTACATTGACAATGTACTTAATATTGCAGGGATGGATAAAATAATAATGAATTAATCCAATACATTCTCTGAATTCCATCTCCCATTTTAGCAATTTTTTTCAGCAGTGCAACCTCATTTATTTTAGGATTGCTCTTAATTAAAAAGTTTCCAGCATTCAGAAGAATAGAGGACATTTGCGGGGAAAGAGCAGTTTTACACTCATTGCTGCAGTATGATAATGATTCATTTATTATGCCTTGGTGCGCATGCACAAGCGATTATGCCTTGGTGTGCATGTGCAAGCGGTACGGTAGTTCGTTTGTGTGTCATTCATTCTATCTGTTACCGGGATAGCTGCTATGCTGGTCAAAATCAAGTCCTAGAATATGGCTCTATGGGTTAAATGCCATGATGTCTCCGATTTAAATCTGCCAGATTTTTGAGATAGAGCTTTGTTTTCGAGTTTTAGCACTATTTCGTTACCATGATGGCTGCTGCGAGTGATCAAGACTTTAATGAAGAAAAAGCTCTTCACAGTGGATTGCTTTACAACTTGTGAGTTCGATTTATATCAGAGCAATGGCTACTGCTGATGGCAAAACTTGACAAACGGAGCACAATGCCGACAGTGATTCATGTAGACACACATTGCACACTGTCTTAAATATAGCACTGCATGAATTTTAGAACTTAATGCTGTATGAACTTCATAAAACATCACAAATGATTTCTCACCACACAGGGAGTGTGCACACAGTAACAGTGTGCAACAGTTATTGCTGGGCTTCACTAAGCCTAACAACCGCAATCTTGCTAAGCGGTCCTACGAAGCTACTTATCAACTTTTAAGTCAACTGTGGTTTTCCCGACCTACATATCTGTGTGTTCATATAACAGATATGGCGTTCGTAGCATGTGGCCAATCGTCTACCAGCAGCAGAGCTGCATATTTTACAAATGAAGAGCATATTGTCATATTACAAATATATATATTGAATACAGGATCAAATAGATCAAAGACAATGCTCGAGACAATAGGACACCCACCACCAGTTGGAAGGGGGTGTGAATTACATTCTGTCAAAATGACGGACGGCCTTCAAAATGTTCTGTCATTGTTTAAAAAAAAAATCCGTCAATGACAAAAAAATTCGGTTAACGCGACCTCTGTCCTGCATAGTATGGAAGGTGCTTCTCACCAAAAACCTATTGTTCCCACAGAGTCTAAATTGCACTAATTATTGGTCAGTGTTAAATAGACCCTGAATTCTGTGAAAGGTGTTTCCCTCCATTACTGTACATTAATGTTCATCAGACTGCCACTGGTGGGTAAATACTTGAGTATGTCAAGCATAGATGCACAGCTAGGGCACTCTGATATGTCCACACCCAATTTTATAGCTTCATTAAGGGTCATGATTGTCACTGCTATAAGCACCGAGGCATCAGCACCTCCAGTGCTTTCATTAAATTATCAACGCTTCTTACGTTGAAGCGTTGGTAGTTGAATAATTTAGTGAATTGGTTATTCATGCTTTGTGAAAGTTGAATGCATGGCATGCGTTTAAAATTATTTAAAATGCATGCCATGCATCAAACTTTCATGGTCACAAAATCATTGATGAAGTGTTCATTGTCTAGCTTCTGGGAAAGCTGTAGGAGGGTTACAATATGAAATTGTTTGAACAGCAATTATTGAATTAATTAAGAAGAAACAAAATCTAAACCTTATCTAAATACCATTTTCAGCAGCATTTACTACACAACATTTTACAATAAGAATTTCAACAAATTTCATCCATTATTGCCATCAATCCAACCTCGTATTTTTACATTCATCTTTGACGCAAGGCCACATCTTATGTCTTAATAATTGATAGCAATAGTGGCTTATTGGTTGCCTATTTGCTCTGTAAATTAATTCAGTTAATTGTCAGATTCTTCATCGGAAACAGGATGAAAGTTAATCTGCATTATGGTAATGCCACTGGTTGTAGACAGAGTTTTATTTTTATATAAACAAATGTACATACTTACCTATGTCGGCAAAACCACATTTTTAAAACTTTTTTTAGGTGTATCCAGCTTATCAGACACTGACTCAGAAAAAAATACAGTATATACCGTTTTGTGAGCAACGGGAATTCAGTAGTCTCAAAAAACACTGATGTTTTACATCACCATTAATATGGGCAGGAAAATGCTTGATTACTATTGCAATAAACAATAATATAAGCTGAGGGGGAACAGACAGTGATTTTACTGTTTGATCCTTGGAACTGAATAAGTTAACGATTACTCACTAATTAGGAAGTGTTAAAGGGTTCAGGTTTGGAGAATGCGTTTTAAGGTGAGGGGAGAGCCACCAATAATCCCTCTGATGATAAGTCCCGAGTGGTAGAGGTTAAAGCGTATTCACATTCGCCTTGATTAGCACTCTGTTACAGTTTGCGCCTTGCAGCCCCTCCCCTTTCACATTAAACTCCACTTTAATGGGCCACAGGTGGAGCCCATTAAGGTGGAGGTGATTGTAGAGTATCTAGGGTTGGCAGGTGCCAGCCCTGTTGCTCTTGCATTTTTCTTTTCTTCATTACTCCCTCTTTTTTTTGCTGCGCCCTGATTTTTGTTTTATATCAAATTTTATCTTTTGCCTCAGTCTTGGCATTTGAGTTTCTTCCTTTCCCTAGACCCATGGTCCTATTGCCCGCCGGATTTGCTTTTGGTATTAGGCTGAACGCTTACCACGACACACTGGTGCTGCAGCTTAATTTTAGGCCGAATGATCAAGGTTGGAAATTACTAATCATCATCAGAACCCAAGCGACAAAATCAGTCATAATGCCACTGTGTACAGCCTTTGATGGCTCCAACAAAACAGGAAACTCAGACTTACCTGTGTGCATAAGCTTGCACGAATTCCCCTTGGCAAAGCCTGACTTGTTCCAAGTTGCACAATTGGTTGCACAATATCAGATTCAACGAAGGGTCGCTGGTTATGTTCTGCGCACTTTTTACTCAGTTGTTTCAAGGAGCTGATTTACGCGACGTACGGAATTGAATCACCCAGTAAATATCGGAAGATTTTCAAAAATGATGCTGTGCCAATGGAATGCAGTCATCAACAGGCCCCAGAACCCAAGCGCCTGCCAACTTTAGCTAGCCTGGAGAAATGACAGCATCAGCTACAAATATAACAGGTAGGCTTTCCAAATCTTACATTAGCTTAAAATTTCTGAATGTCCATACCTCCGCCTGCATTGCTGAATTTGAACTTTGGCCTATATCTCAGCTGTACTTTGGCCAAGATATGCCAAAATTTAATGACTTGTTCGTCTTCGACTACTTATAATCCTGCAAACTTCAGTTAAAATCTATGCAACCATTTTTGAGATATCCTGCTGACTGACAAACAAATAACTGACTCCCACCTCGCCGGACCGTTGTCAAAATCGTCTGTAGTTTGACTCAAGACTAGGGTCAATTTTGCCACTAGGTGAACAGTTACTTAGTACTTTGACCTTTGCTTGAAAACTTTAAATGTGTGGCCAAGGACAAGTGGATAATATAATATTGTTTAAGGGCACTCGGCAGAGCGCAACCTAACTGTTGCCACTCAACTGCACTCTCATTTATCTCAAAATAGCCTCTATGAACAATTCCAGTCCGGTTTCCACCCCCGCCATAGTACAGAAACTGCTCTCATAAAAATACCAATGACCTCCTCATGGCAGCTGATTCTAGTTTACTCACTATTCTCACTCTCCTTGATCTCAGTGCAGCCTTTGATACAATCTCTCACACCATCCTCAATAGATTATTTTCCATTAGCATCACTCACACCCCCCCAGACTGGTTTCACTCATATCTCTCAGGCCGCTCTCAGTTCATCCGACTCAAGTCCTTCAGTTCCCAGCCCGCCCCGTCACCTCAGGTGTGCCCCAGGGCTCTGTCCTGGGGCCCCTTCTCTTCATCACTTACCTCTTTCCCCTTGGAAATATTTCCTGCAAATTCAACATTCATTTCCACTGCTTTGTGGGTGACACCCAGCTCTACCAATCCAGCAAACCAAATTTTCACCCTCTCACCCTCCTCCCTCACCATCTGCTTATCTGAAATAAAATCCTGCCTCACCTCAAACTTCCTAAACTAAACTGTGACAAAACATTACATTAGTAATGTTGACAGTTGACAGTTTTTCCCTCAAAATTGACAGTTCCTCAGTGTCCCCCTCCCCTCAGGTAAAGAGTCCGGGTGTCATCCTCGATTCCATTTCAATAATATTACCCGGTCTGCATATTTCCATCTATGCAGCATTAATCGTCTTTGCCCCTCCTTCAGCCCCAACACTACTTCTATCCTTGTTAACAGCCTCCCGCACTGACTATTGTAACTCTCTCCTCTTCGGTCTCCCATACAATCCCTCCATTAGCTTCAAATGGTTCAGAATTCAGCTGCTCGCATCATTACCAAAACCCCCTCATTTCACCAAATTACCCCCATTTTACAGCAACTCCACTGGCTCCCGGTTAAATTCAGAATACCTTCTGTATACATTCAAAGCCATTCACAACCTTGCCCCTTCTTTTGTCAGATCTCCTTCATATTGCTACCTCCTCCTGCTCACTCAGATCCTCCTCTTCCATCCAACTCACTGTGCCCTCCGTCCGCCTCAGTACCATAAGGAGCAGAACTTTCAGCGACTCTGCTCCCTAACTCCGGAATTCACTCCCACATCCGAAACATCGACTCTCTTCCTCTATTTAAATCCAGACTCAAAACTCATCTGTTCAAGATGGCATTCTGTCTGTAATTGCATTGTCCCGTTTTTTGTGTAACTTTTATCTGTTGTTGTATTGTTCTTGTTTTATCTTTGTACAGTGTCCTTGAGTGCTCTGAAAGGCGCTTATAAATGAAATGTTGTTATTATTATTATTATACCTCCGCCATGCCACGGCAACTGTGTGCACTAGTTATTTTTGTTGACTGAGGTAGAGTTTTGCATTCTACCGCCAGGTGGCAGCAAAACCCAAAAGCACGCCAATTGGAAATCCGGCCCATTGGAAAGACTTCAAATCTCCGCCACCATAGCTGGATTTGTACTTTGGCCTATATCTCAGCTGTACTTTGGCCTAGATATGCCTACATTCAATCACTTGTTCCTTATGTGCTACTGTAACATCCTGCAAAGTTTAGTTGAAATCTATGCAGCCAGTTTTCAGGTATCCTGCTAACAGACAGACAGATAGACAGACTGACATACAGAGAGATGACTAACGGAACAAAGTGACATGGTTGTCGAAATCGACAACCAACAATAAATAAACAAACGCAAGCAAAAACATAACCTGCTTGGTGGAGGTACTGAGAAGCTACTTACTGCATCAGCAGTTGAGGCCTTAAGCATCTGGGGGCCCGTTTCAAAAGCAAATGTGGGGCCCTATAAACCACAAGAGCTTCACCATTTTATTGGATGAAAGCTTACACCTTAGCCTATGCAGTGAAATTTCAACTTTTCTGGCTGAAACTTGATGTTTATTTGTGATTATTTATTAAAATATTGGCAATAAAAATATATTTGTATGTGAATGTGATAAATTTCTCAAAAACTGAAATATGCAACTCAGCTCAACAAGCTTGCTGCATTGCAAACTGCACCGTAAACGTATCTTTCTTTTCTTCTTAAGGGACGGGGTTACTGGATTGCTCGAGAACATAATCACTGATATAATGATACGGCAAAATTTGGATGTAATTCAAACTTCGACATCCCACAAATATAATTTAATGTTGCTTGAGTGGACAAGGTTTAGAAGCTCTAGATGACTCGTATTGCCTGACCTCAATTCAAATTTGCATTGTAGATATAAATATTACACAACACTAGGTGACAGGGTATCCTTCCACTTTGTCAGAGGATGAGGCTGCTGTAACATGGGGGATCAAGCTGGGATGCAGCAAAGGGCTGACGAACTGGAGGAGCCCAGGAATTCAGGCTTATCCTAAACTTCAAAGGAGTCGTGTGGCCTGCAATATAACAATAAGCTGTTTGGCCTTCCTCAGGATGAGGGGGGCACTGAATCTTCAGAATGTTTGCTGAGTGGTGTCAGGGGAAATGAGGTGTTTATGGTTGTGTCTGTGGAAGACTGGAGGGGTTCATGATGGCGGGGGACAAAAAGCTGGACTCTGGTGAAGTAAGGGGGGTGACTATCACAGTTCTTCCCCTGCGAACAGCTTTCTCTGCCCTGGTTATGCCTTTTATGAAACTGGACTTCAACTAATGTGTTTAAATATTGTGAAACCCTGGACCTTTATCACATGTTCAGTATACTACTGTGAAATGACTTATACTGTTATGATTCTGCCCTTTCGTGTGTTGTCCTGTGCTTATTTGGGCTTGTGATTTACTTTCGTTTCTTTTATTTCCAGCTCTCAGTTCAGCCGTCTGACAATCGCTCCCAATCTGTTTCCAGTGGTGTCGCGTGACTGCCTTCTGCATGCCTGTGTGTCGTCATCCAATCACGTTTCTACTTTCGGTTTGGTTTTGGTATTTCATTCATTGCTTCCAGCTGTGCTTAACTCCGGGTCTCGCAAAACTGAGTGAATGCGTTCTCTGATAGGATATTACTAACACTTACTAACCAGCTCTTATTAAGGGTGATTGTAAATATTTCGTCACGTAGTATTAACCTTGATTAACTCATCTAGCGAACGTATGTGTTTCTGGCTTCTCTGCATTCAATCTGAGCTCCCTGATTAACTACATTTAAAACTGTGCTTTTCCTTTCACTTTTCTTGTGGTGCTTTTTCCTCCTCACGTTTAGGTTGCCTTAATCTAAACCGTCTAGCTTGATTGATCGTCTCAGCCTCTTGTCTCGAGTCATTAGTGTTAACCCGGTCCTCGTGTGATTGTTTTTTAATCCCATGTGTTTCTGTTTCAGTGAGATTGCATTCCGAGTCCCCGCCTCCTCTCGTGATTATATAAGCTCCAGTTTTCCACGCGATTGTCAGACGGTTCCTCGTATTGGTCTACATGGTGAAGTCCCAGCTCCTCGTGCGTTCTGAGTGTCTCCCGTGTATGATTCCCGAGGCTTTCTGTTTGCTGCGCTTTAGTCTTGTCTGCCCCGTGTATAAGTCTCCCAGTGTGTCCGTCAGTATAGTTAGGTTCAGTTTTTGTTTTCTTAGTTTATCCTCTCTTGGAGAGAGTATTTCTGTTTCCCCCTGCCTTTGGCAGTGTACCTCAGTTCTCCCATTATTCAGTGCTTGTGCACAGTGTTTTGTTTCTGGTGTGTCTGCCATTTTTCCCTTAGTGTTTTGTGTTTAATAAACACTTCTGGATCCTGCGCCTGGTGTTCCTCTGAACTCTTCTTACATATACACTCATATGGGCAATTTCACACTAACTTAGACCATCCATATCTCATGGGGTCAAAATTTGAAATGCATTTTGTTATTTTACCTCCAGTGGATATTAAAACAACAGATCTTATATTTATGGAAAATTAATGTTAGTAAGCAACAGATGTTATGACAGTTTTGCAATAACAACAAAAATTTGAGTTACTTGCGAGAAATGATTTATTCAACGACTAAAAAACTGAGCACCCGAGTATATGGTATGCTCCAATATGTTGTGGTTTGCTGATCTGTAATAACACCTGAATATCAAAATTTGATACAAAAATACTTCCATGTCTATATGAATCATAAACAATAGAGAAAAATAAGTTTTCAGCAAGTTCTATCTGCAAATTTTGAAAATGCTCGTGTAAATTGTTTGTTAAAGTATGCAAATTAAACAATAAATTGCATAGATATACTCAGCCAAAATAAAAACTTCACACTCATTTGGAGGTCGATAAGTTGAACATACAAGAAATGAGGTTTTAAATAATGATATTATTTAATTCTGTACTCATTAAAGATGGCGTATCATAAAAATAATGTCCATAATGTAACCAGTTCCACCGGAAATGCTACGGAAATGTCCAAGAGTAAAAATGGTAAGTTACAACTTGAATAAGAGCAGTGCCCAAGCGATTACGTATGGTTTGGGCAGTCACACGACCTCTAAACAATTCATTCCTAATGGAAGTTGCAGTGACAAATCTCTTATGCAAATGGCGTAAGACAATTTGTCGGTCTTCTGCTTTTGACGTCAAACGTGGGCTATTAGAACGAGGTCGGTCAGCAGTGGTGCCAGTTTGTTGGAGACGTGTCCGAAGATCATGGATAGTCCGTCGACTGCATCCCATAACCCTTGCAACGTCAGTGACGGACGTTTCCGTATTCAGCATGCCAATGGCACGTTCACGCCGAATGTTTGACAGCCATGGCATTGAAAATCGATGAATAATTAACTGTAAAAACTTGTTTTTCCGAGATGTCACTCTAACGTGCTAACGTGAGCTCAGTTGCACATCTCTCATATGGTCACGTGACTAGGAACACGAGAAAACATGGTTTTAGCTTAAAGTACGCTCGCACGTGCTACGTACCTGTGCACGTCGGAGTTGATGTGTGTCATGATGTCTTTGACAATGCATTTACCCCTAGTGATAATAAAAACTCTTATTAAAAGCTTCAAGAAAATATTTGTAAATATTTGAGTGTGAAGTTTCTTTTTTGACTCCGTATATGTCCAAAGTCAAACACCCGACCCATCTGTAGGTGCTCCTACTTTTGTCATAGACAAAATTGTTTGACATCAATTGCCTCAATGACAATTTTAGTTCATTTGTGCTGGAGTAGACATTTTTAGTACATAAAGAATTACATAAGAATTATATAATAAACCTTTTAACCATGTGTTGGGTCATCTATATTGCAGAGTAGGTTCACCAAATCATATTTTATGCAAATGCCAAGTATTGTTAATTAAAATTTAGAGAAAGAATTTTGCTTACTTGCCAAATGTAAAAAATATGTACAGGAACTAAAGTTATTCTTCCAAAACAGGCAAAATAATTCAGCAAAGACAGTTCTCTAATATCTCCTTAAAGTTACTAGTGTTATCTCTGTTGGTAAATTAATCAAAAACCAAGAACATTGTCCCGATGAAGAAGCAGACTCCGATCTTCGTAGCAAAAGCAGGAAAAAGTTTATTACACAGCCGGCCGTGGGAACAACAGCGTGATGCAAGTTCCAAAAGAAATTTTATACATGTACTTTATACAAGTACAGACATTTGCATATGCTTTCTTTAATGTTATCAGAAGTTGTTGCTGATTGGTTCCAGGGTTTACAAATTGATAAAAAGCAATACTCTACAATTGGGCCTCTCCTGAACCACCCAACTTAATTGGTTCAATAGATTCCCAACCCCTGGAAGTGAGCTCCATATGTGGGCATACAGAAACTCCAACTAAAAGTTGCTAGTGCCTATTGTCCTGTCGGAACTGAAGACAAACGGAGATCCCAACTGGAAGTTGCAAATAGGCGATATGTCCTGTCGGACCTGACAGCTTCTCCTTATCTCCTAATACACATTCATTACCCATTCATCAAACCGTCTGGCTCACCTCATATTGCCAACACCCAAAAAATCCTGTTTCCCAACATCTCTAATATCAGAAAAGAGTTGGGTTCAAGTACTTTAAAGAATTGGATGAAAGTTTTTTTTTTTAAATACCAAAGTGCTTGCACTTGTATCAGAGTACTTCCTATTAATGCCTGAAGTACTTGTACTTGTCTTCAAATACTTTTAAAAGTTCTTGACCAATCTGTCTCCTAAGTGCTGACAGAGATTGGAGAAGTAAATGTACTTATTATTAGGTATTATTAGGCATTAAGCTAATAATACAAAACCCAAAACCAGTGAAGTTGGCACGTTGTGTAAATCGTAAATAAAAACTGAATACAATGATTTGCAGATAATTTTCAACCTATATTTAATTGAATACACTGCAAAGACAAGTTACTTAATGTTCAAACAGGTATACTGTAATTTTTTGCAAATATTAGCTCATTTGGAATTTGATGCCTGCAACATGCTTCAAAAAAGCTGGCACAAGTGGCAAAAAAGACTGAGAGAGTTGAGGAATGCTCATCAAACAGTTATTTGGAACATCCCACAGGTGAATGGGCTAATTGGGAACAGGTGGGTGCCATGATTGGGTATAAAAGCAGCTTCCCTGAAATGCTCAGTCATTCACAAACAAGGATGGGGCGAGGGTCACCACTTAGGGGTCTATTCTCCCATTAGCGCGTAAGTCCTTTTTTACGCGCTTCGAGTTAAGCGCTTTTGAGTTACACGTATTCTCCCCTACTTGCTTCGATCACGCCCACAGCGCTTAACTTCAGAATGTAGGCGGCCTTATGAAAGAGGTGTGACTGATCCAAAAGAGAGGCAGACTCTGTACAAAGCTCATTGATTATAGCTATCAGGAAAACATGGAAAAAGGATTTTCTGATTAACCATCTAAACGCATTTGTGGTCCATGGAAAACGCAAACCAGACTTTAAATTTGAATATCGTCGGCCTGCTGATAAAACCTCGTATCTCCAAACTGATAAGAAACGAAAACTCGTATGTCCACTATTCTTACATGCAAAATCAAACATTTTTTATTTTAAACTATATTTATCCATTTATATTATTTTATTATTATTATTATTTTCCTGTGAAGTTTGTCATTGTGAAGATACGAGGTTTTATATGCCGCTGTAATAGTAGGCCTATGTATGTCCGTACCAATTACAAGACGTAATTCAGACATCTCTTTTTAACATTGGGCTCCGGCCGTACGGACACATAAAATTGCGGCGGCGGGGGATATGTTAGTGACAAACACTCGTTATTGCTTACTATAGCCACCATGGCATTAAAGCTATGCAAACAAACAAATTGCCGCGATAATGAAATAATAAATAAAGAATTTAGCGCTTCTCAATCAGCGCAATCAGATCATTGAAAATGTGCCCCTCCTACACCAGCCTGTTTGTTCCGTGGAAGACAGGGAAGAAGACAAAGGGAACATTCTAGTCACACAAAGACAATCAAAGTTTATATGATCTGTTATGGCCCCAATTTGTTATTACATTTATAACACAACAGCAACAGCAAGGGATGACAAACACAGTTTTAACAACTAAAACACATTTAATTTTTAAACAAAGACAAAGACTAATAACAACCTACAACTAAAGACCAAGATTGATAAATAAGAAAAAACAGAAATAATTACAGTCCCTTTTTGGTGGGGTGGCTTGGTGATGTCCTGGATGAAGAAAATGCTCAAACACAGGCAAAGAAATCCACAAAAGAAACGTCACAGGTCTTGAACAGAATGGCAGGTCTGGTCATCTTCTTGCAATTTCTCCTACTACTTTACTGTCTCAATTCTTTTCCTTATATACTCTTTTGCAGACCCCACCCACATTTAGACCTCTTTTTTTTTAATTTTCTGAGACTTGCCCCAGACATGTCCAGGACATGTCTAAACATGACTCCAGTCTGAGCTTCACAAAGAAAGGTAAATACTGCCATCTAGTGGCCTATATTCACATTACACCTCCATTCCAAAAGGGAAAAATTTTGACTCATAAAGGCACTTGTCTATATATACATATCATACAATATTCAAACACATGATATATATATATACACATTCAAACACGGGATAAGCAATCAGCAATTACATTGTCTGTACCCTTCACATGCTTAATTTCCAAGTCAAACTCCTGTAAAATCAATTTCCAATTCAACAATCTCCGATTCTTGTTTTTCATCTTACTCAAAAACATTAACGGATTGTGGTCAGTGTACACAATCATTGGCTTTTGTCCTGTACAAACATAAACCTCAAAGTGTTGTAAAGAAAGGACCAGAGCCAACAGTTCCTTCTCTATTGTGGAATAGTTCCTTTGGTGGCGATTGAACTTCCTGGAGAAGTATGCCACGGGATGCTCAATGTCATCAGAGTCACTTCTTTGTAGGAGCACAGATCCACAAGCTTGGTCGCTAGCATCGACCGCGATGGAGAACGGTTTGTTGAAGGCAGGAGATTTGAGCACGGGGAAGTGACACAGCAGAGACTTCAGGTGATCGAAGGCTCTCTGGCATGCATCATCCCAGGTGAACTTTACGCCTTTCTTCAGTTGGTTAGTTAGACTGAGAGCAATCTCAGCAAAGTTCTTGCAGAACTTGCGGTAGTACCCGATCATTCCAAGGAAGCAGCGCAAAGCTTTTTTGTTGTCAGGAACTGGAAAGTCCATGATGGCTTGGACTTTAGCATTTATGGGTGCCACCTTACCCTGGCCTATGACGTAGCCAAGATCGGTGACAGTAGCACAACCAAAGTCACTCTTGCTCAGGTTAACAGTCAGGTTAGCCTGGGTCAGGCGCTGGAACAATGTCTCTACATCTTTTAGATGTTCTTCCCAGGAGTCACTCCATGTGATCAGGTCATCGATGTACGCACCGGTGTGTGGCAATCCGGCGATTGTAGACTGTATCATCCTTTGGAACGTGGCTGGGGCATTTTTCATGCCAAAGGGTAGGACTTCATACTGGTACAATCCAGATGGTGTGGCAAAAGCAGAGATGCTCTTGGCCCTCTCAGTTAAAGGCACACACCAATAACACTTCAATAAATCAATCTTGGTCAGAAACTTTGCTTGCCCTACACTATCAATACAATCATCAATCCTAGGTATTGGAAACACATCAGTTCTAGTTACAGCATTGACTTTGCGATAATCTGTACAGAATCTAGTACTTCCATCAGGTTTTGTAACTAGCACACAGGGTGAACTCCAATCGGAGTTGGAGGGTCTGATAATATCATGTTTTAACATGTACTCAACCTCTTTCTCAGCAATCTTTCTCTTTTCAGGATTCATCCGGTATGGATGCTGTTTTATTGGTTTGGCATCACCAACATCTACATCATGAGAGGCTATAGTAACTCTCTTTGGAACATCAGGAAACAAATCCTCATATTTCTTGCTCAGCCTTTCAAACTGATCTCTCTGTGAGGGTTCTAAGTGCTGGAGTTTTACATCAAGATTTTGCAACACTTCAGTGTTTGACAATTTACACGAAAGAACTTCAGCTTTAATTCTTGGTTCATCATCTTGAAACTCCCCCTCATCTTCACACGTTTCGACCATAGGAGAATCTGAAGTGACAGCTGCAACCCTAGCATTTCTGTCATGATAAGGCTTCAGCATGTTAATATGACACAATTGTTTTGGTTTTCTCCTATCTGGAGTCTTCACAATGTAATTGAGATCATTGAGTTTTGTCAGAATTTCATAAGGACCATGAAATCTAGCCTGCAATGGATTGGACTGCAAGGGAAACAACACAAGGACCTTTTCTCCTGGTTTAAACTCACGGCTTCTAGCCTTATGATCATACCAAGTTTTCATTTTTCCCTGACTTGATTTCAAATTCTCTTTGGCAAGGATACAAGCTGCACGCAATCTTTCCTTGAACTTGCTAACATAGTCCAACAAACTGATATGCGGCTCTTTCTCTTGCCATTGTTCACTCAATAATAGCAAAGGTCCTCTCACTTCATGACCAAACACGAGCTCAAATGGACTGAATCCAGTAGACTCCTGCACTGCTTCTCTAGCTGCAAACAACAGCAAATGAACCCCTTCATCCCAGTCTTTCTCATGGTCATAACAATAAGTCCTCATCATTGTCTTGAGAGTGGAATGAAACCGCTCTAAGGCACCCTGACTTTCTGGATGATAGGCACTAGAAAGAATCTGTTTTGCACCTAGTTCATACACAACCTGCTGAAACAATCCTGAAGTGAAATTGCTACCTTGGTCTGACTGAATTTCCCTGGGAAGGCCAAACAACGTGAAGAACTTTATCAAAGCCTTCGAGATTGCAGTTGCCTTGATGTTACGTAGAGGTATGGCTTCGGGGAATCTGGTAGATGCACACATGATTGTCAACAAGTACTGATTTCCAGATCTAGTCTTGGGTAATGGACCAACGCAATCAATAATGACCCTAGAGAATGGCTCCCCAAATGCTGGGATAGGCTGCAATGGAGCTACAGGTGGGTCTAACTGGTGTTTTTCAACTACCTGACAAGTGTGACAGGTTTTGCAAAAGTTGGAAACGTCTTTCCAAAGCCCAGGCCAAAAGAAGTGTTTCATGATCTTATCAACAGTCTTGTTAACACCAAGATGACCTCCTAAAGGTAAACTATGAGCCATTGTTAAGATCTCATTCCTATAGACCTTCGGAACAACAATTTGCTTGACCACTGCCCAATCTGCATTGGCAGGGATATCAGGAGGGCGCCACTTCCGCATCAACACACCATCCTTGAGATAATACCCAACTGGAACTGCGTCTATTTCTTTATCAGGAAGGGCTCTCCTCTTTAGTACACAAATTTCAGGATCATTAGTTTGCTCCTCAATCAACCGCTTTCTGGACAGAGACAAGTCTCCAGACACATCAGAATCACCAGACCCATCCGGCTGGCTGAATAGAGAACTGATAAAAGTATCTGATAAGTCCTCAAACGGAGAAACCATAGTAGGCCAATCAGAGTCATGAGGCGAACCACCTGAGTCCTGACTATTCAATGTACTGGACGGCACCACATCATCTTCTTCTTTAGCCTTCTTGGCCATAGCACGAGTCACTGCGCAAGAAGGATACAGAGATGGGTCTTCATCCCCATCTTCAGTGCTCGGCTGTGAAGTAAGATGTACAGGGGGAACTACTTTGCCCCCAGCCAGGTCATTGCCTAGCAACAGAGAAACACCCTTTATAGGTAGACTTGACATAAGTCCCACCTTTACCTGTCCTGTAACTAAATCTGACTTCAAGAATATAGAGCGCAGGGGTACAGATACAGTCCTCCCTTCAATACCTTGTACAAGTATGAAATCCCCTGAAGCGGTCTCATCACGTAACTCCAAGGAGTCCATCAACAAAAGTGACTGAGAAGCTCCGGTGTCCCTTAGGATATATATGGGGACAGGAGTAGTATGCTCATTCAGAGCCACAAATCCCTCTGACACAAATGGAAGAAATTCCTCCCTCACAAAGTCAGCTGTATTAGGCTTTTTAGCCCCACAAGAAGCAGGCAATTCAGCAGATTGGTTATCTACTACAGGGGTTTCTAACCTTGTTTTCACAAAGGCATTTGGTTTGGTATCCTTTTCTTTTTCTTTCTTAGCTTTAAGGAACCAACAGTTAGTTGTAACATGACCAGATTTCTTGCAATAACTGCAAACTAGACCACTTTTATCACTGTCAGCTTTCACACTTTGATCAGACCTGTTACTGGATTTCTGAGCACCATCACCAGATTTGTCTTTGTCTTTGGGTGAGGAATCTTGGGTATCACCATAACCCTTTATCTGAAATTGGGACCATCTATTATTACTGCTAGACTGAAATTTGGACTTATGTGTGAGAACATATTCATCTGCAAATTTGGCAGCTGATTGCAAATTCAGTGCTTGCTTCTCATTAAGGTAGGTCTTAACATCATCTTTAACACAGTTCTTAAATTCTTCAACTAACACCATCTCTTTTAGTGAGTTGAAATCATCCTTGACCTCCATAGAAGTACACCAGCGCTCAAAGCAAACCTGCTTTTCATTAGCAAATTCAACATAAGTCTGATTTTCAGATTTCTTTAGACCTCTGAATTTCTGTCGGTAAGCCTCTGGAACCAACTCATAAGCTCTCAAAATAACCTTTTTGACAACCTCATAATCAGAGGAATCCTCTGCAGACAAAGCCGAATAGGCTTGTTGAGCTTTACCCTTGAGGACAGTTTGCAACATCAGAGGCCAGTGTTCCTTTGGCCACTGGCAACTCTTTGCTACCTTTTCAAAACACTGGAAATAGTTGTCAACGTCCTTTTCCGAAAATGGAGGCACCAGTTTTACCTCCTGACTGGCACAAAATCTATTTTTAGTTTCAATTTTAATTTTTAGTTGCTCCATTTGGAGTCTTTCTTCTCTATCGAATTTCTCTAATTCAAAATCTCTCTGTCTCTGTCTCTCTCTTTCTGCTCTTTCCTCTTTCTCTCTCTCAAATTCTCTTTGTTTTTCTTTTTCTTCCCTCTCAATTTTCTCTTCTCTTGCTAATTTTTCTAACTCAAACTGCCTTTGTTTTTCTTTTTCTTCCCTTTCAAATTCTCTTTGTTTTTCTTTTTCCTCCCTTTCAATCTCTAGCATTTTTAATTTAAGTTCCATTTCTATATTTGGATTTTCCACTGGAAACTGTTCAAGATCTCCTGGTGCAAACACATTTTCATCAATGTAATATTCAACTATCTCTCTAGCCAGTCTTGCTTTTCGCATGGCTGATTTTACCTCTGTCAGCTCCAACTGTCTGCAAATTTCTAGCAGTTCTGTCTTTTTAAAAGACTTCAAAACCCCTACGATTGGTGATGCCAAGAAATCATCCATTGCTGTTGTCAATATATATGTATTCAATTTTAAAAAAAAAATCAATTTTACAATTTGAAATGTTAGATTTTTAATAAATGACTCACAAAATGCTTACTATAGCCACCATGGCATTAAAGCTATGCAAACAAACAAATTGCCGCGATAATGAAATAATAAATAAAGAATTTAGCGCTTCTCAATCAGCGCAATCAGATCATTGAAAATGTGCCCCTCCTACACCAGCCTGTTTGTTCCGTGGAAGACAGGGAAGAAGACAAAGGGAACATTCTAGTCACACAAAGACAATCAAAGTTTATATGATCTGTTATGGCCCCAATTTGTTATTACATTTATAACACAACAGCAACAGCAAGGGATGACAAACACAGTTTTAACAACTAAAACACATTTAATTTTTAAACAAAGACAAAGACTAATAACAACCTACAACTAAAGACCAAGATTGATAAATAAGAAAAAACAGAAATAATTACAGTCCCTTTTTGGTGGGGTGGCTTGGTGATGTCCTGGATGAAGAAAATGCTCAAACACAGGCAAAGAAATCCACAAAAGAAACGTCACAGGTCTTGAACAGAATGGCAGGTCTGGTCATCTTCTTGCAATTTCTCCTACTACTTTACTGTCTCAATTCTTTTCCTTATATACTCTTTTGCAGACCCCACCCACATTTAGACCTCTTTTTTTTTTAATTTTCTGAGACTTGCCCCAGACATGTCCAGGACATGTCTAAACATGACTCCAGTCTGAGCTTCACAAAGAAAGGTAAATACTGCCATCTAGTGGCCTATATTCACATTACAGATCTCATTTAGAAATTGCGCACTTGAAAACTACTCCGATGTCAGCTTTGCAACTAAGGACATGGACATGCTTTAACAAGGATTCTTACCCCGCACGCGGTCATCTCCCCGCCCCGAAACCGCCTCAGTAATGACGGAATTTCATATCCATAGCCTATCATCCTATTTGATTTGAGCGACACATTCACTTGAACTTGTGCCTAATACTTTATTATAATCAATTATCCCATTTATCGATAATGATTCTTCCCATGTCGGCTATTTTTTAAAGGCTAAAATTGATTAACAAATGGATAGTGCTTTGGTATTTGCCTGGGTAGGGCTCAATCTAGAGTAGCCTATTTAATAATATCTTTATTCACACATTAAATTACACAGTATTACCAATGGTAAAAAAAAATAGTAGGACTCGAGTTAGTTAATACAGATATCCTAAATTAGAAAACCAATCCCCTCACTCGTGAGAATATCACAACTTTTTAGATTATCACGAACATATAGGGCAGTCGCATTTGTTAATAGAACATGGAAGACAATGATGGCGACGTCGAGCCAAAGCCGAAAACCAAATTTCACAGATGTTGGTGTTGTATGCAAGCGAGCAATGAAGGCTGACCCGAGGAATTAAGCTGCGAATCGTTTTGGATGTGGCTTCAGTGGGGAGATGTAAGCGCAGTATCCCCGATTTAAAGCATAAATGGAGAGATCTGCGGGGCGCTGTAAAAGCCACGTTCTCTGCACACCGGAGAAGTGTACACTGAACAGGTGGTGGGCAACCATCATCCCCTGTGCATTTCACTGCACAGGAGGAGGGGATGGCATCCACTCTTTCTGCAGTGGAAGTGCATGGAGAAGAACTTGAAGCGCCAACGAACTGCGTCAGACACCTTGACACAGATGCCTGTGATGTGAATGACATCAACAGCCACTCTCTGAAACGACCCAGATGCCAGGAGCGACTGCGCAGTTCTGACGTTCATGACCACGGGTATGTTTTGTGGATAATTGCTGCGGCTGGATAGCTGTTCATCCAGAAGTCGGCAAAGATAGATGATTGCCTCATGCACGGTCCAGGCGAAAGCGCTGGGTGCACTCGATGTTTGTTTGTCCCAGGATGTCCAAACGAAGCCGATATATGCGTGTTCGTCTTCGAGCTCGGCGCGCTCCTCTTACTCTTTCCCAATCACGCAAGAGTGCAAGCAAATGCAGGACTGGCATTTTGGCTTTAGATTTTGAGGGCATGGTAGAATGATGGTCTTATGTATACTCGTATTAATTAATTGTTTTGCGTTTGTAATTTAACTGATTGGAGAAGAGGCTGATGCGTAATATCATGTGATGATTTCGTTTGATAAATTATCATGGCTTTGAGAAATGCAGTTTAGAAATAAGGAAGAACAATCGAATATTCAATGTCTCAACCTTTACCATGTTAAATGAAATAAAAGTAATGTTAAAATTCGGCCTATAACCCACATCAAATGCAATATTCAATTGCGCCTAATGTTGGCGCTTGACCTTAATACAGCCCTCAAAAGCGCTTAACAGAAAAAGCGCGTAAGCCAGGGGGAGAATACGTGTAAGTGTTATTTGCATGAGAAACGCCCGGAAATGCCCCGATTTTGGCCTTGCTCCGCCCCAAGCACGTAACTGCCTTCAAGGCGCGTAATGCACAGACTCGAGGAGAGAATACGCGTAGGCTGAAAAGCGCGTAGCTACGCGCTTTTTTCGACTTAAGCGCATGGGAGAATAGACCCCTTAGTGAACAAATGCATGAGCTGATTGCCGAACAGTTTAAAAACAACATTCCTCAACGAGGTATTGCAAGAAATTTAGGGATTTCATCATCTACGGTCCATAATACCGTTAAAAGGTTCAGAGAATCTGGAGAAATCACTGCACGTAAGCGACAAGGCCGAAAACCAGCATTGAATGCCCGTGACCTTTGATCTCTCAGGCGATACTGCATCAAAAACAAGGACATCACCACATGGGCTCAGGAACACTTCAGAAAACCCCTGTCAGTAACTACAGTTCGTCGCTACATCTGCAAGGGGAAGTTAAAACTCTACAATGCAAAGCGAAAGCCATTTATCAACAGCACCCAGAAACGCCGCCGGCTTCGCTGGGCCCAAGCTCATCTAAGATGAACTGATGCAAAGTGGAAAAGTGTTCTGAGGTCTGACCAGTCCACATTTCAAATTGTTTTTGGAAACTGTGGACGTCGTGTCCTCCAGACCAAAGAGGAAAAGAACCATCCGGACTGTTATAGGCGCAAAGTTCAAAAGCCAGCATCTGTGATAGTATGGGGGTGTATTAGTGCCCAAGGCATGGGCAACTTACACATATGTGAAGGCACCATTAATTCTGAAAGGTACATACAGGTTTTGAAGCAACACATGTTGCCATCCAAGCAACGTCTTTTTCATGGACGCCCCTGCTTATTTCAGCAAGACAATGCCAAGCCACATTCTGCACGTGTTACAACAGCATGGCTCCGTAGTAAAAGAGTGCCGGTACTAGACTGGCCTGTCTGTAGTCCAGACCTGTCTCCCATTGAAAATGTGTGGCGCATTATGAAGCATAAAATATGACAACGAAGACCCCGGACTGTTGAACAACTTAAGCTGTACATCAAGCAAGAATGGGAAAGAGTTCCACCTGAAAAGCTTCAAAAATTGGTCTCCTCAGTTCCCAAACGTTTACCGAGTGTCGTTAAAAGGAAAGGCGATGTAACAGAGTGGTAAAAAGGCCCCTGTGCCAACTTTTTTGCAATGGGTTGCTGCCTTTAAATTCTAAGTTAATGATTATTTGCAAAAAAAAATAAAGTTTCTCAGTTTGAACATTAAATAGTCCCCACAGGAATCTGCGGAGAGAAAGTGTTGATTCCGCGGAGAACATTCCTGATTCCGCGGCTTGAAAGTTGATTTTCCGCGGGCATTAAAAAAAAAAAACCTGAAATGACCAGTTATAAAGCAAATTTATGTAATAATGAAGCAAAAATTCTCTTATGAAATTATTTGCAATACCAAAACACTGCGAAACATTGTGGTTATAAAATAAGCAGCATCAATATTCTTTTTGTCCCTCTTGAGCAGATTTATTTGCATAACTTATAAAGTGCAAAACATTTCACCAAACTATGGGTGAACGAGGCTTAGTAACTGAACAAGTGCCAAAGATCAAAGTAAAGTTTTAAACAAAGTGTACACGACAAAGTGTACACTGTATCCTCAGGATATTGTAAACGTTACTGCATACCATAGACTGTATAGAAAGATGGATGAAGCTACCGTGATGTCACCCACTGGTTCGAAGATGAAGTGAATCGAAGATCCGGGGAGGAACGTGGCTCTGGATCTGACCGTATCGGACGAGGACCAGAGGATAGCAACGCCCCAGAAGCATATTCTGGCTTTATTCTAGTTTATATGGGACCATAATTCACGAAAATGAATGTCATCATATATCGAACGAGACCTGAAACTTGCTATAGCGAACATAAAATGATGTGAAAAATCATTATTTAAATTAAAAATCAGGTCGGAAAGTAGGATCATTTTCTCATAGACTTCTATTGCATTGAACTTCTTTCTGCAACCACTGACGTCGCCATCTGCTGGCCATTAAATAGAATGCCATTCTACGGTACTTCCACATGGACTTCTTTTTTAAAATCAGGGTGCTGCGTCCATCTTTTTATTTAGTTTACGCTGCATACAGCAGAAAAAAATCAGTTTCCGTAACCGGCAGCACCAGCTGTGAGTCTTAGATCCCGTTTATCTGACCGCAAAATCTAGCGGCCGGGATGAAAAATACATGTAAAATATAAAATTTTGCACCTCGCCCTATATTCCGCGGACTGCTTTGATTTCCGCGGAGGGCTTTGAAATCTGCGGTAAATTCCGCGATCGCGGAATCGCGGATTCCTGGGGGGACTAATTAGACATCTTGTCTTAGCAGTGTATTCAACTGAATATAAGTTGGAAAGGATTTGCAAATCATTGTATTCTGTTTTTATCTACAATTTACATAACGTGCCAACTTCACTGGTTTTGGGGTTTGTATGATTCCGTCTAATATTTCGACTCATTTGGACATTATAGGAAAAGTACTATGCTGATTTTGATGAAGCTTGGCATGATGATTGCTCATGAGTTGCTTTTCCAAATACATGTCATCATAAGCCATACCCAGTATAAAGTAGGATTTGCTGCTCATTTCTGAAGCATTGTTGATGGCCTAGGTTTACGTTAAATTGCCCATATATGAGTCACTGTGTGTAATAGTGGTCTTTAATTTTCCCATTTTTGAGTTAGACCCATATTTCAAAAGTTAAAGGTAAAATCTATTCAGGGCATAAGTGGTCTAGATATCACAGTGATGCATCTTACTATACAGAGATTTTTAGTGATCCTCACCTCACCTCCATTAAAGGATTAGTTCAGGATTTTGGACATAGGACCTCATTTATGAGTGAGCCAGAGTGCCTGAGACATGTGGAGACAGTTTTCAACTCATCTCATTCAGTCCTTCTATTTGCAGAGTTCGCTGGTGCTAGGCTAGCGCAAGTCAACGGTTTTAGTTAGCCTACCAATAAAAACAGTCTTACCCACTCCACAGTGCACCCGAAGCAAGTCAGTTATAACGCCAGGCTATCGATGTATAAGTCTGTGTTGATAGAACAATGTTTGAAATAAAACTGACCTTGCATTTTTTAAGGATTTATGTCTCAGCAGCAGCAGCTCCTTATACTTCCTGATAGTAAACTGGACAGGGCGGATAGGGATGTTACGCTCGAAGCAGACGGCTCGACACCAAGGATGTTTTATAGGTCCATGCTCGACACAGTATCGATCTTGCAAAGCAGAATCCCAACAATATGTTTCGATGCCTTGCTTCACCGTGCAAAAAACCACGTGACACCCAAATGAAGTGTCATTACGTCACCAGCGAATCGGCGACGTGTTACTCGGGTTTTGAATCCAGGGCGGGATTTTTGGAGAAGACCCATTAAAACACTGGTACTCAAGGGCTGCAGTTTATCCCAATCTTTACAAGCTTGCCCGCAGATATCCTCATATTCCAGCAACTTCTGTGCCATGTGAAAGGGTCTTCTCCAAAGCTGGAGAGGTAGTAACAAAGAAATCCCCTTTCCAACTTAAGCAGCATTTTACTCGACTACTGCAATAAGTCCCTAGTTGCAAACATTTGCCATTTTCCCACAAAATTAAAAAATAAAAAAATATATATATTTCTTGTATTTCTTTGTATCAATCTTGCAAAAGCATATCTCCATTACATACAGCATTTTATGACGGCACAATCACATAACACAAGCATGTTATTGCCTTGAGAAAAAAAAATGCATATAGAACCTTTATTGTTAAACGTACTTTACAGTGCCTGTTTCATGACACCTTGTCCTTTATGGTGCAACTCAAATGCTATGTTGAAGATTGGCCAGCAGTTGTCGCCATATTTAATTGTATCAAATGCTTCGCAACCCTGAACCATTCAACACAATTGCTTCATAATTGATTCAGTAGTTCAGAAAGCTTTGGTTTCTCCATCACTAGCGGCAGACTGATTTCACGTGAAACCACAGTGAAATTCCGCTGCTGCTGAGAAACTAGTCCCTCAAAATGCAATGAATCATGAGATGCAAGGTCAGTTTTATTTCAAACATTGTTCTATCAACACAGACATATATATCGATAGCCTGGCGTTATAACTGATTTGCTTCGGGTGCACTGTGAAATCGGTAAGACTGTTTTTATTGGTAGGCTTGCGCCGTTGACTTGCGCTAGCCTAGCACCAGCGAACTCTGCAAATAGAAGGACTGAATGAGATGAGTTGAAAACTGTCTCCACATGTCTCAAACACTCTGGCTCACTTGGAAATGAGGTACTTTGTCCAAAATCCTGAACTACTCCTTTAAGACAAAAAGCATGTGTGCAACAGTGGTCTAACTCTTTGAACACTTCAAAAGTCAAGGATTTGAAAAATGATCTCAACCTTGTACCGGCGCTTGTCCATCACTCATTTTATCTGGGTCTGAACAAAGATGAAGATGGCCCGAACTTTCATCCAGATAATGACAGCGAAGACACCTGTGAGGAACAAGATTACCCAATGGATGGCTTTCTGACCTTCTGAGTTGTCAGCAGTTTCCGATACAGTGTTTCACTTTTGATCTGTATTCTCTTGTTATTTTGTGTTTCGAATTCCAAGGATGCCAGAAATTAAAGCTATTATTGAGTTATTAAAATTGAGTTATTAATTTACTTCTCTTAAGTCAGTTACATTTATTAAGACAGCCAGTGCAAGAGTGGTGTAACTTATAAAAAGGGCCTTTTTCAGAAAATTAGGAGAAAGTAACCTCTGAAACATTACTTTTGCGGAAAAGGCGTTGTGTTATCTTGAAAAACATGATCATAAACCCTCAGGTTAACAACAGATGGCATACCCTACAACTGTCCTGAATTTGATCCAGGGCTTGAACTTTGGCACAGATTATCTCAAAACTATGATAAATGGAGTTAGACCACTCTTGTCCTTTGGGGCACATATAACCAAAATCGTTTACAATAATTCAGTTTAAGAGTTTTTTCATGACAGCTGCATTATATTAATACGTATTCATATTGTGTTTGGTATTGATGATCTCAGAAAAATCCAAAGAGTTGGATGGAGTATGCTTCATACCAACTGAAATTATGGTTTAATCACCATTAGAAACTTCCAAAATTTTGGTCAAAGTAGAATATCCTCTCTTGTAATCATTTGGTTTTTTCCTCTCACTGTTAAATTGTTTTATTAGCTCCTGCAAATGGTGGAAACCCCCTTCCAGGTACTTTATGGCCATGCTCCATGGATCATAGACGTGATTTGGTTTAAAGTAAAGAGTGACAACACATTCGGGGAAGACTGTATTCAGCTTCCCGGGCGTTTTCAAACCGTAGCCGAACCAGGTTGGGGAAGATGCTATTATGCTACTAAATTATTATATACAAATTCTAAATTACTTAAGTTAATTAAGTTAGTAAGTAACTAATTTAATTGTCGCTGCTAGATCGCACGGGGGTGAGATCATTCTGGTGCCGGCCCTGTTAAGAGGTAATTTCAACGGTACAGTTATTAGACTTGAATAGCCTACATTTTACCCTTCTGATTGGCATATGGCCTCCTGCCATGAAACATTTTTCTTTGAGGTAAAAAGAAGCGACTATACCGAGGCAATCTAAGCTGGAAAACGTGTGATTAGAATTCATTAACGTTACTGATAATAACTTACCAACTATTTTTTAAATAAATAGCCTACATAAATAGATCTTTTCAGAACATTTGAGCAATTATTTTACTCTATATTCATCGGGTTTTACCAAAAGTCATTCTCGTAAGTATGCTACGTTAATGGATTCTTGTAACTCTTTTCAGTCGGTAAACTTATCAGTAGATCGTGGCGCTTTCATTCAGCAGATAGAGTCATAATTTTAGGTAGAAGGCTGCTCTACTGTGGGTGAAGAGTGAAATATTGTCTGATTTTATCTTTAATATTGAGTTTTGATTACAACTGGCTAATCTCGGCAGATGCTGTCACTGTGCTATGATCTGTGGTAAATCGGCTTAAACAATTAAAAAAGGTTATATACTATTACAGTCGCGGGGTTATTTCAGTCCCATTTCTGATGGACAGTGGCAATAGTCTAGACAGACTAAACACTTGTGCTATTGATCAGAAGCTCCACGATCTACTGAAAAATAAAACCACCTGAAAAGAGTTATTAGAATTCATTAACATAACCTACTTACAGAATGACTTCTTGTAAAGCCAGATATGAAATAAAATATACAATAAAAGTTCAAATTGTGCTAGCTTATAGACTAAAATCATAATGTTCCGAATAGATTTATTTATGCAGTCTATTTATATCCCCAGGATATTATGTTTTTCGTTCCGGGGGATATTATGTTTTTGGTCTGGCCGCCACCGCCGCACTACGTGTTAACGCGATAACTTCAGTAATATTCCAATTACAAATTACAAATTTTGCACATACGTAAGTATCATAAAGAGGAAGAACTGATTCGATTTTGGACAATTTACGATGTCTAGATTAGCCACCAGGGGCCAAAAACTGATTTCACTGTTAACGCGATAACTGAAGTAATATTTCAATTAGAAATTCCAAGTTTTGCATATGAGTAAGTATCATAAAGAAGCAGAACTGATTCGATTTTGGACAATTTACAATTTCTAGATTGGCCACCAGGGGCCAAAAACGGAAAAAATCACTGTTCCGCAATAAATTCAGTTATATTTCAATTACAAATTTTAAGCTTTGCAGATAAGTAAGTATCATAAAGAGGAAGAACTGATTCGATTTTGGACAATTTACAATTTCTAGATTGGCCACCAGGGGCCAAAAACTGATTTACATGTTAACGCGATAACTTCAGTTATATTTCAATTACAAATTTTAAGTTTTGCAGATAAGTAAGTATCATAAAGAGGAAGAACTGATTCGATTTTGGACAATTTACAATTTCTAGATTGGCCACCAGGGGCCAAAAATGGAAAAAATCACTGTTTTTATCATATCTCTTGAAATATTTGTCCAATATTTGACCTCAAAATCAAGAGCAAATGAAAGGTCATGACCTGAGGATGTGTCCCACGATGACATTATACCTGTTCAAAATTTTGACACAAGGAGGAGCTTTGTCACATAAAATGACCATTTTTGCTATATCTTTGGAACTATTTCTCCAATTGGCATGAAACTATGTGCAACTGCAAGGTCATGACCTCACAACGTGTCACATCATGACATCATACCTGTATGGTTCAATATTTTGCCACCAGGTGGCGCATTGTGATGGAAAATTACCATTTTGGCCATATCTTCAGAACCATTTGACCGACTGACCTGAAATTAAGTTCAAATGAAAGTCCATTCAAAGTCTATTCAAGGATTGGGGAGTTGGAGGATTGGGGGCGTTTGGGGATATACCCCCAGCCGTCACCTCTGACGGCGTAAGCCTAGTTATATATAAAGTCGACAAGTTATGATCAGTATAGAGCTCCGGACGTCACGTGACTCCTTTTGTTGATGCCACCATTTTGGCAGGAAAAGCTAAAGCGAAAATGAATGGCGCTAGTGCTGATTTCAAGCCATCGGAGTTCATTGCCCGCTTTACATGCAAAGAAATTGAGCTATATAATTCAACACTTAATAGGTTAAACATTATTGACCCTTATAATGCCTCAGGTGTGCTTTTCACAGGTATAGACTCAGCCGGATCGGACTATGTTCCAGACCTGCAATATCCAGTAACTACAAATACCTGATCAACTTTCACTTCATAGGGTCTCTCAAAGCGTACAAGAACCTTGATGAATACAAATGGACGCAATTTGGCTTTGTGATGAATAGGGCCTGTGTCCACAAGAAACTTCTTTTTTGTGCTGGCTGCGTCCGTTTTTAATGCAAATACAATGAAGTTTAGCACCGACAGCGCTCAACGTCATCAGCATACAGCTTTTTCCCACGGCGCTCTCGGCTGGAAATAGTTCAACTTTTGGAACATCGCCGGGCTCATGATGTCACTTCTCTCTCGCTGACAAATCATAATAGCAAATTGGGAGGGACTAACAATATCAATATTGAGAAACGTTTCCTGCTGCCACAGTAGAGTTTCTAATCAATTAGCTTGCTGCGGTTCAGGTTTGCTTACCGTTCCCCATTTTGGGACATGAAGTTTGCTGACAAATTATTCAGTATTAATGTTTATGACAACTGTAGACCCCAACAGCTTTAGCCAGCTTGGTACTCTGTGATTGCTGAGGTTCCCATTTATTTTAATCTGGGTCTCTAGATTTCCCAAAGCATGGTTGGGAGCTACATTAGCAACTTCGCTACATAGTCGGAATCATTGACTTTACTCGGTTCTAATTGCACTTTTGGGAAATGAACATTCATTAGCTTAGTTGCGGCAGTTATTCGCGGTTTCATTTCATTGAATAATGATGCATTTACAACGATGCATAGAGGAAATGCTCAGATAGTCTTAGCAACTTTTAGCAAAAATCAGCGCTAGAGAGTAGCGCTCTGTAAATGTGATCATGGGCTCTTCCAGCTCTAAAAGTGCTGCCTGTGAACACAGGTCTTAAGTGCCTCTTCATCACATTTACGTTGGCATCAGCAACAGGGCAGAATAATGTAACTAGCTATTCGCTCTGCTCAACGTGTATGTTAACTAGCTTGTGTCACCAGGTTATCAAAGATTGAATAACTGTCCAAATGACCTAAGACATAAAATTATTCACTTTTCATGAATATAATCTAATAATATGTATAATATAAGTGTTTTTAATCACACACTTTCCTGCCAATATGGCGATTTCTGATTGCATGACGTCAGCCCCTGGAGCTCTGTAGGCCTAACGTTAGTGAATTCTAATCACACATTTTTCAGTTTAGATTACCTAAGTCTAGGCACTTCTTTTTGCAGCAAAGAAACCTGTTTTTGCAGGAGGCTATGACTGTACTCTGTCTCAAGAGTAGAATGTATTCAAGTCGAATGATTGTATAGCCTAGTTAAAGTAGACGTTTAATTACAAAACCGTATGGGGCTCATTCAGTGGAAAATGCGATGGCCGTTTCTGAAAAGAAGGGGAAATTACATGAAAACAACGGGATGCTTGCTGATAGACATAATACCCTAAACTTGCTAACAGCCTCACAACAGTCACACTATAAACACTGGCCCGAGTTATTCATGACTTTTCTGGGTCGATGTACTGTCCTACGAGTTGCAGTAAATCGTCTTACACAATTACGCCATGTTATAGGATTACTGATTTGTCGGAAGGATTGAATGGTAAGACCATTAAGTCATTTTCTTGTGTTCTCTGAGAAGCCAAATGACTTTTCGGAAAGGGGCTGTATTTTCAAATGAATTACACAGAGCTGTAATAGAAGCTCCCTTTCAAGTATAAAATCATAAGGCTGTATCATACCCCTCAGCGTGAATATAGCCTTCTATTTAAAATTAGGCTATGTCTTTACGGTGCAGAAAGAAAGTACACAAATCAACCGAGATTAAAAGCCGACAGCAATGTATGAACAGGCTGCAGTTTATGAACTGGTATGGTAACTTACTATGACCCATAGATAGGCATCGTCAGGGTTTTTGCTGGATTTGACCTTTGATCTTAGCTCTGAGACCTTGAACCTGGAAATCTTGTCCGGGTCATTACTCAGCAACTAATTATCGCAGCTTCACCAAATTTGGTATGGTTGCTCATTATGACCAATAGATGTGAATCGTCAGGTTTTTTGCTGGATTTGACCTTTGACCTTAGCTCTGTGCCCATGACCCTGGAAATCTTGTCCGCATCAGTACTCGGCAACTAATTATCGCAGCTTCACCACATTTGGTATGGTAACTCAATGTCACACACATATATGAGCCTGTCCACAGAAATGGGGTACATAAGTGTGACACACAAGACGAAAAATAAACCAATAAAGGAGAAATAAAGATTCAACCTAATAAGTCACTAAAGGGACCTTGAATAACTTTCTGCAGTCATGGGGATAATATCAGCAAAGATGACATTGGAACACACAGTTGAAATGGTCATGGCAACACCGATTTACGTATGTAACAAGACAGATATTTCAACCTTAAATCAACAAAAAAAATGCTTATTAGAAGTAGGTGAAAACATGAATTTATTTTAGAAGTCATAAAAACAATAACACTGATAAAAAAATACATTGAGTAGTATTAAAAATCAAATTTTCTTCCAGATTTGCAATTTGTGTTTTTCCCGCTTGCAAATTCTGGCACATAGTGTTTTTCAACACTCAAAGCAAACACCTCGCAAAGTTAAAAATTGAGCTAAATGAACTCCATTGAACATCAGTAACATCAATCAATAAAAAATTCTTACATAAATCAACACCACATCTAACAATATTCGTTTTCCAAAACTAGCTGAAAGGTATTACGTATGTAACAGGACAAATGAGATAAACTGCTGAGACATTTGATCGAAAATAAAATAATTTACTCCCACGTGGCATATTTAATGGTTTAAATATGCAAGACAGATTGCATTCAAAATCAATGCAAAGACGCAAATACGCCTGTTTCACGCGGATTCGCGTCTTTGCATTGACTTTGAATGTGATCTGTCGTGCGAAAAATTCGTTCGCGTCCAGTGTGAAAGCGGCTTTATTGTGAACATTCACAACGACATTTTCGGGTAAAGAAATAATTAAACAATTCAGAACGACAAAAACAACGATTAAAAACATTATTTTGATGAACATACATTCGGATTCAACATTTATAACAACATAACCATATGGAATATCTTATTTATTATGAAATAATTAATCGGAACAATGACACGGAATTAGAAAACAATTGGCCAGGGAGGTGCTGAACATTTTTTTCTAATTACCTTTTTATTTATTGGGGTGGCGTAGCATTTGGTCTAATCCTAATAGTCTGGGCAGGTGACCTCCGTTTTCCTGGTGCAATTCCCGCAGACGGGTCTGAAGCAATTGCAGCAGGTGACGCGTCTTATTTTGCGAGTCAGCTCCTGCGGACCTGGCACTGCCTCCGTTTTGGTGCCAGCGTATCCTGCTGCTGCTGGCTCAAACTTTTTGCCAGTGCTGCTCAATAAAATAAAATAATTCTAGACTACTCAACTCCACCAACTCTGACAGGGGCATCGGTTTGTTGCAAGGCAAACAAAAGATACATTTTTCGAAAAAAATTACAGCTGCAAAACTGTACAGTCAGTGAGACCGCTAATGGCAGAAATAGGTAGATTTGGTTATATTTAATGCTCCGTTGGTGTGATCTATATAAAAAGCCGGCGAATTTGCTCCATGTTTGAAGTCCAATCTGAGACTTCAAAGAGCATTATTCGACCAAACTATTGTGTTGATTATGTCAAATAAATGATGTGTTCATTGCTCAATTTCTATTACGTTCGTAACAGTCCTCATGTAAGTAATATTCGTGACAGATTCAGAGAAAATCATTCCAGCATTGCAGACGATGCTTGCATGACCTTTAAGCAATGGCGTCAACGTCGAGGCGCACACGCATATTTATTATTCACCTGTGACTGAGTTCACAGTAGTAGATTCGCATGATTTTTTCTTGTTTAGATGGGGTTACGAACATAATATTTTTTGGACAGACTCGCAAAGCAAAATTTTTAACAATTATTGAAAGAAATCAGAAGGAAAGAAATCCGTAATCAATAATTAGCCTATATCGTATATCAACAAATGGACTCTTACTTTTCGTACATATATGGGTGGTTATTTCCACTAATATATCCCAGTCTGACCCATTTTTATGTTCGTAACTGCAAGGACAGACGATGGTTACGAACGTAAGCTTTTCAAATAGGGTGTAATTAAATTACCCGTCATTAAATTTTTTTAGAAATCGAAGAGAAACTAAAAGAAACTAAGTTATTTATTCAAGCTGACAACTTTACTCAAAATAAGGGTGCCCTTTGATGGACTGAAACTGCCCTGAAAAGAACAACATCTACAATGTCACAAACAATGTCAAAAACCAGTGCGGACATTTTCTCCTTTCTGCGAGTAAAAATAAAACTAGGCAAAGCATTACTTCAAAAATGTTCTCATTATATCTTTGTCATATGTATAACACAATAAACATACAATTCAGTGAATTGTCGAACACTGTAACTTGTTATTTAACCGTTAATGTACCATGCCCCTAAAGTACCCCATTTCTGTGGACAGGCCCAGATGCAATGTCATATTTTTTGCCGGATTTTACCTTTGACCTTTGCGCAGTGACCTTCAGGCTGGAAATCTTATATGGGTCAGTACTCATTAACTACTGATTGCAGCTTCACCAAATTTGGTCAGGTAACTCACTAATTTGACCGAGGGGTATTCAGTAACGCGTTATATTTTCACTTTATATTCATCGGTGTAAGAATCTCATTCCTGTGCTAATCTACTCAAGTCGCAAACCCTGCAAATCAGACACATCCGTTGGCCAAATGGTCAGGATCCACTTATCATAAGTACAATACACTTGGTAATTTCTGACAACAACTTGTCGCACCTACCTGGCATAGCCATCAATTATCGTGTCGCGGCCGGGAGTGAGCAATTGGAGAGCTATTTCATCCAAAGAGACTGCCATCAACTATCTTGTCTAAGTAATTAATGCAATAAAAATGTCTGGCCAACTTCAAAGAGTTTTTCATGTATAAGAAATGTACGTTGGGGAGGCTCGGGGTTCACTTTGACTCCGCTGAACCCAGAGTACGTTACCCGTATTTCTGTTCACTGCCGTTTTTACTGGAAATAAACACCATTTTTCATTCGAAGATTGGATTGTCCCTTCTTTCGTTCTTTTTTTCTTACACTGGCGAGCCAGCCAGGAGCTTGAATTAATGCTTCTTTCAACTTTTCAAATGCCATTTGATGTTCTGGCCCCCAGTCTAATGAGTCCTTTTTCTTTCTTCTCCCCGTAAGCAAATTATTCAGTGGTTTGGCAATATCTGCAAAGCCCTCTATAAATTCGCGACAGAATCCAACAAGTCCAAGGAATGACCTCAAGGCCGTAACAGACACTGGAACAGGCAGCCTTTTGACAATTTCTACCTTATGAGGATCTGGTGTGCGCCCCCCTTTGCTAATTTTTATTCCCAAGTATGTTACCTCTGACTTTAGGAGCTGTGCTTTTTTTGGGTTCAGTTTCAGTCCAGCATTTTCAAATAGAAGAAGTAATTCAGCTAACAACTCCAAATGTTCATCCTTTGTAGCAGTCTGTAGCAGTACATCATCAACATATTGAATGAGGCATTCTGGCTTTGAAAAGGCACTAAGGACTTTCGCAAGACACTGATGAAACAATGTTGGTGAGTTTGCAAATCCCTGGGGAAGCACATTCCATGTGTACTGTATATTGTTAAACTGGAATGCAAATTTGTATTGGCAGTCAGGATGTAAAGGAACGGACCAAAACCCATTTGACACATCTAATACTGAGAAATAGTTGGCGTCAGGTATCAATGAGCCCAGCACATCAGGCGTCGAAGTTACCAATGGTGCACAAACAGGAGTATGCTTGTTAAGTTCCCGGTAATCAATACACAACCTCCAAGAGTTGTCTGGTTTGCGAACAGGCCATATTGGGGCCATTGTAGGTGAGAGACACGGTCGTATAACACCTTGCTCGAGAAGCGAGTCAATGGTACTCTGAATGTGTGGGCGGGCTTCATCTGGATAACTGTATTGGCGAAGAGGTGGGGGATCTTTGCCTTGCACATGTACTTCCATTATACTTGAGTCAACACGTCCACAGTCATGTTTGTGTTTAGCAAAAGCATTCCTATGTTGCAGCAACAATGCTGATAAATGAGGGTCATGTGCTTCTAGCAATGCATTCAAATCGTAATTTTCTGTCCTCTTAATTGCATGAACCGCATGCACATCTGAGATTTCCACCAAATTGCCATTATGATCAGGGGTGCGCCAAATGCAACTGTTACCATAATCAATGATATAGCCACGTTTTTTCATAATATCCGAACCTAGAATATTACGACCATCACTAGTAACACTAAGCCAAACCTTATCTTTAAAATGATCAGTTCCTATGCCGAATTCCATACTGTCTGACTGAGAGGCAAGCGAAATAGTACCATCAAAGCCCTGTATCGTTACAGTATTTTTACCTTCCTTAGGGGGTGAATCAGAATGAAGAATAGAAAGAGAAGCACCAGTGTCTACTAACCAATCATTGCATCGGCCCCCAGCAGCAACTTTAACGATTGGTCTACCCCACCGGTCACGTGTCAATGGTGCTACAGGGGAAACGGGGGCCTGTGATCCCTATACAGAATTAAGTGGTTTAAGTTTGCTCATCGCCGCATGCAATTCACCATTCTCAGCAGTCAGTTTGTCCATAGCTATTTGCACGTCCCGTAACTGTTTACTCAGTTCACTATAAGGAGATGGCTTGTTTTGATATGATTTACATTCTCTTGCAAAATGGCCTTCCTGGTTGCAAGAATAACAGACCACTGCCCCCCCTCTATTGAAAGGCGGGGGCCTTTCCCCTTTAACTTGTTTAACATCATCTGGAACATACCCCTCATTTTTCCATGAAACAACTTTAGAATGATCTGACGACACCCTTTTAATTGCTGCAATAGGGCGTTTTCCTTTAAGTGTCGAAGTGGAGTTGTAAAACTGGGTCATCTTTGCCACAATATCTGAATACGGTGTGTTTGAATCGACAAGCAGTGCAAGGGCATTCCGAGTATGTGCATCACTTTGAGAAATGAGCGCGGATTTGAACATAGGATCTTGCTGAGTCAAATTCGCAACACCACTGTAGGAACTAAATGCCTCCCATAACCTGGCCGCATAAGCTGCTGGATGCTCCCCTGGCGACATAACGACTTCTCGTATTTTGTCCCAGTCAACTGAACGTGTTCCTAGCACCCCCAACAGAGCAGATTTCCTCTCCTCTTTCCTTGCATCCCTGTCATGAATTCTCTGAGGGAGCGCACTAGCCAACGCATGGGGCAAACAAGCAGCCAAAATAATGCACGCATCAGCATCGGTCAAACGGTGCAGGTCAACCATCCTCTCTAAATTGGATAAAAATTCCACGGGGTCTCGCTTGGCCGGCTCAAACCTGCCGATATTTTTAACTAGCGACTCGATTTCATTTGGTGATAACGGTTTAATTGTAGTCGTCGTTGTTATACGGTCTCCCCCCTCTCCAGGTACAATCGTCATCGTTTCATGCACTGGTGCCAGCGGGAATTTCAGAGTACGGTTAGAACTACCATCCCAGTCATTATTTATGTCCTGTCTTCTGGGTTTATTCCAGAAATCATCGTCCTTACAGTTTCTCTGGTCTGTGTGATGCCCTGTGCTTTGATTGCACTTCTCAAATAAGTAATTGTATGCAGTTTTAAAATTCCTCACTTCTGTGTACGCGTTATCCAAATCGCGCTGTAACTCCGAATTAAATTTTTTTAATTCAGCAACCTCTTTACGCAAGTCCAATTGAATTTCAGCATTCAAGTTGGCATTAACGTGGTAACTTTTGATATCAGCCTGTTTATTCTCGATCTCTTTCTTTAAATTGCCATTCTCCGTTTCAAGCGCATCTAATCTCTTTTTACAGATTTTATACGACGCTAGAACACCCGTCATAGCTACCGCAACCTTCCCTTTTTTATTCAGTTTGCCCATCTTTGGATGGCTGTCAAACTGGCACAAAGCCCATGCATACGGCTCCACCTGACTTTCAATGCCCTCCAAGATTTCCGATTTACCATGTTTGGCAATGTAACGCACAACAAAGTTTTCCATGACTATAGTTGGCAACGTTCCTACGACCAAACAAACTGTCAAGTCGGTTACCTTGAGGGAAAACAAATAAAACCAGTTTCTGTTCCAGTGCTTCGGACACAGACAACTTCACTATTCCAGTTACTTTAGGAATAAAAAAACTCAACACAGTTTCTGTCCCAGTGCGTCGGGCACAGCAACCAACTGTTCCAGATCCCAATGACAATTCTCTACCACAGTACTTCGGGCCGACTCAGTTACTTTAGAATCGTTTTCGAATTGTAACAAACCACAACAGGCACTCAGTTTCAGTTACGTTAGAAACAAAGAGAAACAACTCTACTGCCTCTATACTTCGGGCATCCGTGATTCAACCGACCAGTTACTTTAGGCCAACAACAATGCCACACTCCGTCGGGCACGAACCAGTTAAACCTCACACTGCCACAGTACTTCGGGCGCAAACCACACTACTTCGGGTTAACTTTATAGTGTAGGTTTAAACTTCAGAGCCGCGGTACTTCGGGCTCACCGATTTCTAGTTACGCACGAAACCTAATTCAAGTCACAAATCTGCGTACATACAGTCGCGCACCTACCTTGCATAGCCATCAATTATCGTGTCGCGGCCGGGAGTGAGCAATTGGAGAGCTATTTCATCCAAAGAGACTGCCATCAACTATCTTGTCTAAGTAATTAATGCAATAAAAATGTCTGGCCAACTTCAAAGAGTTTTTCATGTATAAGAAATGTACGTTGGGGAGGCTCGGGGTTCACTTTGACTCCGCTGAACCCAGAGTACGTTACCTGTATTTCTGTTCACTGCCGTTTTTACTGGAAATAAACACCATTTTTCATTCGAAGATTGGATTGTCCCTTCTTTCGTTCTTTTTTTCTTACACCGGGTTTTGTTTGGTGTCCCGAGCTGCTTAATTAATATGCCAGATTAGTGCAGTAGAAAAAGTGGCAAGCTGCGTATTGCTAGATCGCTGGCTTCAAACATTTTGAACAATCGCATTCATAACAATTTATTTATGAAAATGGCAGGCTAGATAAATAGTTTGGCCAACAGTAAGGCAGGCATTTACCATGTAATTGCAGTATTCTGAGAATGAACTGTTCAGTCAGTGGTTCCGAGACTGTACCTCAGTGCAAGGCCAGCAAAGACTGCAAATTTCACTGTCTCAAGACACTCCAGACCAGTGGTCCAGACCAGCCCTCAAGTGTAGCAGGACAGTTACTGCTGTTGTCCGTGGTCCACAGGACAGATGTCCGGACCAGCCCCCTAGTGGAGCAGGACTATTATTACAGTGGTCCGTGTTATAGGACAGTACAGCAAACAAAATGTAACAGCCCCAGCAGTTTTTTTGGCTAGGCAGTGCATATTTCAAATCGTTCCTTTCCAAAAGTCTTGGGTTGGTCATGCAGTATGCTTTGGGTCATTGTCCTTCTGCTCTTTGAAGCACCAAACCATGCATTTTGAAGCTTATGGCTGAATCTGAGCAGAAAAAATTGCTCTGTACAAATCAGGATCCTTTCTGCAGCTTTTGATTGCAGTCATATCAATCCATCAGGAGTAAACAGTTCCACTGGTATCCATTCATGCTCATGCCATACTACTTCCTCCACCATGTTTCACAGATGATACACGGTGGAGGAAGTATACTCAGCAACAAAAGTTTCTGTGACACCATTTATGTGTATGTTATAAATGACACGCAAAGATCTCAATGCAATCAATATGTTTATTTAACAGGAGAAACACTGACTTTTCAGTGCCAACGTCACTCAAAACGAAAAATGTCATTTTCATGCGTCATGAAGCACTTGTCTGACGTCTAACCAATTGTGACCTTCACACTTCAATACCGGGTGTGACTTCCTCGTGCCATGATGCAAGCAACGCATCACCGGCGCATGGACCGAATCAGATGTGCCAGAAATTGCTGTGGGATGTCATTCCAAATCTGACGTAGACGTTGTCGCAATTCCTGGAGTGTAGCTGGCGGGTTATCCAACCGCCGCAAACGTCGATCCATCTCGTCCCAAAGATGCTCGATTGGGGACATGTCTGGGGATCTGGCTGGCCATGGCAGGACATTGACATGTTGTTGCATCAGATACTGCTGTACAATCCTTGCAACGTGTGGTCTGGCGTTATCATGTTGCAGCGTTATTCCGGGACCGTGTTACATCAAAAACGGTACCACCAATGGCCGTAGCACTTCATCGCGATATCTTTGACCTGTCAGATTTCCATCAATAACAAGCAAATCTGTTCTGTTTCTAGCCGTGATCCCTCCCCAAATCATGACACTACCACCTCCAAAACGATCAAATTCCTGAACACAGTTGTTGGCATAACGTTCTCCACATCGACGGTATACACGTAAACGACCATCACATCGGTTAAGCATGAATCTTGATTCATCAGTGAGGAGTACAAGATCCCACTGACGTTGGATCCACCGTCGATGTTGTTGTGCCCACTGTAGACGCAGTCGTCGGTGTTGTACTGTGAGTATTGGACGTCTTGCTGGCCGACGTGGGACAATGCCAAAATGACGGAGACGGCGACGGATTGTCTGTGCAGACAGTCGCCTCAAACCAGGTATCGTTCTTGCAGTTATGGTTGCAGGTTGGAATCGATTTCGGAGATGGGTTGTTCGAATCTAGTTGTCCTGTCTGGGAGTGGTTACTCGTGGACGGCCGCTGCGAGGACGGTCTCTCACATGTCTTGTCTGCTGATGACGCTGCCATAAGTTCCAAATGGTGTTTCGGTGGACATTCAGGCGATGAGCAACTTCCCTCTGCGAGGTTCCGGATTCAATCATCCCAATGGCCCTCCACAGATCATTTTCAGACAGTCTTGGCATTTAGAGGGTAGAGTTCCTGATCCGAAATGGCTGTGTTTTCGATAAATGATGCTTCCATCGTTCATCAGGCACAATGTGAACATTCCAAAAATTCTCCTCTTTTATTGCCATCCACAAGCATGATTTACGCACATTTTCACGTGCAAAGTCATTTTCTCGCATTTTCATGATTTCCATTTCAATGTTGTGTTTACGTGTACTGTTTCAGTCTGATATCACCATGTATGACAATTTCATAATTGCGTTATGAAAAATAATTAACAATATTGGTGTCACAGAAACTTTTGTTGCTGAGTATATTATGGCATGAGCATGTATCACCCGTGAAACATGGTGGAGGAAGTATTACGGTATACGGAAGTATCATCTGTGAAACATGGTTGAGTAAGTATTATGGCATGAGCATGATGATGCTTGTGTATACCATAATACTTCCACCGCTATGTTTCACAGGTGATATATGCTCATGCCATCATACTTTCTCCACCATGTTTCACAGGTGATACATGCTCATGCCATAACACTTCCTCCACCATGTTTCACAGATGAGGTGTTAGGCCTCAGAACATGAGTAGCTCGTTCACTCTTCCCAAACTCTTCTCTTGCCATCTTTCTGAAGAAAGTTTGCCTTTGTCTCATCTGTTCATAGGTTATTCCAGAACCCCAGGCTTTTTTAAGTCTTATGCCAAACTCTAATCTGATCTTCCTCCTTTTTATGGTTACCAACGATTTATATCTTTCAGTAAATCAAATGTATTTACTCTGGTGAAGTTTTTTCTTGATTCTTAACTTTGATGTATCTCTATTATTCACTTGTGTAGGGTATTCTTGATTTGCCCAACTGCCGTGAAGGGATCTTTCTTTGCTAGGGAAATTATAAATCCATCTGATGGGTTTATTTTGACTTTTTAACCCAATGATGGCTTGCGCCATTGGCAGAGACAGCTCACTGAACTTCATATTTTAGGTAAATGGGTGATTGACAGCAACAGATCCTAAATGTAAGTATCACAACAGTTGAAACACACTTAAACCTTTTACACGCATAATTCTATTTAAATAATGAGGGAATAATGCACATCTGGAAATGGAATAGCTCAGCAACCCATCGTCAATTGCATCTTAATTGGGTGGGGGGTTCGCATGTAAAAGGGGCTGAATTCCTAAACAGTATGAGGAATCACAGTTTTATTTCCAAACTTTGCTGCCAGTGGCTCTACTGATATTCTTGCCAAATCCTTGCATGTGATTAGCTGACATGCTAAAGAAGTCAATCCTCCATGGAGGGCTGTGCACTTCTGGTAAACACAGCAACCGATACACTTTGCCAGCAATGCAACGTCAGGTTAGTGTATGATACGCAGCAATGGTATTTGCTTTGCATGAACATATACGATTATGTCTCCAGAAAGGAAATACATTAAAGGTTCTAAAATTAAAGCTGCAAGCAGCGTTGAAAGGGCCCTCACACCCCTCGTGCACGTTGAGGTGGTGGCGAGATATTGATGGGTGCAGGTGTCTATTCACAGCCAGTGAAAACTGCTAGACTGTGTACAATGTGTTTTTCTTAGTGGAGTGCAAACACCACTCCTCAAATCAATAGGTGCAGCACGTTAAAGTATGACACCTGTTCATAAAAAAAAGCTGAAATTTTAATTCAAAATAATGCACTTCCTGTTGGGTTTGGGTCACAGCACTATATATTTTCTTTTACAAGTCTTGGCACGTTTCATGTCTCAAATTTTCCAAATTACCAAATTTTCTTCAAGTAGGTGAACTGAACTATGCGAACTGTTTTGTTGACATTTTCTGGAGGGTGCTTTATTACCATTATGACATGCCTGTGTGCAAAACCTATAACACAGTAATTGTAATACCGGGCTGAATGAGTGTGTTGATTTTTGTAAATTTTCAAGGATGTTGAGACCCTCATAAGGGCAATTCTTTGAAAAAATATGTTTAGAGGGTGCTACAGAGGCATTGTGCCATATTAAATGCCAATTGGGATATGACATCGAAGTTCATAAGACACTGACAATTTGTGCAATGTTTTGCAAGTTTTGCAATATCTGAAAGCCTTTAAACATTTGTTTAAACATTCACCGCTATGCCACGGATACATCGTTCAATATATCCAAAAAACCTTCGCAATGTAACATCGGCAAGGTTTTAAGATGTCCCTTGCCAAATTTTAAGTTGATCGGATGAAATCTCCAGGAGGAGTTTGTTAAAGTACGACGCCTGTTAATGATGAAAAATTTTATAAAGTTGAAATTTCAATTAAAAGTGGCAGACTTCCAGTTGAGTCTAGGTCATGACCACGGGAGACTTTTTTTTAGGGCTCAGCATGAGTCACATGTCCACCAAATTTCGTACATGTAGGTTTAGTGGGCTGCGAGGGCTGCATTTTTTACATTTTCCAGGGGGCGCTATAACGCCATTTTGCCATGGCTATGCGAATCCCTTTTCACTTAATGATACGCATGATTGGCTTTATAGGTGTACCAAATTTTGTGAGTCTTCAAGCATGTAAAAATCCTCAAAAGGGCAAGTCTTTTCAAAATATGATCGGGGGCGCTATAGAGCCATTATGCCCCATTTGGTGCCAATTGATGTATGAAATTGAAGATAATATGACAAGAAGAATTTGTGCAATGTTTTGCAAGTTTTCGAGTATTCAAAAACCTTCAAACATATGTTCATAAAATTTGGGAAAACGCAGGAAATGGCTCATAGCTCACTTCCTGTTCTGCCGAAAAATTTCAAAAAAATTACCATTGCCCGGAATGACAAATGCAATGATCATACCAAATTTCATGAACATTGAAACACTTTTATCTTAACTTGGCCACTCCCTATCTAATATTAGCATATATTTATACTTGGGAGGACAATTTTATCAAACTTGGAAATTTTCAGGCAAATCCCACTAAGTATGTGGGAGTAAAACCAACTTTCTGTTTCATGGCCGAACATTGAAAATCGCTGCGATGCCACAGATACATCGTTCAATGAATCCAAAAAAGCTTCACAATTTAACATCGCCAAGGTCATTAGATATTATTCGCCAAATTTTGATCGGATAATATCTCTAGGAGCAGTCTGTTAAAAAAAAACACCACTGAATGGCTAAAAATCCAAAAAAGTTGCAATTCCAATTAAAAATGGCGGACTTCCTGTTGAGTCTAGGTCATGGCACCAAGAGACTTTTTTTTAGGTCTCGGCATCTTCCACATGTACACCAAATTTCATACATGCAGGTTAAACACGCTGTGAGGGCTGCGTCATTGAAATTTTCTAGGTGGCGCTATTATGCAATTTTGCCACGCCCATCTGTAAAACCTATATGATCACAAAACATATGACAGGCTTCATAAGTCAGCAAAATTTTGTGAGTTTTCGAGCATGGTGAGGCCCTCAAAAATGCAAGTATGCATTAGGGGGCACTATAGAGCCACCATGTCACATCCACAGATTCATATTTTCAACCTATGAGCCAAGTTTGGCGAGTTTTTGACTATGATAAGGCTCCCAAAAATGTGCTCGTAAAATCTGAAAAACTGCAGGAAATGGCTCATAGCTCACTTCCTGTTGGGCAAAAAAATTCCAAAAAAAATTCATAATGACAACTACGGCCCCACCGAACTTCATGAGAATCCGAACAGTTGCGTTCCTAAATGGCCGTGTGTTTGGTGGCGCTATAGAGCCACCGGGAAATTTCCAAGCACAACACTAACAATTGTTATTGCTGTGAAACATGGTGCACCGGTCGGTGCTCAGGCCCTAATAATTACTCGCTTATGTTACCTTTTGCATGAACATTTCTGTTTCCTTGCTGAAACCATTGACTGTATACAGCCTATGGCAGAAACTGGAAGCGTGCATCACCACGCAAATATTTTAGCACCACCCCTGGCAACATTTGGACATGTAATTGTGATCCCTCAAATTTACTTGAATTGTATGCATGTGCCCTAAAATTAAGGCCGTCAGAGTACAATTTGGGCTCATACTCATTATTTAATTTAAACTCCAATATGCTGGGCTGGACAGTTAAATGATCAAGAACCTTGTCAATGTCCACATATTTATGAACCTGTATGTGTCTGTAAATTATGTCTGCTTATGAAAAGGATTGTCAGGACGTGTTCCACCATGAACCCACAAACCTTTTGTCTTTTGAAAAATGGATGTGGCTCCAATATGAAAGAAAACAAACAGCATGAGGAAGAGACATGCCTGTAGGTGGTGTTTTAGATTAAATTACTAAAATATTGGCTTGGGGTGCCTGTACACGAAGTGATTTGTGCAGAATGATTGCAAACCTGGAAATATCAGTCACCGGAGGGATTTGATTATTTCTTTGGCTGCTGTTTAATATTTATCCGCTATTTTAGTGGTTAAAAACTGAATAAATAAATCCATCAACAATTGCATTTGAAGTTTGCGCGTTCATGGTTTGGCAAAAACACAATGAATATAAGATCTTTAGGGTCTGGAGCAGGAAGATAAGTAGATGGCATCAAATCCTTAGTGCTGACAGCTTCCCGCAATGCAGTGAGGGACCCGTGATTGCCATATTGAACCAGCTTTAAAATTCAATAAGCAGGATGCCAGAACTGAACATTTTGAAGGAAAGGCATGAAGTCAGACAGGCATCCGCACATAAATGCTCACGCAGGCACATATGCAAATCCTTTTTTCCATACCAGTATCACTGCTACATTGACAGTCGGGTCATACTTCTGAAACCCATAAGCATCCCATCTATTTTTTATTAGTGACAAAATATAAAATGCTGGATTAGCGGGGGCCATGTGTGAGTGATGCCTTCTCCTCATAGACATTGATCACATAAATTGGAAAGGTCAGATGGATAAACCGCGAGCAAAGATCTAAGCCTGACACCAGTGGAGAAACCATGGAAGGGCTTTAACGTGTCCGTGATAAATTAAACTTACATCCTACTGAAGGAGATGATGTAAGGGCTGATTTCTCTGAGATGGCAAGAGTATGAAAAAACAAACAATACAAAATTGAATGACTGAAAGCCCCTTTCACTGAGAAACGTCCTTAAAATATCCATCCCATAACACTCTCAATAAATACACAAAATGAACCTTCAAAAAACAACAATAAAAACAGGGAAAAAATTGCTGAGTTCAGGGTTACGTAGCACAATTTTTGCTACTGTCTTTGTATTTGCTATTGCAGACAACAAACTAAGTGTTTTACTTGGAGAATCTGTGGCCCTTCACCATGCAAAAAACTTTCAGTATATATTATTAAAAGAATGTCCAAATTCACTGAGATTTAATGAGGCTTTGATCACCGAAGTATGCATTTAGAAAAAAAAAGCAAATAAAAAAGAAAAACAGAGACACTGATTTACATGTACAAAGCAGACTGCTTTTGTTAGAGTTGCATTCATCATGCATCACTGCCTTGAAAGCTGTGACAACTGGTGCAAGTACTTTCATTAATTATGAGGCAAAGGGGGCACTCCACACAAAATATAACTCCTTAGATTTCAATGTTGGGAGACCAGTCAGAACAATAGAATTTACAATCTACAAAGAAAGTATAATTCTTCAGGCTTTATTATGCTTGTAAAACATGTCAACAGTATCTGGCAACCCAAATAATGTTTGAGAGACAAAAATATAGTTTCCTTCAACAATGTCTTTTATCAATTAAATATTTGAAGAGTTTGGTTCCAAAATGCAATAAGTGCCAAAATGACAAAAATTTTGATAATACTCTAAAGCAATTGCCCTGTGCTTGTTACACATGGTGCAAATTTTCACTTTTTGAAATTTATACTATTGAGTGTATTTTTTCATGGTCAAAGTTTATGGTTCTCCATAAAATGCAATAGGCACCAACATGCAAAAAGTTGATTTATTCAAAATGAGTAAAATGGATATATTGCGTTTTGGGAACAAACTCTTCATTTGTAACATTGCAGATAGTGATGGGTGAATATGAATGCACAAATTGTGTTGAATAAATCTTCTCGCTGTGCAGTATGTATCGGGTCAGCCTGCAAAACTGAGCTCTTCATCCCCAACTTTTCCCAATCATACTGCCCACACCCACTCACTGCTATCATGGGGTACAGCTCACGCTGCCTGCTATGGTGGCGCTGTCACTCAAAATACTGGAAGTGGGAAAAAACCTCTGAATGACTGAGAATCTGTCTCGAACAAGCACAACCACATTTCCAAAAAGTTGGGACACTGTGTAAAATATAAAAAACAGAATGCAATTATTTTCAAATCACTGAGCTTTATATATTTATTTGAAATAGTACAAAGACAATATATCAGATGTTGAATCTGAGATACAGTGCCCTCCATAATTATTGGCACCCCTGGTTGAGATGTGTTAAAAGCCTTAAAATAAATTCAATTTTTATTGCAGAAGCATACTCTCACACTGAAAATTGTAGAAAAATGTAACCTTCAACTCAAGTGAATTTTAAGGGAAAAAAAGAATCCCTGACTAAGAAATAATTTTTTTTCATAAAATCACATGTTCCACAATTATTGGCAACCCTAAAAATTCCTAGGAATTAAATGTAATTGAAGTTTTTCTGTCATTTCTACAATAGTTTACAAAGTTGATCAGAGTATTTAGGAACATTTAATTAGTAAATCATCACTTCCTGGGGTATAAATATGACGTGACACAGAGGCCATTTCTCTTATCCACTCTTCAACATGGGAAAGGCAAAGGAACAGACCATTCAAGAAAGGCAGTTGTGTGTCGACCTTCACAAGTCAGGCAATAGCTACAAGAAAATAGCCACTCGCCTGCACCTGCCCATATCTACTGTCAGAGGAATCATTAAGAAGTTTAAAACAACTGGAACAGTGGTAAACAAGCCTGGACGAGGAAGCAAGGTTATTTTGCCACCAAGCATAGTGAGGAGGATGGTACGAGAAATAAAAGTTCTCCAAAACCCACTGTTAAAGAATTGCAACAAATGGTAGCATCTTGGGGTCACAAAGTCTCCAAAACAACCATCAGGTGCTATCTACATGCCAACAAGCTGTTTGGGAGGCATGCACGGAAAAAACCTTTTCTCGCTCACAATCATAAACGCAAACTTCTGGAGTTCGCTAAGCGGTACTGGGACTTCAACTAAGACTGCGTGCTTTGGTCAGATGAGACCAAGATAGAGCCTTTTGGCAACAAACACTCTAAGTGGGTCTGGCGGAACGCAAAAGATGAGTATGCAGAAAAGCACCTCGTGCCCACTGTGAAGTATGGGGGAGGATTGGTGATGCTGTGGGCCTGTTTCTCTTCCAGAGGCCCTGGGAACCTTGTTAGGGTGCATGGCATCATGAACGCTATGAAATACCAAGACATTTTAAATCAAAATTTGGTGGCCTCTGCTCGCAAGCTGAAGATGGGCAGATAATGACCCTTCAGCAAGATAATGACCCTAAACATGTGGCCACCTACACAGAAATGGTTCACCAGACACAGAATCAATCTCCTCTGGCCATCTCAGTCCCCAGACCTCAACCCCATTGAAAACCAGTGGAGTGAGCTGAAGAGGAGAGTGCAGAGGAGAGGACCCAGGTCGCTGGATGATTTAGAGAGATTTTGCAATGAGGAGTGGTCAAAGATCCCTCTTTCTGTCTTCGCCCATCTTGTGAAACATTATAGGAGAAGATTAGGTGCTGTTTTGTTGGCAAAAATGGGTTGTACAAAACCCAAAACCAGTGAAGTTGGCACGTTATGTAAATCGCAGATAAAAACAGAATACAATGATTTGCAAATCCTTTTCAACTTATATTCAATTGAATACACTGCAAAGACAAGATGTTTAATGTTCAAACTGAGAAACTTTTTTTTTTTTTGCAAATAATCATTAACTTAGAATTTAAAGGCAGCAACACATTGCAAAAAAGTTGGCACTGGGGCCTTTTTACCACTGTGTTACATTGCCTTTCCTTTTAACGACACTCAGTAAACGTTTGGGAACTGAGGAGACCAATTTTTGAAGCTTTTCAGGTGGAACTCTTTCCCAGTCTTGCTTGATGTACAGCTTAAGTTGTTCAACAGTCCGGGGTCTCCGTTGTCGTATTTTACGCCTCATAATGCGCCATACATTTTCAATGGGAGACAGGTCTGGACTACAGGCAGACCAGTCTAGTACCCGAACTCTTTTACTTCGGAGCCATGCTGTTGTAACACATGCAGAATGTGGCTTGGCATTGTCTTGCTGAAATAAGCAGGGGCGTCCATGAAAAAGACGTTGCTTGGATGGCAACATATGTTGCTCCAAAACCTGTATGTACCTTTCAGCATTAATGGTGCCTTCACATATGTGTATGTTGCCCATGCCTTGGGCACTAATACACCCCCATACCATCACAGATGCTGGCTTTTGAACTTTGCGCTGGCTTTTGAACAGTCCGGATGGATCTTTTCCTCTTTGGTCCGGAGGACACAACGTCCACAGTTTCCGAAAACAATTTGAAATGTGGACTCGTCAGACCACAAAACACTTTTCCACTTTGCATCAGTCCATCTTAGATGAGCTTGGGCCCAGCGAAGCTGGCGGCGTTTCTGGGTGCTGTTGATGAATGGCTTTTGCTTTGCATTGTAGAGTTTTAACTTGCCCTTGCAGATGTAGCGACGAACTGTAGTTACTGACAGTGGTTTTCTGAAGTGTTCCTGAGCCCATGTGGTGATGTCCTTTACACACTGATGTCAGTTTTTCATGCAGTACCGCCTGAGGGATCGAAGGTCATGGGCATTCAATGTTGGTTTTCGGCCTTGTCGCTTACGTGCAGTGATTTCTCCAGATTCTCTGAACCTTTTGACGATATTACGGACCGTAGATGATGAAATTTCTAAATTTCTTGCAATAGCTCGTTGAGGAATGTTGTTTTTAAACTGTTCGACAATCAGCTCATGCATTTGTTCACTAAGTGGTGACCCTCGCCCCTTCCTTGATTGTGAATGACTGAGCATTTCAGGGAAGCTGCTTTTATACCCAATCATGGCACCCACCTGTTCCCAATTATCCCGTTCACCTGTGGGATGTTCAAAGTAAGTGTTTGATGAGCATTCGTCAACTCTCTCAGTCTTTTTTGCCACTTGTGCCAGCTTTTTTGAAACATGTTGCAGGCATCAAATTCCAAATCAGCTAATATTTGCAAAAAATTACAAAGTTAACCTGTTGGAACATTAAGTAACTTTTCTTTGCAGTGTATTCAATTGAATATAGGTTGAAAAGGATTTGCAAATCATTGTATTCTGTTTTTATTTACGATTTACACAACCTGCCAACTTCACTGGTTTTGCGTTTAGTATTAACATCAGGAGTGCTAATAATTGTGGCACACATGATTTGATGTAAAAGAATTATTTCTTAATGTGGGATTTTTTTCCCACTGAATAAATGCACTTGAATTAAAGGTTGGATTTTCCTCTTTTTTCCTTGTGGTCCTATATTATTTAGAAAAACTGAATATATTAGAAAATAAAGAACACAACTTAACCAGGGGTGCCAATAATTATGGAGGGCGCTGTATTTCTTGAGTGACTTGAGTCAAGTGATCCTAGCACCTACTTATGCCTCAATTCCACTACGTGATACCGGCTCTACTTTACTCTACTCCACCGCCTTGGCACCAGGCACTTTTCTGGAGGGTCATTTTCCAATAGAGGATAGTACAGCCTCAGTGTAGCTTGTCGTCATTGCGACGCAGCATGAAACTGCCTTGACGTCATCCTCAATGCAACACACATAAGCAAAGGGAGAGACAATGGAGGAAGTTCTTGATTCTCGGTATGTGCCCATTTTGCACAGCAAGGAGACAAATTTTGTTTCAGAGGGAGGAGGCAGCTTGACAAAACACCACTGAAAAATACCAAAGAGTTTGGGAAATCCTCCGGGCCTCCGCCAGAACTGAAAATTCGGGGGTAAAGACACATCCCTTAATGACAACAAGTAGTCAGCTAATTCTCAATCATTTTCCTTTATTAACACGTTTTCCAATTAGAGTAATAAACAAGTGGCAATTGAAGACACCACTTCTCTCCCCCATGCGATCTAACCGAGACAAAATAATGGACTAGATTTAGTGCAGAAAAATAATTTAATTATACTCAGCGCCATAAAAAAGCACACCGGTGATGTATGTACTGTATTCGCGGAAAAAGAAAAGATTGATTTTATTGCTTTTTCAGTGAGGCGCAAGAGGAAATAAAGAAAAGCGCTCGGTATCGTAATTCTGACAGGTACCATGTGCATGCGCTAAGCACTTCAGTAATAACAAATATTGAGCTGTTCGTGATGAGTACAGTGACACTTGACTTGTACTTTTTGGTGTGGTCAATAGCCTACATAAAGCCAACAAAAGACATAACGCGTTACTGAATACCCTTTCAGCCCGGACACGATTTACTGCCTCAACGTCACAAAGTTAAGGTCACAGGTCAAATCCAGCAAAAAACATGACATTGCACATTTATGTGACAGTGAGTTACCATACCAAATTTGGTGAAGCTGCGAGAATTAGTTGCCAAGTACTAACCCGGACAAGATTTCCAGGTTCAAGGTCACAGAGCTAAGGTCAAAGGTCAAATCCAGCAAAAAACCGGACGATTTTCATCTATGGGTCATAGTGAGCAACCATACCAAATTTGGTGAAGCTGCGAGAATTAGTTGCCGAGTACTGACCCGGACAAGATTTCCACAATCAAGATCACAGAGCTAAGGTCAAAGGTCAAATCCAGCAAAAAACCTGGCATTGCACATCTATGGGTCATAGTGAGTTATCATAGCAAAGTTGGCAAAGCTGCGATGAGTAGTTGCCGAGTAATGATCTAGGCAAGATTTCCAGGTTCAAGGTCACAGCGCTAATGTCAAAAGTCAAATCCAGCAAAAAATGTGATGTTGCACATCTATGAGATATAGTGAGTTACCACACCAAATTTGGTGAAGCTGCGATCATTAGTTGCTGAGTGCTGGCCCGGAAGATGTCACACGGACAAGATTTCTAGGGTCAAGGTCACAGCGCTAAGGTCAACAGAGAAATCCAGCAAAAAACCTAACGTTGCACATCTATGGGTCATAATGAGTTACCATACCAAATTTGGTGAAGCTGCGATAATTAGTTGCCCAGTACTGACCCGGACAAGATTTCCAGGCTCAAGGTCACAGCGCTAAGGTCAAAGGTCAAATCCGTCAAGAAATGTGACGTTGCACAACTATGGGTCATAATGAGTTACGATATTGAATTTAGTGAATCTGCGATCATTGCCAAGTACTGGCCTGGACAAAATCATGGACGGACGACGGACGACAGACAGACACACAGGTGATGACAATACCCCTCCAGGCCGGAGTCAGCCAGGGGGTAAAAACTGAAAAATGCTACTACATCAAGTAAAATGGAATGGCTTGTGATATAGGAGAGAGAAAAAGAGCCTTTGGCATGTTACAGGCAGATCTGAGCCCCCGAGAAGTGGTGCGTCATTTGCACTGTCATCGTTCAACAATCAGTCGGCTGTCTATCCCAGAATGGAACACAGGCACTGTGACCGACCGAGCCCGCTTAGGGCAGCCACGAGTGACGATGGCAGCTCAAGAGCGCCAAATCCGGTTACAGCCTGTACCTGACAGATTTCGGACAGCAACCAAAACTGATCATGAGATGAGGGGTCCGAGATGACTGAAGGTGAGCGCAAGTATCGTTTGATGTCGTCTGCGGGAGCAAAAATGCCTGCACACGGCCCCTAATTGTGCATAGAAAATATACAACGTGACGACGGCAACAAGGTCAAAAAAAGTAGGCAAAAACCTGGCAAAGTTGACTCCCAATTTACTCAATTTTTGCCCACTCCTCTATTATAAAAGGTCTTCAGCCGTGCAACTTTACAGGGCCCTCGTCCAGGGCCGGCGCGGCCATATAGGCGAACTAGGCAATTGCCTAGAGCGGCACTTTCTCAGGAGCGGCAAAATGGGGCAAGTGAGTACAATCTTGGAGAAACAAAGACCGGCAGGCTCAATCATTCTGGGAGATATTGAAAAGCTGAGGAATATGTCAATCATACACACACACACACACACACACACACCATCTGCACACGCCCCCTCCCCGGCCACAAATTTTTTCTCTACCCGTTATATCCACAAGGCCTGATTTGGCGCCTCTGATTGGTTGCTTGAAGCGCACCTCAACTAATTCTAAACCCACCTAACAATACACCGATAAACGTTGACCAAAACTTCGGCTCTTCATCAGTTTATTTGTTTTAGCTCATCATATTAATCTTAAGCAGTTAACCCTGAGTTAGCCCCAGATCATCAGTAAATACGTTCACTAATTTCTAGCGTTTCTTCGGCATAGTCAGTAATCCTAACGTTCGTTAGAATTGTCACATTTTCTCCTAATCGTTATGTGTGAATGTATTTGGCTGGCGAGCCTACACGTTTAAGCTCGTGGGCTTCAAATGTAACGTTACATTCAGTCAAAATCAAAATAATTAGCTAGAAAGAGCTGTTCAAAACTTAAACTTCTCCTTCATATGGCTTAATGATTTAGAATACCTGAAGTCGCAAAATTATTACATACCGGCGAAGAGAATAGACTGCTATTAATCCAGTAGGGGTTGCAGCTGAAACTGGTGCAAGAAAGGTTTGGAGCGGTACTTCCCCTCATGCTAATTCACTCATGCACGAAAATACGCTGTTGAGAGTGCGGGAATATTCTCTCTGCAGAAATACAGAGCCTACACGGATTTACATATTGTGTGCACATGGGTCTGTAGTTCCATATTAAACGCTCCAGGTTCATTTATAGCTGGCTAGCAATATTCAACAAATCGTCCCCAGCATTCACGGAGACATGAAATGCGATGTAAATTTGGTGGCTCCTTAGAATCCAGTACTTTCTACTGGTCATCAGCAATGCCACTAGTTCGGTCTCTGGCAGTTTCTTTACAGTGGGTAAGCAATGTCTAGGAGCAGTGGCGTGCACAAATAGACACTAGGTGGTGCTACAGCACTTGCCCCTTTGCCCTTTATCAATGAAAGTGCCCTTTTGCAATTTCGTTTTTTTTTTAATGATTATACTTATTATTATACTTATTATTATTATTATCATCATTATTATTATTATTATTAACACTTTAGTGGGGCCAATGTTGTAATGAACTTTAGAAAAGCTGTGTGATTAAAAACTACTGAAAAAAATGCCCCGAAATGGGCCACCTCCTCATGCACTTCCGACTTCTCTTCCTTTGTCACGTGAACACGCGCGCAGTGCAGATAGATGCGCTGCAGGAGCATATCAGCTGAGCGACTGGAAGCCTCAGTCTTGTGCCCCACCAGCCAGGTAACACAGAGATCAAGTGAAATCGTAACGTTACAGTTTGCCCTCCAAGCCCAACCTGTAATCATTTTGTTGTGCAGTAGCATGTCTCATACACAGTGACAGTCCGTCGGCAGAAACACAGGGCCAGCAATAACCTCACCTTTCACTTCCCGATTAGCAACCGTTGCTCAGACTGATCGGAGGAACTGACGAGAATCTAACTTGTTTTTGCACTACGAAATTATACGGCGTTTAACTTACTTCCGCACACCAACGGCTACGGAAAAAAATATCAATAGCCTACGTCTTTATAATTTCTGAATTTGCATAAATTAATTTGCGACGTTCATTGAGCAATTAGCCATGAGAATCCATTCTATATACTCTGAATGTGACAGCTAAAGTGCGTAGTAGCACAGCTGAGTGAAGACGAAAATAATTGCTGTGAAGTCCGCGAAAGTTTCGGATTTTTTGCAGATTGTCATCCTTGTGGATTCACATCAATTATATCAACATAGCCAACGGGCAATCGCTTTGTAATTAGCATTCCTTAATCATTCCGTGTCACCCATTGGTGGTGGCTATTCTGTTAATTAACTGTTTGATTGTTAATCAATCAAACCTGATCGCAAACAGTTTAAGAGCAATTATCCGGGAAAGGGTGATGTTACTGAAGGCCTTCCTGGCATCTGACGGTATGTCACTGCTCATACAGCACTAAACAACTGAGCATTTTTAGTCGACTGGTCACCTGATTAGCTAGTTTAATGCTATAGCCCAAACAATGATAGATAACGTGAGGACGACCACCACAAACAATGTCGGTCGACTTTGCAAATCTATCTGTTAAGCTGAACGTTTTCTTTTGTGTAGGTTTTGTTAGGCAACATAAATTAACACATAAAGAAGAATCAGGCAGTTCCCCAATGCCTGAGGAAAATATCCCCAGAAAGGCTACCCATGTGCCTGCTTGTGATGAATGACAGTAGTCATGAATTGCATTGAACATGTTCGTGTAATGATTATTTTATTTTTTTAATCTCACACTATGATAACATGTTCCACGTGTGCAAAAAAGTGCCCTCCCACTCCCCCCTGAGCACTTGCCCCCCATAATGTCTGTGCACACCACTGTCTAGGAGACACCGAATTTACATTGCATTTCATAACGTTGTTGATGATACCTGCCTGCTGACATTTAATGCGTGGAAGCACGTGTGTTTGCCTCACAGGAGAAAGTGGTGTATAGATTTTTTTTTATTTGGAAACGGGCTAGCCGGTATGTTGTCAGGTGTCAGCTATAAATATTTTAAAAGGAGGTTATCAGTGTTTGTCTGGTTATAGGCAGGCTTTTTAGTTGCCTTATTTGCATATGGATCGCTAAAATGCCTGCATATTGCATATTGTTGACACTTCGGGCACACTATTTCTGGATCGGCTTTCCGTTGTGTGTGTGTGTGTGTGTGGCTTATTGTCGTTAATATGTTGCTGGTTTTAGCTTTATTTGTATGACGTATTGGTATTTGTGTGGTGTTACTATCATGGTACACTGCAACTAGAGGTTCGGCATCATTGATATTCGCGTAGAGCGGCAAAAGTGTGTGCGCCGGCCCTGCCTTCGTCCATATGTTTCCCTTCATTATGCACCATACATTCTCAGACAGAGACAGACCAAGACTGCAAGCTGGCCAATCTAGTTGTAGCACTCGCACCCTTTGCTTATCAAGCCATGCCCTTGTAATGTTGTTTGGTGCTGTCTTGCCGGAAAATGCAGGGACTCCCCAAGAACAGGCAATGTCAAGATGGCAGCATACTGTCCATTGAAAAAATAAATTTTTGTATTTCTGCATTAATGGTGCCCTCACAAATATTCAACTCACCCATACCATATGTACTGACACACATAAAGTTGATGCTTGGAATGGGAATCTTTCAACTCTGGTAAATGCTTCGGGCCAGTCCACCAAGAGAGCTACAAGGCTAGCAATGCGCGGAACAAAATTGTTTGACAGTTTGACAAAGTGGGCTACCAGTTCAGTGGGCTACCGGTTACACTTTACTTGAAGGTACCGTCATAAGAGCGACATGACACTGCCATGACTGTTATGTGTCATGTGACAGTTATGACAGTCTCATGTCACTCTTATGACAAAGTTATCATAATCAAGACAACCCAAACAATGTCAGCCTATCATCTCAAAAACCAAATGACACTTTACATAATGTTTATGACATGTTCATGACTTTCTCATGTCCCTATTATGACGATACCTTCAAGTAAAGTGTTACCGGGCTACCTATAATGTACAGCAGGTGCAGGAAATGCTAGTCTTATCCTCAATGCTGTCAGAGGCAGAGATGGTCGGGTCATAACTTCACCATCCAAGGGAAAAACAAAAATAGCTTTGCTTTGAAGTCATAAGTTTGCTTCAAACAGAGCATAAACATTTGCATCAAATAATGGTGTAATAAAGGTCTTTTCAAGTCACAGTGTAATGGTTTGGCTTCAGGAGGCTAGGGCAATGCTGCAGGAGCTGAATGATGTAATTTCACCCTTATTATTTGGCTGTTTCTTGGACTCTTGAGGAATCTATGAGCAAGTCCCTGCATTTTTGGAGAAGGCTGCTATGGAGTTCTGTTGGCTGTCTCCCAGCGTGTTGTATTGACTAACAAACTTCACCTGTGTTTTAACAGGTTTGTGATTGAGTAAATAATGAGAAAATTTTCATTTTTGGGTGAATTATGCCTTTGAGGCCGCTGTGCTATCTTGCTTTGTTCCGGGTGCATGCATGCAGCTCGTCACAGCCAGACAATAGCACTGAATGAACCTGTTCAAATAGTGTCAGTTACCAGAAATCCAGACTGTTAAGGTAGGTATTTACACCCAAAATAGGCTTTTTTTTGTTGAAAATTTTTTTTGACATTTTTGTACTTGATAGGACTATCAAAAATATAAACATCTGTTGTTTTTTGTCAATTTCTCAAAAATGTTGATTTTGACCTGCCAAGCATTGCTTTAAACACTATTTCTCCTCTTTCTCTCATGCTATCATTGTGAAACTTGGAATTTAAGTTCACCTGATGCATGTCTATGGACTGATCGGGCATTTTGAAGAAATCATTTGTGTAACTCTTGATTTTGCGGTAATTAGGTACCCAATAAAGAAAAAAAAAACTAAAAAAAAAAAAAACTAAAATGCCCGTATTTTTTCATATAAATATTATTTCTGAAAACCCTCTGATCAGAACATGCACTATATAGTCATAAATGATCTGTGAAAATTTGATATTACAGTAATAAAAAGTTTTAGAGATATCACGCCTGAGGTACTTGACCCAGTTCCACTATGTGGTAGTCATCTTGGGACCTAATTAGCATAATTTATGTAAATGAGCCATGACTTTAATTCTGTATTTAGTAGTTGTTCATATGATGTTGGTACTCAATTGTTACGAATGAAAGAGAAATAAATGTATTTCGGAGTATATACCTACCTTAAGCCCTAATGAGAGATTTGTATCAAATCACCTGCAGGCCCAGTGCTGAAGGATTGAATATAAATAGAGCAATAATAATTACTATTTAATGTTAGACATATTTCCACATTATCATTAGGCCAGGCATACGTCATGAAAAGCTTTTGTCCATTGATCAAATTGCTTTTGCTATTTTTTTTCCCCCAAGATGACAGCATTGTCATCATAGACAACATTCTTGGCATATAGTAAGAATGGATGAGAAACCAAATCTGTGGCATCTATTTGCCTGGAAAGGGTTAAAGAGCTTTTCTAAGGCTTTGGGACTCCAGTGAATTACAATGAGACCCATTATTTCCAAAAGATGATAATTTGAAACAGTGGTGAACCTTCCTAGGAGTGGCCGATCAACCAAAATTTCTCAAAGAGCACATCAACAACTCATCCAGGAAGTCACAAAAATGTCCAGACAAACACTTAAAGAACTGCCTCAGTTTGTTACGTGTAGGAACAGTAATAGACCCCAAGCGCAGAGTAGCTGGCGGAACGACTGATTTATTAGACACTGGAAGGACAAACAAAGCACAAGGACAAATCAGAGAACAATTGCAGGCAAATATTAAATCACAAAAGGATCCCAAAGGGGAGATACTAGCCAATTCCAGTGAATGTAATTACAAAGATAGAAAAGCACAAATACGCAAATTCCCAAGGGAGAAAAATATACTGACTCATTTAGAAGTGCACCTCCCAAAAGGAGCGAAAAAACAGAATGGGAGATTGGGAAAAGTGAAGTGAATAGTCTAATAGACAAAGGAACTGAGTGTAAGTGGCGGGAAACAATGCTGACAGGTAGACTGATGAGCTTCTGCAGGCTCGATCACAGTTTTAAGGTCAGCGTTCAAAATTTCACTATAAGAATGAGACTAGGTAAAAAGCGACAAAAGCCACTGCCGGCCAAAAAGAAAATAAAGACTCATCTGATTTTTGCCAAAAAAACAAAATATCTCAATGACCCTCAAGATTTGGATTATTCTGTGGACTGAAAAAGTCAAAATTAATGTTTTCAGAAGACACGGGTCCCGTTACATCTGCTGTAAAGCAAACACAGTATTTCACAATAAGATCATCATAAAAACCTGGACCTGGGTGACTTTCCATAATTGATAGAACCATGAACCTCTGTACTAGAAAATCCTGAAGAAGAATGTTCAGCCATCAGTTTGGACCTAAAGCTCAAGTACAGTTGGTTTATGAAGCAGGATAATGATTCAAAGCACATAAGTAAGACCTCCTCTGAATGGCTCTAAAGAAACAAAGTGAAGAGTATTTTTTGGCTAATAAAAGTTCCGACTTGAATCTGATTGAGATACTGTGGGATGACCTCAAACAGGCAGTTTATGCTTGAAAGCCTTATAATGCAGTTGAATTAAAACAATTGAAGAGACTAGTGCTAAAAGTACTTTAGTCGCATTTTCGCACATCATGAGGTAAAGATGGAAAAAGGTGTTTTATTGTTACCTAAATAATTTTCGCAAGTTTCTAAAAATTTTGTGACTTGCGTACTTCAAACTCTGGGGTCTTTTATCCTGCAAGAAACAGTGGTCCAAAATTTGAATAACTCTTTCTATTCAATAAATGACCATTTAAAAGCTGCATTTTGCGTTTATTACCTCCGGCAACGAAGTTGGGGCGGAGATTATGTTTTCGCCCCTGTTTGTTTGTCTGTCTGTCTGTCTGTCTGTGAACAACATACCAAAAAAGGAATGCACGGACTTGGCTGGATTTTGTGGGTGCATTGCTATTACATCAAGGATGGACCATATTGATTTTAACCGTGATCAGTGAAACAATATGGCCGCCACGGCAGCCATCTTGAAATCATATGACGCGTGACAAGTCAACTTTGCTCCCACTCATGAAGATTTGGATTGTGCTGCCTTGGTGGAGGTTTGCACTCTATGAGTCCCTCTAGTTCACCTTGTCTTTGTCTGATATTAAAATGATACATGGCGCAATTAAAAACGCACTAGCGAGGTAAGTACTGTATTTGCTGCTAATCGAAAAATCAATTGATTTTTATTGCTTTTCCAGAGACATACGAGTGAAAATAAAGAAAAGCGAGTGGTATTGTTACCCTGACGTGTGCTGCGTGAACGTGCCAAGCACTTCAGCAATAACAAGCATTGAACTGTTTGTGATGTGTTCAGTAACACTTGACTTGTTCTTTTCGATGTGGTCAATTGCCAACATGATGCCATCAAAAAAAAAAAAGAAAAATGCCACTACATCAAGAAAATGGAACAGCTTGTGACACAGGGGAGAGAAAAAAAGCCATTTGCATGTAACGGGCAGGTCTCAGCCGCCGAGCAGTGGTGCGTCATCTGCACTGTCAGGGGGTTAACAATCAGTTGGCTGCCTGTCCAAGAATGGAAAATAGGCACTGTCACTGTCCAACCCCGCTTAGGGCAGCCATGAGTGACTAGAGCAGCTCAAGAGCGCCACATCTGATTACAGCCTGTTTGTGACAGATTCCGGACAGAAACCAAAACTGATCATGAGACGAGAGGTCCGAGACTTCTGAGGGTGAGCGCAAGCACCATTCGACACCTTCTACAAGACCCGCATGTCCGCACACATTTTTCAGTTTAAATTAATGCATGAATTTTTTGCCAATAAAAAGATGCTTCATATTTGGGAAATCGAGGGGTCAAACCCGTGTAGATTCTGTCACGAAGAGGTTGAGTAGGTGGAAGATTTATTTTGGTACTGCCCCTGTGTAGTGTTGTTCTGGACAGGGGTTCAGGGGCGGCTGGTTCCATTTTGTGGTAAGTTTACACTAGATTTGCCCACCTTACTTCTGGGCAATCTAACAAATGCCTCCCTGACAATAGTCAATATCATAATACTTCTCAGGAAATTTTTCATTTTTAAATCAAAATCTGTGGAGGCTTTGAGGACAGAGCCTTTGTAAAACATCACAGCAAAATTGAGTGTACTATAGCACAAGAAAACAATAGGCTTAGGGTATATAAGGATAGATGGAAAGCACTGAGAGTGACAGAGGGATGGGAATGAGAATAACACAAGTAAATGTGTATGAGTCAATGAATTTGTGATGTATCTGTGTTATGATTCTGCCCTGACTGATCATGTTTCTCTGTTTTTGATATAGTCTTTTTGGTATTTGAACTTTGCATCATTCTTAGACCATTCTTAGAATTATGTATTGCGTACTGTTATCATTGGGTTGTTCGTGTATTTTCTTAGTTTGTACTTTTCCATAGTTTACATTTTGCCATAGCCTCATTCCGGTCCATGTTTTCCACTATGCATTGCACTTTGTCTCCCCCGTCTGGTCTCTCATCTTGTCTATGCTCACAGCCCCAGTCCTGCGTGTCACTCTTCAGGTGATTTATTGGATTCTGGATTTCAGTCTTCCTTCCGATCTCGTTTACTTACTTCACCTTACTTTTCTATCTGACTAATCATACTAACAGTTTGTTATTTTCGCTAGAAGTTAATAACACAAATTAACATTGCATATAATACTAACCTACTAACAAACACCAAGGGATTGTATAGTTTCACTTACTAATTGATTAAGAAGCACTCAGCACCTGTTCTAGTCTCCGCCTCTTTTCTTTCCCTGATCTCCTGTGCTACATTTCTGTGGAAAACTCTACATCTGATCACGCTGTCCTTTCTCTAATTATCTATGCACGTTAGAACTAGAGCTTAACTGGAGCTATATGTCTTTGTATAGGTTTTTCCTGTGATCCCTGTCCGCGTTTTGGCTTCTGCCAAATTTCATGTGATTAGGTTGTCCCTCATGTGCTGCTCCTTTGTAATCAGTCTGACTATTGCACCTGTGTCCCTCACCATGTGATCTCCCCAGAAGTGTATATTAGGTGTCTCTTCACAGTCATTCTCTGTCAGATCGTTTCTCGTGTTTACCTGTGCTGCTATTTCTCTCTCCTCGTACTCATTGTGCCTCTGATTCTGACTGAATTGCCTGACTACTGATTTTTTGGCTTGCCCTTATTGGATTTCTGTTGCATCTGTGTGTTTGAACCCTTTTTTGCCGGACTACGTTTTTGTGGATTGCTGCCCTGTTAACGATTCTGATTGCCCTTTGGTTTATGAGTTTGCTTCTCCTACAAACCACTGCCTGTGTACCGAATCTGTTTTGTCTGACTACGATTTTTGTGTTTGCTGCCCTGGTTACGATTCCATTTCTTCCCCACTGGATTGTGACTTTTGGATTGCGGACTCTGTACTGGTGCCTTCGGCCCTGCGGGGGTTACCCCCCTCGCTCAATAAAAGCCTTTTTCTTTTGCATTCCTGTGTTCTCGCATTTGGTTCTGGGTCGATACCTCACAATCTGTTTGCATGTATATATGTGAAGGCATGAGTATATACAGTAAGTATATAATTATGATCTAGGTGTGTATTGGTGCGTGTATGCTTATGCATACTTATATATACTTATATAATTCTTATTACAATTTATTAATTTTCATATACATTTATATGTTCTGTCAGGGGAGTCAAAGGTGGGTGTGGGGTCTATAGAGAAATGTATTGTACGCAGTGGCGGTCCGTTGGTAGGAACAAAGGCCAGTGATAACCTCACCTTTCACTGCTTAGTGACCTACACCTCTCGCTGAACTTGAATGGAATTTCAAAACAAAACAACATCAGATCATTCAAATTTATGAAGTTGGAAGGAACGAGGGTTAATTGCTCATTAATTTCTTCTGCCTGCATCATTGGGAAGAGAAACGATGGATAGCGTGTTCCTATTATTGCACCCTGCTGCTGCTTAAAAATTTGGGAATAACATGCAAGGACAACAATGCACGATACATTACACATTTATTTTCGATATGTGATCTTAACTCCGTACGAGATCATAGCAATTAGTCTGTATTCCTTTCCCCCACTAAAAACGATGAAAACCTAAGTGACAATAATAGGGAAGACCGGGGTTACTTCGGCCATGAGGTTAGGTTTTGTTAGGTTTGTTTTTTCATTTCATATGCATTGATGGAAAAACAAAAATGTACAAATTTTATGACATCCCAGCGACACCATCTCTTGGAAAGAAGAAGGACTTGTAGTGTCATGTAAGTGTTTTCTGCCCAAATAACTGAATTTTGACCCAAATTGTAAACTTGAAGTTTCTGAAAGAAATGCATCTAACCTCTTTGAAGACAAAGATTTCCACGATGTTTTTACTGTTTCATAAACATATGTAACTAGAGTGATTAGCAACATACAAGACAAAGGCCTGCTGCGATCATGAGATGAGAGAGGCAGCATGATTTCCAAAATGGGAGCACGGGGCTACACTGGCCAAGCAGCATGGGGTTATTTCGTCAGGGTGCTGAGGTTGCCCCTCTTGTAGGTCCTGTGTTTGGCCTACTTTAAAATAATCCAAAGTCAAATCTAGGAGATTTATTCGTTTTTCAGAAACCTATAGGGTCTTAATAATCCTAATAGTCCGTGGGCTAGATAGGCCCACCTTGCACCACCCCCACCAGTTGATGAAATAGCTTTTTTATGATAGCCTTATATGTACATTTTGATATTTTGGATGTTAACAGTGAATAAACTGGGATGAACTATGGGTTCTTGGACTAAGTTTGGATGTACTCGGTTGAAATTTTGGTCTCCCGATTTTGGGGTAGGGGAAACTAAAATCGCCATAGCTCTGCTGTTTTTGAAGCTATGAAGACAAACTACACACCAAAATGTTCGTCGAAGGCTCCTCTATTCGAACATAATATTCAAACATATTATGCAAATTAGTCTAATATATAGGTCACTAAAGGTCAAAAGGTCACCAAATTCGGGTGTTTCTTAAAAACTGACACATGCATACAAAATTGTCAATAAAGGCATGGAAACGGTCAGAATTGTCTTTTACACCCACAAATATCCTTCAATAGATGTGTTTACATACATATAAGGGACTAATGTTCAAATATGTTGCACTTGGGGGTTCTGGCAACAATTGAAATAAGTCATAACTAAAAAACAAAGAAAATTACGTTTCCGCAGTGCAGAAAATTTCGTTGACAATAAAATTGGCATTACTCGGCTTTTTTTTACGCTATCAACAAAAACCACAGACCAAAATGTTTGTCCAAGTCTCCTCTATAAGATATGTGTAGTTTAGGCAAATTAAACACATAATTAGGTCACCAGAGGACAAAAGGTCATGAACTTCTGGTGTTTCTTAAAATCTTGACTCCTGCCTACAAAATTGCCCATAAGCACATGGAAACCACAGATATCCACCACGACCAAGTTCCCTTAACTTGGTTCATTTTTTAAAGACACAGTTTGACCAGATTGTAGTGTTAGAGAGTGATAGTGGGGGCGCTGATACTACTGTCTAGTCACTATCACTATAGCGGCCCGATTCCCTGCCTGAATCGGAATCACTTTCACTTTCTGATGATTCATCATGTTAGTCCTCGTTCTGTTCCATCTCCGCCAGAATATCAGCAAGTTTGGATGGAATAATCTCACCATTGCACCACTTTAGCTCAATGTTTCGTCCCATCATGACCCAGTCATTGTCATCTATAGGTGACAAAATCTCTGGATTCTGAACGTGGGTGTGCTTCCAAATCCCAACTTGAATGTTCACACGCTTAATGTGTTCCCTGAGACGCACCCTTGGCGGAGGCAGACTAGACAGATCAATGGTCTTCTTTGCATCCAGCTGTCTACCTGCCCCACCACACCTTTCAGTCAACATTGAGTAGCGAAGTTTGTCGATTTCTGTTATGCCCATCCTCTCAGACTTTGGCTTGTACATCTCACTGGTGAACTGCTCTATCTGAAGGAGGAGGTCTTGAGAAGAACACCAACTACGTCCAAGATCGAGGAAAACACCCTGGTACCGAGGTTGTTTCTGTAGAAGCTTGATTGGCTTCACCTTGCCAATGCCTTTAAAGGCGCTAGTAGTGTCACACCGTGAAAATGCATGCAGGCATACGAGCGCATCACAGTATCCAGGTGTGAAATCTGTAGTCAACATGCTTATGTTTAAGAGTCTCCTCTTGTTTCTGGTGCCAGTGTCGAAGAGAATGGTGATCTTCAAGTTGGGGGCGTAGTAGAGCAGAATGAAGAATATGTCACTATCTGGTTATCTTACCTGAACAAATTTGTACCCTTCCTTGTCCGCGAAGGTGCAGTACAGAACAACACAAGGGTCCGTTTCTTCTTGATCGGACCGAAGCCTAGATACTTCAGTGTGAGAAATGGATCCATCCTTGTCTAGTTTGAGCTCAAACGCTTTCTCCTCACAAACAAATATAAATTAGAAGGTTTGATGAACAGCTTAGAGTCTACTGAAGTGATTCAGGATGATTTAGATACAAACTCCAATTCCAAAGTTGGGACATTGTGTAAAATGTGAATAAAAACAGAATACAATAATTTGCAAATCTTTTTCGACCTATATTCGATTGCGTACACTACAAAGCCAAGTTATTTAATGTTCAAACTGATAAACTTTATTGTTTTTTGGAAATATTCACTCATTTTGAATTTTATGCCTGCAACACCCTCCAGAAAAGCTGGGACTGGGGCATGTTTACCACTGTGTTACATCACCTTTCCTTTGAACAACACTCAATAAGCGTTTGGGAACTGAAGACACTACTTGGAGAAGCTTGTAGAAGGAATTCTTTCCCATTCTTGCTTTATGTACAACTTCCGTTGCTCAACAGTCATGGGGTCTCCGTTGTTGTATTTTGCACTTCATAATGCGCCACACATTTTCAGTGGGAGACAGGTCTGGATTGCAGGCAGGCCAGTCTATTACCCAGACTCTTTTACTACGATGCCACGCTGTTGTAACACGTGCAGAATGTGGTTTGGCATCGTCCTTGCTGAAAAAGCAGACATGCTCCTGAAAAAGATGTCGCTTGGATGGCAGCATACGTTGCTCCAAAACCTGTACTTACCTTTCAGCATTAAAGCTGCAGTTGGTAACTTTGAGGAGAGAGAGGACGTCGCACAAAAATTTGAAAAAAAGCAACTTTCAGATCCCTCCTCCTCCCTCTCCACTGCACCCAGAAGAATGCCGTGCACGTAAAAGCACCCGAGCTGTTATGCATGCAACAGCGGAGAGATTGTGCACGTTCACATTATGAAAGCGGCCAAGTTGCCGAGGCTAGACGTTACTGTTGCGAACAGTCAACACTGCTGGCCAACAAACAGGCGCGTCGTTAGACCTGAAAATTCCAAGGCTAATATTTCTCCTTTTATTGAAAACAATCAGTCCTGGCTAATTCTAGATGGTTTTCCTTCATTCACATTTTCCAATTCAAGAATAATCAAGCGGCAGTTGAGGACATGGCTTTTCTCCCCCATGCGATCTAGAAGCAACAAAGTAATGGGCTACATTCAGTACCAAAAAATAATTTGATTATAATTAGGTCTATACACCGTCACTCGGGGATGGCATTTCAGAACTCTTCAGCGAATGAAGGTAATTTCAGCGACAAGTAACATACACCTGTTTTTGCAGCACCGTCGCTCAATCGTAGTAAAAAAAAATTGACAGCTGTCCGATTGGAAAATGTAAACAGACGAAACCAATTACTAGTCGGAAATGCCGTCATCAAGTGCAGGTGCATAGACCTAATAACAATTAAATTATTTTTCTGTCCTGAATGGAGCCCTTTATTTTGTCGCTTTTAGATCGCACAAAGGAGAGAAGCCCAGGGGCGTCACTAGACCTAATTCTGTACTGGGGCACAAACAACGCAAGCACGCAAAGCACGCAAGCAAAAATTTTTTAGCAGTAATTTATCATAAAAAAGCATAAATAGTGCTTATACATAACTATGACAATAATGTAACAAATTGTGTTTTACTTTCTTTTATTTTTACATTCATGTTAGAAAATGTCTAAATATTGCCTCTTAAAAAGAGGATTGACCAAATCTGCAGTCTGCCTACATTATTAGCCTACATTATTGGCAGGTTATTTGGAGGGATAGGTTGCACAGATGACTTCAATATTTGCAATGTACTTTACTGTTTTGCTGTTCATATTTCATCTCACCTCGGTCCAGTAATGTAGCAACACATAACAATGACTGGATGTATTTTAATCTGTTATCCTCTGCATTTCCAGCATTTCCTACGTATGAAATCAAATTGTCTTACTACAGCACTAAATTTTTATCTGAAGTATTATTATAATGACAAACACATACAGTATGCTCAATTTAAATTTCTTTAATGCAAAATTTTGAACTGCAAATTTGAAACATGAACTACAAAAATAGTTAAATAAAAAATCCTTTTTGTTTGTAACATTAAAAATAAGAAATAAAACTACAGACTACTATTCTACATACAATACTATTCTACTACAATACTTTTTTTAAACAAAATAGAACTTTTAACACTTAGAGTAGCGAATGCTCAATTTAAATTTCTTCAATGCAAATCTACAGGAAATGTATTTTTACAATATATCGCATTAAGATAACATTTGATGTTCAGATGTTGTCATGTGTAAATTTAATTTGGTTAACTGGTACAACCTGCGCAAAAGTGTATTGTTTCCATGCTGTCTTTCAGATCGGAACGATCGGACAAGGCAGCATGGGATTTCCCAGGCTATAACTAGACTGCATTCCCACAGAAAATGCTAAAAGTGCCTTGTGTGCTGAGTGTTAGTATATTTAGCATAAATAATCTACCCTGAGCTACTGTATATCTCACTGGAAACAGTCAATAACTTAACAGACAGTATAATTAACATTATTAGCATCTTTGTTAACCTACTTTTGATGAGTAAGGCTACATTCATGGGAGGTTTAAAACTGGAATGTGCTGCACAAGAGAAAGATCTGGGAGCAATTGTTAACCAAACCCTCACAGGTTCTAGCCATTGTGCCGTAGCAGTTAAAAAAGCTAATCGGATGCTAGATACATTGCCAAAAGTACTGAGTACAAATCTAAGGAGGTGATGCTTCTTCTGTACAACACGTTTGTTAGACCACACCTGGAGTATTGTGTACAGTTCTGGTGACCATACTTTAAGAGAGATATAGAGGCTCTAGAGAAAGTTCAGAGAAGAGCCACTAAGCTTATACCAGGTATAAAAGATGAAAGCTAATAGAAGAGGCTGAAGATCCATAATCTCTTTAGTCTTAGGAAAAGGAGACACAGGGGTGATTTGATTGAGGTCTTTAAATATGTTAAAGGGATTAACAAAGTGAATCACGTAGGATTCCTTCGACCAAGTGTTGTGAGTAGAACTCGGGGTCACAAATGGATTGACCAAAGGTAAATTTAGCACTGATATTCTGAAATATTTCTTCACCCAAAGAGTAATTTCAATGTGGAATAGCTTACCTGACCATACTGTTGAGGCAGAGACCTTGGGGGTTTTCAAGAGCAGGCTTGACCTAAAGCTGGATACCATTGAGTCATTTAGTATCTGAAGGGATACATTCACAATAGTATAAAGAAACTGGCAAGCTTAGTTGGGCTGAAAGGCCCGTTCTTGCCATTCATGTTTTGTTCATTCATAGTTAATCTAAGTTAACATTGTAACATAATTAGCATTTTTAAGATAGTTAGCATAGTAATCACATCAGCTGACCTACTTCAGCTTAGTAACAATAAAAAATATAGTTAATTATATCACATTAACATAATAAGCAATGTTACCATAATTTGTATTTTAGCATCATCGTTAATCTACATTGTCACAGCCCCTAGATGTCTGTTCCACCAGGGCATAAGAACAACATTAGCTAACTAAAACTGAATTCACATTTAGTTAGTTAACAATTAAGCATTATTAGCATGGCTAGCATACCTGTCAACCAACCTTAGCTAATGTTAACTTAAAACACTGTTTATAAGGCTACTTAATATTATATGAATTTACGCACAATTATCATTGGTACTAATTGCTGAAAATTATTTGCCTTGCTACCATTCTAAAAAAATGGAAGAAAATACGCCTTGGACTTCTTCAGCCGTCCTCTTCTGCCTCTCTCGCGCAGTGTGGCTGGGTTGAACAAGTCATTGCAACATCATCAGCCTGAACATTCCATCATTCATTTCAATGGGCAGAATGTCATAGAAAAAAAGACAATAATGGATAAATGACAAGAGGTGGGGTAAATCCATAGCATAGCAAGCATACTTAATAATCAGCCAATAGTGTAGGCTAATAATGTAAGCAGACAGTAGGTTGGGTCAATCATCTATACATTCTAACAGGAATGTAAACAAAAAAATATTTTTAAAAATTCTTACATTATTGGCATAATTACATAATCAAAGTTTTTTTTTTTTTTTTAGTGTAAGGCCAATTACATAATAACCTGCCAATAATGTAATACCTTATTATTGGCAGGTTATTACATTATTGGCTTTATTACATTTCAAATGGGCCCAAATTATTACGTTATTGGCAGTTATTACGTTTTGGGTTGTAACAATGGTATTTTCTGCTTTAGCCTGGAGGACATGACGTCCAAGATTCCCAAAAACAATTTGAAATGTGGACACGTCAGAGCACAGCATACATTTCCACTTTGCGCCAGTCCATCTCTGATGAGCTCAGGCCCAGAGAAGCCGGCGGTGTTTCTGGGTGTTATTGATATATGGCTTGCTCTTGGTAGAGGTTCAACTTGCACTTGTAGATGTAGCTACGAACTGTGTAAACTGACAGTGATTTTCCGAAGTGTTCCGGAGCCCACATGGTAATATCAATTACAGAATGATGTCGATTTTTAATGCAGTGCCGCCTGAGAGACTGCCGACTGCGAGCATTCAATGTTGGTTTTCGGTCTTGCCGCTTACATGTAGAGATTTCTCCAGATTCTGAAACTTTTGATTATATTACGGACTGTAGATGATAAAATCCCTCATATCCGTGCAACTGCACATTGAAAAACATGCTTAAACTGTTGGACTATTTGCTCACCCAGCTGTTCAAAGAGGTGACCCTCTCCCATCCTTGCTTGTGAACAACTGAGCCTTTTGGGGATGCTCCTTTTATGCCCACTTTTATGCCTCATTTGGTTCCAATTAGCCTGTTCACCTGTGGAATGTTCCAAACAGGTGTTTGAACATTTCAAGCACCTCAACTTAAGTCTTTTGTTGCCCCTGTGCCAGCTTTTTTGGAATGTGTTGCTGGCATCAAATTTAAAATGAGTGAATATTTCCAAAAATACAGGATACTGGGATATATAGCCAGAAGTATTGAGTATAGATCTAAGGAGGTTATACACAGTAAAAATCATAGTGTCAATTTTACTCTTTAAGAGTTGAATTTAACTCTGTCAGATAACATTTGGTCCCACTCAAAATCAGTGTAAAATTTACTCTATAGCCAGTGTAAGATTTTTAGAGTTAATTTTACTCTATTTTGTGTCAAAATTAACAATGAGATGTGTAAAAATATTTAACACTATAGGGAATCATCACCCTGCAGAGTAGATTTTGTCCTTGTGTGGAAGTGGGAATTAACTCTCACTTTTGACACTTCCATTTAGACGATTTCACTCTGCATAATGCTATAACTACTCTATCCAGAGGAAAATAGGTTTACACTGCAATATTGACACTCCGTTTTTTACTGTGTACTTCTCTAGGAAAACCCACAACTCAAAAAAAATGAAACCCTATGAAATGTTTGATTTACTTAATATGTCTGCTGGTTCCATGCAATAGCTTTGCGTAACCTTTGACTTCTACCATTTTTGGCCAGTTTAAGTAATTGCATTGAGTGGAATGTACTTCACTCAGTTTTGTGGAACCAGTTGACATAACATAGTAAATCTAACATTATCAAGTTTTTTTGAGAGTTCAACAGCCCTCATTTTGAGTAATGTGTGCAGGTCTAGGGACCATACTTCAAGACAGTGGCTTTAGAAAAAGTTTAAATAAGAGACAAAGTTAATTCCTGGTCTAAGATGAAAGCCATGAGGAGAGGCTGAACATTTTTAATGTCTTCCATCTTCCTAAAAGAAGAAAGGTAAATTTAGCTCTGATATCAGGAATATTTTTTCACAGTGATCTCAAAGTGGAATAGCTTGCTTGGCAATATCGTAGAGGCAGAAACTCTGAAACTGTTCAAGATCAGGCTTGTTTCAGAGCTTGATACTGAAAGGAACGGGCTTAGACTGTAAATGCAGTTCAGTATTAGCAGGGCATTTATTGGGATTAACAAAGCTCATGGTCAAGGCAGAAAAGGGATCAAGCCAGGCAAACAGTAATGCAGAACAAGCAGAATCAAAGCAATATAAATCCAGTAACTAGAGAATCAGGCAACACAAAGACAGTAACAAAGGGGGCTGAGCTAAGGGAATGGAAGGGGAAGGAAAAAGGGAGTTGGATGGGATAAGGGAGAACACAGGAGAATCTAAACAGATGGGTACAAAATGGGAATAAGGGAGAACGAAGTACTAATCAATCCGCAGTCACACAACGTAATACAAACAATCAATTACAAGACTTACGGGAGAACCACGAGAAACGAGCTTTCAACAATCGCAAACGAGAAACAGCACAGAAACGAGACTGACTAAGACGAGCGGTGGTAGAAACAAGTCGACAAGAAGCTGAGGAAAAGTGGGTCTTTTTATACACAAACAAATTAAGTGGAATCCCAGCGAAACACAGGACAGCTGTAGAGAGAGGCGGAACTAGAAAAGCAAGGACGGTGATAGGAGAGAGAGAGGAAAACAGGTTGAGTTCTAACGCTAATCTAACTAATCACCCTTGCCTCACTAAACTATTCTCAGGTGCGGCTAGTAAATGAGAACAGCGAGAGTTAAGGAAGTGGAAATACCTAACCGAAATTACAGGGAAGAGAGTGTGATGAAAAAGACAAGACGCTACGAGACAGAAACGAGAGGAAAACACTGAAGACCAAAGACAGCGCAATCTTTCAGAAATATACATACTCTAAACGAACAACAAACTAAAAACTACTAAAAAATATTTTAAAAACAAACACACAAATCACCGATTTCTAACAGATACCATTTAGTGCTTGAGTATCTTACCTGTTAGGTTTACTTCAGTGATTGGGCATTGGCGACCCTAGTTGGGCTGAATGGCCTGTTCTCACCACTCTGTCATGTCATGTCATGTTTGGGGAAAGAGCAAAATAAACCTGAGTTAGTCCTTACTCAAATTTGTGAAGGGCATAAGGAGAGAGGGGGGGGGGGCTTACGTTTTTTCTCCTTGTCATAAATTTTTCAGAGATGCCATTATGGTATGCCATTGGTACCCTGGAACAATCCAATCAATGCTTTGATGAAAACCTGGGTATTTCTTGGAAGAGTCATGCTTTAAAGATGAGTCAAAAGATGACTTTAAAGAATGTGCACCACTGAAAATCCATAATAATCTTATTACACCTTTGCAGGTTTGTGCAGAATTGTAAAAGCTGAAGTAGCAATTATCCACATAAATTTCTTGAGTGAATTTATCAGGATGTAAGTCTGAAGTAGGCAACACTATGTTATAACCTCAAGATAATAAAAAAATAAATAAAAATAAATGATTCTGTCCGTCAATCAATACCCAGTCTTCATGTGAGCCCTGAGACTGCTCCAGTTAAAACAGGATCCTTCAGAAAGAATTCATTCGATTCCCATTGCTTATCATCACTCATGGACAGCATTCCCATTAAAATTTTTCATCACAATGTGACAGTTGATGGGGACTGTCAATAGAAATGCCTTCTAATAAGTATGCACCCTAACAACCTTGCCAACAAGTCTGGCTCTTTGGTGATGTGGTCAGTGTCTTTGACTTGCACCTGGGAGTCTGGGGTTCAGTTCCCTGTCTGGGCCCTCATTCAACCTAACACATTCACATTATCTTACCTTGTCATTAAAACTGGATTTAAATGAATGAAGAATTCTCTGTAGCTGTAATTGACAAAGAATTTTTTCTTGTTTTCCTATTTTGGTGAATTCAGTAGCTCGAATGATTGAATTCAGCTTTATAACCAAAATTATCCACGGAAAACCCAAAAGCAAAATAACCTTGCCTCAAGATAAATGTATTCTTTCGCATTTTAGCACCAACGCCAACATGCCAGAATGTTCATTTTTTAAGGATTTTTTAAAGTGCATTTTAAAAGGACGTAAGTTTGTGGTAGCCATCCAAGTTCCTGTGGTGCCCACAAAACGTGAATTATGTTGTTATACGTACTGCCACAACAAAGAAAGCCACAAAATATAAAGAACATATTAAAAACCATATGAGCTGCTAACATTTTATATGCTGGAAATTGATATTGCCAGAAGAGGACAGTCTCCACATGATGCTGGTAGTGCTATTTTGACCTCATTGGTGAGGTCATTCTGTCATCTTGGTGCCAGGATAGACAGCAGCCATAATTGGGAAGTGCAGGAACATGCAGGGGGTGGGGGTGGTGGGGTGGGGGTGTTTATAGGTGCCAGGCACAGGGAGGTGGAGGAACAGAGAGGTCTCCCAAGTGTGTGGGGTTTGGTAAAGTTCTGAAGGTAGGCAGGGACTGTCCCTTTAGAAACCTGATATGCAGTCCTCAATATAGCACTTTTGATTTGAACCATATCAGGGAGCCAATGGAGGTCAGTAAAAAGGGGGATGACACGGAGGTGTCCATGCAGGTTTAAAATCAGATGAGCTGCAGCACTCTGAATGAGCTGTAGTGGTTATATGACAGATGCCAGGAGACCAGCCAAAAAAGAGTAGCGCTAGCCCAGGTGGGACAGTATCAACACCCGTACCAGAAGCTGAGTTGAGTGGGAGGTAAGAAAGGGACTTACTCTCTGCATGTTGTACATGAAGAAACGGCGCGCTTGAGTCACCGTTGCAATGTTTTTGTAGGAGAAAAATCTTTTATCCACTACCACTCCAGGATTCCTCTCACAGGGAGGATGCTTTGGTGTCCCCAATGGAGATTTTGAAGTTTTGGATGAGAGGAATGAGCTGTGAAGAAAATCTGACCAAAGAAAATATTACAAGCAAAACAGCCCCAATTTGAATTTCCTTCAGATATCCTCTGGATTTGACATTTGTGAGCCAAGGACTACATCCTATAGCCCATGTGTTATAGCCCTCATTCAACAAGTGTCACATCCAAAGATCAAAACGTGCTCTGAATTTTACATCCAGTCAGAATTCAGGCATGGAAAATTACCAATTTTCCGTACATATGTTTTTTTATTTTGCCATTGCAAATGTTGATTGATTTGCTGAGCATCCTACTTTCATGCAGGATACGCCTTTAGATTTTCTGTTTTTTTCAGTAAGGCCCTGTCTGAGTAGGGTGTCCAGGTGTCTCGCTTTGCATTGTACCTCACAGTATTTTTATCTCTCATCCCGCTTCCTGATTTTGAGACCCTCTCCCACAAATGTCACATTATGGCATTTTGACACTTCTCAAAAATCAGGCGCTTCTCCTGTAGCAATAAATTCTCTAGTCATATTACTGTGGTGAGAAACCAGTATGTCTGTTGTCTGTTACCTTGTGATTAGTAGCTGTGGTGATGTTATAACAGGGGCTAAAAAATTGATTCTGTCATGACTTCACCAACAGTGTACTGCAGTGCCAGTGAAAAATGTGTATGTGTGTGTGTGTGTGTGTGTGTGTGTGTGCAGGTATTTGTGTGTATATATTTAAAAAATATATATATATAAAAAATATATAAAAATATAAAATATATAAAAAAATGACGCATTTGTGAATCCAGTGACGTTAGCAGATGTCCTGGTCACTAAACTCTACACACACACACACACACACACACACACACACACTTGTAGCCTCAAAAATCATTATAAATGTTCTTTTTGAAAATGGATCATTTACACAGCACAGTCAAAATTGTTTTGAAAATTTCCAACCAAAAATGGCAGCAAACAATGTTTTCTAGCAAGGTTTGGTCAGCTAGCTTTCAGGAAGACACACCGATGCTGCCTTTTTTACATTTAATATGATATAAAGGAATGCCCAAGAAAGAAGAAATAAACTTTCATACGCTGCACCAAAGGGTATTTCAAATGAAAAAGCATACATTTTCCAGAGCTTACATCATAAGTGATGTCAAAATTTGAAGATCGAAAATTCCAAAGTCTGATATTAAAGTGAATGCAGCCTCAGTGTCAGATGAGGTTAAGTCCACTAACAAGATGTTGCTTTGCAGTTGTCTGCTCCCTTCAATTTTATATTTTTTTGAGGATATTTATCCTTAACCCGATCTGAAAATGACAGTTTGAAAAAGTTAATTCAGTATGCAGTATGTTCTACAAACCATCCGGGCACAAATTCATAAAAAAAGTGGGTGTTTTCAGCAAAGCCCATAAAAACGCCTTTTTTACATTGTTTTATATTATGTTAAAAAAAAGAAAAAAAGGAGTCAGTCTCCTTCGCTCTGCCTCTGCTCAATGTTTAGAGGTAGGTGGCCGAGAGTTTGACTTTTGGAGACATAGTGATTTGGTCTTTTTTTCCAGCTGTTTTTTAATGCTGTTCAGCATTAATCATCATGGAAAATGAATGTGTTTCTGCTGGTTTCACAAACTCCAGCCAGTCAAAACATGGAGTCCATAATTCAGAGGATAATGAATGGTGCCTGAGTGTGTTCTGTTCTAGTGAGGAGACAGGACAGCTCTCTTGAGTCTGTTACAAAAACATACCATAGTGTGTCGCGCTCATTTGAAATTGGATGATTAAATCGGTGGATGGATATAGTATTTTAGCTACTGCTCTAACTGGTTTGCAAATTCTCAGTAGTACTGTCTGATACTTGTACCAAACTTTCAAAGTTTAGAAGAGATACAGTTAAGGTGTCAGCAGTGTGACATATAAGCCTAACATAAATATTAATCTCCATGTAAACCAGGGGTCCTCAATCTTTGCCAGAAAAGGCCGGTGTGGGTACAGACTTTCATTGCAACCAAGCATTTACACACCTGATGCAACTAATCAACCCCTGGACTCCTTACTAATAAGCTTCATTAGTAGCATCAGGTGCATAGCTGGTTGGTTGCAATGAAAGCCTGCACCCACACCGGCCCTTTCTGGGAAAGATTGGGGACCCCTGATGTAAACTGAATTGGGGTGTTTTATTGTCGGATACGCCATTTGTAGAATGATAAATCAAAGTGAGATGTTGCATTTAGAAATTAATGTTCTTTCATATTGTACTCAGGCATTTGCTTTTTTTTATGCTGGCTGCACCTATGTCAGTAATAGTATGCTCTGACCTATCAGTTTGCATCTCATGTTGTGCTAAGTAAACTGAAATAAAACATTTGAAACATTCAATGTTGTCTTAATTTATTTGTCAAATCTAACCATGTTCTTGGGCTGGATTGAAGTTGAAATACGTTTGTGTATACATATGCTGCTTCTGTGAAATGCATTAGTACTTTTTTATCACTATTTAAGATTGCATTGGCATATTTTATGATAAAATGTACTGGGGATTATAGATTCTTTGGTTGGAATACATTTTTAGAGATAGAAATAGATTTTTGCATGGCTACAAATGAATCCTCAAAATGAATTCCAGAGATCCCATTCTAAATGTATTTTAAATGCATTGAGGCCAAAATAAATTTACGATAAATATATTTCCTTTCCGTATCGGCCCCAACTGTATTTCGCTATAGGTAGGCCAACGCAAGGCTGAATAACTTAAATTAGCTTCCACTAAGTATTGAGAGGAGAAGCTAAGCACTTAGTATCACTTATCTGGCTATCCATCTATTCTATGGCCAGCATGTCGGTTGTAGCATTAGAAAGTTAACTCACAGGTGACAGACAGATTAAACATGCAGAAGAACTCAATCTGTGAACGGCAAACTTGCCGTTTTGAATTTAAACTGAGTTCCACAGAGTTGTGAGCACTTTGGAGGCAAGTTGCATGGAACAGCACAGTGTATGCTAACTTTAGACTCAAGTATCATCCTTACACTTGGTGTGTCCTGCCCAATGGAGGAAGAAAGAGTGGGCAAACAGAGAAAAAAGAGCAAGTGGATCCTGTCTTTTCTTATAACCTGATTGGGACCGGAGAGTCTTCACATCATCACAATGTGACAATGAAGCCTTGTTTACTCAGCTGATGTCATCACATACGCTGCAAGTTCTTTAAAAGACAGGAAGTCACAGTCGTGTAGGACTGCTGATCGTTGATACCTGCAGTATTATGTCTCTGCACTTGATTCCTCGCCTGGATCATAACAAAAGTGTCTACCTCTGAATATTGGAAATAAAATTAAATCATCGAGTAGTTCGCACCTGGCTGGGGATGCAGCAACACACAAACTGACAAGGATGAAAGCACCTCCAAGCGAGCAGACTTGCCAAAAATGTCTGTAACCAGCTAAACGTTGTTTATAAACACCTGGGGCCGTATTCACAAAGCATCTTATCTTAGCCCTAGGAGTATTCCTAAGTCGCGCTGAAACATTTTATGAAGGAGTAAAATCTTAAAAGTAATTCACAACACCGCTGAGAGCAACTATTAGTTACCCTGGATGTGACTCCAGTTCTATGAATACGTGCGTAGCCCTCTAACGGACTTCGCTATTGGATACCCCTACGAGGCTCCGCCTCGGCGCCTGAGAAAGAAAATTGAACTCACCTGCTCTGAAGGAGGGGGTAGCATACTCACCTCCCATAAAGCCCCGCCGTTGCCAATGCTCGTCTCCCTTTGAAACTCAGCATCCCACACTCGGGGCCACCTGGGCAGGTTGTTAGAGGGCTACGCACGTATTCATAGAACTGGAGTTACATCCAGGGTAACTAATAGTTCTATTTCATACGTGCAACCAAGCAAAACCCTGTCCACACCCTAGGGCGCACACCGCCAACCTGCGTACCCCGCCCCAGGTGGTGGCAAAGTAGCACCCAAACCATTCCCGGCACTGGGAGGGACCCATCTTGTCCAGCCCCTCCCAGGGAAAAAAAGGCAGGGCTTGACCATTGTTATTCCAATGCAAGGACCCGCACCTCTAGGCGGGCACCACCAGAGTGCCTCGAGCCAGGTTGCGGACCACCGATATCAGCCGTCAGTTGAGAAAAAGGGGACTTCTCCTGATAGCGTTCCTCCTCATACCCTCCAGGTAGGCACACTTGAGTGCCCCACCCAGACCATGGTACCAACATAACCATAGCTACTGCTGGAAGGAGCTCTCCCCCCAATGGGGCCACCCACCCCAATGCTTGGGAGAGGCTCATGTCACTTTTCCCATGGCCCGCCTAACAGCTGCGGGCGGGGCACCCCCAAGATGCCACGCCCCAGGTCGGCCATAACTACAGCTACTGCTGGAAGGGGCTCTCCCGCCAATGGGGCCTCCCACCCCAATGCTTGGGAGAGGCTATGTCGCTTTTCCCATGGCACGCCTAACAGCTGCGGGCGGGGTACCCCCGAGATGCCACGCCCCAGGTCGGCCATGATCAATTGCTAGTTAGTGCTGGCAGGGGGCCCTACCGGTAGGGTTCTCAAGACCACATGTGCTACTGAGTCAGCTGTCATATCTCTGAGATATGATCGCGCAAAAGTAGATGTTGATGACCGAGAGGCTGCCCTGCAAATCTTCTCTACCGACACGCCCCTAAGTAGTGCCGTAGAGGAAGCAATCCCGTGGGTGGAGTGTGCGGTCAGTCCTGCCGGGGCCACCAGACCTGCTGCTTAGTTGGCCCTGCAGATTGCATCACAAATCCAGTGGGCGAGGCGCTGTGCTGACAGAGGGGCCCCCTGCGCCCGCCCGCCATAACACACAAACAGCTGCTCCCCCTTCCTGAGGCTCGCAGTTCGCTCCAGGTAAACACTGAGCGCGCGTACTGGGCACAGCCTGTGCATCTTCTCCTGCTCACCGGTGGTATGAGGAGGTGGGCAGAGAGCCTGTAGTCGAAGGACTGATGATTTAAAGGCCGTGGTAATGACCTTCGGCCGGAATGAGGGGTTTGGACGCAGCTCCACTGACCCTAGATCCTGCCTTAGGGTCAGGAAAGACGGGTGCACAGAGAGGGCACTCAGTTCACCTACCCTCCTGGCTGACGTCAAAGCTAAGAGGAGGACAATCTTAATAGACACCAAGTGTAGGTCTGCTTGGTCCAAAGGCTCAAAAGGTGGTCCAGCCTGACCCCTCCAACACCGTGTCCAGGTCCCATTGCGGAATTTTGCGGTGTACCGGGGGCCTAATTCTGCGAGCTCCTCTCAAAAACCGCTTTATCAGGGGGTGATTCCTGGCCGTAAAGCGGTCAAACCCATTGCGTCCTGCTGCTACCGCTGCAGCAAATACTCCCAGGGTGGAAGCTGCACGGCCCCCCTGGAAGAGAGCCTGCGGGAAATCCAATACCCCCTGGAGGGGGCATGAACGTGGGTCTAGGCCCCTCGCCTGACACCAGTTCGTGAACATCCGCCAGCAGGCCACATAAGCCCTGGATGTAGACGGGGCCCGTGCACGTTGAATTGTGGACACCACCGCCTCAGGCAGGCCCAATTCACTCAATTTCACCCTTTCAATCTCCAGACCATAGGGGGGGGGTAGAGTCGCATCTGACGTGTGTCTCATGGTCGAGGGGTGGTCCGGAATCTGCCACGGGCCCGCTACCGCCAGCTGGATAAGATCCGGGAACCATCTGGCGTTCGGCCTCATCAGTGCTACCACAATCATGGATAGCCGCTGCTCCCGCACCCTGCGGGGTAATGGCATCAGTAGCTGCCGGGGTGGGAATGCATAGAGCAGGCCGGCGGGCCATACTGGATGAGCCAACGCATCCACCCCCTGGGGACGGTCGACGGTGGCTCTCAATGAGAACCAAAGCGGGCACAGAGCGTTCTCCTTGCTTACGAACAGATCCGCTACTGGTCGACCAAACAGCTTCCAGATCTGTTCTGCCGTCGCCCGTGAGATGCCCCAATCCTCCTCGAGCAGGGCTCCCGTGGATAGCCCGTCCGCCCGGGTATTGAGGATGCCCGGAGCATGCCGGGCTCTCAGAGAGCATAGGTGGCGGTCCGCCCAGATTAGAATGGCCGTGGCCAACCTGTGTAGGGCTACCGACCTGACGCCCCCCTGCCTGTTGAGATAGGCCACTACTGTTGTGCTGTCCGATCTCACCAGTACGTGCCTCCCTTCCAACTGTGGGGCAAAATGGTGCAACACTTTCTGAACTGCCATGAGCTTCAGGTGGTTGACATGGCACTGGGGCCCCTGCCATGTACCCGCGACAGAGGCAGAGCCGCAAGTCCCACCCCATCCTGTTTGGGACGCATCTGTGAATATCTGGATGTAGTGTGCACACATCCTATCAGAACCCCCTCTCGGAGCTGGATGGGTGAGGCCCAGAATGTCAGTGCCCGTCTTGCTCACGCTGGTATGCGAAGCATAAGCTGTTGGTCCCGCCTTGGGTCCAGACGAAGGCGTATGAACCAGCGCTGCAGGTCCCGCTTTTGCAGTAGCCCCAGGCGGACTACTGAATGGGCAGCAGCCATCATTCCCAGCAACGACATGACCCTTATTGCTGGTACCGAAGCTGCATGTAAAATGTCCCGGGTCTGGGACAGAATCACTTCTATTCTGTCCCCAGACAGACATGCAGTCATTGACAGCGAGTCCAATTGCAGCCCCGGATACAGAGCTGTCTGCCTGGGCTGCAAGGTGCTCTTGTCGTAATTGATGGTAAACCCCAGCTGAGTAATATGCCGCATTACCAGTGCCGTGTGGTTGGTTACCACCTGCTTGGAGTGGGCTAGGATCAGCCGATCGTCAAAATATGTTAGGATCCGTACCCCTTCCCGCCGGAGTGGCGCTAATGCTGCCTCCACGCATTTGGAGAGGGTCCGAGGTGCCAGGGAATATCCAAACGGCAGGCGGCAAAATTGGAAACTTTGATTTCCCACTGCAAAGCGCAGGTACTTCTGATGGCGCGGAAGAATTGGGACATGAAAATAGGCATCCTTTAGGTCTATTGACGTCATCCAATCGCCCGGTCTGACACACTCCAGCAGAGACTTTACCGTTAGCATCCGGAAAGGCCTGCGCACAATGTGCGTGTTTAACTCCCGAAGATCTAAAATAGTTCTGAGGCCTCCCGGCTTCTTAGGGATCAGAAAATACGGGGAATAAAACCCTGCTCGAGCTTCTGACAGAGGGACAGGCACCACCGCCCCCTTCTGTAAGAGCGAGTTCACTTCCTCCTTCAGGGCACCCTTCAGAGTGGAATCGGGGAGCCTTGTCCGCACCATCCGTTTGAATGGGGGAGGACAACACTGGAATTGCAAAGCTTACCCCTTCTGCAATGCTCTGTCCAGCCAGCCTGGGAGGGGGGCGCACAATCTCACCCAAACTTGGTAAAACTCTGTAAGGGGCGACGCTGTTTGTTTTATGGTTTCCGTTATCCTGGGCCCTCCCGCGACGCCCCTCCCCCTGAGGGAGGGCCCGACCCTGGGGCCCTGCTTGAAAGGGTCTGGAGGATAACAGCAGCAAGGCTTTCGCTGCGTTCCCGTGCACCCTGCCCGGTGATTCACTCACCATAGGCAACGCGGGCACGGCTACTTCCGCGTTTGGAAGCCTCCAGTCTTCAGTTTCCGACGCGCCAACGTCTGAACAGGCCTTAATCTGTGGCACGAAACAAGTGAAGCTCCCCTTCACAGGTTTGTGACCCTCAGTATTTGCCAATACGTTAAGCGCCCTGGAGCCAAAATGGCAGGTCGCTCCACTTCCGTGCAACCCGGAAGAAGAAGCCTGTTGACCTACACCAAACACTCTGCTGGAGCCAGCCCAGCTAGCAGCGTTGGATTCGTGCTGGCCGTCTGCCTCAATTCGCAATCGTTTTCTCGCTGGCCCCAGACCAGGAGAAAGAGCTTTATTTTGATTTGAGCCAACACAGATTGACGGAAGGGTTTCAGGGCTTCAGTGTAACCTCAGAGTTTGATTGTGTGCTACCTCCTCGGGTAGAACCACGCCACCCCTCCCGGCGATTAGCAAGCCAGTGCTTCATGAACAAACTATTAGCTGGCGAGTCCTCAATTCGAGGATCAGAGTTTGATGGATGCGAAGAGGAAACAGGAGCTTCGCGCTCCATGTCTCTCCCGCTAAACCCCTTGTTACAGGAAGGAAGGATCCACTTCCCTCGGTAGGTTGTACCAGATTACCTTGTGTGCTAACACCTGAAACAGCCAGTGTATCAGTGTGTGCAATACAATGAAGACAATGCCGAGACCTCATACTGGTAACGTTTTTTATTAAACAACTTTCCAGGAGCCGCACGACTAGACGCCGCACCCCTGGTGCGGTATCGGCGGGGCTGCTGAGGCTGAGCTGAGGGGCGCTGCGGCTCAGGATCCTGCTGGCTCGGCACCCGTGAAGACCGGCTGTCTGCCGACCTGCGACGACGGCGACTCGGCGGCGGCTGGGAGAAGCTGGGCCTGCGGGGCTGCTGCTTCAGGCGAATGTGGGAGCCTAGCTGCTCCGAAGCCAAACAGCGAACTGGTGGTGATGGGCGCATTAATCAGCGCCCGTCTCTCCTTCTCCTTAAGCGAGGATAGCCCCAGCCAGAGGTGGCGGTGCCCCGCCTGCGCCGCTCCCATGCTACGTCCGCCAAGGATCGCGAACGCCTGCGACATCCGGAGCATGGCCGCCGCTGTCATCTGCATCTCCACTATCACCTCCGGCAACAGCTCCGCCTTCTGGTGGGTCAGCCTATCCATGGATCCCGCGAGAAAGGCCATATTGTTTGCTAGCGCTACCACCTGAGCAGCGCTAGAATAACAACGGTCAAAGAGGGTCGCCGACATCCTGTCCCTCTCGGACGGGAGCAGCGGCCGACCGCTCGGCCACATTGAAGCGGTAGGGAGCAGACACCACCTCACCGCGTCCTCCATGGCCGGCACTCCGACATTCCACTCCCAATCCTCCACCGTCGAGTACGGCGCATACGCCATAGCTGGGGATTTCGCGGCCAGAGGATTTTTCCAGTCCCGCTGCGCGTAGCCGAAGATGGGCGTCATCCTGGGACAAATCACCTTGGGGCGTGGGCTTGACTTCGGTTGGGCCAGCAGACCGATAGTGAAGTCATCCACCTGGTCCTCAGAGGGCTGCGGAGGTAGGGGCATCCCCATCCTCTCCGCTGCGGACTGGAACAACCCAGGGAGGTCATCCAATGGGTAGCGGTGCTCCGGGTGTAGCTCATCGTCCATGAAGAGGGTCGTCGGGTCCTCCTCATACATGCGACGATCATCCTCCTCATCGTACTTGTGCCAAGGCTTCGAGCGGACCGTCGCCGCCGACTCACGGACTGGCCCTGAGCCAGCCCGGAGGGTGCACGCGGCCCGCACAAACTGCTGCCGACGCTCACGCTCCTCCCGGGGGAGCGCTGCGCAGGCAGCACAGGAACTTGCCTCTTCATGGTGCCGCAAGCCCAGACAGACAAAGCAGTCGTCGTGCTGATCATCGGACATCATGGGGGAGGCACACAGTTGGCACAGCTTATCCATCATATAGCTTTCACTGTTGTAGCGAGTTCCTACTCTCTCAAAGGCTGAGTGAAAAAGGGAGACGAGCATTGGCAACGCCGGGGCTTTATGGGAGGTGAGTATGCTACCCCCTCCTTCGGAGCAGGTGAGTTCAATTTTCTTTCCTAGGCGCCGAGGCGGAGCCTTGTAGGGGTAACCAATAGCGAAGCTCGTTAGAGGGCGGAGCACGTATGAAATAGAACTTGTAGTTAAGAATACTGGTAACTCCTAGAATAGGAGTAGCTCTGAGATAGGTGGGAGTAATCTCCGTTGCTATGGCTGACGTCAATTCTCATGCATCAGTCTTGGGACAATGAGCACGGTGATTGGTTGTTTGGTGGCAGGGCAGCCAATTGAAAAAATATCCCGCATACAACCCATGGAGGAAAAAATGAGAAAATAGTCCAAGGGGCTGGTTTGTCCACATAAAATAATGGCAGTTGCTATGGGTACGGCAGTTTTCCAATGTATTTCAAAGTAGAGAGGTACGGCAATCCCAATTTTAAACACTGCCCTAACCTTAAGTCTAACCTTAATCTCAACACTAACATTAAAATTAACTCCTCCCCAGTAACTTAATCAGTGCAGAACCCTTTTTCATTTAAAGAGGACTATTGTAGAAATACAAAATGACGGCTTTTTTAGATTCGGCGTAAGGTAATAAAATGTTGAGCACTTTTGAAAATGCACAATGCACGATCCCCGCATATCACGCTCTAGGCAAATAAACCTATATAGGAAAGAGATAATTGTAAATACATTAATAGCATAACACGAGTTATTAATGAAACGCATCACTTGCCCCAATTGCTACTTATTACCCGAAGAGAATGAGAATATGTTGCGATCATTTAAATGTTGAGCCGTTCAAGTTTCCCCAAAACTGTCATGGATGAAAGTTCAAAAAGGACGCGAAAGCACAACTGGAGCTACTGCTGCTGGGCCAGTTGGTGCTGGAGCGAAAGCATGTAGCCTAACCAGAGGGAAATTTGGCTCGGGGGTGAACAGCAAATCCAAGCGGTATGTGTGGGATAATATCAGCCTACGGATCTTTGCAGCGTTACCCTCGGTGTCTCGGATGGCTGCTAGAAGCAGTTGTATGGGCTGCAATCGAAGAGGAGGTGCGAGATCGCAGCCTGTAGGAAAGTTTACTAAGCTTGCTTAGCAATTAATAGCGTAAAGTTTAAATATTCATTCAAAATATGACATAGGCTGGTATAATGATGATGATCTATCAAACGTAACCCTCGCTCAATGCCGTAATAAAATAATTCATGCATAGCAGGAGGAAGTAGGCCTACACTAAAGCCACTGTCCCCGAGCAAGGTGCATTCCACAGGCACACAATGCCTGTCAAAAAATTGCCATAAGCTGCTTCCCATTAAAACGTTAGAATCGTGCGTGAATCCTGTCCATTTCGCAACAATGTCCAAAATATTGTATTCGGCATCAAATAGCCTACTATCTGGGAGTTGATGGAACAAACATTTTTTTCTGTTTACAAATACCTCTTCATCTTGGGTCGGAGAAATAATTCTATTATGGGTACCGCCAATAGCACCGATGATACCGGGCATACATGAGATGTGCAAGAATTAAAGTTAGATTCTTTGTTGTTGGTGAATGTCCATTGGAAACTGGATGATATGGGGTCACAGAGTGCATTGATTGTTTGTTGAATTGAGCGACTGACAGATGATTGTGAAATCCCTAAATTGTCCGCTTTACAAAGCATTTTTTCCGGCGTCCGAGTATGGTAGTGTTGCCAAACATTTTATTTCGGAGCTTGTTGGGTTGTTTCTCATGGTTGGAGATGTAATTCTCTCCCTCACCAAGTCAGCAACAAATAAAATCCCTTCATGGTCCATCCGATATCTTTTTCAATAACAATAACATCATTCAGAATTTCCAAGTTATTCCGTCTTTCAATAGCAGAAGCCATTTTCCGATTCTTTGTGAATAGGTTTTAGCGAGTTAGGAGTCCTCTTGACTACTTTTAAGCTCTCCCAGACTTAGGAACTACTTTTAGGCCTAAAATACTTTGTGAATAACACTTAGCAAAATTCATTAGGAGTCCTAAATTTATGACTGACACGCCCATTTTTTTAGGAGTTTCTCCTAAATCCGGCAATTAGGACCTGCTTTTAGCGCTAAGATGCTTTGTGAATACAGGCCCTGAAATCTGGAAAAATCTGCTTTTGTCAGTCCATGTCTTTGCCAATACTCAATGTCAATGTCAGTGGCGGCTCGTGAATTGGCCACAGGGGAAGCTCAAACAATCCCTTAAAGTTAATGACTATTCATGCCCTGTTTTCAATCATTCATTTAAATTACAATAACAGAAACTCCGAAAACTCAACTGGCCGCATCAGATGTTTGCATAAATAATGCATACCCGTCAACTCTCACGCATTCGGCATGAGTTTAAGAGGCATTTTTACGTTCCTCTGCTGTAGACAGCAATTATTCTATCAACCGCGTATGTATTTTCGCGTGAAATTTAAGCACTTGTGCATGGAGGAGTTTGAAGCAATGGAATTGCATAAAGACGTTTCAAATTATCAAGTAGTTGAGTATTATAATTGACAATAATAATAATAATAAGTTTCAGATTGATTGGTCAACCGATCCCCTTTTGGTACCAAGACTGTGAGCTCAACAGATAGACTTTCAGCTTTAATTTGTGCATGTTTATATCCAAAGTAGGTGAACAGTGTAGAAATTACAGCAATTTTTATACATTCCTCCCTGCCCTTTTAAGTCAGCAGATTAAATATCAAAGGTAATTAATAGCCCAAAGGACCTTTACCTGAAAATGCTCAAATTATTTTGGCACCCCCACTTTTGGATTTGTGGTGCCACCTTTTATATAGGGTTTAGATAAGTAATGAGGGAACAACTCTCAATTCCAAGAATCTTCACAGCAAATTTTACCTGATTTCCATAAAACAGGAGTTCTCAACCTTATCCAGGAAGGGCCAGTGTGCTGCAGGCTTTCCATTTAAAGCTCAATTATTTCATCTTCTGAATATTGTAATGTGAATATAGGCCACTAGATGGCAGCATTTACCTTTTTTTTGTTAAGCTCAGACTGCAGTCATGTTTAGACATGTCCTGGACATGTCTGGGGCAAGTCTCAGAAAATTAAAAAAAAGAGGTCTAAATGTGGGTGGGGTCTGCAAAAGAGTATATAAGGAAAAGAATTGAGACAGTAAAGTAGTAGGAGAAATTGCAAGAAGATGACCAGACCTGCCATTCTGTTCAAGACCTGTGACATTTTTTTTGTGGATTTCTTTGCCTGTGTTTGAGCATTTTCATTATCCAGGACATCACCAAGCCACCCCACAAAAAGGGACTGTAAATATTTCTTTTTTTTTTCCTAATCAATCTTGGTCTTTAGGTTCATTAGTTGTTAGTTAGTTGTTATTGTCTTTGTCTGTTAAATTAAATGTGTTTAAGTTTTAAAAACTGTGTGTCATCCCTTGCTGTTGCTGTTGTGTTGTTTTAAATGTAATAACAAATTGGGGCCATAACAAATTGGGGGCTCGTCCGGGATAGACCATTTTGTGAGTCATTTATTAAAAATCTAACATTTCAAATTGTAAAAAAATTTTTTTTAATTGAATAAATATATATTGACAACAGCAATGGATGATTTCTTGGCATCACCAACCGTAGGGATTTTGAAGTCTTTTAAAAAGACAGAACTGCTAGAAATTTGCAGACATTTAGAGCTGACAGAGGTGAAACCAGCCATGCGAAAAGCAAGACTGGCTAGAGAGATAGTTGAATATTACATTGATGAAAATGTGTTTGCACCAGGAGATCTGGAGCAGTTTCCAGTGGAAAATCCAAATATAGAAATGGAACTTAAATTAAAAATGCTAGAGATTGAAAGGGAGGAAAAAGAAAAACAAAGGCAGTTTGAGTTGGAAAAATTAGCAAGAGAAGAGAAAAAAGAAAGGGAGGAAAAAGAGAAACAAAGAGAATTTGAGAGGGAAGAAAAAGAAAAACAAAGGCAGTTTGAGTTAGAAAAATTAGCAAGAGAAGAAAAACAAAGAGAATTTGAGAGAGAGAAAGAGGAAAGAGCAGAAAGAGAGAGACCAAATGGAGCAACTAAAAATTAAAATTGAAACTAAAAACAAATTTTGTGCCAGTCAGGAGGTAAAACTGGTGCCTCCATTTTCAGAAAAGGATGTTGACAACTATTTCCAGTGTTTTGAAAAGGTAGCAAAGAGTTGCCAGTGGCTAAAGGAACACTGGCCTCTGATGTTGCAAACTGTCCTCAAGGGTAAAGCTCAACAAGCCTATTCGGCTTTGTCTGCAGATGATTCCTCTGATTATGAAGTTGTCAAAAAGGTTATTTTGAGAGCTTATGAGTTGGTTCCAGAGGCTTACCGACAGAAATTCAGAGGTCTGAAGAAATCTGAAAATCAGACTTATGTTGAATTTGCTAATGAGAAGCAGGTTTGCTTTGAGCGCTGGTGTACTTCTATGGAGGTCAAGGATGATTTCAACTCACTAAAAGAGATGGTGTTAGTTGAAGAATTCAAGAACTGTGTTAAGGATGATCTTAAGACCTACCTTAATGAGAAGCAAGCACTGAACTTGCAATCAGCTGCCAAATTTGCAGATGAATATGTTCTCACACATAAGTCCAAATTTCAGTCTAGCAGTAACAATAAATGGTCCCAATTTCAGAAAAAGGGTTATGGTGATACCCAAGATTCCTCACCCAAAGACAAAGACAAATCTGGTGATGGTGCTCAGAAATCCAGTAACAGGTCTGATCAAAGTGTGAAAGCTGACAGTGACAAAAGTGGTCTAGTTTGCAGTTATTGCAAGAAATCTGGTCATGTTACAACTAACTGTTGGTTCCTTAAAGCTAAGAAAGAAAAAGAAAAGGATACCAAACCAAATGCCTTTGTGAAAACAAGGTTAGAAACCCCTGTAGTAGATAACCAATCTGCTAAATTGCCTGCTTCTTGTGGGGCTAAAAAGCCTAATACAGCTGACTTTGTGAGGGAGGAATTTCTTCCATTTGTGTCAGAGGGATTTGTGGCTCTGAATGAGCATACTACTCCTGTCCCCATATATATCCTAAGGGATACCGGAGCTTCTCAGTCACTTTTGTTGATGGACTCCTTGGAGTTACGTGATGAGACCGCTTCAGGGGATTTCATACTTGTACAAGGTATTGAAGGGAGGACTGTATCTGTACCCCTGCGCTCTATATTCTTGAAGTCAGATTTAGTTACAGGACAGATAAAGGTGGGACTTATGTCAAGTCTATCTATAAAGGGTGTTTCTCTGTTGCTAGGCAATGACCTGGCTGGGGGCAAAGTAGTTCCCCCTGTACATCTTACTTCACAGCCGAGCACTGAAAATGGGGATGAGGACCCATCTCTGTATCCTTCTTGCGCAGTGACTCGTGCTATGGCCAAGAAGGCTAAAGAAGATGATGTTGTGGTGCCGTCCAGTACATTGAATAGTCAGGACTCAGGTGGTTCGCCTCATGACTCTGATTGGCCTACTATGGTTTCTCCGTTTGAGGACTTATCAGATACTTTTATCAGTTCTCTATTCAGCCAGCCGGATGGGTCTGGTGATTCTGATGTGTCTGGAGACTTGTCTCTGTCCAGAAAGCGGTTGATTGAGGAGCAAACTAATGATCCTGAAATTGGTGTACTAAAGAGGAGAGCCCTTCCTGAAAAAGAAATAGATGCAGTTCCAGTTGGGTATTATCTCAAGGATGGTGTGTTGATGCGGAAGTGGCGCCCTCCTGATATCCCTGCCAATGCAGATTGGGCAGTGGTCAGGCAAATTGTTGTTCCGAAGGTCTATAGGAATGAGATCTTAACAATGGCTCATAGTTTACCTTTAGGAGGTCATCTTGGTGTTAACAAGACTGTTGATAAGATCATGAAACACTTCTTTTGGCCTGGGCTTCGGAAAGACGTTTCCAACTTTTGCAAAACCTGTCACACTTGTCAGGTAGTTGGAAAACACCAGTTAGACCCACCTGTAGCTCCATTGCAGCCTATCCCAGCATTTGGGGAGCCATTCTCTAGGGTCATTGTTGATTGCGTTGGTCCATTACCCAAGACTAGATCTGGAAATCAGTACTTGTTGACAATCATGTGTGCATCTACCAGATTCCCCGAAGCCATACCTCTACGTAACATCAAGGCAACTGCAATCTCGAAGGCTTTGATAAAGTTCTTCACGTTGTTTGGTCTTCCCAGGGAAATTCAGTCAGACCAAGGTAGCAATTTCACTTCAGGATTGTTTCAGCAGGTTGTGTATGAACTAGGTGCAAAGCAGATTCTTTCTAGTGCCTATCATCCAGAAAGTCAGGGTGCCTTAGAGCGGTTTCATTCCACTCTCAAGACAATGATGAGGACTTATTGTTATGACCATGAGAAAGACTGGGATGAAGGGGTTCATTTGCTGTTGTTTGCAGCTAGAGAAGCAGTGCAGGAGTCTACTGGATTCAGTCCATTTGAGCTAGTGTTTGGTCATGAAGTGAGAGGACCTTTGCTATTATTGAGTGAATAATGGCAAGAGGAAGAGCCGCAAATCAGTCTGTTAGACAATGTTAGCAAGTTCAAGGAAAGATTGCGTGCAGCTTGTGACCTTGCCAAAGAGAACTTGAAATCAAGTCAGGGAAAAATGAAAACTTGGTATGATCATAAGGCTAGAAGCCGTGAGTTTAAACCAGGAGAAAAAGTCCTTGTGTTGTTTCCCTTGCAGTCCAATCCATTGCAGGCTAGATTTCATGGTCCTTATGAAATTCTGACAAAACTCAATGATCTCAATTACATTGTGAAGACTCCAGATAGGAGAAAACCAAAACAATTGTGTCATATTAACATGCTAAAGCCTTATCATGACAGAAATGCTAGGGTTGCAGCTGTCACTTCAGATTTTCCAATGGTCGAAACGTGTGAAGATGAGGGGGAGTTTCAAGATGATGAACCAAGAATTAAAGCTGAAGTTCTTTCATGTAAATTGTCAAACACTGAAGTGTTGCAAAATCTTGATGTAAAACTCCAGCACTTAGAACCCTCACAGAGAGATCAGTTTGAAAGGTTGATCAAGAAATATGAGGATTTGTTTCCTGATGTTCCAAAGAGAGTTACTATAGCCTCTCATGATGTAGATGTTGGTGATGCCAAACCAATAAAACAGCATCCATACCGGATGAATCCTGAAAAGAGAAAGATTGCTGAGAAAGAGGTTGAGTACATGTTAAAACATGATATTATCAGACCCTCCAACTCCGATTGGAGTTCATCCTGTGTGCTAGTTCCAAAACCTGATGGAAGTACTAGATTCTGTACAGATTATCGCAAAGTCAATGCTGTAACTAGAACTGATGTGTTTCCAATACTTAGGATTGATGATTGTATTGATAGTGTAGGGCAAGCAAAGTTGCTGACCAAGATTATTTATTGAAGGGTTATTGGTGTGTGCCTTTAACTGAGAGGGCCAAGAGCATCTCTGCTTTTGCCACACCATCTGGATTGTACCAGTATGAAGTCCTACCCTTTGGCATGAAAAATGCCCCAGCCACGTTCCAAAGGATGATAAAGTCTACAATCGCCGGATTGCCACACACGGGTGCATACATCGATGACCTGATCACACGGAGTGACTCCTGGGAAGAACATCTAAAAGATGTTGAGACGTTGTTCCAGCGCCTGACCCAGGCTAACCTGACTGTTAACCTGAGCAAGAGTGACTTTGGTTGTGCTACTGTCACCTATCTTGGCTACGTCATAGGCCAGGGTAAGGTGGCACCCATAAATGCTAAAGTCCAAGCCATCATGGACTTTCCAGTTCCTGACAACAAAAAAGCTTTGCGCCGCTTCCTTGGAATGATCGGGTACTACCGCAAGTTCTGCAAGAACTTTGCTGAGATTGCTCTCAGTCTAACTAACCAACTGAAGAAAGGCGTAAAGTTCACCTGGGATGATGCATGCCAAAGAGCCTTCGATCACCTGAAGTCTCTGCTGTGTCACTTCCCTGTGCTCAAATCTCCTGACTTCAACAAACCGTTCTCCATCGCGGTCGATGCTAGCGACCAAGCTTGTGGATCTGTGCTCCTACAGAGAAGTGACTCTGATGACATTGAGCATCCCGTGGCATACTTCTCCAGGAAGTTCAATCGCCACCAAAGGAACTATTCCACAATAGAGAAGGAACTGTTGGCTCTGGTCCTTTCTTTACAACACTTTGAGGTTTATGTTTGTACAGGACAAAAGCCAATGATTGTGTACACTGACCACAATCCGTTCATGTTTTTGAGTAAGATGAAAAACAAGAATCGGAGATTGTTGAATTGGAGTTTGATTTTACAGGAGTTTGACTTGGAAATTAAGCATGTGAAGGGTACAGACAATGTAATTGCTGATTGCTTATCCCGTGTTTGAATGTGTATGATATGTATATATAGACAAGTGTTCACTTAACCATTTTGTATTGAAAAGAAAAATTTTGCCTTTATGAGTCAAAATTTTTCCCTTTTGGAATGGAGGTGTAATGTGAATATAGGCCACTAGATGGCAGCATTTACCTTTTTTTTGTTAAGCTCAGACTGCAGTCATGTTTAGACATGTCCTGGACATGTCTGGGGCAAGTCTCAGAAAATTAAAAAAAAAGAGGTCTAAATGTGGGTGGGGTCTGCAAAAGAGTATATAAGGAAAAGAATTGAGACAGTAAAGTAGTAGGAGAAATTGCAAGAAGATGACCAGACCTGCCATTCTGTTCAAGACCTGTGACATTTCTTTTGTGGATTTCTTTGCCTGTGTTTGAGCATTTTCATTATCCAGGACATCACCAAGCCACCCCACAAAAAGGGACTGTAAATATTTCTTTTTTTTTTCCTAATCAATCTTGGTCTTTCGGTTCATTAGTTGTTAGTTAGTTGTTATTGTCTTTGTCTGTTAAATTAAATGTGTTTAAGTTTTAAAAACTGTGTGTCATCCCTTGCTGTTGCTGTTGTGTTGTTTTAAATGTAATAACAAATTGGGGCCATAACAATATCAACAGCTGGCACCTACGCAGTATGACACAAACATATGTCTTGCGTCATGAGAGGGCAGAAATGCCCTTTTGGCAGCAGCAATTAAAATAACCCACAGAATTGCCCTTTTCCATTTTGAGCACATGCCTCTCAAATGGCCTGTCCATGGCCAGAATCATTGCTCAGCTTCAAGAAGAAAAAAAAAATTAAAGAAAAAAATCTATGAACAGCATGTGTACATTTCAAGTACAGTATTCAGATTTTGAGTCACCCAATTGGAGATTTATTGTTCTTTATAAAACGGGTGATTCCCATCCCTAAATGTGATTGGCTGAGCCGTGTTCCATGCCAGTATAAAATCAGTGTAACCCACTGTATTTTGAGGCAGACCGCAGCACAAAGTATCCCTGCGCGCCTGGTCTAGCAACCAACAACTCTGCGCTCAGCTGACTTGTACGGTTACGTTTGTTTCACGACTTTTAGCTCACTATTTCAGTGTTAGCGAAGTTTAGACTTTTAACCCACTAACCAGTTGGCTAGCTACGTAGCTAGCTATAGCATTATAGAGTTAGACATCACTTTAGCTTGCAAGCTAAATTGCTAACTAGCTTGGTATTTCAGTATTAGCGAAAAATAGGGCAACCACATCCATTTTAGTGAACGCAAGCTAGTTGACAAGCTGGCTAGTAAACTAATGCTCAATTCAGCATATTTTCCTGGACACTGGCAAGCGTGGAGGACAAAAGTCAATCTTATTCCCTACTCTCGCTGCTGGCTGTAATGATATGGCAGATCGGCGCAAGTTGAGAACAAGGAAACTAAACCCAAAACCGAAACAGGGCCTTCAGGAGACAGAAGGAGACATTCCAAATAGCTTGCTTTCAGAGTATATTGTTAAGACTTGAAAATCACAACAAAGAAAACCAGCATGGACAACTTAAACAAATTGATTCTTCACTAAATAAAAAAAAAACCTCTGCAAATAATCCACTGTTCAATCCTCTAATAACACTCTAATGCCACTATGTAACTCTGCTGCCAAAACAAAAACTCTGCCGTGCTCTGCTCTGCTCTGGCTAAAATCACAGCATTTTATATAGACTAGCAATATTCTGGAAAGATCTACAGAATTCCTGGGTAATCCCGCCCCCTCCAGGCAGGAAGATGCCAGAAGCTTCTAGAAAGTACTTGTCTATTTCAAATGATATTACATCAGATCATGTTTTGCTACAGACACACCACCACAGGGTGCTGAAGAACAAATAAATAGCTGACCAGCAAGGCAGCAAAAACAGTATGTAACAAATCTCCATTTACAAATGATATACAGTGCTTTACATAAAATACTCATATATAACAATATCTTCATTAACAAGCCTAAATAGCCTGATGTGACATGATAATGGCGCTAGATGAAAAAGCGTCTGTGTTGCTTGCCAACCATTATGTCTACTTGATCTTGCTTGGTGGAAGAACGAATAGTCTCAATTTTTTTTTGGGCGTGTGTGTTTATTTAACAGCAGCACGGTGGCGCAGTGGTTAGCATTGCTTCCTCACAGCAAGAACGTTGTGGGTTTGAATCTGGCCTGGGGCCTTTCTGTGTGCAGTTGTTATGTTCTCCCAGTGTTTGCGTGGGTTTTCTCCAGGTACTCCGGTTTCCTCCCACAGTCCAAAGACATGCAGATCAGGTTAACTGGAGGCACTAAATTGCCCAAAAGTATGAGTGCATCCACCCTGCAATGGATTGGCAAGCTGTCCAGGGTGGGTCCCTGCCTTTGCCCATAGTCAGCTCCAGCTCGCCTTGCGACCCTAGTGAGGAATAAGCGAGTATAGAAAATAAATGTTTATTTAATGGAATATATACTTAGCAACTAAAGTTTCTGTGACACCAATATTGTTAATTATTTTTCATAACGCAATTATGAAATTATCATACGTGGTGATATCAGACTGAAACAGTACACGTAAACACAACATTGAAATGGAAATCATGAAAATGCGAGAAAATGACTTTGCACGTGAAAATGTGCGTAAATCATGCTTGTGGATGGCAATGAAAGAGGAGAATTTTTGGAATGTTCACATTGTGCCTGTTGAACGACGGAAGCATCACTTATCGAAAACACAGCCATTTCGGATCAGGAACTCTACCCTCTAAATGCCAAGACTGTCTGAAAATGATCGGTGGAGGGCCATTGGGATGATTGAATCCGGAACCTCGCAGAGGGAAGTTGCTCATCGCCTGAATGTCCACCGAAACACCATTTGGAACTTATGGCAGCGTCATCAGCAGACAAGACATGTCAGAGACCGTCCTCGCAGCGGCCGTCCACGAGTAACCACTCCCAGACAGGACAACTGGATTCGAACAACCCATCTCCGAAATCGATTCCAACCTGCAACCATAACTGCAAGAACGATACCTGGTTTGAGGCGACTGTCTGCACAGACAATCCGTCGCCGTCTCCGTCATTTTGGCATTGTCCCACGTCGGCCAGCAAGACGTCCAATACTCACAGTACAACACCGACGACTGCGTCTACAGTGGGCACAACAACATCGACGGTGGATCCAACGTCAGTGGGATCTTGTACTCTTCACTGATGAATCAAGATTCATGCTTAACCGATGTGATGGTCGTTTACGTGTATACCGTCGACGTGGAGAACGTTATGCCAACAACTGTGTTCAGGAATTTGATCGTTTTGGAGGTGGTAGTGTCATGATTTGGGGAGGGATCACGGCTAGAAACAGAACAGATTTGCTTGTTATCGATGGAAATCTGACAAGTCAAAGATATCGAGATGAAGTGCTACGGCCGTTGGTGGTACCGTTTTTGATGCAACATGGTCCCGGAATAACGCTGCAACATGATAACGCCAGACCACACGTTGCAAGGATTGTACAGCAGTATCTGATGCAACAACATGTCAATGTCCTGCCATGGCCAGCCAGATCCCCAGACATGTCCCCAATCGAGCATCTTTGGGACGAGATGGATCGACGTTTGCGGCGGTTGGATAACCCGCCAGCTACACTCCAGGAATTGCGACAACGTCTACGTCAGATTTGGAATGACATCCCACAGCAATTTCTGGCACATCTGATTCGGTCCATGCGCCGGAGATGCGTTGCTTGCATCATGGCACGAGGAAGTCACACCCGGTATTGAAGTGTGAAGGTCACAATTGGTTAGACGTCAGACAAGTGCTTCATGACGCATGAAAATGACATTTTTCGTTTTGAGTGACGTTGGCACTGAAAAGTCAGTGTTTCTCCTGTTAAATAAACATATTGATTGCATTGAGATCTTTGCGTGTCATTTATAACATACACATAAATGGTGTCACAGAAACTTTTGTTGCTGAGTATATGTAGGGTAACTGTTTTATACAAGCAATAAGCCCCTTGAAGCAGTGGGTTACAGTGATTTTATAAAATTTATAAAATAATTTATAAAATTTTATAAAATCACTGTAACCCACTGCTTCTCGGGGCTAATTCCTTTAGTATTCTATTAGGTACACAAGATTCTCTCCTGAAAAGTATTCCTCTGTCATCTTGACAAACTAATCGATTCTGCTACTCAAGATAGATTTCCATATTCTTTACTTTGTATCCCTGTACTCCTTCTACTCCATAGTTTGATAATTATTCTATTCTCTTTCAAAAACTTCTTTAAAAGAACATTATTCAATCTTTGTTACACCCCTGGAAGATAAATTGCCAGAGCAAGAAAAGCTAGTTTAAGCCACTGAACTGAAGTGTCACTCCTCATCCTCATGGAATTCTGGGTAAAATAATTATTCAGTCAGGTAAACTCTTATACAACCCGTATTCCAAAATAGTTGGGACAAAATGTAAATTGTGAATAAAATTAAAATGAAATGACTTTCAGATCACATGAGCCAATATATTATTTACAATAGAACATAGATAACATTTCAAATGTTGAAACTGAGACATTTTATATTTGTATCCACAAAATGACCTTATTTCAAATTTTATGGCTGCAACAGGTCTCAGAAAAGTTGGGACACAGGCAAAAAAGGGCTGAAAAAGCAATTAATAAATAAGAGAATCAGCTGAAAGAACTATTAGCATGTAATTAAGTTAACAGGCATCAGGTGTGTAGCATGATTGGCTATAAAAGGGATGTGTTAGAGAGGCTGAGTCTCTCAGAATTAAAGATGGCCAGAGGCTCTCCAACCTGTGAAGGCTTGCAAAAAAACAATTGTGGAATACTTTAAAAACAATGTTCCTCAACGTCAAACTGCAAAGGCTTTGAAGGTCTCATCACTGACAGTGCATAACATCATCAAAAGATGCAGGGAAACTGGAAGAATCTCTGTGCATAAGGGACAAGGCCGAACACCTTTACTGGATGCCCGCAATCTCAGATGCCACTTTATCACTCACCGGCATGATTCTGTCATTAGCATTACTAAATGGGCCCAGGAATTAGAGGTCTTCACGGGTCCAATTGTGATTTTCATTCAGACATATTTTCAGATTATAAGGTTCCCCCATCCTCAAGCAATTGGAGAGAGACAGATTCTTCAGACAATTAGGCTTTATTGTGGCATGTTGATAAATATTAAGCCAAGTTCTTTTTCTGCAAGAAGAACTGATTTCTTACTTTTCACACCCAGTTTTTATGCCTTCATCACAGGAAATATCTTCCAAATATGGTCTGTCCGCATTCTCATTCTCACGCTACCAATGAACAGGCAAACCAAAACACTGCTAGCTAATCCTTCAGGAATTCAAAGCAAAGATAAGCATGCACATCACTAAAAAGGACTGGAAAATCACAGTCAAGAGAGGAAAAATACAGCCAGATGAATAGGATACAAGTAGATACATAAATTATTCAATTGATTATGTTTTCAATAACAACTAATGATTTCACTGAACAAATATTGATCAAAGCTACAGAAATCAAATACATCCTCTGATTATGTTTTTGAATCAACTAAACAGAGGCCTGCTTACTAATCAAAGCTACAGAAGCCCACCACTTATCTATGTGAGCTGCTCATGCATGTGGGAATTGAATTGCTTGTATGTGTGTGTCTGTCTGTGTGTGAACTGTTTGTATGTGTGTGTGTCTGTGTGTGTATGTGTTCGTGTGCTGCTTATGTGTGCGTGAAATGCTTGTATGTGTGTGTGTTATGTGTATGTATCTGTATGCACTGCTCACGTGTGTGTGTGTGAACCACTTGTATGTGTGTTATGTTATGTGCATGTATCTGTGTGCACTGCTTATGTGTGTGTCAACTGCTTGTATGTGTGTATGTGTTACTGCTGCTTACATAATATGGTTATTAATTATGATTATTGATTATAGTTGTTTGTTCTACTGATGACTAATGAATATGAGAAATATTGAAATATAATCCTCAACATTATTTGACGGAACCGAACCCAAACGGACCCGTGAAAATCGTACCCGGAGCCGACTGACCCCGAGCTATTACTATAAATCTGAGTTCCGAACCCAAGCAGCACCGAGATATGCCGGAACCGGCTCCAAATAGAACCGTGACATATCAGGCCTGAACCCTAAAATACCCATAGACCCGAAATTCCCGACTTGCTTTATGATTTAATACAAGTTGTCTAGTTAAATAAGACTTGTTTTTATTACTTTCTGTTTCTTTGCGAAACGTAGTCTTCTTCTACCTGGTTCCTGCTGCGGGCACTGCCAGCCCCCCTGACCATAACGTGATGTAAACAAAAATAAATCCACATTGTCATTTTCTTGTTTAGATGGTCATGTATTATAATCCTTCTTCTTAGCCATTGCTAACGCTAATCCACCAGTCAGTAGAACATATCATCTCTTGTTTATTTAACATTATAATCTTGGAGTTTCCATTGTGCTTTGCAGAGCATACCATGATAACAACACACTACGGCAACTCGATTGTTTAACCATTTTGAACCAAAACGCAGTGGATATTTTGCCGTCTGGCGTCAATGCTTGCATTTCGCAAGTATGGCTCTCTCCATTGGAGACGAGTTCGATTCGTTTTCGGATGTTGAAACGGCAATTAAGTCTTGAAAAAGAGCAGTTTACAGGTGCTGGTCAACGAATTAGAATAATTTGAAATAGTGCAATCGTAAAATTTTTAAATGCATTTTTTTGTGCAGAAAGCAAATCAGGTGTTCACCACGCCTGTCCTACTTGTAATCACAGAACTCGCTACCTGTAAAAAATTAGCTCAGCTGAGCTTTTCAAAAGGCCCATTTAGGCCATTTAACTGTGACACTGTTGTTTTATTGAATTAGAGTAATGGAGAAACTGTTTCACTGAATTAGAATCATTTTTATTATAATTAGTATCATCACTTTCTCAGTATTTTGTGGCTGCCCCCTTGGCTTGTATGACTGCCTGAAGTCTCTGCGGCATCGATTTGACCAGCTTGTCGCAAGTTTCTGCACTCACTGCTTCCCAGGCTGTGGCGATGTTCTGCTTCATTTGGTCCAGCATAGTCGGCCTTCTGTCGCAAATTTTCCACTTGACCCAAAGGTTTTCAGTGACATTGAGGTCAGGCTAGTTGGCCGGCCTTGCCAAAACTTCAAGCTGTTTTTCGGCAAACCAATCTTTGGTCGACTTTGGCGCATGAGCCGGTGCAAGATCCTGTTGAAATATGAGGTCTTCTTCGCCGAACTGTTCCTCAACAATCGGAATCAGGAACATTTACAGAACATGTTGGTCTACGGTGATATGGAATCAGGTAGACACCAGATGTGGGGAGATGGGAATGAGGATTTTATTAAACAAAACAAAACAGGCACGAGGGCCAACGAAAAACTTAGCCCAAAGGGTTGCAAAGACAAACTAAGGTACGCTACACAGAGCTATAAACAAAAGAATACAAAAACGACAAAAAACAAAAGGCACTGGAAACTCCAGGCAAGATGACCATAAACAGAAAAGAATAACGATTCTAAGATAAGAGAGCAGAAGGCTATATACAACAAGACAAGACAAGAACTAAGGACAAGGACTTGAACAAGGCTTGGAAACTTGGCAACAAAACTTGGGAACATGAACTAGGAACAAGCTTGAGACACTGTCTGCCAGCCAACTTCCACCGCATCCAGATAAAGTCTGAGAAATCAGAACACATGAGGGGTAACACCTGGAGAGGGAGAAACAAGAGGCATGGCAAGATCAAGACATGGACAGAGATTGGATGACAAGACTTGCTCATTAAGAGAATGAGCGTGCTCAGCTTAAATACCAATTAAGTATGCAGTTTGAAAGCAAGCATGAATGTTCAGAACAGAAAAGCACAGCAAGATCTTGAAATAGCAAAGCAGGAATCATGACAATAAACTCCCTGTCTAAATTAGTAATATTAGTAATGTGCCTATCTAAGAATTACACCACCCAGTGAGGGTTAGTAAATGTTAGTAACTTAAAAACAGTTAATTGCCAATTAAGCTTAGACAGCCCCGAATCAGCACAGCACAGAAGGAAGGGGGAAACACCAAAGCCAACCAGAGCTCTGAAATGTGCAACAACGAAGGCACGGGGCGGAACGCAGACAAGCGGTGGAGTGGCTTGGCAGACCTGGCAAAAACAAAAACATGGAAAAGTAAAAACGTGGACAATGAATGTGAAACATGAAATGCAATGACCTGATACAAGAAACTGTTAAAACTGTGACTTTGAACTATGAAATCTTGAACATGAAACTGTTAAGACCATAAATGCTGTACTGTTCTGGCCAAAGGCCAGAACCCTGGAACACAACATACGGCAGCATTGATAGTCTTGTTGAGGAAGCAGAGTTTCCCTACACCCCGAGCAGACACGTATATCCAGACCATAATGCTCTGGGGAAACTTGACAGATCTTTTCACGGCCTCGTGGTTGTAGGTTTCGCCACCACGACGCCAGACACGAGGACCATGGTCACCGAAGGAGATGGAAAAGCATAATTTGTCACTGAAGACCACTTTCTGTCAGTCTTCAGCAGTCCATTCGTCATGTTCTTTGGCCCACTTCAGCTGTTTCTCCATTTGTTTCTTGTTCAGCATTGGTTTTACTGCTGGAATGCGAGATTTGAAGCCGAGTTCGCACAGACGACGGTAAGTGGTTGATCTCGAGACGTTAACGCCGGTCTGCTCGTTCCACAAGTCGCTGAGCTCAGAAATGGACTTGAACCAGTTGCTGACTGCGATCTTTCTCAGCTGCTTGTTGTCGCAAGCAGAAGTTTTTGGACGCCGGAACAGTTGGTGCACTTGCTCCAGTCAGTCTTGAGAGCTTTGCAGGCGGACGTCTGGCTGATGCCGAGCTGCTCAGCAATTTTAGTTTGGGTCAAGCCTTGTTGGCGAAGGGTTGAATTTGAGCCACTATTCCGGTTGAGAGGTCGCACTGCTGACCCATGATTGATTTTACAACTTAGAAATTCTACTCAACCCTGACTTTATACTGCACAGTGAACACTCTTCACAGAAAACAAAAATTCAAGCACTTATTCTAATTCAATGAAATGACTTATGAATTATTCTAATTCAATGAAACAAAAGTGTCATAGTTAAATGGCCTAAATGGGCCTGTTGGAAAGCTCAGCTGAGTAAATTTTTTACAGGTAGCGAGTTCTGTGATTACTCTAACAAGTAGGACAAGCGCGGTGAACACCTGATTTGCTTTCTGTACAAAAAATGCATTAAAAACATGCAAAGATCGCACTATTTCAAATTATTCTAATTCGTTGACCAGCACTTGTATATCGTTCTGGCGCTGAGATAGCCGCACAATCGAAGGTGCTCAGAAAAAATTCAAGAAGTTCGTCATTGATGAAGCCTCAAAAAGACAAACTTAAGTATGAATTTGTGAAGTTTACGTGCATGAAAGGTGGCCGAGGTTCTGAGTAAAAGGGAAGTTAGCCTCCCAAAAAATCTCAACTACTGAAGGAATATCTTCCATAGCCTACGTGCTGCAATAAGAGACAACGGCATGTGAAAATTTAAAAGAAAAAAAAAATGACGTTGAGATTTGACCAGAAAAACGTTTGAGGGGGCTTAGCTACAGATTGATGCAAATTATGTACCGGTAACTAAATTAACTGGCGAAAAATATTTTGGACGCATCGCCCTTAAGTTTTGGATGATGAAATATGCCTTGATACCTTTACTCCAATTATATGTCCGAGCTGTTATGACCGGCCTATTTCATTCTGAATTTCAGTACAAGCCGGCTGGGCTATGTGACAGTAGCTGGGTTTCCGTCACTTGTTTCGATGCGTATCTAGAATGTATTGCATCGGAAAATGATAATGGAGATGGTAAAATTCGAATTGAAACCCCCCAATTTGCACAAAAACAATTTTACTTAGGGGGCCGCGTTTAGGATGATTCGAAAAGTGTTGATTCGCACAACAGGGGATGGAAACAGTTTTATTCAAATTAAGTCTGACATAGTGCACTTGCACACATGTGAATAAACAAAAATTATTGTTTTGTTTCCGGTTCTGCGGTCAGGTAATCTTGTCGACGTGCTGTGGGGTAATAATAATAATAATAATAATAATGGTAAGCCTGGAATGTTTGCCCAAAAACAAGATCGTGTATAACGATTATTTAGGCCTATTAACATTCAACCAGAAGTCTCGCTCCTCTGAAAAGTGCCTTCAACCTTTTTTTTAATTTGTCTTCGAAGTCTTCTATCGAAAAAAGAATGTATTGCACAATTGGTAACCTATAAACCAAGTGCTTCTTCAAGCGCATCCACCTTCGAAAAAGGGAGGATAAACAGGATATGACAGAATATTTACATGCATCGGTTCTTCATTTACAGAGGGTTGCATTCACACAGGATTGATATTGCATAGGGTACTGTCTGTGGAGCATTTTACAGAGGGTAAAAGTGGCCGTAAATTTTACTGAGAATGTCCGTAATGATTACTGACTTGGTGCGTCTGGACGGGACTAAAATTCCTGGTGATATTACATTAGCCAACCCCATGTCATCACGTCAGACTATTCCCGTCCGAATAGGGTAAGGCACATGATGCCAGATGCTGTGAATGGTAAAATCTCTTGGTATTTGTATAGCCGTCCAAGCCTCGATGTTGTAACCACAAGATAAGTTGGCCAGTGCCAAGTGCCCATGTCCACCGGAAGTGCTGGCTAAATAGCGAAACCAAACAAAGCCATCAGATGGCAAAATAACCACTGCCTTCTTTTTTTTTTGTTTTTGACTGTATCATGTAGTTGTTTTGACTTCCTTACTAAAATCACGTGACGTAGTCATACAGGCAGCTCGCAGCCTCGCATTGGACGGAAGGGGTAAAAGGGGAGGGCGGGGGTGATTGACAGCTGTGACCGCCAATCGCCAGGTCCTCTCAGGTACTACATAACCCAGCCTTTCACTATATGAGAACCGAGACAAACTCTCCCAGTTCCGACCCGGCCCGGCAGTCACAGACCCAAAACCCGAGCCAGGTCGGGTCGGAACCTCGAGTTTTTGGGCTGTTGGGTTTTTCCAAAGACCTCTACCAGGAATACTTAAGAAACTGATAAACCCCACAAAACAATACCAAGGATGGACATTGCAGAGGGCTGACGGTTTCGCTTGTTCTTCTTGGCTGGCGTTAATTCACGCAACTTCCTGGCTGGTGTGAATCTCAATAAAAATGGATATTTTTCTCCGTCCAAAGACGGGGCATAATAATGCAGCGGTTACAATCAATCTGACTCCATAATACATTTAGAATACCAAATTTAGTTATCCTCGTTAAATATTTGACTCCAAATTAGAATTAGAATTGATAGTTTGAGGACAGCATGCATGAATCTCAGGGCAGGGAAAACTCTAGGGACTCAGACTCTAGGGAAAAACATGAAGTTGATTATACCTCGAATTCCTTACAGACAACCACCATCACTACATTAATGTTCCCGGATTTTAACACCATGTCTGGATCCTAGGTTCTTTGGTTCGATTAGAGGTTGGAAGTCAACAATCACTGCAATAGCCTCTGTTGGCATATATCTACAGCGAACCCAGATCATATTTTAAAGGATCACCGACTTTTCATCCATGGGTTTCCTTCAGGCTAAAACCCCAGAACCAGCAATACATAAATCCTTTCTGTAAGTAGACCTTGGTTGTCTTGTCAACTTAATCAAGCCAATTCCCACACTGGGCCGCTGGCCAGTCGTTCCTCAGTGGGGATAATACCCCTAGGTATCCGCCGAGACTGGGCTAGGAGGAATAAAAAGATTAAGAAACATGGAGACCACGCAAGCCGAACTGAATAACAATAATTTAATAACCAGGTAGGCACTGAAACAAATCAACGTTAAGCCAATTATCAGTTACACACAATTTAGAAAGATAGAATAAATTCATACCTGGAAAAATGGAGGCCACGTGATGCGAGGCCGCACCGCGTGCCCCGGGAAGAACTCGGATGCCTCCCTCACCGCCTACCTAGATCCGATACTTACGCACAGACCCAGGCGGGCGGAGCGATGTGGCATGTGATTCTCCCTAACTCACCTTTCGCGCGTGAGATCTTGAAAGAAAGAACAGCCCCTTCCGGTTAGAATCTCTTGCCTTTAAGCACTCAAAACCACGCCTCCGATCAAGGCGGAGGAAGGGCGGGCTGAACCTGGGTTTTGCCCCCATTTGGGGTGTAATAAACTCCCTAGCAGAGAGAGGAGACAAGGGTAATTGCCCGCTTAAAATCTAATCAATTTTCAGGAGTTTCACAAACAGGATGATACATAATTTCAAGGGAAATGAAACGTGCTCCATTCAATCCTTGGATTCCCCCAAGAATAGCGAGACCAAACATGATAGAAATATGTTCTAATATGTTGTCATGGAAAAGCATTAAAATGGAGTATTATATAGTTCGAGTTATAAGTACATAAGTGATTTCTTCACGGGATATTGAACATAAACATATTCTAAATTTCCCAGAGATTTAGATTGTTTTAACCAGATTAATGTAACTGGACTTTAAGTTCAGTGGGGACAGTGATATAACTTTCAGAGGAAACTTGGGCAGCCGCAGAGCTTTGTGGCCCCGGCCCCCCGCTTAGAAAAGCCAGAGAGGCTACCCCCACAGGCAGGCTGTAGGACCGTAAAAGTTTTACTGCTGGCTCTGGTTAGAGCTAGATCAACCAAACATTCAGATTCTACACGCATAATGAGCATGTGTTCCAACAATATTATTTTTGACATTTGACATATCTGTTGTGAGCTAAATCAACCAAACATTCAAATTCTACAAAACCACTGTCTGTAAACACAGTCTGCCATGCCATCCACAGATGCCACCTAAAACTCTATCATGCAAAAAAGAAGCCATTGTTGAGCATGATGCAGAAGCACTGCCGTGTTCTGTGGGCCAAGGCCCATTTAAAATTGACTGTAGCAAAGTGGCAAAGTGTCTTGTGGTCAGTTGGGTCCAAATTTAGCATTGTTCTTGGAAATCATGGGTGTCGTATCCTATGGGCTAAAGAGGAGAAAGACCACCCCTCCTGTTATCAGCATTCAGTTCAAAAGCCAGCATCTCTGATGTTATGGGGATGCATTAGTGCATATGGTGTGGGATACTTGCATCTTTTAAAAAGCACTATGAATGCTGAAAAGTGTATAAAGGTTTTAGAGCAACATATCTTCCCCTCCAGATGACATCTATTCCAGGGAAGGCCTTGTGTATTTCAGCAGGACAATGCAAAACCACACACTGCAGCTATTACAACAGCATAGCTTCGTAGTAGAAGAGTCCGTGTGCTGAATTGGCCTGCCTGCAATCCTGATCTTTCACCGATTGAGAACATTTGGCGCAAAATTAAATGAAAAATCCGTCAAAGGAGACCCAAAACTCTCCAGCAGCTGAAAGCCTGTATTAAACAAGAGTGGGATCAAATTCCAATGGCTAAACTCAAGAAACTTGTCTCCTCAATGCCCAGACGCCTCCACTCTGTGTTAAAAAGAATGGATGCAACTTTTTTGAGACCTGTAGCTGCTATTAGATTTGAGATGAGCTCATTTTGTGGATAAAATTGTAAAATTTCTCAGTTTCAACATTTTCTATGTTATCTCTGTTCTATTGAGAATAAAATACTGGCTGGTGTGATTTGGAAATAATTGCATTTTGATTTTATTCACAATTTACACTTTGTCCCAACTATTTCGGAATTGGGGTTGTATTTGGTCTCAGTAATCAATGTTATGAATAACTTTTGTGGAAGGTTCCATTCTGGCTGTTCTCCCAACCAAGGGCACAGCAATAACATACTAAACAACAAATGAAAAGATTAGGCTGGGAGCAGAAGGTATGAATCCCCCTAATTTCAGACAGAGCCAAACTTAGCCAGTAGAGGCTGGTGTGGAGGGGGCAACCAAAAAATATGTATATAAATACAGGCTTCCTATTGGCTTATATGTCAAAATAAGAAATACCGACCAATCAGGAGTCAGGATTTTGACATTATCCTGCGAGTTTCATTTGCATGCTGCTCACTAGTTAACAAGTTGGCCTGGGAAATTGCAACTAGTTAACAAGTAAGACATTTGGTGTTACTAGTTCGGTCCAGAGGCCCACTAGTACGGTCAAAGACTGAACTAGTAGAGGGTACTGCCGTCCGATATCAAGGATATGGAATAAATGTTAAAACGGCTTGCCATAGACTGCAACTAGTGAACAGATTGGCTTCACTAGTTCTACTAGTAGACATTATGAGCCACACTAGTTAATTAGTAAGGTCAATAAAGATGTTTACAAGTTAACTAGTATGCAATTTTGTTTTCACTTGTTAACTAGAGAGCAAATTGGTCCTCACTTGTTAACTAGTGCATATAATCGTGAATCACTAGTTCCCTAGTTAAGCAATTTTATACTTAACTAGTTATGATGTTCGTGTTTTTGCTGTGCACTAGTTAACTAGTAAGACATCTTTTCCTGCCTTCTCAATCAGAAGTGGGTAATCCAGGCCCAAAGAGTAAAAATCCGCTCCAGCATTTTGTCCTGATCCCCCTGGGTTGTCCAGTTAGTAAAGGAGTAGGGAACCCTGCTCCTGGAGAGCCATAATCCTGCATGTTTTAGATGTCCATCTCCTCTGACACACTAGTCTGACATAACTGCCTCATTTTCTACTCCATTACTAATAGGATAACCCAGGTAGATCAGGACAAAATACTGGGGAGGATTTTTACTCTTTGGACCTGGATTACCCACCTCTGCTTCTCATTAACATTTAGAGCAACTAGTGACACTAGTCAACATTTATTCTTTTACTAGTCTACTAGTAGACATTTTGAGCCTCACTAGTTAAAGCCAAAAGACACCCAAACTAGTTAACAAGTAAGTATTTTCGATTTCCCTAGTTCTATTGGTGATCATTTTTACCCTCTCTAGTGAACTAGTAAGGTCAGAAAGACACTGACTAGTGTGACTAGTGGATATTTTGGCCTTTACTAGTTGACTAGTGACTCAGTTTGGATCTCACTAGTTAACTAGTTACACTTAAAGGACTCTCACTAGTGTTACTAGTTGACACTTTGCCCCTAACTTGTTCAACTAGTAAACATTTAGAGCTGCACTAGTTAACTAGTAAGGTTAGAAAAGGTGTTTACTAGTTAACTAGTGAGCAACTTTGTTTTCACTAATTAACTAGTAGCAAATTGGCCATTACTAGTTAACTAGTGCACATAATTGTGATTCACTAGTTCACTAGTTAAGCAGTTTTATGCTAGACTAGTTAACATGTCAGTGGTTTTTCAGCTCACTAGTTAACTAGTAAGACTTTTGGTGCTACTAGTTCGGTCCAGAGGCCCACTAAAGCCGACAAAGACTGAACAAGTAGAGGGTGCCGTCTGATATCAAGGATATGGAATAAATGTTAAAACGGCTTGCCATAGGTGTCCCCCTACTTGAGCTACCACTTCTGACAACAAGATGCGACAGATAACACGGTCAGCATTCATTCTGCAAATAGCATGATTGGCTATAAAAGGGATGTCTTACAGAGGCTGAGTCTCTCAGAAGTGAAGATGGCCAGATGCTCTCCAACCTGGGAAGGCTTGCGTAAAAAAATTTTTGGAATACTTTACAAACAATGTTCCTCAACGTCCTATTGCGAAGGCTTTGAAGGTCTCATCATCGACAGTGTATAACATCATCAAAAGATTCAGAGAAACTGGAAAAATCCCTGTGCTTAAGAGACAAGGCTGAAGACCTTTACTGGATGCCCATGATCTTCCTGCCCTCAGATGCCACTGCATCACTCACTGGCATGATTCTGCCATTGACGTTACTAAATGGGCCCAGGAATACTTCAAGAAACCACTGTCTGTAAACACAGTCCGTTGTGCCATCCACAGATGCCACCTAAAACTCTATCATGCAAAAAGGAAGCCATTGTGGAGCATGATCCAGAAGCGCTGCCGTGTTCTGTTGGCCAAGGCTCATTTAAAATGGACTGTAGCAAAGTGTCCTGTGGTCAGACGAGTCCAAATTTGACATTCTTCCTGGAAATCATAGGCGTCATGCCCTCCGGGCTAAAGAGGAGAAAGACCACCATCAGCATCTCTGATGGTACGGGGATGCATTAGTGCATATGGTGTGGGACACTTGCATGTTTTAAAAAGCACCATGAATGCTGAAAGAAATATAAAGTTTTAGAGCAACATATGCTCCCCTCCATTCGACATCTATTCCAGGGAAGGCCTTGTGTATTTCAGCAGGACAATGCAAAACCACATACTGCAGCTATTACAGCAGCATGGCTTTGTAGTAGAAGAGTCCTTGTGCTGAACCATTTCAGTCCTGTCCATTTCACAGATTGAGAACATCTGGCGAATAATTAAACAAAAAGTCTGTCAAAGGAGACCCAAAACTCTCCAGCAGCTGGAAGCCTGTATTAAACAGGAGTGGGATCAAATTCCAAGGGCTAAACTCAAGTAACTTGTCTCCTCAATGCCCAGACGCCTCCACTCAGTGTTAAGAAGAGGGGATGCTACAGCATGTTAAAAAGGCTCCTATCCCAACTTTTTTGAGACCTGTAGCAGCTAGAAAATTTGAAATCAGCACATTTTGTGGAAAAAATTGAAAAATTTCTCAGTTTCAACATTTGCTATGTTATCTCTGTTCTATTGTGAATAAAATACTGGCTGGTGTGATTTGAAAGTCATTGCGTTTTGATTTTATTCACAATTTACACTTTGTCCCAACTATTTCAGAATTGGGGTTGTAATTACCTTGTGCTGTTGGAAACCTATCATGTGGCGACTTGTTTAAAAGTTGGAACGGAACGGAATTAGTTTTTTTATTTTTTTTTATTTTCGTCTTGTCGTGTGAACCGGATTCCTCTCTTGCTTAGTAGTCGGGGTGGGAGCTAGGAAAACCCGAGGTGGACTGTTTTTCTACAGCCGGAACAAGATTACCTTTTTTTTTTTTCCCCCTTGAGCGGAGATGGCCACAAAGGAAATCAAGAGAGACATAGAGGAGTTAAAGGCGGCAATGAACATGATGCATGATGAAATGGCAACCATAGCCAACCAGCAACGTACAATAATGAACTTGGTGCAGGAAATTAGGGAACTTAAAAAACTGAATGAGGAACAGGAGAAGAAGATTGTCTACTTGGAAAACCGGGTATCAGACCTGGAACAGTACTCAAGAATAAATGATGTCATCATAACTGGATTAGCCATCAAACCTCGGACGTACTCCCAAGCCCTGACAGGGGACAGGGGGACAGACAGTGCTGACCATGAGGGCTCAACAGAAGATCAGGTGGCTGCATTCCTCTCTGGCAAGAACAAAACTATCCACAAAAATAATATTGAGGCCTGCCACACACTTCCAATGACGAACCCGAAGGATAAACCTGCTGTAATTGTCCGCTTTACAAATAGGAAATGTAAGGTTGACCTACTTAGGCAGGGGAGGAAACTAAAGGGCTCAAATGTGTACATTAATGAACACCTCACTAAGAAAAATGCAGAAATTGCACGGAAAGCACGCTTTTTACGAAAACAGGGCAAGATCCAATCTACTTGGTCTGCCAACTGCAAAGTCTATATTAAAACAAAAGGCTCACCAGAACAAGTTAAAGTCCTGTGCATCAGAAACATTGCACAACTAAATAAGTTCTGAGAGATCTTAAAGCCCAATATACCAAGTCAAGTCTGCAAACGGCATTGAACATGGGTTCTGTATACTGCTATAGTATGTGAAATATATTGTATATCATATCTGCATACTGTACATTCATACTACAAAAGGGGATCAGTGTAGAGGATGGCTCAGGCATGCACGACGCTTCTTCCCGCGCTGTATCTCAAGAGACAACATCAGATGCGATGTGGATGAGAATCTGTGGCCGAACAGAGCACAGAGAATGGATGGCCAGGAAGATGAGGATGGTGACCAGGAGAGAGAGGGGAGTGACCGTGACTAAACAAAATGTCTTCATTTGTGACTCTTTGTATTTACAGTGTTGATTTGTTGATTTTTTTCTTTTTTGTGGGTTTTTGTATTTTGTGTACACAGTATATTTTCCTTTTTTACGGTTCCCTACCTACTGTAATGTGTACAATTTACGTTAGTTGAGAATAAAAATGAAAATTCCTCGGCAGAATGAGTGCAGTGTGTGTGTATGGTGTGAAAATGTTATGCCTATAGTTAGAAATATGCCATGACAAAGCGTCTAAGCATTTTGATTTGCAGTACTTACACAATACCAAAGGGACAATGCATTTTGGAGGCACTGACTAGTTATATGAGAAGGGAATGTAGTTTTGACTGAAGGGTAAACTGTTTTGGGAGCTGTAGAAACATTGCCAGGTGATTTATGTAGTTGTGCAGTACCATCCAAGTTATTTTGACAGAAGTACTGAATGAATGAAAATGTGCCAAAGCAATTGAGAAGGATCCATGCCATTTTTATGGTACTGACTATTTACATGGGAAAGGGATTTCATTTTGAAGCATGGATGAGTAGTTTTAGGACACAAATTACATTTTGCTGGTTATCTGAAGTGTTGTGCAGAACTGCAAGACTGTTTGGCCAAATTGCTTTATAGTTATGAGAATGTCATCTCAGTTTCAAGACATGAGCCAAACCAATGGAGAAAAACTGTAATAGAGGGAGCAAAAGTAGAGGTGGTGTGGCTCTCTTTGTGGACAAAGGACTTAACTACAAAGTTGTCAGCTGCATGTCTATAATCATTGATGATGTGATGGAATGCATTACAATTGAGATATGTATGGAAAGAATGAAAAATGTCATTGTTAGCTGTGTGTACAGAAAACCAGGATCTAGCATTGAAATATTTACTGAAAATATGGAAAAGTTGTTTTCCAAAACAAAGCAAAAGGTCAGCTTTATCTGTGGGGATTTTAACATAGATCTATTAAATCCTAATAAACACCAAAAGGTAGATGAATTCACAGAAGCAATGTATAGCATGAGTCTACATCCTGCAATTACAAAACCTACCAGAATAACATCTCACGCTGCCACTCTGATAGACAATATCTTCACTAACAATATGGATAACAACTCTGTGAGTGGATTATTATTGAATGACATTAGTGATCACCTGTCTGTCTTTATAATATATGACTGTAATTATCAAAAGAAGGAGTCTAATGAAATCATATACAGGAGAGTGAGAAGTGAAGAATCAATATCTGCATTTAGAAATGATTTACTGAATTATAATTGGAGTGATATATTTAAAGAAACTAATGTAAATAAAGCATATGATTTATTTTTAGATGTATTTGAAGCGAAGGATACCGCACACTCTTGTCCTGCTGCCAAGTTTTTATTCAGACAACGTTTCGGCCTGTATGGCCTTTCTCAAGTCTTACACAAACAGAGTGAAGATACCCCTTATAAATCGTCCCCCAGTCAGTGATTGGTTGACAACAACCAGTTCATTAGTCCTACGACACCTACCAGTTAAGGTGTAAAATTAAGTCACCTATTAGTCAATGGTGTTTACGTTGCAAAATGGTAGATGTCAAAAGGACAGATTACATATTTGGACAATTTATAAACACAAAAGTTCAATAGTACATAAGCCCCTGTAAATGCAAAAAGAAATAAAAAGAAATAACAAGTTGCCTATATACATGATACCATGGTGGGAAGACAAAACAAAAAACAACACTAGCAATGTTTTAGTCAGGCCACTAGGGGCCGTCATGAACAGTATTGCATCACCTTGTCAACCCATCAAAAGAGTGCAGACCTGCAAAGAATTAAGTCAGTTAGAGAAAACATTTCAATTCAAATTCCACATTTAGTCCAAAGGGAGTTAATGTCCTAAGAAAATGAATATAATAATTTTCTCTCTGAGATAATAGAAGTTCAAGATTGCCACCCCGTCTAGGCAGAGAAACCTTCTCAATGCCTATATATTTTAATGCAGAAACCGAATGGCCCGCTTCCACAAAGTGCGCTGCAACAGGATAGCTAAGGTTTTTGCAGCGAATCGTACTACGATGCTCTGCAATACGTACTTTTAACTCCCTGCTGGTTTTTCCCACATACGACTTTCCACAGGGGCATGTAATCAGATAGATGACAGACTTAGCGTTACATGTGATAATGCCCTTAATTGGAATAGTTTTACCTGTATGTGGATGTTTGTATGTAGTACATTTATAAGTATAATTGCATTGCGCACAAGAGCCACATTTACGGTTGCCATCCGGGATAGGAGCTAAGACAGACTTAGGAGGGGAGGTCAATGGTGAAAGATCAGAATGAACCAACATGTCCCTTAAGTTTTTGCCACGTTTGTACACTATCCGTGGTTGATTCTGAAATGCATCACCAAGATTAGTGTCTGATTTTAATATATACCAGTGTCGGTTAATAATACTCTTCAATTGCTCAGAACATTTGGAATAGCAGGTCGAGAAAATAATGGTGGGTTCTTCTTTTTTCTCTTGTCTGAAACGCAATAAATCCGACCTAGATCTGTTTTTAATTTTGTCATTGGCAAAAGTGATTTGAGATGACTTATATCCACGCGCCCGAAACTTGGATTCCATCACACTCATGTTGCGTTCGTAATCGACCTCCCTACTGCAGATGCGTTTAACTCTGCAGAATTGACTAAAAGGGAGGCTGTTCTTAAGTGGAAGAGGATGACAAGAGTCGGCTCTTAAAAGACTGTTGCGTGCAGTTGGTTTGGTATATAGATCTGAATAAAGTATATTGTTCTCCCGTATGACCCACACATCTAAAAAACTAATGCGAGTCATATCGAAGTCCATGGAAAATGATAAATATTCCGTGCAATTATTCAAATAAGTAAAAAATTCTTGTAAATCACTAATGCTTCCACGCCACAGGACCAGTATGTCATCTATGAAGCGCTTAAACAGTGCAATATGTGGTGTAAACCTTTTGTTCTCATATATGTATTTCTCTTCAAAAAACCTCATATATATGTTGGCAAAAGATGGAGCAAAAGGACTGCCCATAGCTACACCTCGCTTCTGTAAAAACCACGCATCTTGAAAAAGAAAATAGTTGCATGTCAAAATTAATTTAACCAGTTCAAGTATGCAGTTTGTAGACGGGTGTGAAGGGTTTTCACGTTTTGAAAGAAAATATTCTAAAGCTTCCAAACCTCCGTCATGTGGTATAGAGGTGTAAAGAGCGTTCACATCCAGCGTTACAAGGATCATTTCATCCTCAGGAAGAGGGTTAATAATGTCAATAACTGACAATAGATGGCCAGTGTCCTTAATGAATGACGGTGCGGCCTCGGCTAAAGGGCGAATAAAATGATCAACAAATACAGACATTGAGGATGTCAGAGAACCTATGCCAGCCACGATCGGACGACCAGGGGGCTGTTGGAGATTCTTATGAATTTTAGGAAGAGTGTAAAAGGTCGGAATGACTGGGTTGTCCACTCTTAAAAATTGCATCTCTTTTTTAGTTATATCACCCATATGAACAAATTCATCAAGAGTTCCATAAATTAAATTTTGGAACGACCGAGTGGGGTCACCAGGTAACTTTTCGTAAAACAAATCGATAGTTAATTGCCTTTCACATTCATTCACATAGTCAGATCGATTTAAAACCACAATGGCTCCTCCTTTATCAGCAGGTTTAATTATGATATATGTATCAGATTGTAAATCTTTTAGTGCTTTTTTCTCATCAGCTGATAGATTACTATGAGTATTAAATGTGTGTTTAATTTTCATCAACTCAGTAGCATCTTGATCAACTAATCTACAGAAAGTCTCAATCGACGCACTGCGGTGAGCTGGAGGCATAAAGTCACTTTTTGGCCGAAAGAGGGTCTGTGTGTGTTGGTTGGATTGCTCAGGTGTATTAAAATCCAACTGAGAAACTGACTGTGTGGTGGCAAAAAACTCGCGTAGCCTAATGCTACGAAAAAATTTGAACAAATCAACCTTTACATCAAAATCGTTTGGCTGTGTCGTGGGAACAAATGATAATCCCTTATTAAGAACAGAAAGATGTGAGGCATTGAGTGTCTTACTGGAGAGATTGAAGACCATTTTGTCCTCAGTATTGGTTAAATCCGTGTGCTCTGCGCACGGGCACGCGTCCACCGTGTCTCTCCGGTGTTTCCTCTTGGTCCCGCGTCTAGTACGGCCTTTGGGAGCCCTCGCCCCCGCCCCCGGCCTCGTCCGCGCCCTCGTTGTTGTTGCGCTGTGGTACGCGGTCCGCTGGTTAAAACAATGGAACTTGATGCGGAGGACACGTCAGATAAGTTGTCGAACGTGGAGTGGAGTTCGCCTCTAGGGCGCACCTTCCATGAAGACCGTGGGCGTGATCTTCGTTCAGGGTTCCTCCAGTAGTAGACATTACCTTCAGCCACATCCTTCTTATCTCTATTAAATTTCTTGATTTTAATGTCTTTGATTTCACTGGAAAGTTTTTTCATTTGTTCCTCGTGATTCTTTAGAATATCGTTACGTTCAGTTTCATTCTGAATACTCTCACTGAGTGATTTGGTTTTGTCTGCGATGGCAAGGTCAATCACCGCCAGGTCTTGTCTCAGGTTATCAATTAACAGAGTCATTAAGTCAAATGAACACTTATTGAGAATAGCGCACCAGCGGTCACAGAATTCAGCCGTCTTATTTCCCAACATCGGTTCTTTTTGCCATCTTAATCCACGGGGTATCACCCCTTGCCTCACGTAATCACTTAAAGTCACTATGTGTAAATAGGTTTTAGTTCTTCGTATGGTCAGATTAAACAGCTCGGAACCTGTCTCAATGTGCTCAACAGTACCTGACGGTGGAAACAAAGAGTCTGTAACTAAGATGTTTTCAATGTCTTTTTGACTATATGCAAACGTTTGCGGTTGAGTTTGCTGATGACCTGTGAAAGTAGCGTCTGAGTCGGATTGCGTTGCAGGCATCTTAGTGGACAATCCTGGGTGCCGTCGGTTGGAATAGAATCTATTTTTGAAGAAGGATAGCCAACGCACACCAGAAGTTACGAGGTGCAGGTAATGGGTAGTAGTTGAGTTTGAAGCGAAGGATACCGCACACTCTTGTCCTGCTGCCAAGTTTTTATTCAGACAACGTTTCGGCCTGTATGGCCTTTCTCAAGTCTTACACAAACAGAGTGAAGATACCCCTTATAAATCGTCCCCCAGTCAGTGATTGGTTGACAACAACCAGTTCATTAGTCCTACGACACCTACCAGTTAAGGTGTAAAATTAAGTCACCTATTAGTCAATGGTGTTTACGTTGCAAAATGGTAGATGTCAAAAGGACAGATTACATATTTGGACAATTTATAAACACAAAAGTTCAATAGTACATAAGCCCCTGTAAATGCAAAAAGAAATAAAAAGAAATAACAAGTTGCCTATATACATGATACCATGGTGGGAAGACAAAACAAAAAACAACACTAGCAATGTTTTAGTCAGGCCACTAGGGGCCGTCATGAACAGTATTGCATCACCTTGTCAACCCATCAAAAGAGTGCAGACCTGCAAAGAATTAAGTCAGTTAGAGAAAACATCAAAAGGTCAGCTTTATCTGTGGGGATTTTAACATAGATCTATTAAATCCTAATAAACACCAAAAGGTAGATGAATTCACAGAAGCAATGTATAGCATGAGTCTACATCCTGCAATTACAAAACCTACCAGAATAACATCTCACGCTGCCACTCTGATAGACAATATCTTCACTAACAATATGGATAACAACTCTGTGAGTGGATTATTATTGAATGACATTAGTGATCACCTGTCTGTCTTTATAATATATGACTGTAATTATCAAAAGAAGGAGTCTAATGAAATCATATACAGGAGAGTGAGAAGTGAAGAATCAATATCTGCATTTAGAAATGATTTACTGAATTATAATTGGAGTGATATATTTAAAGAAACTAATGTAAATAAAGCATATGATTTATTTTTAGATGTACACATAACTTTAAATGACAGAAATTGCCCATCAAAACAATATAGTAACAAGAAGAATTTTCCAGAAAACCCATGGATGTCCAAAGGACTGCAAAAAGCTTGTAAAAAAAGAACTCTCTATACAGGAAATTTATTAAACACAGAACGAAAGAGGCAGAGCTAAAATATAAAAACAAACTAGTTAGTATAATAAGGACATGTAAAAGGGATTATTATACCAAAATATTAGAGAATAACAAAAACAACATTAAAGGAATATGGAATACATTAAATGGAATTATTAGGAATAAACAAATCAAACCAAACTATCCAGAACTTTTTACTGATAACGACACAGCGATTACCAACATGAATGAGGCGGTTGAAGGATTTAAAAACTTTTTTGTGAATGTGGGTCCAAAACTGGCTATTGAAATAAATAATACTGGAAATAAATACATTATTGAGGACCACGGAGAAAGAAATCCAAACTCTATCCTGTTGGGAACAATAGAAAAAAATGAAATTATGAAAATAGTTAATGGATGTAAAAATAAAACTTCCACAGATTGGAATGACATTGACATGAGTTTGATAAAGAAAACAATTGAAGAAATGATAGATCCACTAACTCATATATGCAATTTATTATTCCAAGCCGGTACATTCCCAGATAAAATGAAAATTGCCAAGGTTATCCCAGTATACAAAGCAAATGATAAACATCTTTATACTAATTATCGGCCGATATCACTCCTTTCCCAATTCTCAAAAATACTTGAAAAACTTTTTGCTGCAAGGTTGGACAATTTTATTGAACAAAACAATTTATTAATGGACAGTCAGTATGGGCTCAGATCAGCCAGATCAACCTCAATGGCTTTAATGGAGTTGGTTGAGGAATTAACGAATTGTATCGAAAATAAAAAATATGCCGTGGGAATATTTATTGATCTTAAAAAAGCATTTGATACAATAGACCATGAAATTCTACTTGAAAAAATGGAGTGGTATGGTATCAGAGGTTTAGCTTTTGACTGGTTGAAAAGTTATATTGTAAATAGGCAACAATTTGTGCAGATGGGCCAACACAAATCAAAGTGCCTCAATATTACTTGTGGGGTCCCACAGGGCTCAGTACTGGGTCCCAAATTGTTTATTTTATATATCAATGACATTTGCAAAGTATCAGATTTGCTAAAATTTGTTGTTTTTGCTGATGATCCAAATATATTTTGTTCTGGAATGGATTTAAATCAGTTATTAGGGGTGGTCACAAAAGAAATGGGTAAAATTAAATACTGGTTTGAAAAAAACAAATTGTCCTTAAACTTGAACAAAACAAAATACATGTTGTTTGGTAAGCGTAGAATAAATGCAGAGGTACAAATCAAAATTAATAAGGAAATTATAGAAAGGGTCTATGAATATAAGTTTCTGGGTGTTGTATTAGACCATAAGCTCTGTTGGAAATCTCATGTTAAATATCTGTGCTCCAAGATCTGTAAAAGTGTTGGGATATTATGGAAAACTAGACATATGCTAAACCAAAAAACACTGTCCATGCTGTATAACACCCTAATTCTACCATATCTCAGCTACTGTGTGGAAGTCTGGGGTAATACTTACAGGAGCAACTTACAAAAAATATGCACACTGCAAAAAAGGGCGATAAGGTTAATGAATCGAACACACAAATGTACTGTTTTTAAAATCAAACATTCTGAAATTCATGGATCTAATAAAATTTAAAACTCTACAAATCATATTTAAAGCAAGACACAATCTACTCCCAAGAAACATTCAAAAATGATTCAGTGACAGAGGGGCGAGATATGAGCTAAGAGGGAAATTAAATCTGAAACAAGCTTGTGTCTGCACGACACAAAAAAGCATGTGCATATCAGTTTGTGGGGTGATCCTGTGGAATAGCCTTGATGATGACATTAGGCAAAGCAATAATATTACACAGTTTAAAAGCAAATATAAGAAATTAATCATGGACAAATATAGAGACGAGGCGGAGCTCAAAAAAGAGAAAAGATAATCATGATTTAATGATGTGGGGAAGGTTGCAATTGCAATGATGAAGATATCTTGGTGAGTATTACTTCGGGTCTAAAATTACGATTTTTAAGTATACTGTTACTGTAATGATGGGGTAGGACTTGATAAGCATTCTTGCTTCTTCCTGCTCCTTCTCGAACGTATTACAAATTTTCAGTCTTCTGATGAATACCAAGTGATGTATTGTATTATATTTTGTGTTATTTACATTATTTTTTATCTTTTATGTACTGTAGATTATCTTCTGTTTTTGCTGTTGTTGTTCGAGATAAATAAACTTAAAAAAAAAAAAAAGAGCTCCCATGCAGGAGCTCTTTTAAACAACTGCATTTTGCACTCTAAGGGTTAGAGGGCGTCTACAGTCGATTCCCATTGTTTTTGTTTATTGACCAATCAGCGAGCCACACCTGTGCAAACGAACCGAAATAGAAGGATTGTCTCCACATGTTCACTAAACATTGGTTTATATGAATGAAATTGGTCATGCGACAATGCAAGATGTTAACAAAAGCAAGTGATTTATTTGTAAACACTGGACATTCAACGTCCCATCTGAGAAAACGACTTTAGATGCCCTTTAAGTAGAATCCAGGCATCCCAATGTGTCTGATGGTCATGGCAAACTGCTTCTCCGCTTCCACCAGTCAGCTCAATGTGAACTAGAGTGTGTCGGTCAGAGTTAGGGCCCCATTTCTCACAAAGCCCAAGAAACACTGCCAGACTGAAAACAAAGTCTGACCGTTCTCCGTTTTCGCATTTGAGGTTGCCTAGCAAGGAAGTTGGTATGTGTTTATCTGAAACATAAACACACGCACATCACTACCTAATTATTGTTTATTTGCTCTCAACCGCTTGAGGGAAACATGTAGAAACATTAGCAAATTTTCACAAGATTCGCTTCAAATTTAAATGGAAACATAGGTAGTGACTGCTGTCGAAAATATATCAGCAGCAATGATGACCCTGATGATGGTAATAATAGTCATAATTATAACAAGTCGACATGGTCTACAACATCCCCCGCCAATCGTGTGCTCGATCAAGGCCTTTATGGTCTGAAGCAACACACCAAATTTGGTTACTGTATCTGTAGTAGTTTCTGAGTGAAGCTGTCCCCTTTATCTTGGGCGGACGGACGGACGGACGGAGGTCAAACCTATATTCCCCTCCCACTTCGTGTTAGCGAGTGATAACAATCATCATCAATACACTATCAGCATTCGGTCCGTGCCACTTTCGCGGCCCTTATCCTTGGGGAAAGTGTGTAAGCTTACTGCATCTTCGGTTGTTTTGCCACAAACCCCCACGATGCACCGACCGGGCATTTCAAGTATTGAAGCAATTTTTTTATATATTAAATACTGCGAATACCCACCGCCAAGCTTAGAAAATGTCAGGTGTGTTCCCGAGTTTACGTCATGGCTGCACATGATCTTGCATACTTGTTTTTTCCCCCGACTTTTGGAGGCGGGCCCAAAGAAAAGGCAAAGTGGCTAAAATAGTAAATCCGAAAATGTTTTTTTTTTAATTGTCGAAACGCTGGTCGCAGAACCAATGTGAAAATGTTTATCAAAAGCAGTCCCCAGAACATATATCAAATTAAAATTTTCGGTGGTTGAAGACCTTTAAGGCAACGATGATCGTAGAATCCCCCTCTTACGACGCTTCTTACGTTTGTGGAGTGTTTCCGAAAACCTTCGTAACTTAAGACGCTCTCAGAAATTGTCGTAGATCTACGAGTGCTAAAGACCACTCGAAGAAAACTACGAGCGTCTTAAGACGGAGTCATTGCCAACTATTACATTTTATTTCTGTGAGCGAGTTCTTTTACTATTATCATATTAAATCATGCCCACTGATGCTGTCCGTGAATGAAAGTGATTCGTGGAACCTGAATTGCGATTTTTAAAATATGCATTCACAAAAAATGTGCAACAATTATAGACATACAGTGGCATAGCCAGCGGGCGTGCGAAAACACGTCCCTAATAAACTGCAATTAGTAGTTCTCAATCATTTTCCTTTATTGACGCGTTTTCCAATTATCTGAATTGGCAACCTAAGACACGGTTTCTCTCCATATGCGATCTAACAGCGATTAAATCATGGGCTAAATTCGGCACTGTTGTGAAACAAGAGTAGAGAATTGGGTTGCACAAAACTTCCATTTAAAACAATTATTATTATTAGTCCTGACCTGTTCTCAGTCATTTTCATAATTAACAGAAGGTTCATTCCGAGAGCACTCCACACTTAACAGGTGCTACTTGTTCTCCCCGATTAGGTTAGACGACAATCTGTCATCTGGACGCGTATTTGCGAGAACAGGTCAGGACTAATAATTGTTTTAAACGGAAGTTTTGTGCAACCTAATTCTCTGTTCTTGTTCCGCAAATGTACTGAATTTAGTCAATGATTTAATCGCTGTTAGATCGCATATGGCGAGGACCCGTGTCATTGGTTGCCAAATAAGATAACTGGAAAACGCGTCAATAAAGTCAAGAGATCTTTATCTTTATTGACCCTGGGGGGCGATTTGTAGTGCAGCCAGCGGCATAAAACAACAATTAAAGTACTGCAGTGACACAACAATGCAACAATAAAAGAAAATAATTAATTGCAGTTAAAAAGGGACATTTTCGCACCCCCACTGGCTACGCCACATAATAGCTTTAATAATTACAAAGTATTTAATAGACCAATTTTGAGAGAATATTTGTTTATAGGTGGATTGATGCAGTTGGTGTTAATGCAAGTCAAGTTTTTGTGATGTATACCGTGATTCTTCTTTCTTAATTTAATTGGAATTCGAGGAACAGACATAATCTTTATAGGGTTTGACCTAATCAATGGTTTATCAAAGCTGAATGTCACGAATTTGGATTCAACTCTCGGCAGTCAACTACAATAATTGAAGTCGTAGGCCAGATTTCTCGACAGAAGTGCAGTGCCCTCTGGAGATTGGTGAACACCGTCCCTCCTCAAAAGACCAGGGGCCTCATGTACTATCAATTGCGTGGATTTTATACTTAAATATTACGTACGTTCACAAAAAGTAGCATTTTGTAGAAGGTATTAAATTTATAGCAGGCTACCAATTCAGCTTGCAAATTTTTATGAAAAATCTGAATCAACTTTAATTTGCAAATATGCTAAATTCTATTACTTTTTTGCATTTTTTTCTAAAATCACGTTTCTTTTCATACATCTGACACTCGCAAAAAAAAGTAGCGTACGCATCTTTTCTGTTCGTACACTCTCTTCATACATGAGGCCCCAGGTCTTCGCCGGTTGTCCACGAAACCGATGTTATATTTTGCGCACCACTCGGACAACCAGCGATTGAGCGAGGCTAATCTACTGTACATTTCATCACTACATCGGATCGGGTACGGACCAGAGAAAGTCACAGACCGTGACATCTTTAGAGCTTGGGCGCAGGCCGACTTAAAACTGCTCTTTGTGATCTCCATAGTAATCGGATTGTCGTAATCGAATATCATTTGTACCGGCGTAGATAATAATTTTGGAGAACTTGCGTTTGCCCTGATCGAGTAATTTCAGATTCGCCTCGATATCAGTCACACGTGCGCCAGGAATACAGTTCACTGCGGTCGCCGGTTTAAACATCTCTAACAATGGAATCCCCGATAATAAGTGACTTTTCCGGTACTCGTTCGTCTGGCTCTAATTCTTCGAGGGGAGCAAATTAATTAAACAGTTTAACAGGAGAGGGACTGGATGGCTGCTCAAGTTTCTTTCCCCTACGTTTACCTCGAACTGTTACAAACACATCTCGCTGTGTAGAAGCTGCTGCAGCAGGTAAGGAACGGGAAACGGAAAGAGGACTGACATTAACACTCGTTTCAGGCTGGATTAAGAAAGAATCAATGAACTCCTCATTCGACCTGATGTTCTGCAGCGTTTCAATGCGAACTTCCAGTTGTAAAAGCTTTTCAGCTAAGCTAGCATATGAGATTTCTTGCAAATGAGAGTGCCGCTAAGCGCCGAGGAGTCGTAACAGAACATTACATTCAGAGCACAAGACAGGAAAAGAGGTCGGCGAACAAGGGGAAGCCATCATTTACTAGTTCTTTGGTGAGACTAGGAAGATCTATATTATTAAGAAAGGAGTTAATATCAGCAGAATGTGGTTCATGATCAGAGGCACATAATTTTCTGTAACAGTCCTTGAATGTATGGCTGATATCGTCAGGTTTCAGCTCGGTTGTTCTTAATGACTGGTATAATTGATTTTTCTTAGATTTTTTTTCAGTTGATTTGCCAAAAATGTTCATAATTTGTTATTTTATTCTAAATAGTCAAGTCTGAGTCTTTGGGTTAGGAACTTATGTTTTTTATGTAGAATACTATTCAGGAGGACTGTTTTCTGAGTGATCTCTTCCTGAATTTCTTCTGTAGGATTGTTAAAATAGAGTACAGGCCAAAAGTTTGGACACACCTTCTCATTCAATGCATTTCCTTTATTTTCACGACTATTTTCATTGTAGATTAAGGCATCAAAACTATGAATGAGCACATGTGGAATTATGTACTTAACAAAAAGTGTGAAATACCTGTAACTGAAAACATGTCTTATTTTCTAGTTTTTTCAATGTAGCTTGCTCTGATTACTGCTTTGCATTCTCTTGATGAGCTTCAAGAGGTAGTCACCTGAAATGGTTTTCACTTCACAGGTGTGCCTTGTCAGGGTTAATTAGTGGAATTTCTTGCCTCATCAATGGGGTTGGGGCCATCAGTTGTCTTGTGCAGAAGTCAGGTTCCACATGTGTTCATTCATAGTTTTGATGCCTTCAGTGAGAATTTACAATGTAAGGAAACGCATTGAATGAGAAGGTGTGTCCAAACTTCTGGCCTGTAATGTACTTATCATTGAGTTCTTTGAATTGTTGTTACAGGTTTTTCTCAAGTTCCTTTTCCTTTTTTTCCCTGTATGATAAGTAAGATATAATTTTTGTCTCTCAGTACTACTTTAACCGTCTCCCAGAGTATTGAGGGTGGAATATCAGGGGAGTCATTCAATTCCATGAAGGACGCCCACTCTTGTGAAGAATTGATCAAAATCAGGATCTGTAAGCGGAGATGTAATAAAGCACCATCTACTGATGGGTTGTTTGAATTCTTCCATGTTGAGGGTAAAAGATCCAGGGGCGTGGTCACCACTGATGATTGGGTGGATTGTGCAGTCGGCAATGTCCGATATAATGGAGTTGCTGGTGAGAAAAAAGTCCATGCGTGAAAACGAATGATGAGGAGGGGAGAAGAATGTATATTCTCTGTTTAAAGGGGACCTATTTTGCAATATTTACGAGGTTATATTTTGATCTTGGACTCCCCTAGAGTACTCCTGATCGTTCAAAGTCCAAAACAGGGTCCTTATTTAGCTCATACTGCCATCCTCAAAAAATCCCGTTTGTAGTCCATTGTAGTCTCTGCCTGAAATGCCTCGTTGGGGTGGCTCCTCCGCTATGGCCCCCACTCCCCGTGTGCCCACTTTCTTCTGAATGGCCAGCTCTGTGGAGGGCGGATCTAGGCGGGACAAGGCAGCAGAACATAGTTTTCCGGGTCCACCTCCCCAGAGTGAAACTGAGACACGTCTGCCATCTGAGAAGGAATTGTTATGTATGAGCATTTTATGTACAGCTTTGTATATCATTTGTAAATGGAGATTTGTTACATGCTGTTTTTGCTGCCTTGCAGGTCAGCTATTTATTTTGTTCATTTGGCACCCTCTGGTGGTGTGTCTGTAGCAAAACATAATCTGATGTAATATCTCTTCTTTGAAATAGACTAGTGCTTTCTGAAAGCTTCTGGCACCTTCCCGCCTGGAGGGGGCGGGATTACCCAGGAATCCAGTAGATCTTTCCCGAATGTTGCAAGTCTATATAAATGCTATGATTTTAGTCAGAGCAGAGTTTTTGTTTCGGCAACAGAGTTACATAATGGCATTAGAGTGTTATTAGAGGATTGAACAGTGGATTATTTGTTGTAGTTTTTTTGTGAAGAATAAATTTGTCTAAGTTTTCATTGCTGGTTTTCTTTGTTGTGTTTTTTATAGTAATAACAGCATCAACAGGCAAATTCCGCAATCAAATGCAGTACATGTGTATAGATCTAATGAAATTAACTTGTTCTAATAAACGCAACGGCGAAAGTGGAGGATGCAGTGCGAAAGTCTGGCAGCTCAAGCTTGAATTTGCTGACTACCTACGGCTACTATGGTGAGTACACCAGTGTTTTTACTGTATAGCTGTACTGTATAGGATTGAGGGAAAGCTAGAATCCACCCCATAGAGACACATTTGTAGGACGGGTCGACATTACCCAAGTGTAGACCGGAGACCATGGAAATCCGGTGGGTCTGAGTTTAGAGGGAAACATAGACAGTCAGGAGCAGCAAAAAGTTAACCAACAGCTTATGGACTGCTTCGGTGTGTATTATAAGCACCTGCTGGTTCTTGTGCATAACTGTGGTGTGTCATTAGCGTGGAGTAACGAACAGCTTCTGTGCTAGTATATCACGAAGGGGCGAAAGCTCCAGGCTAAACGGCCTTTTTGGAAATTGCCTGTGGTTTACTTACTACGTCGGAATGAACAGCGTTTGCTCGCTGAAAATGGGTGCGATAAGCCCCTTTCACACCGGACGCGAAGATTTTTTTGTGCGACAGACGGAATGTATGGAGAGGGAAAAGAAGTACCCTTTGTCAGTAAAAATTCTATTCACTTTTAAGCTCCGACTTCGTGTTTAATTTTCTACCTGAATACACAACATTTTGCTGACGAGGATGGCCGCATCAGCGATACCTGCTCCTGCTTTATTTTTGCTGTTCCCAGGCCAGCCTTCATTACCTTATGAGCTGTGGAAGCAAATATTTCAGATCTATTTAATTGCCATACATGCGATGGGATTGACTGGCCGGAGGCTAGAAAACGCGTCGTTTTCGCGTGCGTTCGTCACCGAAGGGCAAAGGATTTACTTCACCTTACCGGACACAGGTACACCTTTAAAGCAGGCTTTTATAGCATTACAGGCTCACTTTAAACCGACTGTTAACGCGGTTGTTGAACGGCATAAATTCCGATTATGAGCTCAAAGAGCGGATGAGTCAGTTAAGGACTTCATTGCTGCATTGCGTGAATTGAGTTTGAATTGTGGGTTCGGAGACAAAACTGATGAAATGATACGGGACCATTTAGTGGAAAAAGCAGCATCTGACCACATACGAGAGAGGCTTTTGCTCCAGCCTAATCTCACCTTGTTAGATGCTGCCCTGTTAGCTACACAGACAGAGACAGCCGTGCAACATGCACAAACATTAGCTGCTGCAATGCCAGTGCAACAGATTTCGCCCACTAAACAGACTTTCCCTGTATCGTAAAATGCTGCGTGCGGCCTTCGTTCTAAGGGAAACTGCTTCCGGTGCGGTGCAGATTAACAAAAGGCCAATGTTGTCATATGGCGAGGGAAAAGTGCAAAAATTGCAGCAAGATTGGACATTTTGCGCGGGTTTGCCACTCTGTTAAAAACGTGCAAGAAGTGGAAGAAGTTCCAGAAGTAGAGATACCGGAGATTGTGCATGTTCTTGAGCTGAATGGGGGATTAATGAATAATAACATAAATGCACTGTGACCATAGCAACTGATGGAGCGTCACTGAACTTCCCCATTGAACTGATTGTGGATACAGGTTCACCGGTGTCAATACTGCCAAATAATATTTAACCAACAATACTTCAGCTCCACTGCAGCCACCAAAGGTTCAGCTGGTTATTTATTCCAGGGCTCATTTGCCTGTACATGGTTACCTGCCATTTCATGTCCAACATGACAAACTGCATGGTACGCACATTTTGTACCAAATTACTCCACAGAGGTTGAGCCAATGAGAGCATGCTTAAGGTCAGAGGGTGAATTTAGATGGACTGACAGAGCACAGGAAAGCTTCCAGAGACTCAGACACCTTATTGTGAATAGTTTCGCCGTGGCTATGTTTGACCCTGCCCTACCTACTCTAATCAAGTGTGATGCCTCTGATTACGGAATAGGGTCTGTAGTGACGCAAATTCACCCTGATGGTTCTGAACGTACAGTCGCGTTTGCATCGCGTGCACTCTCTGTGGCAGAAAGAAAGTATGCTGTTGTGGAGAAAGATGCCCTTGCCTGCGTGTGGGCTGTTGAACGGTGGCGCACTTTCTTGTGGGGTCGTTGTTCCACACTACACACTGACCACCAGGCTCTGACTACGCTCCTGGCAACAAAAGGAATGGGGTGCGCTGGGATGCGGATCGCAAGGTGGCCTGCGCGCCTACTTTGTTTTAATCATGATCTTCAGTACAAACCAGGGTCTGAGAACACAACAGCAGACTGTCTCTCATGCCTGCCCCTACCATCCAGTGATGTTTCAGAGGCCGTAACTGAACCTGAATTAGTCGCGCTACTCACCACTGAGCAGTGTGCAGTGTCAGTGGATGAGTTTTCTGTGGTGCGTGCTACCTGCCCTGAACTCTGTGCCTGACGCAGGCAACTGGAAGCTGGCTGACCGTCAAACAAGAAAAATGTGCCACCTAAGATGGCCCCATACTTTTCTGTTTGGGATGAACTTGCTATGCAGGACCACCTGTTTTACAAGGGGTCACACCGTTTGCTCGTGCCCATATCATTGCGTGCTGCAGTGACATCAAAGGCACATGACGGCCAACAAGGCATTGTTCAAACCAAGCAGCGCCTTCGTGATCTCTATTGGTGGCCGGGAATGGACACTCTAGTTCAGTCAAAAATTTCTGCTTGCCAGCTCTGCCAGAGTCATGACACAAGTGCAAAAACTCATTCTACTCCTCTCCGGCCTCAACCATCTGCACCATGGGAGAAATTGGGACTGGACATTGTGGGGCCGTTCAAGTCTGGAACCTGGGACTGCTGGTATGCTCTCACCCTTGTTGATTATTACAGCAAGTAGCCTGAAGTGGCTTTCAACGTTACAGCAGAAACAGTCATTACTTTCTTATCTAGTGTGTTTAGCTGGTTCGGAAATCCTTTGGAGCTAGTGACTGACAATGGCGTACAATTCACTTCCTCCGCTTTCAATGACTTTCTCAGAGGCAGAGACATTAAGCACAGCCACATCTCCCTTTATTGTCCCCAAGCTAACGGTGCAGTGGAACGGATTAATCGCGTTCTCAAGGACTGTGTGCAGCCAGCTATCCTGGAAGGTAAACCATGGAAACCATATGTCACTAACTTTCTACTTTCAGTATTGCCCTACACCACGTGCCACCACTGGTGTTGCACCGAGCAAACTTTTGTTCAGCCGTCACTTGAGGACGAAACTGCACGTGTTACCTACGCGAGTATCAACGTGGACCAATGACTCTGTAGGTAACCGGGTAACTGCACACCAACATCAAGTTTAAGTGTACACTGACACCAAGCGAGCAGCAAAAGCATCAAATCTGTCTGTGGGAGACAGCATGCGAGTGAGGCTTCCCACTCACGTGAAAAAAGGGGGTTCTAAGTTCAGTGCGCCTCGAACCGTGCTTTAAAGAGAGGGACTGGACATTTACATCTTGGATGACGGGAAAATGTGGAATGCCTCCCCTCTTTCCCTCTGCACGGGGCAAAATCAAGCTGTAACAGGTGCCCCTGGTCCATCAGATGAAGCTGCCTCAGTGGGCCAAGGAATGGTCAGAGAGTGTGGCTTAAGGACTTTGTCCAGTAATATAGTCAGGCATATGGCTGCTTTTGTTATTGTTCATGACTGCTACTGGTTGGGGTTGTTTGTTTTGTATGTCATGTAACAGTATCAAGTAATGGAATGCGCCACAATACTGAGGTTATTGTATTCAGTGTACTGTGAAATGCCATGAATAGAGTTACATTTACAGGGATTGAAAATAAATGTTTTTTTGCTTGATATGGGTCATTCAGAAATGTTGCTTAAACTACCCAGGTGTCCTTATTTTCACCAAAAAGGGTAAATGTTATATACTCACTTGTTCAAGTGATATACACCTGACTGTAGAGGTCGCTAAAAGGATACTGTATATAGGGAATGTATGGAGAGGAAGAAGTACCCTTTGTCAGTAAAAGTTCTGTTCACTTTTAAGCTCCGACTTTGTGTTTAATTTTCTACCTGAATGCACAACAATTTGCTTTTCTGTCTCCTCCGTCGCGACTGCCCTATTTCTCAGGCTGTTTAATTAGCGCTGAGATATATTGTTCTTGAGCAGCTGAAATGAACACTCATATTATTATTACAAGCAATGTTCCTTTTTTGCGGTGATGAGGGGAATCGATCCGTTGATCTGTCGATCACTTTGCCGTACTCACCACCGATTACGCCACAAAGTTAGAGTAGTACATTGAGTAGTAAAGATGTGTTTCTCACTGATTACTTTCCACAGGTCATTAAATGAAGTCATAACAACTTGCATCCATAATATGAAAAATAATGTACTGGACTTATAGTATTATAGTTTTGGGGAAATAAAAACAGTTAAGAATTATGTTAACATGCAATTTTGTGTTTTAATGGAATCATAGTCGTCTGTTTTTTGTTTGTTTGTTTGTTTGAAAGTGGTGACTCGCCTTTCAGGGTGGTTAATTGGGGGAAAGAGATTGGCTATCTTCGGTGCGAACAAGAGAAGCAGTTTTGCTAATGGCATTGCGGTGGGGCGGATATGAGAAATACTTCCCCAAAAAGCAATTTCATTTTATAATCTGCTCCAGTCTTTGAACTTTCGCGCTGAAGCACTGCGGGACGAATAGCATCTTTATTAGTTATAAACCTTAAAAATCTCGCAAAATTCGATTGCTGTAATACCTTGGGCCACATGTAATTACTCTTAAGCGCGTTTCACATGAGTATCCTCTGTGCCATCCTTTTCACATGCAAAATTATGGTCCTTGGTCCCCCCAGGGTATATTTGATTGTGAATCAATCTTGACTGAGACAGTAAACGAAACGTCTGCCCGACGTGCAGATAATGTTGGCAATTTGTGAAATTCACATTCTACAGTCTTTATCGCTGTTTAACTTCATGAACTTCCCTATAGTCCTGTCCGTACATAATAAAGAACCCACCACTTCCCCTGACTCAACATATCGAGGGCTGAATGCAATAAACAGTGAAGTCCAATATATAACATCTGGACATAACTGTTTATTGCTGTCAGCCCTCGATATGTAGGCTACTCTTGAAAATAAATAGGCAGTTGCTATGGGTATGGCTGTTTTCAAATGTATTTCGATGTAGAGAGGTATGACGGTCCCAATTTCAAACCGTGACCTAACCCTGACCCTAAGACTAATCCTAACCCTGACCCCCAACCCCGATCCTAATCCCTTCAAATCCACAGCCATACCAATAAAACTGCCCTATCTCTAGACACTGTGAAATAGAAAACACTCCACACTGTTCCACTGTCCACTGTTATCTCAGATTACACCACGGATATATGGTTCTATATTTGGACGTTGAAAGAAGGTATTTTTAGGACGTCTATTGATGTAGGTGCAGGAAATAGATCCTTTTCACAGTTTCCATTTTACATGTCAATGCTGGGCAAGCACTGATGTAGTTAGGCTAATAAAAGTGATTATGGTTCCATTGCATATAGCCTTAGTGTGTTACAATCATTCCAATAAGACAGCAACCACAACATAAGAGCCATATGACTCCGAAACACCTGGGTGGAATGAGACCATAATTATTACACCTGTGCTTGATGCATGACATGTCAAAATGGCCTCTGTGAAAAAGGTCTGACAAGAGTGTACAATTAATGGGCAAGAATTGGAGAGCGCGCATGGAGTGACTATTATAAATTGCTGACATGATCTGCACGTCGGGCGGACATCTCATGTTTGCTGGGTTAATAATAATAATAATAATAATCATCATCATCATCAATAACAACCTCTGTGCTCTTGTTGCAGTTCTTGCTAATTATTGTTTAGTTACTTGTCTGACCTTTTTCACAAAGGCCATTTTGTCATGCCAAAGCAGCAAGCACAGGTGAAAAAAAAAATTATAGTCTCATTCCATTTAGGTTTTTTCGGGACCATACTGCCCTTGCGCTCTGGTTCCTGTCTCACTAGAATAGTTGTAGCACACCAATATGGAATCGATCCATGATCAATCTTATTTGCCAATCACAGATTTGCTTGCCTTGCCTTGTCTTGTAAAATGGCAACTGTGAAAACGACTTATCTGAGTTAACACTGCAGGGTTTTTTATTTTGATGAGAATATACGTTGAGCTACAGGAAGTGGTGGGTTCTGTATTGTAGAGACAGGAATATGGGGATGTTCATGCTCTTAAACAGCGATACAAACTGCTGAATGCGATTTAAAAAATTGCCGACAATATATGCACGTCAGGCAGACGATCTTCTGACATTCAGTCTAAGGTTCAATCTTGATCCTTATTTGTGCGTCGCATTAACAAACAGAAATGGTCCTGGACCGACCAACACGATAAAGACATAATCTGCATGTCTTGCTGGGTAGCTAATCTGTCGCACGAAAAATTCCTTTCGTGTCCGTTGTGAAAGCGGCTTGACGTGCCCATAACGTGTTTATTCGCATCTTTGCATTGACTTTGAATGTAATCTGTCCCGCGAAAAATTTGTTTCGCGTCAAATGTGAAAGCAGCTTTATGGACAGTATGCGGCAGCAAGAGAGAGCTCTGGTTGTTATGAACATAATACAGGTTTTACAGATGCAAGTTCCGTTAGCGCGGATAACTTGCTTACGTGGAGCCAGCGATTCGATCACTTCTACAGGAAAGAATTACCTATTTAATCTCCACCTTTTTCGGCTTTTTATTAGCTACAACAACATCTAAAGGGGGATGAAATTATCTCACGGTAGTGCAGAGAAATCATTTGTTATACCAGACACGGTAGAGCTTCTGCGTTTTGCATTGCTTTCACAGTAGCCCAAACATTTGTGAAGTTTCCAGCTGATCCCGGGGATGGATTAGTGAAGTGATCACTAGCAGCCGTAAACAAACCCAAACATGTATCCCAAGCTCTGTAAAGACTACGTCTCGTCTAACTGCAGCCTTTTCAGCCCAACTTTGTGGATGCATACAGCACCTCTCCGGTTAGCTTCAATTGTAGTGGCTGCAATAGGGCGATGTTATGATGAAACTGCCACACTGATGTTTACCGAAGTAACACAAGCATACCGATCAGAATTATTGCGTATAAGTTAACAAAGAGCATTTTTAATTAGCACGGCACGTGAACTAACATGCAGTAGCTGGTAACTGAGTGGTCATAACCACAGAGACAAACCCTTGCAATACAGGTTTTACAGACAGCAAGTTCCGTTACCGTGGACAGTTGTACCAAGCATTCCAAATAAACAAGTATAGAGAGTTAGCTTCAAATGAGGTTTATGTTCACACACCTTCTGTAGACTTTCCCCTGGTATCACTCTTGCATATTTAGGACACAAACATTAGCAACAGTAACTTGGCTACGTTAGCCGCAGTGCTACAGTCACAATCAACTGGCTATCACGTCAGGTTGGCTTATGCAATATAAGCAACTTGCAGCTTCTGTGTCTGTGAGCCACGGATAGTCGCGACCAACCCAGGATTTATTATCAGATATTTTAGAAAGCCTGCGCTTGAGGCCAGTTGTTAGTGCTAACTATCGTTAGCGGTCCTGCTAGACACCCGTAACACGTTAGCTTTACTTACATTATTTGCCATTACATCGTTACTTACAGCTTTTGGCTCCGAGCGCTTGATCGATGCAACTGCTTCAGGTTTGAGAGGCAGCAGAAACGCTTATCCAGTGTCAAATTATCCTTTATTGACAAAGCTGGAATAGAAATAAGTGCTTTTCTTCACGTCCAAGAGTAAAATGACAAGCAGCTTTGGTGGAGATATTGACAAAACTGTACCTCAAATAATTTGCGGTTCTTCTTTTGTATTTCCAAAAGTATAGACGCTAGTGAGGTATAGTATGATCTACCGTTGTTAGTGCCTGCTAGAATAGTTTCCGGTGTGGGCAGGTCCAGTGCCGTGGTTGGCTCTGGCCAGGTCTGTATTAATTGGACGGCACAACCTGACGTCAGGTTTTGCCAAAATCTTGTGAAGATATCGGGAGGAGCTGTTCAGAAAGGAAATCACGTTCACAAAATCACGTTCTTGGATTACGGCAAAACCCCTGTATCTTATGTTTAGAAACTTTTCTGAGGTTGAATATGGACAGCCAACATTAAAACATTACAAATATGTATTAAAAGGAGGATCAGCATAATAGGTCCCCTTTCATGGGTTTTTCCAATCGCCAACTATCGCCAAGACCCAAGTCAGTTATATATTGTACTAGTGTTGCTGTGGAGTGCCAGTTCCTGCTTTTACATTTATGGGTTGATCTGTCTAAAGATGGATCAATTACTATGTTGAAGAAGTCACCACCGATTATTACTGTGGAGTGTGGGAGGTCAGCTAAAGAAGTGAAGAGTGAATGGAAAAAGCAGGGTCATCAGTGTTTGGGCCATATATGCTAGCAATAGTAATATTGTTATTATTGATAGAACCATTAATTGTTACAAATCGTCCTCCAGGGTCAGTGATGGTGGTATGATGGAAGCAATGCTGCTGTTATGGATGCAGTATGTGGTCTGACATTGTTTTACTGAAATATGCAAGGCCTTCCCTGAAAGAGACGTTGTCTGGATGGGATCTATGTTGTTGTTGTGAGGTACGATTCAGGAACCACACGCGAGAATCAAAATACCAATCTTCGTAAAAATATTTGTTCCAAGTCGTGACCAAAAAACACAGATTGCAGTACCGGAGGAATAAACAACAGTAGTCAGGCAGGGGTCAAAACCAAAGGATCAGAGTTCTCACATAACATAAGGCAAAAATTCGAAATCCAAAAACATGCAATGGTCATACACCAGGGCATCAGTAGAAGGAATCGTAGTCAATCAGGCAGGGGTTAAAAAATACAAAGTATCAAACAAACAAGGCTAGGCAATCTCGTGATCGTACAGAAGGGAGTTGAAGAAGACACAAATCACAATTGACCCATATGGTTCTCTGCAGAAAAGGAAATGATCTACAATCTGACAAAGTCAGAACCACGGTGAGGACTCTAAACAGACAAAAGGGACGTCACATGCTATGCAGGGAACAGATGAGCTGGATCAGACTAATTAACAAAGGAATGAACAAGAGAAAGTACCTAACCACATGAAATTGGCGAAAGCCGAAACACAGACAGGGATTACACAGACTGCCTATGACAAACCAACGGCTCCGGTTAGGGAGTTCTAAAGTGCACCGAGTGAGAGGCAGAGCAGTGATTAACAAGGTGCAGAAAATCTGCTGAAGCACCGCAAAGTAGAGACTAGAGCAGAGACTAGGGCGAGTGCTGAGAGCTCGTTAGTCAATTAGTAACATGCTGCTATACAATCCCTAGTGCTTGTTAGTAAGTGAGTATTATAAACAATGTTAGTTAGTGTTAGTAATTTATCTAATATAATAAACTGTTAGTATTGTTAGTAGAGAACGAGATTGGAAGGAATGTTTCGAAACCCAGAAACCATGAAATCACCTGAAACTGTGGCACACAAGAAACCTTAAAGTGAAACCTTGACAAAATACACTACCAGGATCACCATCATCAACATCAGGATGCTCAGTAACACATGACAACCGATAACCTCCTGATCCCCAATCAGCAATAAGCAAAATAGCGGCTCAGCATGGGATAATGGTTTACATGGATCAGGAAACAGAGATACTGTCACTCACTGTAGGGCTCTGACTGAGTCTGTGGTGTGACAACCATGCAGAATCTTATAGAAGTGACTACTATTACAACTATGGCAACCATGTGACAACCATGCAGAATTTGATAGATGTATTATATGGATGTATTCCATATTGCTGAAATTGCATCCACGTGTAAGAGCCATGTGTCAAATGTCAGTCATATACATACAGCTCACAAGAATGAAAAACTCTGAGACAAAGTTCAGAAAAGCATTTAAAGTGCCTAATTATGTCAGTTGATGAACAGCACACAGTGTCCTTGAGCAGATCATCATAATAAAGCCTCGCCAAGCTGAGCCACCTGCTTCTGCTTCAGTAAAGAGGCAAGAGATGCTCTTCAGAAGAGGGTGATGAAAGCACAGATCTCTGTTGATTATGCCTGAAGTTGCTTACTTTTTCAGGGATTTATGCAGTCATTAAGGGATAAGGGAATCCTATTGTTTAATGCCAATTCTGAAATCGTTGGGATATTATGGAAAAAGTAAAATAAAATCAAAAGGGTGCTTCCCAAGTTAACATCCATTACACTGAAGATTAGGGTGAAAGGTTGGGTAGAGTGATCATGATTTTTTAAAAGAAGTTTAAAAGACGGTTTTGACTAGCAATCGCAAATGTTTAAGCAGTGGTTGGAAATGGGACTACAACGTCAATCACTGACCTCTGACCTCCTGCTTTATGTTGCCATATAAGGGTGTCATCTGATTTCCTTCTTTGCTGGTTGTACTATGACCGCTACAGAGCATCAGCCACTGGGAGGGGAACTGTACCAGTCAAACTTTCTACAGTTGCTGTTTTCGGAAGAACTGTTTTGCACCGGGCAAATTACCTGTAAGCGATAGATTCAAAGCAATAAAGAGACTTTGGATTAAACGTATGCACTGCTGTTATGCCGTCAAACATAACTTTGATCGCAAGACAGCTAGGGTAGGACATAATTATGGTTATGGCTGTTCGTAGTGCATTTTGGTTTTTCTCTTTTTCTCCTGCTTCTCCATTGCATTTAGGTCATACAGCAATAAAGTGTGTATGGTTAGAATCTGTATAGTTTCTGCTTTTATATGATTTATCACTTATTTGATGGAATAAAGTTATGGATTTGCTTCCATCGTATATGCGAAACATGTACTGCTTGTGTGTTTTTGCTACAAGTTCATTTACTATTGTAACTTGGCATTGGAGGTGTGTTACCTCGGGTAATAATAGTCATCATGATAGCTGGTTATAGTAGTTATAGCTAGTTATTATAGCTATCAAAAATAATTATTTTTGCTAAGTTTCTCCCAGTAAAGTAGGTATACAATGTGACTACATGACTACTCGGTTATTTTGCCCTGCCTTGTGTGGCGTTTGTTGTGAGTGGCTTCAGGGGTGTTTGAACTCAGAGGTCAAAACATACCCAAAATCCAAACGATGAACTGTGGAAGGGGTGTAATAGAACAACCTTATGAGTAAACCACAAAACCACACATAATTGATGGTCCCGTCCTCCTGGATAGGGGCTCTATGCCAACGTGTGGAATTATGCCAGGAATTATCAACAATCTGACATCATTTCTGGTGCTGTGTAACAACCCACTTTGAAAAAATTACACACTACAAGTGTGTTAACATTTGGGACCAACTCAACTCACTTTGAAAAAATTTTTCAAAGTGCGTTAAAATGTTGGTTCACCTCAATGCATTTTCAAAAAAAGAGATTTTTTGTGCGTTAAAAACAATCATCGTGACACCCTTTGAAAAAAGTAATTTAACAAAGATTGGTTAATGGCGGTATTCGCATTTGACATGAATATTCTTTGTAGACAGCCACAGAGCCCCCCGCATGGAATAAACGGTCTGACTTTAGGTCTTACGTCACGTTTTTCAATGAAAGCATTTTTCTTAGCAATTTTTTAGCCTTTTTAAAGCAATTTTTAGCCGACTCTCAGGCATTGTATTTTGTTCCCAGATGCCAGGAAAATGCATAAGTGATATGTAAATTTCCAAATTTTTCAGTTCGAGGACGCCCAGATCCCCCACCAATATTGCCCCCCACATGCAAATCCTGCAATCGCTCCTGCACGCCCACAGGCTATAGAAAATAAATAAATAAATAAAAAATTAGACTAGGCTAACTTTGCCTGATAATCTGATAGTAGGCCCTGTAGCCTACGCCTATACTGAAACGGCATTGAAAGGCCCCAACCCTCTCCAGGTCCAGGTGAAGACGGGGCAAGAGGAACCACTTTTCCTCTGTTTTGTAAGACAGGGTAATCAGTCATATATAGTAAGAAAGAGACTTTGATAAGCTATAACATGAACCGTCAAACATCTACTCTCAAACAAAAGTAAAAAAAGTGAAAATTACGAAAATATGGATATAGACCCAGGGCCTATGTGACAGGTTCCTTTTGTTCGACCCCTCGGGGTAAAGGAACCACCGATTTGGGCAAAAGGGACCAACCAACATTGTCAAAATAATTATATGCACACATTTTACCAAAATTTACGGGAGCTATATCTTTGCCTATACTCTTTAATACATCTGTACGTGTAGGATTAAAATAAGCAGAACACAAGTGGAGGATTCCGCAAATTGGCTTGGCCTTTGGGGGAGGCTGAAAATGGACTATAAGACAAGATCAGCCGACGTCTGAAACAAGGGACATCCCCCAGCGCCCCCCCTCCCAATTTTCATCATAGAATCTTCAAATGGTGCATTTTGGCACTTGTCAGATAGGTCCAGATCTATAGCCATGCAATCGCAACTAGTTGGGCTTTTCAAGGAAAAATGCCTAGAATGTACAGACCCGCTATCGGGTGCTGCAATCACGGAACCTGTTTAAGTCACTGGACTGAATGCCGTTCTATAACCATCGATACTTTATAGCTAACGTCTAAGATATTTTTTACTCAGCGCCATCTATAAAGATGAGACTGGACGTAATCTACTACGTGGCGCTCACGTATAAGGATTCATTTTTACTCCCATTTTCGCTCACGCACACGTTGCTGTCTACAGCAAGACCAGTCTACAGGTGAACAGATTGAGCTAACGTAAGTAAAACATTTTATTGATAGACCTGATTTATTTATAGTAACGGATTATAGGGCTGTGTGTGTGTTGCAGTAGGCCCTGTGCAGCTGATGTCATTTGGATACTAGGCTAACTTAGAGTAGGCCTGCCCTAAACAAAGTGAAAGACACAAATGCCAGTGAGCCGGCGTGACATGTCTCCCGGCCGCCAATGGTATTCTATGGCCTAGGCCAACTAGGCCCTACCCATAAACATTGCCATGCTTTCAGCTCCAAATGCCCTCCAAATGACGTCACTACACATAGGCCCAGTCTATACGGGTTTTAGGCAAATGTTTTTTACGCACTGTAGGACCCTGGCAGGGTTTCATATGGGGAGATGGGGGGAATAAATCCCCAGCATAACTTGGACAAGGCGGGGTATATTCCCCCATAAACATGCAGAGCAACTTCTTTAAATAGTAATTTTTCCCCTGCCCAGGCCCGCTTACAGCAGGCATGGATCCCCCCCCATCAATTAGGCCTATTTCCTGGCGGAAACCCTGCCTGCCCCAACCGCATGGGACTCGTGTCATGGCCTAATCTATGGCTTGATCCAGGTGTGGGGGGGTGGGATTCTTGGCCGAGAAATTGCCATAAATAGAAAAGAATGGACGAAAGAACAAAAAAAAGGGCAATAATAACGGGTCTGCACACAACCAGTCCTCAACGCTCACCGTGGCCAGGTGATAACGGGTTGACACGGGTGCACACACACAACCAGCACTGGCTGGGTGGCAAAATGAGGTGCGCGCGCAGATTTATGACTAATACGACACAAAAACCACCGATTTCCTAAGATATGCACCGATTCTTCACCAGATGATTTTTTGTCTACGACAGAACAAAACAGGTGTTCACATTACGATTTCCTACGACACGACAAGAAAAATTGTTACAAGAGAAAAATTTTCAACATGTTGAAAACCCCATGATTTTCAAGACAAATTTGTGTCGTGTACAGTCGTGTTGGCCAACCTCTCACACATTACGATAACCACTGACAATACAAGAAAATTTGTTCTGTCTTGTCGTATCTCACATATTCTTGTTGTGTCGTTCGAATATCGTGTAGTGTGAGGCAGGCCAAACCTAGACCGAGACGACCGCAATCACAGCCACGATGAGCCCAATTAGGACTGCAACCATAGATTACGATGACCCCGAAAACAACTACCCTATACGACGAGCAGCACGACCCCCGATCCCAACAGAAATGTCACAACATGCATGATCTGGTAATTTTGAGGTTATTTTCAGTCCGTACATTTTGCCTTGAATCGTATGGTGCTAATTTCTGCCAATTTTTCGACTAAAACACCTCGTTATCCCATGAATGGACGCAACCAAGCTTGAATTTCTATCTTTAAAAATTATAATATAGCCGTTCATGACATGAAATGGGTAAAGCCAGTGCCACAAGCGAAATGAAATATTTTCTTGATGTACCTCCTTAACGCACTTTGAAATTTTTTTTAAAGTGCGTTGAGGTGGTCACACATTTTAACGCACTTTAAAAAAATATTTCAAAGTGCATTGAGGTGGACCAACATTTTTACACACTTTGAAAAATTTTTTCAAAGTGTGTTGAGCTGGTCCCAAATGTTAACGCACTTTGAAAAAATAGTGTGTGTAATTTTTTCAAAGTGGGTTGTTACAGTGCTGCCATCTCGGATATCCTTGATTGTAAAATCCAGCTCTTCAAAGTGAAATATCTGTTATGTTTGTATATTTTTCAGAGAAAAAAGGCAATAACTATAAGCAGCGGTCTTGCATTTCTCTTCTTGAAGGCTGATTATTGACCACAACAGTTCCCCTTTAAATGTTAGTATAGGTCATTTTCGGTGCTGGCATTCACGACCTCTCCAGTTGTTTTTCTTTGGGGAACAGCCTCCATTATATGATGCTTCAATTTGTGAATTCAGTTGTTTAAAATTTTTTTGCTTATTTCAAATCTGATGAATGCAAAAATTATTCAGGGAAATTTTAGGCCTAATAATGAATTCTCAAGTTGCAATTATAGAGTCATGTGCAATAGGTCATGTTAAATTGGTGAGCTAAGTGTGTTATTGTTTAATGAATCCGTTGAGATAGAAATACATTCACCCTATACTCAGTGACGAAAGTTTAGCAACACTTGATATAAATGCACAATAAACAAGTTAACAACAATGAAATATGTACTTAATTGTCTTGACCATTACAGGAAACAATTAGACATCCACGAATGCCAGTCACAATTGTGACTCAAATTGATGAGATTTCAGTAAGAATGCATGTGGGAGCGTTGACCAGTTTCCCACAAGACTATTCCTATCCATCAGTAGTGAGTGTGATGCCCACTGGCCTGTTGAACTGAATGGCATTCAATTACGTTGTGATGACGTCACAATGATGTGATCTTCATGTGCCGTCATTTTACTTTGTTTATCGCTGCGAGATCGGTCTTTGATGGTCCCAGTTTGCGCCGTACGAGCCTGAAGATAAGAAATGGTGCTGAGGTGGACATTAAAGTGCTGACCAACTTGTTGCAAGCTCATTCCTGCCCTTAACATGCCAATGGCTTCATTTCTGGCATTTTCAGAAATTCCTCTATGATGCATCATTTGTTTGTGCTTTTCAGTGTTTTTCATTACACAAAGATCATGCCTAAACTCAACCAGGCCCTAAAGGGATTGAGTGACAGGATTCATCTGGGCCATAAATTGTACAAAGTTATATGCAAAGTATGCGTAAATGAACATGTGACCAGAATTCATTGTTACTTTGTATGTTGGTGCGATAAGTTTTGTTTAGGAAGACTATAGTTTGCCATTTCATTTAATGATTTTTTTTTAGCAATGCTTAAAATTTGGGTGTTGCTAAATTGCTGTTGCTGCGTATATATCTTCCGTAATTTCAGTTTTTTTTTTAATTTAATTTTTTTTTATAAATTTGGCATCTCCAATCCCACCCGAATTTGGAATACCCAATTGGGGAACTATGTACAAAGCTTGCTCGTATGCGACCCCCTGCTGCCAACTCAGGATAGTGAGACAGTTCACGGCTCTCCTCCGAGGCACGTGCCTGTCTGCCACTGATTCTTATACACTCATTGGTTGAATCTTCGCAAGTTCAGAACTAGGGCGGAGGATACCTGGACATGAACCAACCCGGAGTCTTCCTGACGAGCGCCCGTCTAGCCAACAGGAGGCGCTGGAGCAACGAACAAAGCTGATATATATATATATATATATATATATATATTATGGCAAGCCAAACAGGAATTATATATTGAACTTTGATATATATACAATGAACTTTGATATATATACAATAAACTTTGATATATACAATGAACTTTGATATATATGGAATGAACTTTGATATATATACAATGAACTTTGATATATATACAATAAACTTTGATATATATGGAATGAACTTTGATATATATACAATGAACTTTGATATATACAATGAACTTTGATATATATGGAATGAACTTTGATATATATATGGAGTGAACGTTGATATAAATACAATGAACTTTGATATATATGGAGTGAACTTTGATATATATGGAGTGAACTTTGATATATATGGAATAAACTTTGATATAAATACAATGACCTTTGATATATATAGAATGAACTTTGATATATATAGAGTGAAGTTCGATATTTATGGAATGAACTTTGATATATATACAATGAACTTTGATATATATGGAGTGAAGTTCGATATTTCTAGAATGAACTTCGATATATATAAAATAAACTTGATATATATGGAGTGAACTTTGATATTTATAGAATGAACTTTGATGTATATGGAATGAACTTTGATATTTATGGAATGAACTTTGATATATATAAAATGAACTTTGATATATTTTGAATGAAAAAAAAAAAGATAATATATTTTGATTGAAAAATTCACACTGCTCGCTCTGTAACTTTCATATAACACCTGAACTTGTGGATGTCAATGACATAGAGGAAAAAATAAACAGTGCAAAGGCCCCTTTCTCGTGGTAAGTTGGCTTTCAAGGTGCACTAGGTTCCTGCAGATTTGTTACAATTTTTTTAAAATTATTATTCTAATTCGACAGTGATCAACAGTGCTATGAAACGCAAGATATTTGACAGATTGTATAGCGTTGTGATGAATGGGGAGTGATTTATATTAATTCGCTCACAACTAAAAAAATATTAATTTGGGAAATTTACATGAAAACGCCAAGTATTAAATTTATATTGAATGAAAATGATTGATATATATACATCGAACTTCGATTTGCTACAAGGCACCACTTTGGTCAGCAATTTGGGGTCTTCTCCCTCAGGAGTAGTTCTTTACAGTCTGTTCGCTACCAGCATTATCAGCGCGGGAAGAGTCTTTTCTTTCGTAACCAAGCGAGGCCAGATTTCGCATTTTCTCATGGATATTCATGACGCAGGCGGGCCACGAATTATTTTTCTCCAAACATTATGTCTATTGCACCTTTTACTTGTCCTCTGATTGGACAATCGTCATTGAAACTTATGAATGGGCAAGGTCATGTGGTAGAGTCCCTGACTTACGGTAGCGTATTGCTGCCATTCCTGAAAAAAAAAAACGGGTCTGTAATCCAAATCACGGCATGAGTAAAAAGTTTCTTGTTATTACAAGATCCTTTTCGTGTAATGACAACATATTTTCACGTTTTAACAGGATATTTTCACGTTCTTTCACCGCGAAAATATCACATTATGACAAGAAACTTTTGGCTCATTCACATGATTTGATTAAGTTCTACTTCTTGCTTGTCTTGAAACATGGCGAGATTACGCTATTATTGAGCACGATGGGCGACACTGTGATTAGTATGCGTACAAGAGGGATTTTAAAATGCTTGGGGCTGTACAGAAGACAGAATGAGCCTGACCCCCTGGAGGTAGCGACGTTTCTGAACATCGGTCAAGCTATCACTAGATCGGAGAACGACGGTTGTACCGTCACAGCTAATAATAAAATGCGCAAATACAGCAGACATCACGTTAGTAACATTACGTGATGTACTTGCTGTCAAATAATCGTCACATGGAAAGATATAATGAGGCTTGTTGAACAAAAATGAATGTGTACTTTGTTCAGAAACATACGCAAGCGAACTTGAATGATTTGCGATTATAATCAATTGTGATTGATTAGTGAAAAAAAAACCATAATAAACAGGAAAGGAAGTTGGTAGTTTGGCCAAGGTGATGGGTGCGATTTTGATGAGGTGCTATCATGCCAGATCAGCACTTACAATTGCTTGTTAGAGTACAAGTGTTTTGACATTAAGCAAATGGGTAAATTAGAGTAGAAAATACTCTTGATATAATGCATGAATTACCATCAAAACTGGTATTTGGTGAAGAGTGGAAATGGAAGTGGGGAACATAAAACTTCCGCAAATCAAACTGTTTGCTGAAAAGAACATTACCATACTTCCTTTTTGATGTAACCGACCAGAAGTAATACAGCGGAGTATATCAAAGTTCATTCTATATATATCAAAGTTTATTTTATATATATATCAACGTTCATTCCATATATATCAAAGTTCATTGTATATATATCAAAGTTCACTCCATATATATATATCAAAGTTCATTCCATATATATCAAAGTTTATTGTATATATATATCAAAGTTTATTGTATATATCAAAGTTCATTGTATATATATCAAAGTTCATTGTATATATCAAAGTTCATTGTATTTATATCAAAGTTCACTTTATATATATCAAAGTTCATTGTATATATATCAAAGTTCACTTTATATATATTAAAGTTCATTGTATATATCGAAGTTCATTGTATTTATATCAAAGTTCACCTTATATATCAAAGTTCATTGTATATATATCAAAGTTCAATGTATAATTCCTGTTTGGCTTGCCATAATATGTATATATATATATATATATATATATATATATATATATATATATATATATATATATATATATTATACCCAAATCCGGCAGTCCCTTCCCAATTTGAAACCCTGTAGTGCCATAGCCAATTGCGCACTACTCTGAAAAAGCTGCCGACCCCTGCCGGTGGGTACGCCGGGGCTCGAACTCGCGACGTGGTGATCACCTCTGCACTGCAGAGCAGTGCTTTAACCGTAATTTCAGTTTTGTAGCAAAATCAGATTATTAGAAACTGAGCAAGACAAACAGCTTTTTCCATTAGAAAGTGATTCTAATTCTGAATCTATGGAATTATATTTGTGCCACAATCCTGAGCGAGCAATTGGACATTTTGAGCGCGGAAAAATATATTTCGCAAGCACAAAAATCTTGTTTAGAGAAAAAAGAAATTTTGTGAGCAAACAAAACCTTCCGATTGAGCGAACAAAATAATTCTGCGCTCAACAAATATTTTTGCATGTTTGCTATGATCAATATAAACGTGCAATATTAACCCCCTTCCCTCAGTTTCACTCTATACCCTCTCGCAAACTCATGTTCTGCACGCTGGCAGACCGCAGCATGCTCGCTCAAAGCATGTCTCTCCCTCTCTCTCAGTCTGACCTCTCTGTGGGCGCTCAGCTTCACCTGCGCGCTCGCTCGAGCTGTGCAGAGTGTTACAAATGTGCCACAATTCTGATTGGCTGCCTCGGTCTCCAATTAAATGCATTATGCCCAACCACCAAAGAATAGGGGGAAAGGTAATGACGAAATTCGTCTGCGACTGGATAATAGTGCTGCCCTTGTTTGGGACGGGTTAAGGTTAATGTTATATCTCTATGTATCTTGAGACATCCGCTGTTGTGTGACTCGTGTCCCTCTTTAGCAACACTGGCTGCTGCTAACTATAGCATTGCACAATGTCTTCTGAACATCAAAACCAAAATGCCACACCGCAGCCACGAGCACCACGTTTTATGGACCTTTATGAAATTTTGTTGGTTAGTCTGTACACATTCGGCTTGCGAACCAAGTTAGCTATCTAGTTAGGTTGCTAGCGTCAGGTCAGCCAACTAATGTCCGGAGAAAAGCAGAAGCTTACAGACATAAAACGTTACTTCCATGATAGCTGGCGAACTTGACAATCTTAAAAAAAGAATAGTTTTGGCACCTTTATCCCAGCTGATTTATTTCAACACCCCTGAAGAAGGAACTTTGCCGATATGTCTGTCGCCATAAACTGAAATAGGCTACACTTGTAACCTGCATATCAAGTCTGATCATCTAATGTTACACATCCACAAGTGAAGTACACGATCATCCTTGATTAATTTTGTGAAAGCAAAGACACGTGTTTTATGCAGTGATTGACATCTCATTCTAATGCTTAAACACTATTAGCAATCAGTTTTACTTGAAATAGCAGAGCAAGTGCAGGTGTGATAAACGATATTAATTAGGGGTAATATTGCATTTTGGTGTAGCTAACAAAACCAGGGTGCTGCTGCCGTTCCCGGTGTTGGTGTTGCTGCGCTGGCTTAATACTGTAGCATGGATGTATATACAGAACGAAAGATAATGTGGTGTCAAATTACAGCAGTTGTGATTGTTTAGCGATATTTGGGGTACTGCTTTAGACAAATAACCTGAAAGCATAATCTAAACCTATGTGGAATACATTTGGAAAAACCTGGAAGTTTATTCTCAAATGAACCAACCGGAAAAATAACCTCTAACGCGGCGAGTGCTTCGAACCACGGGAACGCCGGTGCCAGCGTCGGCTCAGCTCACCAGTATCATCTGGCACTAATGTTCGTGAAATATGCAGAAACAGATCACGGTAATAACACACGATGCGCGGCTGAAGAGGCCCATCAGTCCGGAGCCAGGGAGCCGGCGCCCGGTGGTGCTATGCCGGCCTTCATAGCTGCCAGCGGGGACACGCGCATCAAGGCCCCGCGTTGCGCCACCGAACGCACGCTTTCACGAACATTAGCGCCAGGTGATACTGGTGAGCTGAGCTGACGCTGGCACCAGCGGTCCCGTAGTTCGAAGCACTCTCCACGGTAGAGGTCATTATTTCGGTTGGTTCATTTGTGAATGAACGTCAAGGCAAACTTTCATGTCGATAGACTTATCTGTAAAGTGCCTTCTTCAGGCGTTATATGTTGAAATGAATCAACCGGAGAATGGTGCCAAAGCTATTTTTTAAAACTGTCGAGTTTGCCAGCTATCATGGAAATAACATTAACGTCTGTAATCTTCTGCTTTTCTCCGGACATTAGTTGGCTGACCTGACGCTAGCAACCTAACTAGATAGCTAACTTGGTTCGCAAGCCGAAGGTGTACAGACTAACCAACAAAATTTCATAAAGGTCCATAAAACATGGTGCTCGTGGCTGCGGTGTGGCATTTTGGTTTTGATTTTCAGAAGACAGTGTGCAATGCTATAGTTAGCAGCAGCCAGTGTTGCTTGAGAGGTATATGAGTCAAGAGTCACACAACAGTCGATGTTTCAAGATATTAGAGATTTAACATTAAACTTAACCTGTCCTAAACAAGGGCAGTACTGTTATCCAGTCACAGACGAATTTCGTCATTACCTTTTCCCCTATTCTTTGGTGGTTGGGCATAATGCATCTAATTGGAGACCGAAGCAGCCAATCAGAATTGTGGCACATTTGTAACACTCAGCACAGCTCGAGCGAGCGCGCAGGTGAAGCTGAGCGCGCGCAGAGAGGTCAGACTGAGAGAGAGGGAGAGATATGCTTTGAGCGAGCATGTTGCGGTCTGCCAGCGTGCAGAACATGAGTTTGCGAGAGGGTATAGAGTGAAACTGAGGGAAGGGGATTAATATTGCACGTTTATATTGATTATAGCAAACATGCAGAAATATTTGTTGAGCACAGAATAGTTTTGTTCGCCCAATCAGAAGGTTTTGTTTGCTCACAAAATTTCTTTTTTCTCTAAACAAGATTGGTGTGCTTGCGAAATTTTTTTTTCTGCGCTCAAAATGTCCAATTGCTCGCTCAGGATTGTGGCACAAATATAATTCCATATGAATCAGGCCCAAGTCTTATATGGCAGTATTTTCTACATCAGAAATTAAACTAAGAATTGAGAACATATTCTACTCGGTTGTAGTTCTTCAAATTCATAAATACAAAGGCTTGAGCTCCACTAGAACTTTTTACAAAACTGATTGGACATTAAATGGGCTGGACCCATGGAATCTTACATGCCATTTGTTAGGACATACAAAGTCTCTTCCTGACTGGTAAAAAAAACAAAAAAACTGATATGCTATGTGGCAAAATTAATGGGCCACGATACTGGCTTATCATTTTATTTTAAATTCATGTGGCATGTAGAAGACTTTTTGAACTTGAATGCAGTTTAGATTCGAACTTTATTACTTCCCTGCATCTATTTAAGACATAATTAAATTTGGAGGAAGTGCTATGAAACAGCAAAGTGACTTCTCAACAATTCTGCAAATTAATTGCAACAATAAGTCAAAGGCTTGTCAAAATATTTATTACATTTATTTCAGCTGGTTAGAAATATCCAAGAAGATGGCTCAACATGAGTTTACATTCTTTAACCAAATGGAACTGCTGACAATATTTAGTTTCTCTTATTCAGTGGAAACTGCTACTTGCTTTCAATTTAATAGCATATTGTTCATAGTGCATATACACACACACGCACCGACACAGGCACACACGCGCACACACCAAATGAGCCAAAACATTAGAACCACTCACAAATGTTGCAAGTAATTTAGATCATCTCACGACAACAGCACATGTCCAGGTCTGCAGATCTTAAGACAGTAAGCCAACATCTAGCTCTCGTATTCAACAGGACGTGGAAGAAATGGGGACTGAGCGACTTTGACACAGGCCAAATCGTTATGGTCTGACAAGTGGGTTACAGCATCTCTGAAGTGGCAAGACTTCTAGGGTGCCCCCTATCAGCAGATTAGTGGTCCAAGTAGGGACAAATCAGACGAACAGTAGTCCACGGAGGAACAAACAATGAAGCAGTGACAGGGGTTTGGAAGCCCATGGCTCATTGATGCATGAGGGCTATGGAGGCTATCCCATCTGGTCCAAATCGACAGTAGGACAACTTAACCACTAGTTGCTGAGAATTTCAATAATATTCACATGAGATACAGTACTGTGCAAAGGTCTTAGACACATTTAAAGTAATTTCATAAAGCAAATATGCTTGTAAAAATGATTAAATAAAAAGTATCTAAGAATTGAAAAATGTACTGAAAACTGTAAACGGCTAAAAACTAAGCCAAACCAATGCTCGGGGTGACTATGCTTTGCCTAAAAATTTGGGACACTGTCCTGTCATGCTGTAGTTTTATAAGATTGACTTTTTGCTTGTTCCAAGCGGAGTGGAAAACTTTCCACCGTTCTACTTCAGACTGACTGTCTCACTTTGTCTATCGCTTCAAGAAATTAAAAACAGCCATGACAACGTTGACATCAAGGGTCTGTCAAGACTATAATATCTGTAGCGAGTATTTTTAATGGAATACAATACATTAATTTATGAAACATTTCTTTGAATTAGCAATTGGAATTTGAATTTTCTTTTTTATCACCAGGAACTCTAATAGGGAATCAAAAAGTAAGCATCTAATACAGATTAAAATTTTAAAAAGTGCAGGGTGTCTAAGACTTGCACAGAACTGTATATGTCACAATACATAGTGCATTATATTCTGCTGTGCATTTTTAGCTTGCAGACCAGTGAAATTGCCCACTCTAACCCTTGCCCACCTCTGAAAGCGCCTCCCATTGGGCACCTGACCTTCAGAACTGCACCTTGGAGCAGTTGTAGAAGGTCATCTGGTCCTGAGAGTCCTGTTGTCTTTTACATTATGTGCTTCAGCTGTGTACACGTTATATTCCTTGGAAAAGATGGCACAAGGATTCACTGTGGGAAGAAGAGAAGCTGGCGAAGGAAGTGTGATGCTCCAGGAAATGTTCTGCTTGGAACCCCTGAGTTTGGGATATCAAGTGACATCAGTTTGATGGAACTGTATTGACAGCTAAAGGGGGACGTTCTCTATATTAGGCAGGTGGTTTCAATCTTGTGGCTGATCGGTGTATACTTAAGTTATGTGGCTTTATGGAAAATTACAAAACATTTCAGAGCTAACCTACCTGTATCTGCACAAATAAATACATTTAACTTATGTGCTGCATGCAATGGACCAGCACTGAGCAAAATTTTATTTCTGACAGAACTTATGGAAAATACCAAAGTACAACATCCAGTTCTGACTCTACATACATTGAATGTTGTCTGCACAGATTAAAAGGAGTAATACTGGAGAAAATACACTGTGCAAAAACATAGATCAATGGAAGAAATTACTGAAACAAATGATACAAAACTGCACATTATACAATATACCGAATTACAATTCCAGCAAATACTACCAAAACCTAAATTACAGTAATAACACTGTGATACTACATTCTCACATAAGGGATTTGACTAACTTAAGAATCTACAGTGATTGTGATACTGTGTAATTAATTTACATTGTCATTTACAATCACAGGTAGTGACAGGTAGGATCATCATAGAATGGCACTGTAAGCCTATTAACATATATTCAAAACATAAATGAACTGAGATGAAGCATACATTCTCATTTTATCATTTATTAATGACAGAGTTTACTTAATCTTTTTCCTGATAAAGGATCTTTTTTAAATCCAAAATTGACACAGTACAACTTAAATAAAACTCACTCAATTTCATAGAAAATTAGTTTGCTTTCAATGTATGATTGTATGGATACGCGGTGAGAATCTTCATTCTAATTCGACACGGCGTGCACTTTGGGACTTAAAATTATGAGTGACCTATGCATCGTGACCTTAGTATTACAAGGTTCTATCTGCCCCAGAAACACATACGTGATAGAACCTTATAATACTGAGGTCACAAAATGTTTTTACAAATTTTTACCATCCATTGTCATTTAGTGGCATTTTTATGTTTTCCTATTGCACTGCTTGTCAGTTATATGAACAATTGGGCATTTGTTGCTTTAAATCTGTTTTACAAGACATACGATCTAGAGAAAGTTAGTTAGGACTGCACAAGCTGTCTGATCATGGTCTACAATTTATTTATATTCTGATTCACAGGCCTAAACTGTGTAGAAGAGCAATTTTAAGGGATATATGAAACAGAAAGCGTACAACTTTTCAGTTTGTATCACACCATTCTTTTGAGCTGCGTTTCCACAAAACCTTTAAAAAAATCCAGCAGTCTTAGATATGGTACATAACCTCTATAGACAGGTACCAATACCCTAGATCTGGTTAGTGTTTCTACCATCAAGACTACTTCAAAACGTGAAAAGGTTAAAGGAAAACTTTTACTCAGGTTTGAACTGTGGGAGTAAATAGTCTTGGTTAGTTGAGCTTTCACCAGCTGTTTCTATTGATGCCACTTTGGTTGATGTGATCCTCAATCCTCCAGCATTGCTCAGATGTGCGATGGAAGCCGTTCCGAGTCATGTACTGGGAAACAAGCTGGAAAACCTATCTCTGCTCTGTCTTGCTCTTAACTGACCAATCAAAAGACTGCAGTGTTTCTCAGCGCAAAAATCCGATCAGTTGCCAAATACTGCAACAAAAGGGTAATCGAAGAACAGGGTGGTTTGGAATTTTTCCTTTGGTTCCATTTTACAACTTTTAACAATGGAAACTTAAAAATAACCATTATAATTTAAAACAAACTCAGCAAAACTGAATGAGACTGTCTAGTGGAAACAAGGCTTTGGTGGTCTGTTGTTACTGGTAATGTTAAGAAATAAAAAGTAGGGTACAGTAGCCTTCTGCAAATTATCTGGTATGAAAACCAGCAGTTTCACTGAGGAGTACAAAATTAGCTTTGATGCATTGAGTAGAGAATAGGAAAGGATAAATCTCACAATAAAAAACATAGTGCAGCAAAGGGCATCTGTGTTCAGAACTCGCACTTTAATTGTACTGGCAAAGACGCTAGCAGTTGAAATGTCATTCTGGAGCAGAGGTTTTCATAATCTGTGAAACAATTCTACTCTCGCACCATCTTCATTCTTCATCTTCATTTCACTTGCAGTAGCCAGATAAGCACTGTTTGATTTGCTGCCATATGCTCTCCCATAGCAACAATGAGCAAGAAATACTGTCTGAAGAACGCGCGACTGCGGATGGCACGCTCTTGATTTTTGATGTTTTGTTAGAATGTTGACGGCCATTGTCCCCGCTAACTGCGACTCTTGCATAACGCAACATTAACATTATAAAGCCCCAGCTATGAAGAGACGGGACAGGGGTGGGCAAATCCCCATTTTTTTTTTTTTTTTAGCAATGAAGCGGTTTTTAGAAAGGTGGGTCACAAAGCTGCCGGTGCTCCTTCTTGCCCTGTCACAGTTAATAATACTTCTGTGTTGTACTTGTGAGTCCCACAGTGAGCGTCTTCACAATCATCAATGCAGTGCTGGCGTTGTGTTCACAATTCTAGATTCATCCATAACAATACAGTTTTTAAATAGAGTTTGCTTTGCATAATCCTTGTGGTAATTCTAAAAAGCCAATGCGCATGATGCAAGACACAATGTTGGAATCAAAAGGAAGTTAAAAGTCAAAAGAATTTACCCAATACCTCACTGGGATATTTTTTTTCCCTTCTTTCAATCAGCAGGTACAAGAAATGTAGAGTATATGTATAAGCCACGATGGTGGCACAGTTACTTTTATGGAAAAGTAAGGCTTCACAAACGAAATTTGTGGAACTTATACAGACAATATCTGGCTTATACAAACTGATCACAGCACATGGTCCTCACTGACAATGAAGACAAACTAAGACTGGTGCAAATCAGCCATTTATAGAACATGACAGGTCCACTTCCGTCTTGGCAAGTAGCCAATGTGGTTCAGATGAGTCACAGAAATATTTGCACAAACACAGAGAAGTGGAGCCCAGCAATGAGGCAAAACACTCATGTTCTCAGGTGAAAATGCAGAAAAACAGTTCTGAATCCACACTTTGTACCATTAGGCTGCAGCTTCAAAACCCAAGTAGGGAACAACACAACAGCTGTACCATGCAGCAAATGATTTCACCCAAATCGCATCATTTATACCTCACACTCTGGAAATGATTGAGCTTCAGGAAAAAATCCAATCAAACAGCATCACTCTTCCCTTTCTTAAATGTCTGTCATCACATTCTACAACTTTTCTCCAAGTATCCACGCCATAAACCTTGCAGATGAAACGTGTGTGAGTGCGTTTGGGGTGGGGACTGGGGTGCATTAAAATGTTGACGGGTCATCTTGGCAGGTGGATGGGCGGCGGGCGGTAGGGCTGCCCTTGGTCAGCACAGTGATCTGGGTGCTGAAGTTGTTGCCATTGCTGCCAATGGAGGGCTGTTGATACTTCATGTCTGTCCCAAGGAATCTCTCCAGATGCCACCTCCTCCACTTCCTTTTAATTTCTGCCTGGACCTACAACAGTACAGAGGGGGAGAGAGACAGAGGTGGCGCGAGACACAGATATTAAGAAATTAAATATCTTTTCACTGTATGTACATGTCTGCGCATGTATGCACAGTGAATTAAAAAAAATTATCTGCACCCTTCCCGATTTCTTCTGTTTTTGCTCATCTAACAAATACTAATATAAGACAAAGCTAATGTATGTAAATGCAACATGTAGCTTTCAAATTATCATTTCAACACAAAGTGTTGCAGATGTCAGAACACTTTAATTTGCTTCCAAGGCTAGATAGACTTCAGCGAATTTGGCATATTTGCATGAGCTTATAGTTAAACATAACCTCCCTGATTACACTGCCATGCAGGAGTAATTTCAGTTGTAACAGACTAACTGGCGAGCTGTGACCCATATTTGCCCTTAAGGGACCTAGCATTTTTTTGGAGGCGTTATTCATGCTATTACACGATTAACTCACCTATTAAACATCACTTGCTTCACATTAAATTATTATTGCAACTTGAGACATCATTATTAGTCCTACGTTTCAGAGTTTGTTGTTGTTATCAGATTTGAAATAGGAATATATTTTCAATGAACAATTTAAAACACATCTTAAAGTATCAAATGATGCTTTGTAGTGCTTTCAGTAAAATAGATGGTAAATAGACTTTGTAAATCACTCCTTTTTCATTTTATTTCCATTTTCCATAATGAGCAAATAATATAACTGTGATTTTTAAAAAAATAGAGTGAGATCACTAAAATAAACACTTTTTTCAACCACAGCCTGCTGTACATTACCTCTCCGTTCAGAAAACAGTACAGGACAGAAACTCCAAACCCCTGGAGGACAACAAAGAGACAGAAGACTCACATGACAAATGCAAAAGGTATCATTTTCATTACCATGTTTTTACAACACTAAAGCTTACTTCATGCGAACGATTCAGAGGCTGACCCTACTGTAGTAACAAAGATGATTACCTTTATAAATAGCGTTCCAATTTATCAAAAGGACATTGTGTGTCATTTCAGTGAGCATAAATGAATTTCTGAGCCGACTGAACAATTGTGCCAAAATAGAGCTCTTTTGCATTTGACAGTCCCAGAGGTAAAAACATAGATGACTGTGCATGGGTATATTTCACAAGGGTGACATTTACGGATACAGCAAGAAAAGAGCTGCGCACTTTACATCAATTCTATGTCCTCTTCCTTCCTTCACACAGAAAACAGATAAAGACTAGAAGTCTTAGTGAAACATCAGATACATTTATTGTGGGACCAAAAAAGTAAGGAAACACTTTAGTCCAGCATGGACTATCATCAGTGCATCAAGTGGAAAACACACAGTGGCCTTGTATATATAGCAGTCTTCTCAAGCATTGATTGAGCACACCTGAAGCCACTCACACAGGGCAGGTAATCATTTAGGGGTACCAGCACTCATTATCACACGTCACATCGCAACACACATTTACACGCAGCCCTGAACAAGGAAACTAAAGGTAAGTAAATATAACAGAAATATATCTACAATATATGCTACAGATTGGGACTCTTAAGGCCAGATTATTGCACACAGACAAACTCACAAATAGCAGGCCATTTCTAATTCTTCATTAAGCCCATTGAGTTGTAGGGTTTTTAAATAGTAAATATATTTGCATTCACATTGTAAAAGCATTTGATCCACATTGCCACCACGACGTTTAGGAATTATCATGTCAATGCCACAGAATGACAGATCAGAAAGAGAATGATTACCATCAGCAAAGTGCCTGGCTACAGCTGATGTAGGATCAGCGCGGCGAATAGAGCTTTTGTGCTCATTGATTCTTAGTCTCAGTTGTCTCTTTGTTTTACTTACAAAAACCCAATGGGCTTGATGAAGAATTAGAAATGGCCTGCTTTTTGTGAGTTTTTCGGGGTGCACTAATCTGACCTTAATAGTCCCCGGTCTATAGCATATATTGCAGATATATTTCTGTTATATTTACTTACCTTTAGTTTCCTTGTTCAGGGCTGCGTGTAAATGTGTGTTACGATGTGACGTGTGATAATGAGTGCTGGTACCCCTAATTGGTTACCTGCCCTGTGTGAGTGGCTCATGGTGTGCTCAATCCAGCCATGTGTGTCTTGTTTGAGAAGACTGCTATATATACAAGGCCACCGTATGTTTTCCACTTGATGCACTGATGATAGTCCATGCTGGACTGAAACGTTTGCTTCCTTTTTTGATCCCACAATAAATGTATCTGATGTTTCACTAAGACTTCTAGCCTTTATATTTTTACTGTGTGCGAGTCTTTTCTTGTTTTTTGACATTCATATATAGACATAAAGGAGGTACCGGATATCAGGCCTCATTTTAAAAAATAAGAACAGCTATATAGAAAGAGATAGAATCCGATCAAATCTAATATCATTGTTTAAGCATAACCGTCTGAGATATGAGAGTGAACCTCTAAGCCGAATATGCAAAAGACCCAAAAACCTATGAACAATTATGTCCAGTACTAAGATCGTAAGCAGAAGTTCTCTTTGGGCTTGAGCAAAAAGAATGCAGTGTCTGAGTGTTACATGTGCCATGATAATGTCCTTACCATCCACAAACTGCTATGATTTAATTAATTAATCAATTTATTTATTTATTTATTAATTAGTTCTACCTTCAGCAAATATTCTTCCTGCCTGTAAGTTGTCCCTAAGATGTCACACTAGGATACAAAGTTCTATGTTTGATTTTGGGAAAGACATTAATTTAGTGACGAAGGTCATGAGCCAGGACTTGATCAAAAGCACCATCTTAAAGTGAGTTGGGTCCAACAAATTCATTTTCACGGCAGTTATTCAATGATTCTACAGTAAACCGGTTTTGGCTGTACCCCAGAACATTGCAAGAGCAGCCCTCATTCATGCAGTATATGCAGATATACAGCGCCCTCCATAATTATTGGCATCCCTGGTTAAGGTGTGTTAAAAGCCTTAAAATAAATTCAATTTTTATGGCAGAAGCATACTCTCACACTGAAAATTGTAGAAAAATGTAACCTTCAACTCAAGTGAATTTTAAGGGGGAAAAAAAATCCCTGACTAAGAAATAATTATTTTTCATAAAATCACCTGTTTCACAATTATTGGCACCCCTAACAATTCCGAGGAATTAAATGTAATTGAAGTATTTCTGTCATTTCTACAGTAGTTTACAAAGTTGATCAGGGTATCTAGGAACATTTAATTAGTAAATCATCACTTCCTGTTTCCCTGGGGTACAAATATGACGTGACACAGAGGCCATATCTCTTATCCACTCTTCAACATGGAAAAGACAAAGGAACACACCATTCAAGTAAAGCAGATGTGTGTTGACCTTCATAAGTCAGGCAATGGCTACAAGAAAATAGCCACTCACCTGCACCTGCCCATATCTTCTGTCAGAGGAATCATTAAGAAGTTTAAAACAACTGGAACCCTGGTGAACAAGCCTGGACAAGGACGCAAGGTTATTTTGCCACCTGGCACAGTGAGGAGGATGGTAAGAGAAATAAAAAGTTCTCCAAAGCTCGTTGTTCAAGAATTGCAACAAAAGATAGCATTTTGGGGTCAAAAAGTCCCCAAAACAACCATCAGGCGCTATCTACATGCCAACAAGCTGTTTGGGAGGCATGCACGGAATAAACCTTTTCTCACTCACAATCATAAACACAAACGTCTGGAGTTCGCTAAGCGGTACTGGGACTTCAACTGGGACCGTGTGCTTTCGTAAGATGAGACCAAGATGGAGCTTTTTGGCAACAAACACTAAGTGGGTCTGGCAGAACACAATAGATGAGTATGCAGAAAAGCACTCCATGCCCACTGTCAAGTATGGGGGAGGATCAGTGATGCTGTGGGCCTGTTTCTCTTCTAGAGGTCCTGGGAACCTTGTTAGGGTGCATGGTATCATGAACGCTTTGAAATACCAGGACATTTTAAATCAAAATCTCGTGGCCTCTGCCCGGAGGCTGAAGATGGGTCATCACTGGGTCTTTCAGCAAGATAATGACCCTAAAAATGTAGCCAAATCTACACAGAAATGGTTCACCAGACACAGAATCAAGCTCCTCCCATAGCCATCTCAGTCCTTAGACCTCAGCCCCATTGAAAACCTGTGGAGTGAGCTGAAGAGGAGAGTGCAGAGGAGAGGACCCAGGTCGCTGGATGATTTAGAGAGATTGTGCAAAGAGAAATGGTCGAAGATCCCTCTTTCTGTATTCTCCCATCTGGTGAAACATTATAGGAGAAGATTAGGTGGTGTTTTGTTGGCAAAAGGGGATTGTACAAAGTATTAACATCAGGGGTGCTAATAATTGCGGCACACATGATTTGATGTAAAATAATTATTTCTTAATGTGGGATTTTTTTCCCACTGAATAAATGCACTTGAATTAAAGGTTGGATTTTCCTTGATTGTGGTCCCATATTATTTGGAAAAAAACTGAATTTATTAGAAGCTAAAGAACACACCTTAACCAGGGGTGCCAATAATTATGAAGGGCGCTGTATTTTACTGCAAACATTTAACAAACCATCCAGGATACACTTGAAAGCTAATTTTAAATACAGTTGAAAAAACAAGGGAAGGTAAACGAAATACTTTCTGATGTTTTTTTTTTAATTATTATTTATTAAAGATCTGCAGAGGGGCAAATTTTCTCAAGGGAAAAACATGACTTCCCAGATTGAAAAAATATTTCAAGGCCAATTTCAAGTTGACTTGCTACTTGTCACTACCTTTTCCCATACAAAATGGTGGACTGAAATAGCATTAGCATTTAAATGTCAGGGAAATGATTAATGACCACAAGTTCATCTGGTAAATAGCCAAGGTATGTGAAAAGAAAACATCCATAATGTGCTTTAGTACCCTGCTGACATAATTTCTCTAAGTTCAGGATGGACTTTCTTGAAGATAGTTCAGAAGTATATGCTAATAAAGAAAAGATCAAGAGTAAGATAAGAGCAGGGAAAAGTTCAAAAGCCTAGTCATCCAGAACAGTGCTGATAAGACACTGCAGGAACAGCTAAATGAAAATGTTAGTTTCAAATGTGGTGCAGAATTCGGCAGTTGATTAATTGATTTAATTTGCCAGAGGGACCATCACTAGCGGATCATCGTCATCTTTTTGGCCTATGTTACTATCCAGTTTCAAAGCAAGTTCACCCATTTTCAGAAGTATGAGGCCTGCAGTGGGTGAATCAGGAACATTGACACCTCTTATTGTGAATAAACATTTTAGTAATTTAGTTAATTTTCTTAAATGCAGAGAGCATAGACAACCAAATAGTTTTTTTCTTTTTGTTAGTAAACCTATAAGATATGCATATCTTCAAGTATAACCCCAATTCCGAAATATTTGGGACAAAGTGTAAATTGTGAATAAAATCAAAATGCAATGACTTTCTGATCAGATGAGCCAATGTTATTTACAATAGAACAGATAACATTTCAAATGTTGAAACTGAGACATTTTCCATTTTTATCCACAAAATGAGCTTCTTTCAAATTTTCAGGCTGTAACAGGTCTCAAAGTTGGGACACAGACAAAAAAGAGCTGAAAAGGTATTAATATATAAGAAATCAGCTGAAAGAACATTTAGCAAGTAATTAAGTTAAACGGCATCAGGTGTGTAACATGATTGGCTATTAAAGGGATGTCTTAGAGAGGCTGAGTCTCTCAGAGGTAAAGATGGCCAGAGGCTCTCCAACCTGTGAAGGCTTGCGAAAAAAAATTGTGGAATACTTTAAAAACAATGTTCCTAAATGTGAAATTGCAAAGGCTTTGAAGGTGTGATCATTGACATTGCATGATATCATCAAAAGATTCAGAGAAACTGGAAAAATCTCTGTGCGTAAGGGACAAGGCTGAAAACCTTTACTGGATGCTCACGATCTTCGGGCCCTCAGACGCCACTGCATCACTCACCGGCATGATACTGTCTTTGACATTACTAGACGGGCCCAGGAATACTTCTAGAAACCACTGTGGGCCAAGGCTCATATAAAATGGACTGTAGCAAAGTTGCAGCGTCCGGTGGTCAGACGAGTCCAAATTTGACATTCTTGTTGGAAATCATGGGTGTCGTATCCATCGAGCTAAAGAGGAGAAAGACCACCCCTCCTGTTATCAGTGTTCAGTTCGAAACCCAGCATCTCTGATGGTATGGGGATGCATTAGTGCATATGGTGTGGGACACTTGCACGTTTTAGAAAGCACTATGAATGCTGACAGGTTTATAAAGGTTTTAGAGCAACATATGCTCCCCTCCAGACGACATCTATTCCTGGGAAGGTCTTGTGTATTTCAGGAGGACAATGCAAAACTATATACTGCAGCTATTATAACAGCATGGCTTTGAAGTAGAAGAGTCCGTGTGCTGAACTGGCCTGCCTGCAGTCCTGGTCTTTCACAGATTGACAACATTTGGCGCATAATTAAACGAAAAGTCCGTCAAAGGAGACCCAAAACTCTCCAGCAGCTGGAAGCCTGTATTAAACAAGAGTGGGATCAAATTCCAGTGGTTTAACTCAAGAAATGTGTCTCCTCAATGGCCAGACGCCGCCACTCTGCGTTAAAAAGAAGAGGGGATGCAACACCATGGTAAATAGGCCCCTGTCCCAACTTTTTTGAGACCTGTAGCAGCCATCAAATTTGAAATGAGCTCATTTTGTGCACAAAATAGTAAAATTTCTCAGTTTCAATATTTGCTGTGTTATCTCTGTACTATTGTCAATAAAATACTGGCTGGTGTGATTTGAAAGTCATTGCATTTTGATTTTTCACAATTTACAATTTGTCCCAACTATTTTGGAATTAAGGTTGTATTTTAACATATGACCATGAATGGCATAAATATTGTCCAAATGTTACGGCTTCGACGATATTCAATTTAGAACTATTTTGTGCATTACTCTTTACTGTAATATATTTAAGTAAAACGCATATGGGATGATTTCAACAATGAGGGTTTGTTGGACTTACTCTTTAATTCTCAGTCCCTCAAAAAAATTTAATTACTTTGGATTGCGAAGAGCATTTTGCTCACAAAAATGGTTCTTCAGGAATGCAAAATTGAACAATGTTACACACATATTTGGAGATTACGTTGTGCAGCACGTTGAATTAGAACAACAATATTGTCATGATGCAGGGAAATAATTAATTAATTAAAGTAGCATAAGATTCACCATTTTAGTCAGGATTTATTTTTCCACTCACAAAAAGACAACTTCTGCCAGCATTTTGACTAGCAGAGGAAAACACATGCATGTGCCCACACTTGCATGCATGCACAAACTCTTGCATACACGCACACATATACACATAACGAATTCTGTCTAACGCCTGTATTCTTCACCACTTAATTCTGATTGTAACTGGATAAAAAGCCACTCTCAAGTACACTACAAATGTGAAAAAATCAATTCATATGCCGCAGAGAAATGTCAGGTCTAATATTATGCTAGTGCTGCAGCCACACATTGAGTGCCCTGTTGACATTTGTAGAACATTAGGCAGATGATGACCAAAAACGCTCAGAAAACCATTATATTTGCAAATGCAGATGTAAACGTGCACTCTAATGGACTTTCGGAAGCTCATGGTGGATGTACGCACCTGAAATGACCCAAGAATAAGGTCAAACACGAGCCGCATCTCTGAATTCATGTGGTCAGGGATGAAGGCAAATATTATGTAGTTTATTCCGAAGAGTGGAATCAGTAATAGGGTGGATTTTGCCAGCCTCCTGAAAATTACAAAAAAATATACCATAATAGATATTGTATTATATGAAATATCTAACACAAGACATTCAAATAATATTTTCCCAGAAAAAAGCATTCAACTTGAACACTTACGAATATTGGTTGGATTCATTTCGCCCTATATCAGGACAGTTTATCTTCTGCCGCAGTATTCGTATGATGCAGATGAAGAGGATGAAGTTCATCTGATGGAAGAGCACACTGAGTTCATTGATTCATTAATTGGTTTTTCCCTTTTTCAGTCAATTAAAAGTTTGAACATATTTCCACAAATCATCTGGTCAATTTTTCACTTTTCTTTCTCTTTTGGGGAGGGGGAGTGTGGTTCCTCTGGACTCCAGATGTTCTTCAGATAACACCTGTTCCTCTTTCCTCTGGATTTCCGAGTGCACACTGCCCGTATTGTGTCACAAACACAAATCAACTCCTGACAAGACCGATCCACGAACTGACCACATCTGACTGAAATCTTAAGTCACACACTCTCAACACAGACGGAAGCATCCATTCAGAAACAATGCTTTGCTAAAATTTTCATTCAGAATACACAGGGAATGGCAGGAAGGGCAATGGAATGGAGGCTCAGACTCGCTTCTGGGTGGGAGAGCCCAGTAAGACCTCAGTTCTACCACCAGCTTAAACTGTCATGTTGTAAATTGATATAAAAGGGTTGCTATCAACCGTTATCAGGGCCGTAGATATGGTATAGTATCACTCTACTCTACTTATGAGCACCTCATAGGACCACTTCAAAGCCATACAGTGAGGGAAATAAGTATTCAAAGCATCAACACTTTTCTCAGTAAATATATTTCTAAAGGGGCTACTGACATGGACTTTTCAACGGATGTCGGTAACAACCCAAATATTGCACACATACAAAGAAATCAAAACAAATTAGTCCATAAAGTAAATTATGTAAAATAAAGTGGAATGACAGGGAAAAAGTATTGAACACGCTCACTGAAATTTATTGAATACTTAGTAGAAAAGCCTTTGTAGGTAATGACAGCTTCAAGACGCCTTCTCGATAAAGAAACTAGTCGCATGCATTGCTCACGTATGATTTTGGCCCATTCATCCACATAAATAGTCTTCAAATCTTGAAGATCCCGGGGGCCTCTTCGATGAACTCTGATCTTCAGTTTTTTCCTTAGATTTTCAATTGAATTCAAATCGTTTGATTGACTGCGCCATTCAAGCAGCTTTATTTTCGTACTCTGAAACCTATTCAGAGTTTCCTTGGCTATGTGTTTGGGATCATTGTCTTGCTGTAATGTCCATCCTCGTCTCATCTTCAGCGTCCTGGCAGATGGCAGCAGATTCTTATCAAGAACTTCTCAGTACTTTTCTAAATTCATCCTTCCATCAATTATATGAAGTCTGCAAGTATCATATGCTGAAAAACAGCCCCAAACTATGATGTTCCCACCTCCAAACTTCACTATTGGTATGGTGTTTTGGGGGTGACATGAGGTGCCGTTTGTCCTCCAAACGTGGCGTGTGCTATGACATCCAAAGAGTTCAATTTAGGTCTTATCTGACCAGACTATATTCTCCCAGTATTTTATAGGCTTGCCAAAATGTAGAGCAGCAAACTGTAGACGAGCTTCATCATGCTTTTTCTTCAGGAATGGAGTCTTGCAAGGTGAGTGTACATAGAGATCATGGTGGTTGAGTGCATTACTTATTTTCTTTGAAACAACTGTACCTGCTAATTCCAGGTCTTTCTGACACTCTCTGCGAGTGCTCCTTGGTTCTTCGACAACCCTTCTGATGATTCTTTTGACTCCTCTGTCAGAACTCTTGCAAGGAGCACCTGGTCATGAGAAACCTTTTTATTGGCCATCAATTACAACCCCAATTTCGAAATAGTTAGGGACAAAGTGTAAATTGTGAATAAAATCAAAGCACAATGACTTTCAAATCACACCAGCCAGTATTTTGTTCACAATAGTACAGAGATAACAGCAAATGTTGAAACTGAGAAATTTTACTATTTTATCCATAAACTGAGCTCATTTAAAATTTGATGGCAGCTACAGGTCTGAAAAAAGTTGGGACACGGGCCTATTTACCATGATGTAGCATCCCCTCTTCTTTTTAACACAGAGTGTAGAGGCGTCTGGGCATTGAGAAGACAAGTTTCTTGAGTTTAGCCAATGGAATTTGATCCCACTATTGTTTAATACAGGCTTCCAGCTGCTGGAGATTTTTTGGGTCTCCTTTGATGGACCTTTCATTAAATTATGGGCCAAATGTACTCAATTGGTGAAAGATCAGGACTGCAGGCAGGCCAGTTCAGCACATGAACTCTTCTACTATGAAGCCATGCTGTTATAATAGCTGCAGTATGTGGTTTTGCATTGTCCTGCTGAAAAACACAAGGCCTTCCCTGGAATAGATGTCATCCGGAGGGGAGCATATGTTGCTCTAAAACCTTTATACACCTTTCAGCATTCATGGTGCTTTTTAAAACATGCAGGTGTCCCACACCATATGCACTAATGCATCCCCATACCATCAGAGATGCTGGCTTTTGAACTGAACGCTGATAACAGGAGGGGTGGTCTTTCTCCTGTTAAGCCCGGAACACAATGCCCATGATTTCCAACAAGAATGTCAAATTTGGACTTGTCTGACTACAGGACACTTTGCCAATTTGCTACAGTCCATTTTAAATGAGCCTTGGCCCATAAAACATAGTGGCGCTTCTGGATCATACTCAACAATGGCTTCCTTTTTGCATGATAGAGTTTTAGGTGGCATCTGTGGATGGCTTGGTGGTCTGTGTTTACAGACAGTGGTTTCTTGAAGTTTTCTTGGGTCCATTTAGTAATGTCAATGACAGAATCATGCTGGTGAGTGGTGCAGTGGCGTCTGAGGGCCTGAAGATCACAAGCATCCAGTAAAGGTCTTCTGCCTTGTCCCTTACGCACAGGGATTTTTCCAGTTTCTCTGAATCTTTTGATGATGTTATGCACTGTCGCTGATGAGACCTTCAAAGCCTTTGCAATTTGATGTTGATGAACATTGTTTTTAAAGTATTCCACAGTATTTTTACACAAGCCTACACAGGTTGGAGAGCCTCTGGCCATCTTTAGTAAAACTAAAGCAGCTGATATTAATTTGTACTGATATGGGGCAGGATTGGTTTCTAAACACTGAACAGATTTCAGCTGGTTTCCTAGCTTTACATGCCTTTTTGCACCTCCTTTTCGCCATGTGTTCAATACTTATTCCCTGTGTTCCACATTCCACTTTATTACACATAATTTATGGACTTATTCCTTTTGATTTCTTAGTATGTGTGGATAACTGGTGAAAATTTAATGTCAATAGCCCCATTAGAAATATATTTACTGCGAAAAATGTTGACATGTTCAAAATTTACTTCCCCCACTGTGGCATTGGGACAGTGGGGCCCTACTCTACCAACTAGTACCCTAAAGAGCTCTTTTATGCTCTATGATGTGTTAACTCAATGGGTACTGTCTCGTTAAAGTTAGGTTTAAGGTTCCAATTCAGCTGAGGGGTATGGTTACAGTCGGTTTAAGGTCAGGTTTAGGGGTCAGTTAAAGGTAAGCACTATGTTTATGGTCTGGTTAAGGTTAGGGGTATGGTTATGGTGAGGGCATAGCAATTGTGGTTTTTAAAGGACAGTCTTGACTCACAGTTTGAAATGTTAAATTTGCAAAGACGGCATAAAATATTGGACTCCCGTTGCAAAGTCTGAAGCTTTGCTGACCCAACCACCACCTAAACCTCCTCCCCATTTGGAGTTTGTTGCCATGTAAGGACATCATCTGATTTTCTCCATAGCTGGAACAACGCGATCAATCAGTGATAATGACCCAATTAACCTACTACTAGGTTGCTTCAGCGACTTCTGTCCCATACCTATTTGATGACAAATGATAATGCCCATTAAATAGACAGATAACAGCCAAACTGGCTGGTACCTCAGTGAAAAGATGATAAAATTCAGATCAGGCCTTTCCACAGTATGACCTGTATCTACTAGGATCTTGGCTGAGCTCCATGGGCAAACTCCCTCTCCATCAAATCAGGAAGAGGAAAACCAGGCACTCCATCATGAGTAGTCAGAAGCTGCACGGCTCTTAAAAGAATATAACAGAGGATCCATTTCTGCATCAGCTTTAGGGGCACTGGCAATCTTAGAAATGGGTTTGTAGCTGCAAGGCAGCGGAGGTGTGTGTGAAATTCACCAAGGGATTGAACTGGAATTCCATTCAGGAAAAATATTTGACAATTTAAATTTAGATTTGAGTAACTGAATTATACTCAGCTCACAAATTTGTCCTTTTCAGTGGTTGCATTTTATCTCTGATGCAAAATTTACACTTTTGCTGATTCAGGCATTTTAGATGCAGATATCCCTGCTGTTAGGGAATGCTAAAATATGCACTATTTAAGGGTACTGCCAGATATATTCCTACTGGTTGCAGATTTATTAAAACCTGGGAGCAAAATGAATGAGGATTTTTCACTGTTTGTCACTACGATGAAAACGTAGCAAGACTTCCCTCCTGGAGGTTATTTCTTCAGCAAATCTTTCCACAGGGGATCATATTCCAAATTCCCCAGTCAAAAGCCGATTCACCCAGCCCTAGCCTCACACAACAGCCACACATTCATCAATAAGATTTTCCCAAATGCAAGGCTGTTTTGCACGCAGTAAAAAAACAATGGCACAAAGTGGCAATTTGTGTAAGCAGGTGCTAAAGAATGAAGCAATATGCTGCAAGATCATTACATCATCTTGGTTTTCTGAAGATGTTAAGTAAAAAAAAAAAAGACTGCTGAGAGAATAAAAATAAACTGCACCCCATAAGTCAAACCTTGATATGTCACCTCAGTATTCAGATGATAAATTGCCCTTCATCAGTGGCCTATGAACTTACGAGTATAGAAGCTAGAATTGGGGTCTTGATGATCCACCAGAAGGAATCAGAAGTTTCAATGATATCCCAGCATCTACAGCAGAACACACAACATTTCACAAAATATCCATTCTTACCATCAGAATTACTTGCGGCAGAAAACCTCAATTATTTGACTGATGTAGCAACTGTAATACACCCTCAGATGTATGCTTTTGAATGTACATCATTCAAATGAATAAAATTATTTAACCCTTGTGTTAGGTCCACTTTTACGAATCTCACGTACTGTTTAGGTACTGTCACGTACAGTCCATTTTTTGGGGCTTTAAAAGCAATTCAGAAATAAAATGTTTTTAAAAACACCTAACATTTATTGTCTTTATTTCACTTCCAAAAAGTAGATATATAATTAATGTTTCCAATTAATCTCTGATTTATTACATTTAACAACGGACATATCAGGCGTTTTTTGTGATAGTGAACTTATTATTTATCTAAATAAAATCCACTATAATAAAGACTTACATAAATGAAGGTGGCATTAATAATGCTTATCAATGAAAAAATGAAATGAAACATTGTTTCACCTATGTTTTTGTTTTTTTTTTTATTTGAACTGATATTGTGTCTTCTGTATGTGCGGTGTCACCAGTGCCTCGCCGAGCTCCTCTAGAAAAAGCCGTTTTCTTTGGGGCTTCCTTTGGTTCCAGTCTGGGTTGATTGCCATCCAGATTACAAATGCATTATAGGCTGACATATTCAGAATATTGTGAAAGATCACGAGTGGCCTCCGTAAAGTCCTTCTCTGACAGCTGTAGCAGGCCAACAGTTTGTCTAAGTTGTCTGCCCCTTCTTTTGTGGCGTAATAATCAAGTATGACCTCAGGCTTACAGTCCTCCCGGTCACTGATCCTTCCATCCCTATGCAGACTGCTCATGAGCACCACATTTTTGCCCTTTTTGGGTATGTAGGGTACCAGGGCAGCGTTGCCCATAAACCGAAAGTTGGAGGAATGGACCGGCCTGTTCTTTACTGTTAGAATCTGAAGTGGGAGCTCTGTCTTGTTTTTTCTAATGGTTCCAATCATGGTCAGCATTCATTTGAGAAGTTCCTGTCCCAGGCTGTAGGAGGTACAGAAATGATCCAAGGTGATGTTGTGGCCACTGAGGCCCTGCATCATATCCAGCACCACCCATGTCCCCTGGTTTTGTTCAGGGGCTCCTCCCTCTGGCTTCCCTGTATAAATTATTATGCATCATTTATCTGTTTTGCCCCTCCCCCAATGTGCAGGCATGAGGGGTACGGTGTTAGAAAATTTTTAATGTTGTAACACAGTGTAGGTTCCCTCACCACAGAAGGTAAAGAATGTGGAAAATAGGTGCAGACAGCCTCTCGGTGTTGGGATCGTGACAGTTTGCAGGTGTGTGCATCAAGACCTGCCAGATTTTTGCAGCCCCTCTGTGTGTGTGTGTGAGTGAGAGAGAGAGAGAAAGAGAAGGAGTGCGTGTGTGTGTGTGTGTGTGCCTGCGTGCGTGTGTGTGTTCTCTCTCTGTGTATGTGTCTCTGTGTGAATCTGGGTAAATCTGACCCGGAGATTGTATGAAGGATATAAATGTGTGGGGGCATTGTAGCATGGATACTCAGTGATTTTTTTCTTTTATATGTTCTTCAAAGAAAATGAGCCAAAGACAAAGAATTTCAGGTGAAACAAAATTATCCATGTATCACCTTTCTTTTAGTAAAAATCTGAAACGTGTTAATTTGACCAGAACAGAACACAAGGGTTAACGGTGGTATTAATGATAATTAGTGTTAATCATAGCATGGGATGGTGACTTATGGTTGTCAGAGAACAACTGTACAATACATAAATCTACAATACACAATGAATTATATGCCAAATTCTGGCTTTTCAATGTAACATCAATGAAATACAATAAAATGATCAGGTAACTAGCTAGTTAGCCAGGTAGGTAGCAACTTATATTTGAAGACCACAAAGGAAAAACAAGTCAAAATTTTGCATTTTTTAATATTTTATATACTTCTGTATTATAATAATAATTGTAATAATACATAATAGTATTACATATTATTATAATATTTTATATTTTTTGCATTTTTCTCAGTGATTTTTTTCTAAGATCGTTTTGAAATATTCATTATTACTCCACAATGTGGAAATGTGAATGATCATTTTTCCATTGTGGTCTTCATTTGTTTCAGGGGGAATGTGGGGGAAATACAAAATAAACATACAAAATATACCTCTACTTTCTAGTATCCAAACCTTCTTGATTTGAATTTGACTAGTTATGTAACATTACTGCTTTCCGACACCGCTAGGTAACAAGCATAGTATTGCTGGCTATAAACTCTTATTTTCTATCACCTTTGCCAGCTATTACTCCCTCGCTAGCTTGTGAAACAGCTGCGATCACATCGGTAACTTCAGCCATGTTTATAGCTTACAATCATTGTGCTCATATTGTTTACGTTTACATAGTTTACATGTAGCTAGTATTGTGACATGCTTTCTGGCATGTCAAAGATATATCAAGTGGTTGGATAGTTTGCAATGAACATTAATGATGCACTGCACTCCATTTCTCTCCCTGTTCCCCATTCTTTCATCAGCATATATGTTCTGCGCCTCCATGTCTTTTGGGGGAGTAACTTTAGAGAGATGACTAAAACAAGGAGGTTGTTCTTTTTTCTGCTGGCCACTCTCAAAAGCTGCCTTGTGCATCCTGGTTTATCCAAAGTCACAAACCCTACCTTTTTTTTTTTAATTTATACAAAAAGACTCACACATCACTTAGGACACTCTCTGTCAAGGTATCTCCACCTCTCTGTTGTTCACTCGGTTAAAAGGGTTTACATTCAGTCATTTTGAGTATCTCTGACCTCAGCTGTCTTTTTTTTTTAAATAGTGCCATGGGCACTGCAGCTCTCTTGGTTTATTCCAGGCTTGAGAGTTATGTAAACTCACAAGCAGAATAATTTTTTTTTGGTTGCTTCCAACATTCAGAAAATGAAGACAAGTTTTGTAATTTGTGTAGGGAAAAAAATTTCCAGCAAAATTTGGCATCATGTTTTGATGTTTCATCATGTCATTTTTTTGCAGCTTGGAGCTCTTTTTATAGTGCAGCTGCATTGAAATATCAAGCCCCAAACACCAGATCAGTGAACCCAGCATTATATGCTGAAGTGTTGACCAGTTGGCTATTGGGCTTCAGTGTGCTGCTCAAGGGAGCAGTATTGCAGCAGATTAAGAGCTTAGCTTTTTAGCTCCCCTGTGACGACAGTCAGCAGTCAACAGAGCTTTTGTAATGCCGAGTCATGTCTGTCTGTCTGTCTGTCTATCGTCTGGTGTCAACTTTTCACTTCAAATTTTGAATATCTCAAATACTGTCGGGTAAATTTCTTTCTAATTTGTTGTGATCCTTTCTTATGATATTCTGAATATTCACTGAGAAAATTAGAAAGTTCTATGTCCCGGTTTTTGAGAAATTCAGCATTTTGGACTTAGAAAATCAGTGTTTGTGCTAATTTTTTGTCTTTCCTTAATATATCAATAACTGTCCAATAACTCCTAGTCTAAATTGTTGTGAGCCTTCTTTTTGATGCTCTGAATATCGCCTGCGAAAAACAGAAAATTCCACATCCTGATTTTTGTGAAATTCAGTATTTTGGACTTAAAAATTCAGTGTTTGTGCCCATTTTTTCAGTCTTTCATTAAAATCTCAACAAGAGAGCTCCGCTTAGGATGACTGAAATGATCATATTGTTCTGGATCATGTTATTCTGCATCATGTTGTTCCTCAGCATTGTTCTGGATCATGTTGTTCCAGATCATTGTTCTGGATCATGTTGTTATGGATCATTGTTCTGGATTAATTGTTCTGCATCATATTGTCCTATGACAGAAGGATTGTGTTAGAAGGATTGTGACTGCTATATTTGTAATGTACTGGGGGGAAGGGTATTTGTTGGTTATTAGTATTGCTTGGTGGTAAGATGATTGAAATAAAGGACTGCAATTTGCAATTTGGTTCAATTTTTAGACACCACACTGGTTCACAATATATTCTGGTTACCAATTGTGTCATATCTGTTCATATTGCAATAGTTTTAAAGAATTTCTGAAATTAAGTTTTGAAATGGACATTTCACTCATCCTCAGCGGAACTCTAAAGGCCGACAGGCCTCTTGTTATTTCTTAAGTCCTCAAAAGTATGTGCATATAAAGGTCTAGCAGCTGATAATCTAAGCATAACCAAAGTAAAGTAACTGTGGTAGTTTTTGGTATCTTATTCAGACTTTGTGGAGTGAATATAAGGGTAGTTCTCTCCCAAGTTGAACCCAAGTTCTAGTATTGAGAGGACTGCATTGTTGTGGTACCTCACTGCAAAGCATTGGCTCGTGCGCCTTGGTTTCAGGTAAAAACTTTCAGGATATTCTATTTTCCCATGATATCCTGGCATAGAATTTTTTAAACAATCATCTCGAAAAGATGCTGTTAATTCCATAATTTGTGAATTATGGATTTAGAATGTCTAATTTATTTTTCAACGTGCAATTATTTTATTAAAAATTAATCTTAAGTATCACTTTCTGATGTCTTTTTTCAATGCATTTTAGTAATTAAAAATACATTTCAAATACATTTGACAATATGATGCAGACGGAGCTTTATGAATTGTCTTGATTATATTCAAGGAATCAAATGGCATTGACAAAGCAAAAATCTTGGGATGCAGTAAGAATAAAAGCGGCCTGTTAATTGAAGTTTATGAGTCAGAAAACACCGAAAATGCTCGTTGTCGCCACTGAGCAAAGCATGCCATTAACTTTTATGAATCCTTCTCATTATCTGTAAAGTGTGGTCGTCATGTAGAGTGAGCCAGCATTGTCTTTTAAAATTTTTCCAAGCACCTTCAATGTAAAAAATCCACAAACAACACAGTTTAAAGAGATATTTTTCTGCTGCTGATAAATCAAACTACACACGGTAAATATGAGGCTTTGACTCAAATTACAGTCCCATTCATGTATTAAATACAAAAATTCCTCAGGGGTTTTGCCAGAGTATATCTGCCAATGGCACAGTCAAGTTCCTGCAGAGAGGCTGTTTGTCAGCACAGTGGGGGGTGTAGGGGGGTAAAATCCTCTTAGTAGTTTAAAGTAGTTTTAAGTGTATATGCCGCTTACTCTTAAATGAGAATCAGCGCTATTCAAATAAGTAACTAACCATTGCTTACATGTTACTTGAGAAATGGACATTTTTACATTCTTCAATGATAATGAAACTATACATTCTGAGAGACAACCAAAAGTTCTAACTCATTTGCTTGATGACCAAACATAAACCTACCCAACATCATTGAAGTAGGCTTTTGCGATGCTCCAAGCTGTGATAAAAATTGCTGGGCCTCCTGTCAGGACAAAAGAATAACACAGCATTTGTAAACCAGTGTGACACAACTGGGGATGCAAATTGATTTCCTATCTGTCCAACTTATTATCTCCAATAATGTGACCATGGAGACCAGTTGATGCATACATTTCTTAAGAATGCAGAAGCATGCAGATACTCACCCCAGCCAATCAGAATGTAACACCAAAAGTATTTTCTCTCTGAGAAGAACGAAACAGCCAGCAGGGCATGAAGATACAGGCCTTCCACTAAGAGCCAGAAGAAACTGGCCATGACTCCATATTGGAAAAACACCATCACAACTTTACAACCAACCTACAGACGAGATGGAACACAAAAAACAGTCTGAGAGTCGACCAAAAACACGAAAACCAGAAAAATACAGGCAAAGAACAAACCAAAGCAGGTTCTGACATTTGCGGAAAACCTGTAATGTAGGATTTCAGTGAGATTATTCACAATTATGATTTTTAATTTAATTTAGTTATATGTAGAACTGAACCTGTTTTGTACAGATCATATTTCTGACAGATTATTGTGTTTATAAACCATTAAACAATTCATCAGTGCAAAATATAATCCTGCATGAAGATGCCATGAAATTGAATTCCCACACATTTTCTTCACTCAGATAAAATACTCTCAGGCACAGAAATGCATACAAAATAATAGTGGAGTGAAACATTTTATTGTATAGTACACAAACTGACACAGCTATACTTTTCGTAATAGATAAATACATTCATGAATGTTGAAAGTCTGAACCCCTAGTGAACGAGACACAGCCAAAGTAACAATAAAATTTGACTATTTTGACCATCCTAGAAAAATTTAAAAAATGTATTATGTATTATATATGTATTATAATTTATTGTTAACGAGTAATGTCCGATTTTTCTGTATGCGCTATGTCTGACAATATACAAACAGGCCAATCGATAGGTCCATTCCAATAACCCCAAACACAAAAAAGTTGTGATGTTATTTTATGACCATTATTTGATGTTTTACCACAGGAATTTTATTGATTTTTCAAAGTAAAGACATAGGGCTCTAATTTCTTGGCGCAGCGCAGGTGGTGAAGCATGGTGCAGCCCACGCAGTGGTAATTTCGTCCGGCGCAGCCCACGCAGTGGTAATTTCGTGAGGTGCAACACCGTGCGCAGACGAACGTGCGCTGAGATGGGTGTGGCAGCGTAGTAGGGGGAGGTGTCACTTATTCATCAAGACGCAGTGAAAATTTCGTAGAAAAAGTCTTCGCTGCAGTTGCGCAGAAAGCTCGCCAGCTCCACCCTGGTTCACTTTCTGTGCAGTGGTAATTTGGCTGACTGGCGCGCAGTGCGCACACGTCAACGAAACCTCACAGGCTGGTTTCCAGAATGTCAGGCACATTTCAATACAGTAAATAATTAAGCAACCACTGTTTAATGTAACTATCTGAATAAGGACATAAATTATGGTATCTATATCGATTGTCCTCATGTCAGATCAAAGGCGGTTGGCACGCATGATGGAAACTCGACCTGACTTAATCGACGCAACTGAATCAATGATGCAAATTAACGACTTCACATCTTTCTCAGCCAACCACAAACTGCCTCGGCATCAGGCAGTGCGTATATAATGCTTGCGTCCTATGCTTGGTAAAGCCGCTTGCACACTGGACGCGAAACAAATTTTTCGCACGACTGCTTGCAATCAAAGTCAATGCAAAGAGCTATCGACTTTTCTTGGTCTTTTTATTCGTCTGTTATCTTCCTTTGAAGGTAGACAACAGTCTTTATTCGGTATTTCTTTTGAAAATTAGTCTGATGGATCGAACAGATTCACCCTTTATTTCCACAGCAGAGATAAAATAGTGCTTGCAATCAGAGAGCAAATCAATTCCATGACCATTGACAGTGTGAATAAATTATCACATGCACGATCAAGACTGTCCGACGCAAAATGCAAAATACTCCATGTCTGGCACCCAACAAAAAATAAAAGTATTGATATGCGAAGGGAAAACAGATTTATAACGGAATAAAGAATAAAAATACATATACATCACCAACCAACAGAACATCCAAAAAAGATGACCCGCAAACAAATTAATCACAGTGTTCGTTGGATGTTCTGTTGTTAAAATGTTTCTTTTTATTCTTTATTTCATTATCAATCTGTTCTAATCGTCCTCTTTTTTTATGGCTGTCAGACACGGTGGCATTGTACATTGTCTCGCGCCAATGTCGACTCACTTTATTGAGCAGAGCTTAAACAGAAACATTGATTGAAATTCTCAGTACTCATCTTAAAGAACTGAGCCCTCTTATCTAAACATTCACGTTTAATATCTAAAAGAGTCAGTAGATTTGAAGAAATGAAACACAATAATAGACGGTCGAACACGGAGATATATTAAAACCTGTCAGACTTTCGGACACAAGACACTGCTTTCAACGCAATCTGTCGAGCGAAAAATTCGTTTCGCTTCCAGAGTGCAGACGGCTTAATACTAGGCTACTATTACTGTCACTTAGGTTTTATCGTTTTTGGTGGGGGAAAGGAATACAGCCTAATTGCTATGATCTCGTACTGAGTTAAGATCACATATTGAAAATAAATGTGTAACGTATCTTGCATTGTTGTCCATGCATTTTAATCCCAACATTTTAAGCAGCAACAGGCTGTAATAATAGCAACATGCTATCCATCGTTTCTTTTGCCAATGAGCAATATTTGACTCGAGTCACGAGTATTCAGCGAAGGCTTGTGCCTTTGCCCATTATGCACAGAAATTCCTCCAGATTCCTTGAATCTTTTCATTGTGGATGTAATATCCAAATCCCCTCCTTTCTTCGAGGAACAATGTTCAAAACTGCCAGGAGTACATGCATCTTGGCAGAGAGATGGATATTGTGGGTGAAGTAATACAACGTATTTTAGAGTGCAATTTCCATCTAAATTAGGTGGCACCAGAAAGTGTCACTTAAATAAGTGCACGAAAGGAAAAACTTTATATCTTCCTCATACAACAGGAGAACCACATCGTAATTGTAGCACAATATATTTATTTCACCAAAAGGTGCCGACATACAGAATAATGTGTTATGTTATTAAAAGTGTTAATATAAATAATTTATCATGATGATGTTATCTTGCTTCTTTGTGTCATGAATGAAAAAATTGAGTCATCATTTTCAGGCATACATTTGACATTGTAAATAACAAATTAACCCCAGGGCCTACAGTGTGCTGTTTCTCACAACCAACTTCACCCCACCACAGGACTAAATGAGGGCATGGTGAACTGAAGTAAGACTAAAAAACTGTGCTAACTGGATTTTATTTGATTCCACATACTCAGATCGGAACTTTAATTTTTGGTATATGGAATGTTTAAGCCTGCTTACATTTGTGTTGATTGACTGACTAGCCTACCAAATGCATAATTGCCTGGAGGCACAGAGGATAAATAGTGTTCTAATCTTAATTGCCCGAGGCATCTTTCTCTGAAGGTCTGTGATCTTAATGACCTTTCAGTTGTAGTAAAAATATTGATTGCACTGGCCTTATAGGCCCACTATTCATTCAATTAGGTTACAAAGTACAAGTAGTATATTTTAGCTCCAGGATTCAATTTTTTTTGGCAGCAAGTGACCATGGGCACAGGAGCAACAGGTAGGCTACACTGTATGCGACCGACATGAAATTTACCGGTACTTCGAAAATACTCAGATGACATACTGCAATGGTACAATTAAGGACCTGTGTGCAAGAATATATATATATATATATATATATATATATATATATATATATATATATATATATGTATATTTGTGTGTGTGTGTGTGTGTGTGTGTGTGTGTATAGTATAATACTACAGTGTTATTACAGCACATAAAATGTATGTATATCTGCAACATGTTTTGAAAACTTTGACCCCCAAAATCACAAAAGTGCTACTTGGTGATTTAGGTACTTCTTGCACACAGTTCTTCATTTGCACAGTAGCCTATGCAGCCAGTGCTTTCTTCACAGTATACTGTATTCCACAATACAGTGCAATCAATGCTGAGCCACCGAGATCCCACTGATTGAACTTGGCAGACTAGGTAAAATGTGATTTCATTTTTTTCTTAATGCCATAAATGTACCTCATAAGTTTCTCCAAAATTATGAATAACAAAATCAATAAAATGCTTTTTTAGACCGATGACCACCAAATAAAGGGATGAACCTAAACAAAAACATAAGGGTAAATTACGCATACAATAGTCTTTTTGAAGAACACCAGAGGCCTGACATAGGGTTGCCGTATTTGTATGATATTTAAGTAATAACCAATAAGATGGACAGATGGACAGATGGACAGCCCTTCTCCCAGTCACGCCTACCACAGGCTTTCATGTATCCCCTGCGCGTGCTTATTTTTCCTGGTCGAGTTGTGGTACCACCTCTGCTCTGAGCCACACCTCAGCCAATCAGAGTGTACCAAACTGGAATTTTATCTGCATCTATTATAGATGTCCATCTATATCTATTAAATTATATACTTATATAAAAAGAACACCTCAAAATATGTCAATGACATACAGGTATACAACGCATACGGTAACACAAATCTGTTCCAGCTTTGCGCATCGGAGGTCATTACCAAATGCCAACCGGTCAAGATATCAGAGGTTGAATTCATGTTTGAACCATAACTTTATATCAACATGCAGTTTATCATGCAGAATAAATTGAATATATACTTTTCTTGGCTCTCACATGCCATGGCTCATTGCAATCAGGCCAGATCTCATAATCTCACAAATGACATGTCAAACCTCATGCAGTGGAGACATACAGTGCTTTCTAGAATGATTAAAACCCTTGGTGAATACAAGCAAAACAGGCTGTGAAAAAATAACCCATTTGATCCCCTGATTAGTCTAGGAGAGAATAAATCAGGAGAGAATAGTCTAGGAGGGAATAAATAGTGTATACAGGTCACAAGACAAAGGAAAACACAGCCAATTCAAGATGGTTAATTGAGGTCAGGTGTCGATACAGTGCATGCACTACAAGGCAGCAGTGTTTAAAAAAGCCTTTCCTGCTTATCCATGAGGTCTTCCATTCAAAATATTCACAAACATCTAGCCTTTTTCTGATGGTCAATTATTGAAAGAGCAAAATGTTATGTCGAGATAATATTAACATTTTGCTCCAAAACATTATGGATACCCCTAAAAAATCCAATGGATAAAATCTAACTAAATTATATTTCTAGTTATTTTACATTTTTAAATTCATCTGTTTCATTATGAATTCAAAAGTAGGCAACCACGACTTCACGTTTCCCTGGGGCATAAATATGAGGTGACAAAGGCCGAATTCCCTAAGGCTGCATTTCACTCCATGGGGTTAATCCCTACACCCTGCAGCAAGGAGTAGGGTCCCCAAGTGAAGGTCATTTGGAATCCCCTTCTATCATATTTCAGAGCTTTCATACTCTCTGAAAGCACCAGAAAACGAAGGCAGCCGGTCCACAAGGACAACTGCTTTCACTGGCCATTTATCAGATTTTCAGTAGCTTCATAACAACAGCATAGCTCTCATGAAGCGAAAAATTTCCTTTAGCAAAAAAGAAGGAAAAAAGTAGATATAACTGGCGCTAGCCAATCAACATCCGAAAGCAATCAAGCTAAGTGTGTTAGCTTTCTGTGCGCTAACTATAAGCCATCATTGTGATGTTTTTGATTGTCCTTGCAGCACACACGTCCCTAGGCTTGGATGGTCGCACAGCATTATGGGCGCAAAGTGACCACTATCTGCTGATATTGGGAAGGACAGTTATGTAGGGCCCTGTGTAGGGATCAGAGGTTGTGTTAACCGAATATTTTTCGTTGTTGATGGATTTTTTTAAATAATGACGGATTATTTTGAAGGCCGTCCGTCATTTTGTCAGAATGTAATTCACACCCCAGTCCAATTGGTGGTGGGTGTCATATTGTCTTGAGCATTGTCTTTGATCTGTATGACAGAGATGCCAAGTCTCACGCATTCGGCGTAGGTCTCATGCATTTTTTAGGCTTATTCACCGGTAGTCTGCAATTATTCAATGAACGCTTATTACACGGAATTAAAATCCTTGTGAATTGAAGTTTCAGTTTCAGTGGCGTGAAGGTGGACCTCAGTATGGAAAGCGATTATGACTCCGGACTTCTCATGCTTCTCTTTACTCAGGGGTTAGAAACAATGCATGTGTTTCATGATTGTTTAAATTGTTTAAATTAAATAAGACCATTTGAAACGTCTTTATGAAATTCCATTGCTTTCAATCCTTCAGTAAAGACAAGCGTGAGAATTCCCGAGTCATAATCAATTTCCATGTCACTACCGGGGAAATCCACTGTAATGTATGTGAAACTGATTAACTTAATGTGCAATGACTTGAATTCCGTTAGTGAATTTCTTCAGTTCGCGTTGATTGAATAATTGCTGACTACAGCACAGGAACGTCAGTGCCACTAAGAGGCGAAAGACTCAAGCCGAATGTGTCAGACTTGGCATCTCTGGTACGATCCTGTACTCCTCATATTTTTGTAATATGATCATTTGGTCTTCAGTTGTAAAATATGCTGCTCCGCTGCCGGTAGATGATTGGTCATATGCTACAAATGCCGTTTCTGCTATGTGAACACACAGATATCTCGGTGGGGAAAGCCGCGTTTGACATAACGAGTTGATAAGCAGCTTCGTAGGACGAGACTCCAGTTGTTTGGCTTAGTGAAGCCAAGCAATGACTGTAAGCATTGTTCATTTGCACACTATTACTGTGTGGGGGGAGAAATCATTTGTGATGTTTCATAAAGTTCATATAGCAGTAAGTTCGAAAATCCACGCAGCGCTGTATTTAACACAGTGCGCAATGTAGTGTGTCTACATGAATCACTGTCGGCATCAGCTAATGCGTAATCTATACATAATTCTGTTTATGTAATAGAAAAAAATTAATGATTATCATTTTAAAAAATAAAATTACAATGACGGAAAATAATTAATTATGACAGAATTTTTATGCCCTTGCCCATCACAATAACGGACAATCAGAAAGTGTAATGCGACGTCTGGTAGGGATTAGTTTTTCACACTTTGGATTGGAATGTTCATCGATATGGCTGTGGTGGGCATGGTCCGATTTATGTTCGCTCTGAAGTGAAGAACCCTAGCTTGTGAAATGCGGCCATTGTCTTTCATCATAATAGGAAAGACCTGAGAACAGTGGTGATATGCGAGCAGCACCAATCAGGAAATTTGTATAAGAAAATATCTTAACAGCTTGCAATACCCATTTCCACTAACAGGGCAATAATTTAGAGAATTGCAGTGGTTAGTTCAGTCTTGGAATCAGAAAGTTAGACACCACATGCATCACCACAAGTCCTTTGTCATGGTTACCAGACAAAATCCTTCACGGCGAATCAACAACCAACTTAATCGCCTAAACTGTACCAAGCGTTTCTCTGACTTTCAATGGAACCAGGACATATGGTTAGATAAGACCAAAAGATTATCAATCAGAAAGGACCTCATGCCCACTGTGATGTATGGTGTAGGGATGTTTTTCATCCAAAAGCCTCGGACATCTAGAGAGGATACATGGTTTCATGGACACCATAAACTACCAGCAGATATTACATAAAAACCTAAGGGGCCTCTGCCGGGAAACTTAACACAAGCCGTGGTTGGACCTATGAGCAGGACAATGATCAGAATCAAAATCAACAGAAAAGGTTCATCTGGCGTAAATAAAGAATTCTCCTCAGCCATCACAGTCCCCTGACCAACATCTCAGAAAATTTGTGGGATGAGCTGAAGAGGAGGATCCAAAACCGTCTCCATCAGAATCTGAAGGATCTGGAAAGATTCTACATTGTAGAATGGTCTCAGATCCCGTGATATATGATCACAAACCTCAACATGCATCATACCAGTAAACCCAGAGCTGTGATCTTTGCTAAGGAGGCTGCACAAAATAGTAAATGAAAGGATGCCTACAATTGTGGCACCGATGAGTTTAATGTTTCTCGGGCCAAAATCACACCTGAGCAATGCATGTCACTAGTTTCTCCATACAGGAGGCTTCTTGAAGCTGTCATTACCGACAAAGGCTTTTCTACTACGTATTAAATAAATACAGTAAGTGTGTTCAATACTTTTTCCCTGTGTCATTCCACTTTATTACACATTACACATATTAAACACAACTTAATTTATGGACTTATTTGTTTTGATTTCTTTGTTTGATTGGATTGCTCTGGTTGTGAACGACATCTGGTGAAAATTTTATGTCAATAGCCCCATTAGAAATATATTTACTGAGAAAAATGTTGATGCGTTCAATACTTATTTTTCCTGCTGTATAGCTGCAGAATGTGCCCTGCCAAAAAACCCAAAGAAATAAGTATAATAAAATTGTAAAAAATAATAATAAAATTGTTTAAAAAACTTACCAAGCATTTTTATCTTGTATTTACGATGAGCTTTTTTTCTCGAAAGAAGAAAAAAATAAAAAATCTACCATTGAGATAATTCTAGCACCCGGAAAAAGTCGGGGCTACTATGGATTCGGCCGCGTCACGCGTCCACCACCGCCGCTGCTGTAGAGATTTCCTTGTAGACACTCTACAGGCAACTATTTTTTTCTTTTATATTTGGTATGCATATGGGCAGAGATTAAGACACGACACCTATCGATTTTGGTTGCCATTGTAACATAATTCATTACAATTTTGAGTCAAAAATAAGCCAAAAACTTGTAAAATGTGGGCAATCGGGGGCTACACCCATTGGTTGTGGGTGACCGACCAGTCTAGTTTTGACTCATTCCTACATTTGAGCATGAAATAATTGATAACTTATTTCCGCAAAAAAAAAGTCATCTTCCACAAATATGGAAGTTATGGAAAAAACTTCCTACAAGTTTTTTGTAGCCCTCTTTTGGTCGTTTGTGTTTAAAGAAGCTGCCGTGCATGTGATTATCATTTTAGAAACCTTTCCCGAGGCTTCTAAGTTCGCCCGATAACACTGGCAAGCATTTTTTTTTTTGCATTTCCCCCTTCCTCTCCCCCCTTTTTTTAAATTCATTTTTATTCATTTCTTCTTTTTTTTCTTCCTTCCCTTTTTTTGGCTTTCTTCTTGTTTTCTCTTTCCTCTCCCTCTTCCCCACTTCTTCATCCGGTGATAATGGGTGCTCTGCCGCTTATCTCTGGAATGGGCAGCAAGGGGAAGGGAGGGCTGGGTCAACATATTATTCCACCATCACCCCACTTCAACAGCTGCTGGGCATCACCCCAGTTCACCATGGGTGGGGGCCCACCCTGATCAGTACACCAGCTGGTCGCAGGCTCGCACCAGTTACTCGCAGACCCATGCCTGAGGGCAGCCTGGAGTATCCACTCAGCCAACCATGAGTGACATGGGGCTGTAGAAAGAGGATGGGTGCAAAATGTGCCAGGAGAGGACTCATGCAGGTGTGTGGTGAGCATACAAGCTCCTCAGTGGTGTCATGGTTTGATGCAACAGGCAATCAGGCGGGCACTGGGACCATGTACCCAAAAGGAGAGAAATGGGACCCACTCACACAGGCTGATAGCAAACATGCAAAAACATTTAATATATATACTTTAAAAATCAAACAAAAGACAGCAGGGGAGCACCAGCACCACACGGCAGGGATAAAACCAGAATGCAGCTGCAATGCCAATTGGCAATACAGCTTCTTAAATACTTTAACTTCACCTCCACTTCAATGACCAGCAGGTGCGGCTCGTTGAAGTGGGGTCGAAGACAGCCGAAGGGGAGGGACTGCAAGGAAACCATTACAAGAGGGCAGCGAACGAGCTCAGGTGCTCCACATGGGCCGAGTGTGAGCCCCGCGACCCTCTCGCTCTGAGGTGTCAGAGCCACCCACTGCACCACCATGGCGCCCCTAACCCATGACATTATTTAAATTTTTATTTCAATAGTTGCAAAAAGAAACAATAATGGGGATGATCCAGCCGGACTGACCCCCGCTGATCCGTTCTGGAGCTCCCTAACGGTGGCCTGACTCCCTCACCTTATCTTTCCTTTCTTTTATTTATTTATTTATTTTTATAGATTTTTTTTTGTTGTTTTTCTAGCTTTCCCCCTCTCTATAGCTTATCACACACCCTTTTTTGCTGACTTTAAATATGAGGAGGAAAAGGGGAAGGAAAGGGAGGGAGGGGAGGGGGAGTGGAGAGAAACACACTTCACACATGTACTCCCAGAGGACACCAGCTCAGCTTTGATTTATCCTCTGACTTTTTTCTGATTTATTTTTTGTCAATTGGCCTGTAATTTCTTTTTTTGTCTTTGCTTTCTTATCAATGTTCAGTTGCGTCTTGCAATAAAAAAAAATAAAAAAAAAAACATTGGCAAGCATTCATTATCTAACATTATGATTCCCAATGGACCCATGTCCAAAGCTTTGGCCTCAAGGCTTTGTTGTTTACAATTAATTATTTCTCTGATAATCAAAAGAAATGGCAAAAATAATGAACAATAAATTGAGACTAGCAGTCCCTCAAAAGGGAACGTTGCCACTGAAGTTTGTGTAACAGAAGCATTCCTAGCACCTAAAGCCCTATTCAGATGGGATTAACTTTTCAGGACTATCGCAAAACCTCTGTAATGCATTTGCACGGCAAGTTAGAGACACAGTATTTTATGAAGATATGAATTGCACGGTTCAGTATTGTACTGTTACCCTGGGAACCTTGCTAGGGTGCATGGCATCATGAACGCTTTGCAATACCAGGACATTTTAAATCAAAATCTGGTGGCCTCTGCCTGAAAGCTGAAGATGGGTCGTCACTGGGTCTTTCAGCAAGATAATGACCCTAAACATGTGGCCAAATCTACACAGAAATGGTTCACCAGACACAGAATCAAGCTCCTCCCATGGCCATCTCAGTCCCCAGACCTCAACACCACTGAAAACCCGTTAGCATCGGGCTCCCTTCTTTGTACTGTGTAGGGCAGCCTCAGCCTGTTTTTGTGCAATTTTAGTTAATCCAACCTCTCTGCCATCTTCTGGAGCAGCAGTGTCACTCGAACCGGTGTTCTCACAATTTGTGCTGCATTGTCAAAAAGTGCTACCGTGATGCAAATTGATCATTAAGTCTCTGATTTCGCTTTAATATTGCAATATGAATCGATCTACAGTAGTAACTATGGTAAATATGTTATTTGTTAGCTTGTCATAACACAAGCAGATGTTACAATGTGTTGGACAAGTTTGTTCAAAAAGATGCCGCACGGCCATATCGTCTAATTTCTGCATTTTCAGGAAAACCCAACACGTGCATGTAAATATATATACGCTTACAAGCCGAAAGGCGCGCATAAAAAAAAATGCATTTTTATGATTTACAAAGATACTTAAGACATGAGCGAAGAAAAGGAGCCCAAGATTTTTGGTCTGCGAACCACAAGACAGCATATTTTGACAGGTAGCAAAAATTGACACCGGAAGTAGTTTCAGGGGCAAGTTGAGCAACTTTCTGAAACCACTGAAAGAGTGTAGTCTGCCGTTGTTTTCGTTTCATACTCTTTAGGTTATTCCAGAGCCATGTAGAGAGAGAGTCACGTCAACTCCGTTCACTCCAATGGACCAATTTTTTTACAGTAATGGCGAGTCGTGGAGTCTAGCTTTAGTTCCCGGAAGTTAGCGACGAAGACTAGTCCAGCAGCTGAGATGAAGCGGAATGGACCGTTCGTGATGATCTTTCAAAAGCTAAGACGATTAAAGAATTAGATTGTATATTGTCAGCACATCTGAATTAAATTAACATGTACAGTAAAACATTTTCCTGGATTATTCCCTGTATAATTTGAGATATATAGAACGTTTAAGGGCAGAAAATTAGGGTAGGATACTAGCTAGGTACAGTTAGCGACACAGTTACTAGCGCTAACCATGAGCAGCAGCATAATGGAAAACTCCGTTCTCTCAGTGTCTGCATTTGAGAATAAGGCATCTTAAAGTGATTTTTTTGCGGAGTGGGGTGGAGGAGTGAAATGTCAGAGAATTACGAAAATATAACACCTGACTGGCTACAGTAGTGGAGGTGGTGAAGTAAGGTTTTCTTTGAGTAAAAGGTAGCTAACGTTAGCTATTATAATAAAGTTAACGTTACACAATGTGAAAGGAGAAAGCCATCGGTTGCTGTGATACGTCACTATTAATATTGATTGTTAGAGCTAATTTCTATTCAATGAATTAAAACGTTATCTATAGTTAGTGTTTAGGATTTGAGATTCTTTAGACCATTACTTGTCAATATTATGTCGCTGCTCATTTTGCTTATTTTGGATTGATGTTTAAGGGGGAGGGAAGCTGGAGGACCAAATAGAAAACTGAAAACAGAACGTATCTGGCTAAATAGGCCAAACAATTTGGAAAATTAAGCAAAGAAGACTAAGTGGAGAGTGGAGAATGTTGAGCTGTGCTGTATTACTTGTCTGAAAGATAGCACAGAACATGATCCATCTTTATACAAACCCAAAACCAGTGAAGTTGGCACGTTATGTTAATCGTAGATAAAAACAGAATACAATGATTTGCAAATCCTTTTCAACTTATATTCAATTGAATACACTTCAAAGACAAGATGTTTAATGTTCAAACTGAGAAACTTTTTTTTTTTTTTGCAAATAATCATTAACTTAGAATTTAAAGGCAGCAACACATTGCAAAAAAGTTGGCACAGGGGCCTTTTTAACACTGTGTTACATCGCCTTTCCTTTCAACGACACTCAGTAAACGTTTGGGAACTGAGGAGACCAATTTTTGAAGCTTTTCAGGTGGAACTCTTTCCCATTCTTGCTTGATGTACAGCTTAAGTTGTTCAACAGTCCGGGGTCTCCATTGTCGTATTTTACGCTTCATAATGTGCCACACATTTTCAATGGGAGACAGGTCTGGACTACAGGCAGTCCAGTCTAGTACCCGCACTCTTTTACTAAGGAGCCATACTGTTGTAAAACGTGCAGAATGTGGCTTGGCATTGTCTTTCTGAAATATGCAGGGGCGTCCATGAAAAAGACGTTGCTTGGATGGCAACATATGCTGCTCCAAAACCTGTATGTGCCTTTCAGCATTAATGGTGCCTTCACATATGTGTAAGTTGCCCATGCCTTGGGCACTAATACACCCCCATACCATCACAGATGCTGGCTTTTGAACTTTGCGCCTATAACAGTCCGGATGGTTCTTTTCCTCTTTGGTCCGGAGGATACGACGTCCACAGTTTCCAAAAACAATTTGAAACGTGGACTCGTCAGACCACAGAAAACCTTTCCACTTTGCATCAGTCCATCTTAGATGAGCTTGGGCCCAGCGAAGCCGGCGGTGTTTCTGGGTGCTGTTGATAAATGGCTTTCGCTTTGCATTGTAGAGTTTTGACTTGCACTTGCAGATGTAGCAACGAACTGTAGTTACTGACAGTGGTTTTCTGAAGTGTTCCTGAGCCCATGAGGTGATGTCCTTTACACACTGATGTCAGTTTGTGATGCAGTACCGCCTGAGGGATCGAAGGCCACGGGCATTCAATGTTGGTTTTCGGCCTTGTCACTTACGTGCAGTGATTTCTCCAGATTCTCCGAACCTTCTGAGGATATTACAGACCGTAGATGATGAAATCCCTAATTTTCTTGCAATAGCTCCTTGAGGAATGTTGTTTTTAAACTGTTCGACAATCAGCTCACGCATTTGTTCACTAAGTGGTGACCCTCGCCCCATCCTTGTTTGTGAATGAGTGAGCATTTCAGGGAAGCTGCTTTTATACCCAATCATGGCACCCACCTATTCCCAATTAGCCCGATCACCTGTGGGATGTTCCAAATAAGTGTTTGATGAGCATTCCTCAACTCTCTCAGTCTTTTTTTGCCACTTGTGCCAGCTTTTTTGAAACATGTTGCAGGCATCAAATTCCCAATGAGCTAATATTTGCAAAAAATTACAAAGTTTACCAGTTCGAACATTAAGTAACTTGTCTTTGCAGTGTATTCAATTGAATATAGGTTGAAAAGGATTTGCAAATCATTGTATTCTGTTTTTATTTACGATTTACACAAAGTGCCAACTTCACTGGTTTTGGGTTTAGTACTTATTCCTGTTAGATTTACTGATGCCACTTACCATACTTTCTAAAACATCAGCAGCGTAGCTGATCACAACTACTTAAGTTCCATCAGCTAAGTTAGGAAACAAAGACCACGCCTCATTTCTCAGCACCATTTCCCATCCAAGCCCGTATTGGTGTGTCTAACCCTTTCTCCTGTCTTTTTCTCCCCCTCTCTCTCTTTCAGCAGAAGAACTGCTGGCGATTCAATAAGAGCCAGAGAACTCCCTGCAGTGAGACAGACGACACTCACCCTGAACCCTGAGTCTTAACTCCCCAAGCTGTGCAAGCCTTTCCCTGTTCCTTACTTTTAATAAATTGGACAAGAAGCTTCCAAATCGTGTGGTCGTTGGTTGTGAAAAAATGCATGTGCAGTGTTTGAATATGATCACCTCACATTTTTGTTGTTGTTGTCATTTTGAATAATTGTTAGATTTCTCCTGCTGAATTGTGCCTACAAACTGTACATTTGTACTCAACCCCCCAGCGATTGCAGCATCCCCACGCAGCACAGCAAACCATGGTAGAGATTATATTCAAGGACAACATGGAGGAGAGGGCACAGACAAACTGCCTCACATGCTATTCATGTTTCTGAGTTTATTCAAGATTTCTTTTTCATGAAGTAATCGTACTACATAAGAGCAAAATATAAAGATATACAGAAAATGTCTGTGTTTGTATGTGCATAACAATATAAGTTTGTATGTTAAAGTATCTTGTTCTGTCTGGATATATAGCGTTTAATGAGCCCTTCCTAAAAATATTACTGTACATGCAAGCCTAGACAAATTTATACCTTCTGCATGTAAAAAGTCAATGAAAAAGATGTTATGAACTTATGTATTGGTGTTTAGTGATAAGTGCAGAGATTAAATAAGCATTGTCGTCAAAAGCAAAAACCAAGAATTCAAAGAAATCGACAACAGGAACACGCTCTTTAAAATGACTAAATCTCGTTTTTGTCATCTTAATTATTAAAATAATTCTATGGCACTAAAACTGCTTGAATACTGCCTATATTGAGTGCAAATGTTCAAAATTCTGCCGTTTAATGCTGCTTTTTCGTGGTTGTTTAATGTTGGGGTCACTTAAGTGAGACGGCGACATTCACTCAAGCCTAAAATATGTAAACAAGGCAGAAATAACGTAATTACCGAGAATTGCAGGTATGTCTTTCTGCAGCCTATTTGACAGATGCATTTAAATTGCCCGCCAGCGAGTTCCGGGAACTATTCGCTGTCTCCATGAACCACGTGACGATCGAGAATTTTGGACCTCCGTTGACGCGACTCTCTCTCTACATGGCTCTGGGTTATTCATTCGCATTTGAGCAGAGAATGCCCGCCACGCAAGTTTGTTGTTGTTGCCAAGCAACGAATCACAGACTCAGCGGCGACAGAAGCCCAAAAGTCCAAAAGTTGGTGCTTCAATCCTAACACAGGCAGGTGACACATTGTCAGGTCATGACCTTGCAGTTGCACATAGTTTCATGTCAATTGGAGAAATAGTTCCAAAGATATAGCAAAAATTGTGAATTTTATGTGACAAAGCTCCACCTTGTGTCAAAATTTTGAACCAAACAGGTATAATGTCACGTGGGACACATCATCAGGTCATGACCTTTCATTTGCACTTGATTTGAGGTCAATCGGACAAATATTTCCAGAGATATGATAAAAACAGTGATTTTTTCAGTTTTTGCCCCCTGGTGGCCAATCTAGAAATTGTAAATAGTCCAAAATCGAATCAGTTCTTCCTCTTTATGATGCTTACTTATATGCAAAACTTGGAATTTCTAATTGAAATATTACTGCAGTTATCGCTTTAACATGTAAATCAGTTTTTGGCCCCTGGTGGCCAATCTAGAGATCGTAAATTGTCCAAAATCCAATCAGTTCTTCCTCTTTATGATACTTAATTATGTGCAAAACTTGAAATTTGTAATAAAAATATTACTGCAGTTATCGCGTTAACACTTAAATCAGTTTTTGGCCCCAGGTGGCCAATCTAGACATCGTAAATTGTCCAAAATCAAATCAGTTCTTCCCCTTTTGATACTTACTTATGTGCAAAATTTGGAATTTGTAATTGAAAAATTACTGAAGTTATCGCGTTAACGCGTAGTGTGGCGGCGGCGGTCGGACTAAAAACATAATATCCCCCGGAACGCCATTCGGCGTTCGGGGATATAAATAATTAGCATCAGGCGGGGAGCATATGTAACGTTCAAAAATAATCTTGTCCCAAGCTTTACTTGTACATGTGCAGCTAAGATTACTTCATAATTTTGAACTCCGCTATAACTGTTTTGACGAAGTACGGTCAAGTGATAGTCAACTAATAGTGGCAATCGACTGGCCAGCTAATTTTGGGATCAGAGACTGGTTATGGTAAAGTCCGGCATTAGATAGATTTATTCACGCAAATGTTAGTTCAGTATTAGTGCTTAACATTAGCTACCGCTACGTTGAAGCTAGCTTGCTCAACAGCAGCGAATATTATCTTGCAAATGAATTTATTTCGAATGAACAATGACATGTAATTTGGACATATTAGTGATTACTGAAGGGGAAGTAGCATGTAGCATGAGTAGTAGGGGAGTAGCATGAAGATGTCATAGTGCAGAATCACTTGACATCAACTGTCGTTTGTTCATGTGTCTATATCTCAGAGTTTTGGAGTCAGAGCGGCCCTGTTTAGTTTGTTGATGGTCGGCTATGGCTCTTGGGTCATTGGGAAGCTGGGGGCGAAGCATGGACAGTAGGCTTGAAGGGAGGAGGGGCAGTGCCGTTTCTTGATTGTTACGCTAGGGTAGACAAACTCACTTTCTGCAGGTATACTGCCCCCATTTTCTTTGGAGAGTGTAGAGTATGAATTAAATTTTTGGCTGTCATTACACAGGGCACCTTTAATGAGTCAAAACTATTGCCTTGAAAACAGTCAATTAAATCTGTCAAAATTGAATTATAACTTATACAAAAATAATCGGTGAACACATTCTACAAGTCGCCTGAGTGGCAGGTTCATTATGTTCCGTCCCCTCACGCTTTCATTCGTTCACAAACAAAGCCTCAGCAGATTAAGTCAACGACCACCTTGAGCCTGTCTGGTGGTTAAGAGATGGCATTTCGATTTTACATTCAAGACTTGTTAGTGCTTGATATAATGCTTCTTTGATAAAGCACTAGTTTGGGTCATAGATCAGTTTTCAAATAGCCTCAATGCTGACAGAAGTTTTTATTTTTAAAAATGCTTGTTTTCAATTCAGCAGGTCAGATGAATTGAAATAGATGATAGATCGGATACGTCACTGCAGAAGCACTAGTGGGCCATTACAGGAACACTGAGGCCGATGATGCAGCTCTCACCACCCCCAATTTAAATGATCTGAAGGGGAGAACTAATGGAAACTACAGGGTGGTGAGACTCAGGGCCACTGCCTGTTCCACTCCAGCGGTATTACAGCTCAGAAGAGATGACAGGACTCCTGAGAGCAGCCTGCAGGAGAGTCAGCAAGTGTAATAAAATATTTTCTGAAACATGATCAAAGCAGAGGCGGCCTGGAGGGACATGATGACTAAATTGGGGAGCAAAATGCAAACCCCTCCGTGCCTAGCCAACTTCTTGAGTCAATTAATTGAATTATAATGTTTGACATTTAGAGGTCCTCAATTGACAAAAATAAAGAGGTAAGTAAATAAAATGAAAAAAAAGAGACGATATGAGTACAATGCTGTAGACATCCCACACTCACCAGAGGGTTTCAGACACGCTAAGTGGATGCCAGATCAATTTGTATGCATTAACACACCTTCGCACTTCTACCCAGGCTGTTAAAGTGGTGCCTTTTAAAGGTCTTCCTTCAAAATAGAATACTCGCAAACATGCCATTAAAAACTAAAAGGACTTATAGATGCACTTTCGAAAGTTCCTCTACACGTCTTGCTGATTGTGATTGATAATGTGTTCCTTTTGTTCCAGCTACGTATATAAAAATATGATAGAAGTGAGCCAACATATGAATCAAGGGATTAAAAAGACAATCCACTGCATGGCTGCCAGCCATTATTCTTCTCTGGCCTTTGGAGGATGTGTTAAGTCCACTGTCATAACCATCACTTCTTTTGCCACCCTGACACTTGCAAGATTTTGGTCCCCGCTATGCCACGTAATGCGTTGTGGAAAGGCGTGCCATTTCGGTGGTATGCAGCGGAGCCTTGTTTGCGCCCTGTTCGCGCACTGTACACGCATAAGTTACGCACTGTCTACGCAATGCGCAGCTAAAAATTTTAACTTTGCGCAAACAATGCGTGAACACTTCGTGAGAAGTTCCTGCCATGCGCGAATCGTTCGTGACGTGCACGAACTATGCGTGAGCTGGGCATGCCATAATCACGTGAACAACTCGTGACAACGCCCTAACACGGCACGCATTGACACGCACCGTCGGCAGTGTTCGCGCCGAGTTCACGTAGTGTTCACGCTTAGTTAACGCAAGTGGCACGCACATGGCACGAACGTTTCGTGCCGATTTTTTTAACATTTCAAAAATCAATCTACGACATGGCACGCACCCCCAAAACCTTCACACGCTCCTCCCGCTCCTCCCCGAGGACTTCAATCATTGCCACGACGCATTGCGGAACAAAAATCTTGCAAGTGTCGGGGTGCCATTACGATTTTTACGATGTCATGTATGAATGATAGCGTGCCATCTGTGGATAATAGCAGAGTCCCCACACCAACATAGCTGCACATTGAATTCTGAATCCAAGCACTGCAAGCCCAGAGAAACAGGTGTAATAAAATCATCTATTTAAGGTCCTTTGTACGGGTGCATTACGGGAATGGATTCACCACTGTTCTTTGCGAGGGGAACAAATCAAGCGGAAATTGCCAGAATGGTGTTATCCTCGGAGCTTAATGTGGCAGAGTCAGCTCACACTGCCCTGAGTGCCTCCAGGAAAAAAGAAAACAAGAACTCTCCCATCCCCGGCTGCAGAGCGTGTTTCGTGTGCCGAGTAAAAACCTCTCAGAGTGAGAGGCTATCAGAAGGGCAGCCAACACCGATACAATGTCCCCATCAAGGGAACAAGTAAAGCACTCCCTGCTACTTCATTTTACATCTAAAACATAATAACACATCCGGGATATAGCTAATGTACTGCTCGGTTTGCGGGGGTATATGGGTGGTGAGGCAGCTACCTGGTGGAACTTGTGTTTCTCAGACACGGCACTGTGTATTCAGGGTGAGAGAAACAAATTTCACAGGAACCCTCACTGGCTTGTAAACCTTCTGCTACATTTCACTGAGCAGTACACTTAATTAACAAGTGAACTGAGAGCTGGATAAGGACAAGTCTCCTGATAATTAGTATGCCATGAATATTTCATGCTTCTTATTTAAAAAGTGTCAAGTTTTCTTTTCAATATTTGGATTGGTAATGCAGCACATCGATAATTAAATTCTGTAGAAAGCCAAAGAATTATTGAAAAATAAATTGTACCATGCGATGAATGTAACCAAGGCCGGATCTCAGTTATGTTTCATAGTTGCGACCAATTAAATTTCAATTTCAATAAAAGTTATAGAGTGCCTAATTAAAGTAAAAGTTGTTAAACTTAATCCAACATTAAAATAAACTAAGCTGTTGTTTGTTCATTGTTTGTTCATCTTTTTCCGTCGCTCAATAGCTGAAAAATTATTACTTTGTTTATTTTAATTGAACTTTCTAATTTATGTTTACAGCTGAACCTAAAAAAAATACAGGAGTGTTGTTTTTATTGCACAGAGTGGTGTGACCTGAAATAAAAAAATGACAGAGACTGGATTTTAAGTGTAAAGAAAAAGAATTGTATTTATTACTTTTGAAACGGAACTTCAAATGCGAACAATAATAGTACAATGTGGGAAAACAGCAATTCCCAAATGCATACAAAAAGAGATTTAGACTAACAACAGCTAAATCTAAGAATTCAGTAGTTACACACGAAACATTACACAATGGCTCACGAGACGTCACACCATACAGGTACGAAGCTCAGGCTTTTAAGGGCTATATAGGATAATTGGTTGATGACACACAGGTGCATGTTGTTATGCATTATTACACGAAACGGTGTGCTTGACCGTCATTATTGTCACGACAGCGATGCGGCCAGGAACGAGGCGCTTGCGCCTCTTAAATCAATGGCCTACACAACTAAGATAGACGGAGAAATATTTTCAGAGATGAGGTACAGTATTTTTAATTTGAGCACAGGCTACCAATGCTGTCTTGCTCATTTGAGAACATTCTAAACGTCTGATTGACTAATCAGATTGCTCGGTCGGATCTACATGTTGTATAATTGAGTGATGAGCATGGTAGCAGGCCGGTTCCTCAGAATTCCGTTGATGCGGACCATTTAGGGCAGGGCATGACAAATACAGCTCAAACTGAATAAATAATTTAGGCTGAGTGAAAATCAAGTATTTTGTGAGATTGATTATTTATTATTTTTTTCAGTGATCAAGAAACATTTATTTCTGTTCTCGGGCCTCATAGAACAAAGAGAGCAACGCTGTCATCATGTTCAGAACTCCCACACCAGGAGCACTTCCTCAAAAATTAAACAACTTTTCTTGTGTAACATGTTGCATATTCTGAGGTCCATATTCTGAGTCCTGCTGAAAGATGAATCAATGGCGTTGAAAAAGGTTTTTAGCTAACCCACCCCACAATCACACACACACGCACGTGCACACACACACACACACGCACACACGCACGCATGTGCACTCACACGCATACACACACACGCACACACACACACGTGCACGTACACACACACATACGCACGCACGCACATACACACACACACAATTATTTTACTGATGGATGTATGTTATCTGTGTTAACTTTTATAACAGATCTGACAAGAGGCCAAAATCCCCAAAGTAATGTGGAGTTAAGTGCCTTGCTAAACGGCTCAACAGCTGAACGAATCTTATTCTGGCTAAACTGGGAACCATCTACCTGACAGGTGCTAGTTCTGGTTGAGATTATGACCTTTTAACCGTCTGTAAGAAGTGCATACATGGTGCTCAAGACCAATGCTAAGACCATAACTGCTTTGTGGAAGCTGATTTGGTGACAGCCATTACTCAGCAGCACACAACACACACGTGGCATTTCAGTTCCAAGGAAGCAGAGCAGAGGTTGTAAGTGGCAAACTAGGTCAACAGTTAGTTGGACCATGACATTTTCACTAAGTTATGGTGTATATTCAGTGATATTGAAGGCCTGGCTGCAGCTGCAACCCTTCAGACACAGGCAAGTGCTCACAGCGAAGCGCTAGCCTGACCGACCCCTGGGCGTAAACATGCTGTCTAAGACTCTCCATCGGCCAAATGTGATTTTAAAGCAAGTACCATGTAGAGACATCAACTTGCTTACAATGTTTACAGTTGACCGAAAACCACCCCTGTACACTCACACTCAGGCAATTTTCGAGGATCAAACATTGCAGAATGCAATTTCATGTTGTAGTTACCGTCTTTAAGGTAAACAGAGGATTAAGCAGCTTTTCCATCAATTTCGATCCATTGTACAGTCCTCCCGTATTTATCAAATGAGAGTCACTAACTTTGATTACATAAGAAATGCACTGAGAGGAAATGCAGGCCAAAGTCTCATGTACTGGAAAACAGTTGTGTAATCTTGGCATTGACTCATTGGATGAATTTTTCAAAATGCTTTTAAAAATGGCCCAGCAGCAGGAAATATGCAGTATAATAAAAGCTTGCCTAAATATCATATACATTTTGTCACCAGAGGAAGGCATGAGAACACACACAAACAATGGTTAACCATGATGAATACAACTGCATCACATTTCTTAGCAGAGGCAGATAAAGGCTTTGAAGGGAAACATTCCAGTTCAGAGCGTTCCACATTCACAATATTCCTTGTTCATGCTGGGACCATAAAAGAATTGTGAGATTCCTGACAACATTCGAAACAGTGCAGACACCCGAAGGTGGCAACCAATTCTGCTACTGTGACAGATGCAGGTGTCCCAAAGGAGCACTATTGGCTGAATGAGAAAAGTAACATGCTCAGGATAGGGAGAGTGAGCTTGCCAGCAATAAACCTGGGAAAGATTGCCTCACGCAGGTGTGCAGAGTGCAATGATATACGATTTGAGGGAGTTATATCCTCAAAACGGCTTGTGGGCAAATACCAAGGCCTTGGAATTTATCTGCAGTTTGCAATCAAATCAGCAGCAGAGATTTGTGCCGGCGAGAGACGCAGAACCACTGGGGGAAGCAGAACATTAGCCAAACAGCTGTGATCTGATTCAAACTGTGCAGCGCGGTGGTCTGGGCTAGGAGACCAACCCACAAGGGATTCTGGGATCAGAGGACTGTACAAGGCTACGTCAGACATCTCCGTCTTTAATCATAATCTGCGCCGATAGCAGCCCGCATTTTAATCATATACTGCTAAACTGGTATCAGCTTGTCTTTGATCATGCACTTATGCCGTTCTTTTATCATGCCCGGAATTTGTATTTTGTGCCAAATTTGTACATCATTTATAAGTTTCGTAGCCAAAACACAAACAGCCCAGAAGAGGAAAAGTTACCAGAACAAAAAGACATTCCAAATCCATTTTACCGTATCCGTATACTCAGTTTGTATGAGCAGCATTTGATGCGGGATTTGGATCCCCATAATGCCTTTATGTGCAAAAACAATGCTCTGTGGAAAGATATATGAGAAAATAAACTAGAGACAAAATGCTTGAGTGCCCCGGAAATTCACCCATCAGGCTGCGAAGACAAATACCCAGGCCTCCTTTGTTTGGTACAACTGCACCCAAACTCCACAGTAAATATAACTGGGTAAACTTGCAAGGAACAGCAAAGGGAAACATTGAAATGATCAATCTGTTGTGTGACAGAGTGTCCACTTCTATTACAGTCAGCGCCCAATGGTCAGAGTTTGGCAAACAAAAAGTCCTCTAGTTTCCAGCTGTATAAATGAATTAGGATCAGTCCCTTTGAGGTTAAAAACTTGGCAAATAGAGCAACACCCTTTAATGACTTTGCATGAAAAGAGCACTTAAGCATTTATCATGGGAAAAGTGAACTTAAAAACTAACAACAGCCACCCACGTCCCTTGGTGCAGTGCGCCTATGCTTACAAAGCTTCTAAGATTAAAGCAGAGAATGATGTAAATCTCCATGTCAAAATACAGAGCCACACAGTAGATCCTGCTGCAGCAAGTCAAAAGTAAATATACATTGATCTCAATGTAGGAGATCAAAGTGAAAAGAAGTTACGCATTCATTATGCATTCATGTATTCACAGTATGATTACATTCATAAATCCAGAGCAATTCAATGGCAATATGCAAAGGCAGTACAATATTTTAGAAGAGCAAACAAATGGTGATTATGGCTGCAAACATAATTTAAAAATCTTTAAAAATCTAGTCATCAGTCACAACATAATAGAACCTGATCTTTTGAGGGCCTGACCGCTATAAGCAGAAAGTAGCCCTTACCAAATTCAGGAGTATCATCCCAATGCTAAAATGGTGAAAAAGTATAATGACACAGTAACACAGAAGAAATGTATTGGATCCCCAGAGACTCTAACTTCAGTGAAAATGGCACGATCTGAAAGTTTTTTAGTCATTGCTTTTTGACCTTTGTATTTATGATTTCCTCTGAAGAGAACATTTCGGGGGGCAAAAAGCAAGAAATTCCCAAGACTTAGGCCTTTCATTTAAAAATAAATTAATCAAAGTGAAATATTTGTTATGGAAGTACATTCTGCAAAAATGTTTTCTTACATTCGTTGATGATTGTGCATAACTTTGGAAATATCTGAATCTCTTCATCATTTGTTGCAAAACTTTTTGAGTCAGCCCCCCCCCCCCGACTGAATTTTACAGACCCCCCCACTCATGCTCATACCAGCCAAACCCCGACCCCCTCCTCCCACCCTCCCAACTCATTAATTCTGGAAAAATATGTCACTCTTCAACCCTACAATGATAAAGCCAGTTTAAGATCATTACGTAATAAAAATAGAACAAAAAAAAATAATCACATAATCGCTCATCTTTTGGTGCAATCTCAAAATGTCGGAATGGCTTGAAACTTATAATTATCCTTAGTCACATTTTCAAAAATATTTGCATGGGTCCTTCCTATTAATTAATAGTTTGCATCTGCATTAAAATGTATAACTAGCAGCACTTTGGCAATCCCTTAAACAAAGCAAAATAAAAACATCATAAGTACAATTTGGCAGGACTTCTGTTTTTTGACCTCTGGAAAATCCACCTCTGATCGTCAATCAACATTGTGCAGCCTGAGTCTCAGCACAACTGGGAAAGCTTGGCAAGTGAGATCATGACACAATCATTTGTCTGACAACTACATTTTTACGGTAAAAATTGCACAATATTCAAATGATCGTATGACTGCAATAACTATCAGTTACTGGAAGATACTAGAGATGGACATTTAGCTTCATTCACCACTGTGAACTTTTCTTGATTCTACTGTTTTGCACTGCCTCCGCACTCTGATTTCTGTTCCCATAAGTCTACCTTTTATGCCTTTTCTCTTCCCACAAGTCAGCCTTTTCAGCACGTACTTCTTTTATTCGGAATTAACCCCTCAAGCCCTGAGCCTCTTTTTCGAAAATGGCAAGTCCAAAATGAAATGAGTATATCTCTGTGACTGCTTGGTCCATTTGAATAATCTTGGTATCATAATAAAGGTAAAACCATTTGGGATATCTTCCCTGGTGTTAAAATCACTTTATAAAACGGGTGCTTCCCATCCTTAAAATTTGATTGGCTGAGCCGCGTTCCATGCCCGTATAAAATCGCTGCAACCCAATGTGGCAGGCCGCAGCACAAAATATCCCTGCGTGCAACGAACTACTCTATGCTCAACTGACTCCTTAGGTTAAGTTTGTTTTAAGACTATTAGCTCGCTATTTCAGTGTCAGCGAAGTTTAACCTTTTAAACCGATAACCAGTTGGCTGTCTACCTAGCTAGCTATTGCATTATAGAGTTCGATATCACTTTTGCGTTGCAAGCTACTTTGCTAACTAGCTTGTTATTTCAGTAACCAATTAGCGATAAATTGTTGACTTTTTTTCTTGTGTGTTTATTTGATGGGCTATGTGTAGGTTAACCACATCCACTGTAGTGAACGCTAGCTAATTGACAAGCTGGCTAGCAAACTAATGAAGAATTCAACATATTTTCCTGGACACCGGCAAGTGTGGAGGACAAAAGTCAATCGTTCCCTACTCTCGCTGCTGGTTGTAATGATTTGGCCGATCGGCACAAGTTTAGAACAAGGAAACTCGAAAACCGAAACGAACGTAAAATTATTTAACAAGGTCTTCGGGAGACCGAAGTAGACATTCAAAACAGCCTGCTTTCATAGTAGGTATATTTACATTAGCCAGCCCAAATAGCCTGATGTGACATGATAATGGCGCTAGATGAAAAAGCGAACTTATCGTCTGTGTTGCTGGCCAACCATTCTGCCCACTCTATCTTGCTTGGTGGAAGAAGTTCTCAATTTCTCAATTTTGTTGTTGCATTATTACCAATAAATTGTCAATTTTTTTTCTTCTGTGTTTATTTAATGGGGTATATGTAGGGTAACCGTTTTATAAAAGCAATAAGCCCCTTGAAGCAGTGGGTTACAGTGATTTTATAATGGCGGAGGGGCTCCGCTGTGCGTCGTGCCCCTCCGCTGTTATAAAATCACTGTAACCCACTGCTTCTCGGGACTTATTCCTTTAATATATGTGACTGAGTCAGAGTAAATGGAGATGGAACACAGTATAAATGAAAGATCTCATTTTGCACTTCACAAAGTTTTACCTCTCTCCCTTGTAAATTTGTTGAGTTGCAGTCTGAAACCTCTAAAAAATTACAGCACAGAATCTCATTATTATCTGTGCCAAAGTTTATTCTGATCAGGTAAATCACAGCAAAATTAGACAGGAATGTCTAGGTGGCTTCTCAGATTTTGTTTCCAATATAATTTCCCATTCAAAGATAATACAAACAATGAAAATGAAGTTTGACTCCACTGGAGCATATTTATTAAAAAACAAAACAAATAAATAAAATTATAAATACAAAGGCAATGTGAAAAAAATGTTAAAGAAAAGTAAGAATAACAAAAACCGCAGCGATTGTTTGTAGAAGGAAACTGCTATTATTCCCCCCAAAAAACAGTACCTTGACCAGGTGTCGAACCTACAAACTTTCACTTGCAGCATGGAATCTTAACCCTTATGCTACGCTTTCTGACAACAAGTTGGAGCTTAAACAGCAAATTCAAAGAATAGGTAAAGAAAATACATACTGTACTGTTGTAGTCTCAGTATTTTTGCGGAATAGTGCAAAGATTCCGTCAGGAAACGACTTTGAAAATGAATGTTGAATATTTAACGGACAATTATTCGGACAATGCCTTGAACAAACTAGTTATGCGTTTATATTGTCGCACTATTCAAGAACATGCAAATGGCCCATGGACTCAGTTTGATGCACTGGGAACACAAGGCTGTAGCTCAGGCTAGATTTCTGCAATTAAGGTGGTTTAGATTTAGTTGGAAACAGCAGGACTGATAGAATCCAATGCCTACCGGCATAGTCTTACTGACAGCATCACAAGCCGATCGCAGAGAGGAAAATACATTGCAAGCAAGCTGAATGCTAAGGAACTGAGATCTTTGAAGCAACGCCCTGGGAAAGAACATGCTAGGATGCCGGCAAATCTAGTTTAGTTATAACGCAAACACATTGGGCTAACAATAGCAAGGGCAGATTTACCCTCAAGCAGTTTTTTATTACAAAATATCAAATGTAGGAATTTTTTTCGCTCATCTTTGTGGACTGCAAAGTGTATGCCTGCTGTTCTTTGAGTGAGTTGTCGGTTTAAAATGACAGGGCTGATATTGTTATAGGTATAGTTTTTATGCATAGCACTAATTCAGGATAAATTCTGGCGATTCAGCGCTGATATGATTTTATCCTATGTTTTGCTGTGCGCTTATTTACTTGCTTGGCGCTTGCATTATCTTTGGTTCAGGTAAAAATGGTTTACATGAGCTTTTGGCAGAGTTTCTTCGCAAAATCTGGATATGCCGCAAAACAGTGTTGCGATTTGGAAACATGCTGTGTTTATAATGCGTAACAACTGACCCCCAGTACTGGGGCGTAGGTCTTAAGGGGTTAAATGATTCCAATTGAGGATTCCAAACGTAGTTAAGGCTGACAAAAATGACCAGGTAAATGTACGCATTAAAGCATGCAATCACAATTTTACAACATGTAAATGACCCACATCCACCATCCTTGCATAGCCAGCGTCACTAGAGATTGACCACATATGACAGCCGCCCCCTTTGCATTACTTTAATTACTTTAATTTTACCACAATTTGAAAACTACTTTGCCTCATTGATATACAGAATAGGAGAAGGCGAGCACAGGATGTGTTGTGTCAGGATGCTGCCTCAAACTGAGCACTACCTTTGCTGCTCATTCTGGATCTAAGTGCAAAGCAAGGATTGGGAGGGCTATATTGCCCTTCCAGTATTTACAGGTGCGGAATGGATATTTAAGTTGAAGATGGTACAACAGAGGTAAACATTGGATGTAAAGATAAAAACAGACACAGAAAACATGCTTGAGTTTTACAATATACCATCAATATCTTTGCAGAGTGTGGCAATTATGACAACTGTGAAAAGGCTCAATGTGACAGCTGTTCAGCTGGGAGAGACAGAATGGGACTAAAGACTGCACTTTTAGACGTAAGGTAGATTTGACTATATGCCAAGCAAAATGAGTGGCAGTGTCTTGTTTATTCTTGTTATCTTTATTCTAGTATTCACATCAATCTAACCTTTGATTATAATAATATAATTGAAAGAAATATGAAATTCATGCCGTAAAACAATTTTGTTTTCTCAAGAATATGTCGGCAACAATTATTGACACCCTGTCATCGCCTCTTTCAAAAAAGGTGATGTTATCAGTCTTATTTGTTGGCTAGTTAGTAGGATTACTGAAATTGGCTCGATTCTCATGAAACTTGGTGGAGCATGGGCCATGGAAGAATCCATTAAAGGCATTAAATTACGAAGCAGATATACGTTAATATTGCGAGGTACCACATTCTACCATCCAGACAGAGTAAGTGCCATACAGTACATCTTAACATTCAGAAGGTGGTAGTAAAGTTCAATGGTGATATCAATGGTAATAAAAATACCAAACTCTGGAAATACCATAGCTGTGTATATCATAGAAGAGGGAAATATTGGTCTTGCCGGAAGTCTGCGCTCTCAAAGTGCCTTTGTGCAGCCAGTGTTTGCCAAGATAGCAGCTCTGATTCTTCTCCTATAATGCGTGATGAGGTTGGTGAACAGATGGCACAAGATTTGAGATCATTCCTCCATACTAAATCTCTCCAGATCCTTCAGATTTTGAGCTCAACACTTGTGGACTCTGCTCTTCTCTTCATCCTGCTGATTTCCTAGATCAGATCAGTCTAGATCAGAAGAGGACTGTGATGGTCATGGAAAAACCACTGTGGTAGGAGAACCACTTTTTGTTTAGGTTTTGAGGTGTGCAATAGACCATTGTCCTGCTCGAAAGTCCAACGGGGCCTATCTTGTGCTTCTTGGAAGAGTGTGTTTGGCTTTCATTTAATATCTGCCAGTTTTTGATGGAGTCCATGAAACCATGGATCCTAACAGGACATACAGGGTCCTTGGAAGAAAAATCACCTCCCCAAACATGATAGATCGACCACCATACAGCGCATTGGGTATGAAGTGCTTTTTTCTGTCCCAGTAACATCTGGCAAACTTTAGGTGCTTTGGTTCGTTGTTAATTGACAGCAGAGGCTTTTTTGTGGCAACTTTGCTAAACAACTTGAGGTGATGTAGGTGGTACCTGATGGTAGTTTTAGAGACTTTCTGACCCCAAGACTCACTGAACCTCTGCAATTCTCCAGCTTTGATCTTTGGAGATTCTTTCGCAAGTCCAATCATCCTCCTCATTGTGCGTAGGGTCACTTTGCATACAGATTCTCTCTGAGGCTGATTCTTAACATCTCCCATCACTTTAAACTTAATTATTGCCCTGATAGTGGAAATTGGTATTTTCAACAGTTTATGACGATTTTCTTCAATTTCCTGATTTGCGCAGCTTAAGAACTTTTTGCTGCATACCTGGTATCTTATTTGGAACTGAGGTTCCAAAGTGAGCCCAAAAATGAAAAATATTGAAGCTGGCTGCAGACTCGTAGCTCCGATGCAAAAAAAAAAAAAGTATTATAAATCAAGACATCGATAAAACTAATGTTTTGGCAGGACAACTGCCTTCATCAGGGTTCCAAAGCAAGCCCAGCCAATACCAATACGTGAGGTCCATACGCTGCGGATCGCTGTTTAGTCAGTGGGAATCATCATCTGCACAAGACTGAACAAGCTGAAACAATGTATAACATAATCAACATTATAGTGAAATGGAATCATTTTAACAGCAATGTAATCTGAGATGTGCTCAAGCACTGTAGGTAAGTACGTATCAAATCCAACAACCTAGCCAACTTTTTTGTAAGTTAATTTAACACAAAATAACAATTTTGGGCTCACATAACAAAATTGCAACGGATAAAAGGAGTAGCGAATCCTTAGTTGTCAAACACTAGGCAATTTGTCAACAATTCAAGCCAAATGCAAGGGAGTTAGGCGCGAGCCTGAAATGCAGAATATAACTGCTTACAGCGCTGAAACGAGTAGGCCAAAATGGATAAGCTGCAAGATAAACAGCCAACTAACTTCATTATCGAGAACCAAGAAGACTAGCCCCGCAACACTCTTCATTGTTCCAGCTTTTCTGTCGTGTGAGGTGATGTGGTGTTTTGTGTCACGTTGTGGATGACGCTCTGCACCTTCCATGATTGAGCAGGTACTATCCAGAGTGGGGAAAAAAGTGTTTGGTTCCAAAACCTAGTTGAGTTGAGTAGAGCCAGTTCCATACAGCGGAAAAGTGCCGTAAGGGAATTTAGCCTCTGTCACCTCTCCTTTACACCGCAGTGAAACAGGAAGTCATGGTTGAACACTTAAAGAGGTCCTGCTCAAACCAGCTAACTTATTGTAAACTATGAATAGATCAAAGGATTTTCTAGGGGAGTCGAAAAGTGTGGGACACGTTTCACAGAAAAATATTTAATGTCAATTTTTTTTTCCCACTAATTTCACTTCACTAATAATGGAACATTTTTTGTTTATATTTTGAGTGAAAAACTAAGAGGATAAACAGCAAAGACAATTTTTCACAGCCTGTTTTTCTCAAACTCACAGCAGGAGCCAATAATTTTTGAGGGCGCTGTATTCTTCACTTCCAGCATAAAGCAGCAGAATAGCGCTCGTCAAAAATGACATTTTTAAGAAGCAAAGATATCCACCATTATTACTGCTTATTTAATGGGTTATTAATGTGAAGCAGCATGCGAAAAACAGTTAAAAGCCAGAAAGCATTAGCTTACCATTTCAGAAAAACAGTCATCCGCCTCCTCGACCTCATACAGCACAACATCTTTGATGAAGACGGTGACAGCTTTCAGGATGAACGACACGAATAGGTGCATGTGAATGTAGTTCCGTGTACAGTGCAACTTTCTGCAGGGGAAATTAGGGACATCTGCATCAACACCTGACAATTCAGAGTGCCAACTGAATAGCCATCAAGTTAAAACAAAATGTATTAGTGCTAACAAAATGTGATAATACTTCAGCATATTACTGAGTTCAGTTAAATATGTAATACCCAGTGCTGTATACCTCAATAAACAAATGGAACTTTAGCATTAGTTCAGGCAGTCAGTGAAGTCAGGTCTAGCCCAATCTCCTTAAAGTCCAATCATTGGAGACTTGAGAATCTCTCACCCAGTTGGCGAGGTTTTATAACCAAGGCTGTGTTAATTCATTTATCCGGCTTTATTTTCTGTACATCGCTCCTACTCTGGACTCCTAAAGATCTGCATCTCATGCCCCCCACCTCCCTAGTCTCATCATTCATAAATAACATTATTCATCAGAGGCAGCATCAGTTCATATTGAGTTCAATGATTTAAACGTAAAGAATCTCAGGCTCCGCTGGGGGGACTGGGATCTCAGGGACTGTCTGTGTCATGCTTGCCCAGTTTGTTCCAGAGCATGACTTGAGCAGAATCATCGCCATACTGAAAGACATGCCTTCAGTAATGCATGGCTAAATCTGAAGTAAGTGTTCTGCTTGAAATGAGAAGAATGGTGATTTTGCAGATAGGACTGTTTGCCAAAATTAAGCTACAATGTCCCCCAACTCCAGGAAACAGTGTTTACATTATGTCACATTTCAAAGTGTACTGGTGGGCTGTTGAATTGTATCCATAAAATTAAAAGTGAAGCAAACAAGTACAAAAATACATTCATAAACTGATGATTGTCTGAGATTTTTTTGCATTTTAAAGATATGCACACAACACCCTTGGAAACTACATTATGATACATAGCACCAGTTCAAACAGTGATGCATTTACGCATCTGTCTCTTAGATTGTGTTTGGGGGAACTCTATTTTTCTTTATTACAGAGAAGTCCCACTGAGACCGAGGTCTCTTTTTCAGGGGAGCTCTAAATACAAAAAAACAATTACAAAGAGGGCTAACAACACCGAGCACCGTAGAATTCACACAATTACATACAAAAACCGCAGACTAAAGGAAAACAAAGATTTAAAATACAATTAAAATAAAAAAAGAAAATAATAAAATGAGTAAAAAAAATACAAGGACAAAGGACAGAGAACAAGCCAAAGTTAAAACTAAAGGCAAGTACATCTGGCCTCCTCAAGTATCATTTCCCGCAGTCAATTCTTGAATGACTCAAATGGAATAAGGCAATTAAGCTTCAGTGTGTCTTGGCATTTATTCCAGACATAAGGTGCAAATGAGCTAAAAGCAGAACAGCCCAAATTTGTTCCAGTCCAAGGTGACTTTAACAAAATCCACCCATGCGATCTGACATGCTGGCGTATGATTTTGATGGACAAAAGCCTAGTAAGATAGGAAGGAAGTTTGCCAAGTAGTGCTTTATATATAAATAAGATACAATGGAGCTTCCATCTAAAATAAAGGTAAAACCACCCTACTGAACTATAAATAGTGAAATAGCGAGTGAATAGTGAAAGTCCCCGAGCCTTCTGTGCAAAAACATAGAGCACTGCTATAAAACCCCCCAGGCACAAATGCTGTGGGTACATTATGGTGTAATTCTAAGGAAGCCAGTCGCCTCAGCATAAAAAATGAGACCAGTATGTCAGCTTAGGATGTCCAGGACCTGTCATTCTGCTCTGAAGTATTCAGCACACAAATGCCACCCTTCTCCTCCAGACTGGAGCCTTTAAAAGCAGCAGGGGAAGGGTGAGTAGCAGAGTGGATGTGCTTATTTCACAGTGCAGTGTGGATGAGCATTATCTCACAGCATCAGCCCAGTCCCCGACTCATTATCACTCCGGCAATTTAAAACTCTCAGCGCAGTACTTGCTCTACCGCATCTGCTTGTAAATATTCGTCACCATGGCGTTGAGCTTGCGTTCTTCAAAAAAAAAAAAGAGAGAGTATGCATAATAAATCTTGGCTATGAAAGTCATGATTGACACAAAATCCCAGCAGCACTTAGTATAATAATCTAATTTATTTACTAACCTATTTATAAGATCTACTAGATGCAATTTTCAGATTACAAGCAATTTTTTGCACGGGAGTCATATCAATACAGAAGTAGACTGCACAGGTGAGGAATATCAGAGCAGAATTTTTGAAAAAGCTTTATTTTTGAGAGGCATTCATGCCAACTCGCCTTTCCTACATGCTCTGAAGATGCATTCTCCTCATAACGCAGCTCAGTTGTCATACATCCATGTAGCAGGTAGAAGGCTTTTAAAGCCACAAAAGGGGGTAAGTCACTTGATCTATTTTTTAAGTCTATTGAACTTGTATGTTGTTACGTAGTACAATGTCAAAAAATATGAATGACACAATGGGTGGCATAGCTGCACAGTTGATATGGAACTGGATTTAACCCGCAGGACCAGGTCAGACCAGCGGTTTAGAAGATGACATACACGGTCTTCTGTGCATAATGGAGGATTCCGATCAAAAATTAATATTTTATCCCCAGTGAAACATTTCTCTATATCTGAATAGTTGTATAACACAAAAAAAAGTCAAAAGAAAGGAAGTTACCTCGAGATGGCCATGAAGAAACCAATATTTTTGTGCATTCAACCTTAAATGTCTCCTTTCAGTAAGATTAATAATCCAGTCAAAAATGTCTTGATGTTAAAAGTGAGGCATGAAATAGGAAGACAGTTAATGAAAAAGTAATTTGTTAACGAACATCAATCTGATAGATCCATTTGATGAGTAAATCTGATATGCTGCTTGATAATGCACTGTGTGGAAGCTAGATATATATATATAAACTATATAGTCCAGTAATCTTGATTCTCCTGTCAAAATGGATTTTTTGAAGCATGAAAACAAAGTGAAACATTTTCATTATGCCAATCAAGTAAAAGCACATCTGCTTTGCAGTTATACGCGGAGCGGCCAATTTGTGACGTATACCCGAGCCCTTAACAGAGATTAAGGTGTTCCTTCCAGTTATCATCGAAATGAGGTGGTTTAAAATAGTGTGAGCCTGTGGGTGTGCAGGTATTCCTGGTTAGAGAAGGAAACCCAGGGCCGAATTAGTCATATAAACTATCTAAAGAAAAGAATCAGCTCCCACAGACTCCATTAATCGTACGTTATGTGTCCTTGCTTGCGTACTGCTTCAAATTTCAAGATGCGAGAGGTTCCACTCACATTTCTATTCCAAACACATACTCCGCATTAGAATGCAACTCTTATAGTGGAATGCCATTTAAGAAATTACATTGAGGCTTGATCACAAACCACTGCGCCCAGAGTAAGCATAAAATATTTGTATGCATAGAAAATCATTTTAGTTTACTACACTAGTGTATAGGGAAATATGGCGGTAGGAAATCTGTTTACTCTGAGGTTATGTAGAATATGTCATATTTTCCTCGGTTGCTTCAAGTAAGTTACTTGAAGACTTACCTAAAAGTGCACAGAATGATGATGGCCGCTGTCAGCGAGATCAGAGAGACGCTGTGGCCAATGGTATACCCAATCTTCACCGACCGCAAAAAATCCCCCTGAGAGAAAGGAATGCATACCAGTTATGCAAAGTACTTATTCGAGCAGCATGGTTATGTAGAGGTCCCATCCGTCATTTATAGTAGTAAACCTCAGAGACCTTAACTGACCAGCTACAACAAACTAGAACATGACGCTCGTTTAACAAAAAACAACAAGGGAAATTGTTGAGGTTTGCAGGCAGTGATTACTGACAGGGCTAAATACAAATTTTGTACTACCTTTCAGCACAAATAAACAAAAATCCATCCATCCTAGTGAGCTTTGTCCTAGCTAGGGTTGCAGTGGAGCTGGAGCCTATCCCAGCTGACTATGGATGGAAGGCAGGGATACACTCAGAACAGCTCGCTAATAACACAAAAATGAAAGAAAAAAATTCAATGATAAACAAGAATCTTCTTTTGGGCAATCTATTGGCACTACATGGAATATTTTCCTCTTTTTGAATTTAAATTAGATTAATTGGAGTTTAGTAACTTCTCATTTCTGGTCTCCTCCTTCCAGCACAGTTGCTAGAGGTGGACACTAAATGAATGGGGCCTGTTGGATTCCTATTCTGCCTTTGCAAGCGTTTAGGCAGGCTTTAATGTGAAGGCAATCATTTTTATGATTTCCACTAGCCAGGATGTATGCAATACTCAAAGGCCATTGCTGCACTATAATTTAACCTGCAATAGCTGAACACAAGGGAGTTTAAAACTGACTAAATTTTCAAAGCATGCGAGAAATGGATGAAATTACTGAAAAAAAAGAAACAAAAAATCCAAATTGGCCACTTGTTTTTCATTTGAAATTTAATACGTTTGCTCTGTACAGTCATGTGGTACGTCTATTTCTCCGAAGACTTCCTTTATCTATCCCCAAATCTTTACAGGACCCTTTTATGAGAAAGTAAAGTTACAAATTTGATAAATGATTGGACAATGTTCAGATAAGAAAGCCTATTCTCTGGAGATTCCGTTGATTTATTTCAGGTGATACTGTTCAGGCGAGGTCAGGGTCATGGAACAAGGTTTACTTCCTATTCTTTATCGGGAAATTTCTCACTTTACAGAGTTTTCCTATCAGCCAGCCCTCTTACTGAACTGCAGAGGTTTTACCAAGCTTTCGTGTTTCACCACCAGAACTGAATCAAAGTGAACCTCTGCAAGTGAACATTCAATGACACAATGACCTCTGTAGCAGAATTTCCATGGGTTTCTTTTCAGTTTGAATGTAGTAGAAAAGAAAGCATTGTAGTGGGATAAAAATGGGCCATTTGCAACAGCGTGGCCGAAGCACGGGGTCTTACTGCATCATCGCTGCTGGTGCTGTTGAGATTATAGCCACAGTTCAGCGCATAACTGGTGGGGTCCATCTTGGACCACCCGTCACTGGTGCACATCTTTGAGAGATTTCCTGTGAAAGTGAAAGTAATATTTATTAAAAGTCAAGAAGAATACATTGTCAAAAAAAAAAAAACTATTTTGTGAAACAATTTAATGAGACCAACTTGGCACACTATCAGCTCTGACATTCCCTTTAAAGGAACTTGCATGTTGTAAAATGTGCTTTTTATATAAATTCCCAAAATTTACCATGAATGAGTCATCCATTGAGTACCTGCATTAAAGCTGCCATAAAACTTGAGTAAAATACGAACAATGCGCTGGTCCCCGTGGCATGGCGTAGTTTATCCCTAGCTAACTCTCCTTGTAACATGATCATTGCTTAACCTGGCTCCCCCTGGGGGGGGGGGGGGGCAGGTAATGGCCACAGGCTGACAGACAGAGTGACAGAAACACACACACACACTCACACACACAGACATGATCATTGCCTAACCTGGCTTCCCCCCCTAGGGGGGTCGGGGGGGGGGGGGGCAGGTAATTAAACCCTGCAATATGTTTGGTAACACAGACTAAACTCAGACTATAGTGGCTTACAGACATCCTTCAAGATACCAAACAATCTCAACCTTCATAGGTTACTTTGCCTTTGATCATAAAGTCACTTTTATCATCAATGAAATAGGTTATCCTGACATAACCCAGATCAGGCTTTTGTGCCAAGCAATAGTCAGGCACATTAATTCCTGTCTACAACTAATATGCACTGTGTGGCCTATGTTAGAAGCCAGTAAATTTCTCTAAATTTCTTACATTTCTAACTTTGTTTATTCCAACTATCGCCAATGTGCACGGAGACTTCTGAATGGATTATGCATTCATGTAGTGGTAATTATGCAAGACATAATAGAGTATGTGATTGATTGATTCTTCATTGTTCAATATCACTTTCAGATAATTTTCAGCTATCTAATGTCAAAACACAAAATTACCAATGGGCAATTTAGAGTCTCAAATTAGCCTAGCGTGCATGTCTTAGGACTGCGGGAGAAAACCAGAGAACCCCCACTTAAACACAGGAGAATAGGCAAAATTCACACCACACAACCACACAACGCTCTTGCTGTGAGGCAGCAGTACTACCCTCTGCACCACTGTGCTGCCCCATAATAAAGCATGCATTGGCTAAAAGTGAAAAATTACAAAAAAAAATTACAAAAAACTGAAACAACTGTTAAACTGAACGAATAACAAAGCAAAAAATGACAGTCAACCCAACCCAACATGCTCTGGTGCACAAGGAGCTTGCCATGTTCTCTGCAAAAATCAGACAGCAGTATTTTGCCACCGCAAAGGGATTAACTCAGTGATATCAAAGCCCCGAGCCAGTGCCGCAACTCCACTAAAAATTCCTACCCTTTGAAGTAAAATTCTTACAGGTCCTAAAAAATGGGTAGAAGAGTCTATTTTGAATTTAAATTTCATTGCTTCCTGTGAACTAATTAATGTCAGTTCAGACCTCCTCCGGGAATACCCGTTTAAAGAAACAATTGATTCCTAATTCTACTGCTCTCATTTTACGCAAACAAATATCATTGTCTCCCAGCTGTTGTCCCTCTATTCTGTCGACTGAGATGAGATTGTGCCTCCTGGGATTCTGACCGCATCGTAGTTGACTCTAATTGGCTGGAAACATACAACATGATGAAGGGGACTTATTAAAAAACACGATTTCACACTCATTGGCCCTTCATACGTGCACTTTTCAACGAAGGGCGAATATGGACAGTCAAAGATATATTGATGCGGAATTGATGACGAGGGAGTAGAATCTACAACCTTGAGTTTTGTTGGAACACCTCATTTGAGAGCAATAAGTGCAATTATTGTCAGATCGTCTTTTAGAGCGCATGCCTAGGATGCTGTGAAAGATGTCTTCAACGGTGTGTGTGTGTGTGTGTGTGTGTGTGTGTGTGTGTGTGGGGGGGGGGGGGTACAACTCAAAGACTTCAAGGACTGCTTCACAAGAAAACAGCAGGACAAAAATTTTTAATCAGAGATTCCAGTGCCACTGATTTAAAACATGGACACTGGAATGCACAAGTGAAGATTCCAAATAAAGTTCACAATTTTTTTTTTCAAATGTCACATTTTTCTCAACAATGGCTTTCGAAAGAGAGCCAGCAAATGTCCTCACACCTTTTTGGCAACTTAGTTTTATGAAAGCGAATAGAAATGTGCAATGGACCATTGACCAGGAACACTGTGCCTTCTTCAGAGAAAGCTAAACAAGTCACATTTTAACAGCATATTTACGACGCAATTTTTATTGAGCATAAATTAGCAAGCAAAGAATGTCCTCTGACATGTGATGCTGCCGTTTTGATTTCACACTTAAAGGAGCAGACCTGTGGTTCAAACCATCACCAGCAATGAAAATGTCAATGTGCTGGTGTGGATCTATGGGTGCACTGGGAAACCTGAATGCACAACTGCTGTTGATTATAGCGATTAGTATGGACTGACTGGAACTCCTCCCAGCTCAGCTAATTAAGGCAGGCAATGCTTTCAGCCTGAAATGAATCGGGTCCTGGGAATTACGGAGAGAGATGGTTTTATCGCAAACATGCAACCTCGAAACTGAGAAGAATTTGGTTTTCTTGTCAGTACTGTCTAAAATGAAAAACAATCATGCTTTCGGCAGGTGTTGAAGGAGCGAGGGTCAGAATTCTGGGCAACAACACCGCAATGAAGAAACATGTTAACAGAATCAGCTTTACAAGATGCACAAAGATTTCAATATCCTAGGTACAGGTTCACACAAAATGGCTTCTGAACGCAAACATAGCCTAACCTTCTGAGCAAAGAGAAGGCCACACTATTGATTATAAGCATGGCCTACTGGCCACACGGAGGAAGATATGTGATGTGTCCTCTGTGTCAGCACCAAGGTCAAAATCAGATCACTATAAACACTTTCAACTCCTATCAAGAGGCTTTGCCATTCTTTTTGAACGGTATCATTTTTTTTTCCTGCTCAGAGCCGAGGGGTAATGGGTCTATCCCTCACCAGTCAGATGGGACTCTTAGAAAGCTCTGCAGCTCATGGTCGCAGCTTCACCAGACAACATTCGTAAAGCGCTCATTTTCATCAATTCTACTTCAAAATGAGGAAAGCTCTGTCCGTCCTTCCTTCTGTCCAAATCCATTTTTCTCCTCAGTTGGTCGGCCAGTCAATCTGAAACTGAACCTGGGCACTGAGCATTGGCATAGGCTGGGACTGACCAAGCTTATGTTTCCCATTTTCCCAAATCTGGGCTGTTCACAAGAAAATTTTACATGTTTAAATACTTTTTTTGCAAGCCTCCACAGATTTGTGGCATTAACATCCCCAGGTAAAGACTGGTATAATATGATTATTTTTCTTTTGTGGGTTGTGGTGCAAAGATTTTTTTGATATTTTGTTCTGCGCCTTTGCAATTTCATTTTCAGAGGAATACATATGTAAAATCACTCACAATAGGCAAAGATAAACCTACCCCAATATCTTCAAATCCAAAAAAACCCAAGGTCCTCAGGAAAACTATGCTGGAAGACTGACACTGCAACAAACCATGACCAGAGTCCTGAGTCTGCTCATCTGAGCTGGGAAAACAACATGCTGTATACAACACATCTAACAGGATCAAAAGCAGAAGAGCATCACACTGCTCTTGCCAATTTAAGAAAGACTGGAGCCTAGAGAAGGCATTTCAATCTTTAATTTCAGGGGAAAAAAGGTAAAAAGGCGCTGTTGTGGTATTTTTTTTTTTTCATTGCTCCACTAATTTTTCTCCCATATTTTTTCTCTGCACTGTTCATACCCATAATGTGTACGCTGGCTAAAGACCATTGGTCAGAAAATAAAAATCCAAAAATCTGGCTGTGTTCCCTTCACTCAGTTTATTTCAATGTTTCATTCTACCACTAGTTTGAAGACCTGCACAAATCCTGGTGATTTGAACAAATTACTGGGGAGGATTTTTTTTGTATCTACATACACATTCACAAAAACACAAAAAATAAAGTCCAGAGCATCTTCATATACAATAAAGGGTTGGTAAAAGCCGACTACCATTAGTATTCATAAATCAAAATCAGCTCATTACATGTGAATTCAATCAATCATTTTAAAAGCAGTCTCATTAAAATTAAATCCATCCAAACCTCTCCAGTGGTCTGCCTGTCTGAAGAAAAACAACACACTCTTGGGGTTAGGGAGTCTGCCTTGCTCAGGGATACCTGCTGGCAATGTTATCTCTCTTCCATTTTGAGGCTTCAATTATTTAAAAAAGCTGAGGCTAAATTAGTGCCAGTGGGACCACACTCAAGAAAATGAGAATTTCACTGCACAAGCTGGACAAGAAAACCAGCAGGACTGTTGCACTTCATGGACAGGCATGCAGCTCTAACTCAGAAGACCATTAGAGTTTTTGAAGGAAATCCTCTTCCAAGTGCTCTTCCTGTGGGGGGCAATGACTGGACCGCACAGACACTTCACTAGTAATTGGGATGGATTGGTTTTCTTTAAATTTTGGAACCAAACACAAAAAAAATACATTAAACAAGGGCAACGTGGAGCGTGGCATATGCCCTCGCCCGTATGTTTAATTGGGGTTATGATCGAATAGGTTGCTAGTTCAGCATGGTGAATAGTGAGAGTGAATAATACTGAAAGTTAAACGTGAAAATAAAACTGGTTTCCGAATGAAGATGAGGAGTTCTTTAGTTATTGCGTGAAACTAGGGCTGTCAATCGATTAAAAATTTTTAACCGCGATTAATCGCACGATTGGCCAAAGTTAATCGCAAATTAATCACACTTTTCCTTCTGTTCTAAATGTAACTTAAAGGGACATATTATTCATTTTCAAATGTTAAATCCTCTATTTAATGTAGGATTGGACAAATAAGGCTTGTTTTCATGCTTTATACAATTTTTTATTTTGTGACATAAGTGCAAACAATGTAGTGCAACTTTACACTCATTGATGCTCACTGCAACATTCAATGTTTTTTTTTTTTTTCCCAACATTAAAACGAAATGATGGTCCTCAATGGATCACAACAATGCACACATTGTGCAAACAGAAAAAAGTGTGTAGCCTCTCACATGGTACTGAAGTGGCTGGTGTTGCAAGGTAATTGCGTGCAAGCCTGGCTGGTTCACTGTGTCCTCCTTCATGCATGGACCACCACTCCAGGGGACAGTCCTTGATGTCAACAGCAGGCTCTGCCCTGTTACGCTCCACACATTTCTCAGGGGAGTTCTTGACTTTATCAGAATCAGACTCTTGGGCAACCATGAGGGCTAATCTTTCCTTAGGTAGCTCAGATGTCGATGGTTGTTCTGGCTGTGCAGGTCTGTCCTTCCCGAGCGAGTCCCTGAGCAGGTCGCCGATGGAACGCCAAACCTCAGATTGATCAGGTTTACACAGACACTTGAGATGCTTGAAGCGATGATCAAGCGCTGTTGCAATCCTCCGCCATGTTTTGTTTTTTTTCCCTTTTATTTGTCTCTATCTGTTGTGAAGGTCTCCTTAAATTACATCAGATAAGCTGGGTCATCCTCACAGATCTCCATCACTCGTGATAGATGGCACAATGCCAGCAGGGCCGCTGAGCAAAACGCAAAATTTTCTCCTCCCAGGAGTTCATTTGCAATGATGCAAAAAAGCACCTCAGTTAAGCACTTTTTACATTCACTCACAAGGGCACAAGAGTGTTTATCTCCCCTTCTCTCTCTCTCTCACACACAGTCCCAGCCCTCTTTCCATCCTGCCCTCCCTCACCTCCCTCTCAGATGCAACATTTACATGGCAGGTCTTGATGTCCAGATCTGATTTTCAGCCGATATCCGTTTTTTATGACTGACTGTTTACATCTACTTTTAAAAGTGATCCATATCCAATACCTGTGTTCACTCCCGCATAACCACTGAAAAGCGCCTGCATGCAAAGGATTCGGTCACCAAACCGGCAATAAAACAAAACAGAAATGAAAGATAACAACAAGTCGGTGCTATTTGCAAATGAGACCGAAATAATAAACTTCCTGTTGCTTTCCGGCCCATCTTTTGAGGTACACAAAATAACGGTCACATTTTAAGGCGGAGAAGAAAAGGGATGGCCCTTACTGCTGCCTGGGCGTATGCAAGGCACACATCAGATTCAGATCTGATTCATTTCCTTATGATTGAAGCCTGAAACGGACCTGCGAATATCCGATTCCATGCGCTTTTTCCCCATTAACACGTCCATTCTACAGAACCAATTTGTGCCACAGGTGAGCAAAAAATCAGAGTTGGGTCACTTTACAAGGCGGCCAAAGAGATACGACACAAACACATGCAAGTAGTGATGCACAGCAAAAATAACAAGGCATAAACTTGACAGGCTTGACAGGATGGAGGAAACCCCGATACTTACTCACACACTCACTCACACGCACACACACTCACTTGTGACAAATAACTTCTTTGAATAAGAAACATAAATCAGAGTACTGTGTCAATACCTGCAGGGCTCTAGTAGTGTCTTTTTCCATTATTGCCGCTTTGCTTTCGGCAATTCTAACGGCTTCCTTAACAACAGGTTGGTCAGAAGATCAATCTACAGAACTTGCGTTATGCGTAAAAAAAAATTAGTGGCATTAAAACAGACTTGAGTAAAGGCGATTTTATCTTTGACAGCCCTGGTGGAAACTGAAATCAAGATGGCTGCTGTAGCACGGCGCTGGTTTTCAAAAGGAACCTTCCTCTACCCACCCCGCATATACAACAAAGACATGAGATGGATCGGACGAGGCGTTCTTTGGTTATTGCGTGGAAACTGAAATCAAGATGGCTGCCGTAGCAGCAATATTGGATATCACACAGCGCTGGTTTTCTAAATGAACCTTCCGCTACGCACCCCCCATACACCACTGAGAAATGAGATGGATTGAGCGAGGCGTTCTTTAGGAATTGCGTGGAAACAAGAAGTTCACGGCCAGACGGCCGAACGAACGGACTGGAGGGGCGTTAACATAATGCCCCCTGCTCATTCCAGGCAGGGGCATGATAATTACTAGCTAGAAAAATCTATATCTGTTTTTTTTTTTTTTTTTTTCAGGCCACCCTTTTTTAAATGTTTGATTCATGAAACTTTATTTGAAGTGTGTGCCTGTTTTTAATGTTACTGACAGTCGCCACTGTACGGAATATTGTGACGACTGATGAGTACTGTTCCCTAGTTATGTGCGCTTTCATGATGATATTGTTTATATACACCACTGCATGACAGGGAATTTTTGTGTAGTTTTGTTTCTATACTCCCCAATGTTAAATGTGATATTATAATCATGAGGCTGAAGTGCAGACTGTAAGATTTATTTAGATAGTGTATACATCCATTTCTAATGACCCTTGTTTCTTGCCCGCAATCTTGTCCTCAGCAAGAAACTATATGTTCAACTGAATTCAGGACAGGAAATCAACATTTTGGCAGTGAAAAAACTCTTTGACAGTTCAACCGTGTGTTAGGGTGTATGTCCATCCAGAGAGGTATTTATCTCCTCCGCCAGGACATATTGTGATTACCTGTGCGTATTTATGTGCATGTTTTTTTTCTGTAGGACTACTCAAAGACAGTTTGAGTTGCAAAAACTATGTTTGGATTACCACAAAAGTTTATAGGAAGTGGGACTATATGAATGGGAATAGGTGATTAAATTTCCAGACCAATCTGGATGCAAATCTGGATTCTGCAGCTGATAACAAGTGCTAGTGGATCAAAACCTGCTGGCAGAAGTATGTGATCTCTGAGTGCCCTCTAGTTTGGATCTGAGCCTGTGCTGTTAAATGCACTTTTTGGAAAACTAATCTCGCTGTTCTGTTCACAACAATATCCAATGATTTGCACCATGCAGTTAACTACACAATAACCACTTGGCAATGGCATATCCCCCGGCCCTCCACATTCATGGATTAACTGTTCAATTTACATGAGTCAATGTAGCACAGTATTAAAGGACTTCATCTGAAGTAATAAGGTAACAAACTTTCCTGACTATGAAATGGCAATCCAGACAATCTTGTGGTCAGACCAACACGTGTTCCGTGTCCCAGTGTCAATTGTCTGTCGAGGTATGTTGGTGTAGATGTGGTCAATCTGCGTTCCACTGTCTGTCTGAGGACATTACCTGTGGTAGTTGGGGTTGTTTGTTGATGTTGCTGTTCATGTTACTGGCACTCACTATGAGGAAGTGGGCAGCCACGAGTGCCAGGAGTCTCCTAGCTTCACATTTTATTTATAAACAAATAATGCCGGGGGGGTAACAAACATTTCAGAAGACAATAGACAAAATGGGAGATATTAAAGTAAGTTTCACCTACACTGGTTTAGTCGGGGATGGCTTCAGAGATATTGCCCAAACGAAATTATCAGTGAACTAAGTCCACCTTCACACACATTTGCATGAAAGACACGGAGAAGATTTTTTTACAGAAACTCCTAAATGTCGAAAGGCACATATAGAAATCATGCTCAAAATGTTAATCAAGTTTGGTCAAAATTATCAGTGAGCTTAGACATAATACTAAACAAATCTATTAAGTTTCATGAAGATCGGATGTATAGTTTCTGAGACATGGCCCGGACAAGCTAAGTTCCAATTCACACAAGTTTCTGTGGAAACCATAAAAATAAAAATTCCAGAAATTCCTAAGTATCAAAATGCACCTCCAGACATCATGCTCAACATATCGGTCAAGTTTCGTGAAGGTCGGATGTATAGTTTGTGAGATATGGCCTTGAAAAGCTAAGCTCCATTTCAAAAACCGCAAAAATTAGAAATTCCAGAAATTCCTAAGTACAAAAAAAACATCGAAACATCATGCTCAACATATCTGTCAAGTTGCGTGAAGATCAGATGTATAGTTTCCAAGATATGGACCAGACAAGATATGATTACAGATGGATGCCCAGACAGACGGGCGGACAGACGGACACACTGATGACTATATCCCCACTGCATAAATGTTGCTGGGGGAATAACAAGTTAACACTCTTGTTTTCATTCATTATCATATACCCCTGAAAAACAGCAATGACAGAGAGAAACTGGGAATACTAAGGAAAGGGTAAAAAAGAGCAGAACCAGTCCAGTCCGCCCCAGATCCCATGACTCAACTTATCCGATTCAAAGTGAGCATTCAGCTCAGAGAGATAGGGTATGCCAAATGAAGACAAATGGCGTAAATTACTCATGATTACACATAGATAACTGCTTGTGCTGTGACTATCCCACTGCGCGTTATCTAAGTCTTCATGCAGAGCCTTCGTCTATAATGGCTTTTTATCAGCCGTCATCTTCATAAACGGAGAGCTGCTGTGCAGATGGACAGAGCCCTGACAGTACAGAACATAGAGTGAACGTGGGTGTGATAATGTGCTCTGTCTGTGGGAGGCAGCAGTGGAGTCCGCTCGGCCATTATGAAGATGCAATCACATTTCTGTCAAAATTATCAAAGAAAATGCCACATTTAAGACACAGATTTTTTGTAAAATTGTGAAGCAACTCTGTCACATATCACATCAGATAAAAGGAAAAAAAAAAGTGATATGGATTTCAAGAACACAAACTGATGTTGGGACAGCAGGGAACACATTAGCAACTAGAAGCACTCGGAGATTGCAAACCTCCACTAAGCCATAGGGTTGCTGGATTCTACTTGGATCCTGACCAAACTTCAATACGTGATAGAACTAATGGAGATGATGTGCTGTAATTTTTGTGCTTGCATTTTAGCCATTTTTTATGGAGTAAGGTGCAATAATGCTGAAAATGCCCCTATCCCACAATCCCCATATCCCCCAATCCCCGTGATCCTGGTCACCACCAAAATAAAATGGATTGTTCCTTGTACCATTCCCAATTCCTCCAGAAAATTTCATCGAAATTTGTTCATAACTTTTTGAGTAATCTTGCTCACAAACAAACGTACCAACAAACAAACAAACCAAGGCCAACTGAAACTTAACCGCCTTGATGAAGGTAAAAAACAAACAACCCAACGCCAAGACATAACCTCCTTGGCAGAGGTAATGAAGAGCAATGTATCCACTAGATCTTAAGCTCGGGTAGACTTTCTTACAAATCATGGAAGAGTCAGCATTACCTAACAACCTGAGACTCTCATTTTGTGACTATTCTCTATTCTTAACCCTGCAACAGTTTTTACCTGGATCTGCAATCAATTCAAACAATACAAATCCAAAGCAGGCCTTCAAACCTACGCTTCATGATTATTTAAATAAAAACAAAGAAAACAAAGATTGAAATGTGCGTATTTTGAGCATATGATGGGTTTCGCTTCAGATCTTTAAAAAAAAAGAATTAGCTATTCTTGAGAGAGCTGAGTTTAAGTATTTCAGCAAGGAAAATGATTGAAAACAGATCAAGACTAATTATCAGTTTAAAGATGTTTTACCCCCAACCTGCTTTCCGTCCATCGGTTGTCACTGCCTCTTCCAACTTCTCATGGGTTTTTTAGAGGAAATGGACCACCAGTTTGGCAAGGATAGTTGAAAGACGTGTGGGATCATTTATGACCCCAGAAATACAGGAGTGTTTTTTCAGTTGATAAAAGAGCACTCAGAGGCTGCGTACCTGATCCAAAGCATATTAGTATTATTTCCTTGGAGAGATAGAAAATGTGCACCCAAAGGGAGCACATTCGATCCACCAGATGACAAAAAAATAACTCACTTCAACCGTTATCCCTTTAATGGGGCCTATATCCCAATTTTTAATTGTTAAATATTTTTAGATCCTCAGTACTTTGCCCAGTTGAGATCAGATTTTACTGATTTGGTCCCCAGAGCAATACCTGTCCATTTGTAAATTTTGGTGCAGATGACACAATTAGCCTTTGGGGTAAAGTTAATGACAGACAGACACACACCTAAAAACTAATGAAAACATCATGTACTTGGCAGGGGTTAAAAAAAAAATCACTGTAAGTCATGATACTCTGGATCTGATAGGCGGGATTTACGGCAGAAAATTATATTTTAATGAATAAAATTTCATTCCTGCGATAACATTAATGCCCATAAGGTTGAAAAACGGTTTTTCTGTGCAGGAAGTAAGGATAAGCCAAAGCACTATTTTGAGTTTGCATTAAGTAACTGCTATTTATACACTATTGTTCTTTGGTTGTACAACAATTAATATCTACTTGACATATCACTTTAAAACTCATTTGTAAAGATAACGTTACGTATGTACTGTAGCAAGATAGTAATCTATCCAGTTATTTTCTAAGGTTACCAATGATTTTGAATAGAATTTTGAATTTGACTTCATAGTGTCTCCCTTGAGGTGATTTTTAATCAATTTTGCTGCTAGTCCAACTCATGCATGTTGGACTGATACGCTGTTTTAGAATGCAACAGGCACCAAACTTATTCTGACATAGCTTTATCCTGAATATCATCAGTTGATGTTTAAATTTCTCTGCCTATTTGTGTGTGGTATAGATCTACAAGTAAAGATGTTTTCAGGACCATAGAAAACCACACTATATTCTCACAGCTTGCTTGCATATCTTGCAGTTTACTGCATTGGATAATGAAAGGATTTTGCAATATCAATATTCTCAATTGGATGAAATTATGAGCCTAAGAGCGTTTAATGTATTGTTTAATCATTTATTCTTCACATGTGCCTGGTACTGTAAGGTCTCTTCCAGAAAAAAAAAAAAAACTTTCAAAAAAACTACTCTCACTGTTGATTCTAACAAGACTTGTGTCACATTCAACAAAAGTCAACTCCCTTCTAGCCAAAAACTTGATTCCTTTTGGGACATTTCAGATGATCCAGAACATGTCATTAATAGGTAGAATGTATATTAGTTTGTAAAAGGATGTCAGACTTTTAGAAAGAATTTCAGCAGGCTTTGCAGCACAACGATTTTGAAATTGACATTATGGGCAGGGAAGCTGTCATGTCAACTCTGATCTCAATTTTCAAGTAAATGGCATTTACTGGTTTTTACATCTTTGTGTGTACACATATGAACCAATGTTGACATCCCTAAGGCAGTACTGTGTAGACATACCAGTGGCGGCTGGTGAACTGGCGATATGGGAAGCTCAAACCCCTCCCTTGAAAATAATGATTTGTCATGACCTGTTTTCATTAATTTTATTTAAATTACCATTAACAAAAGCTCTGAAACCTCTCAACATTACCAGGTGTGGTCAGTTTTCATTAATAACTCACACCTGTCGACTCTCACGCATTTCATGTGAGTTTTAGTGGCATATTTACGTTCCTCTGCTGTAGTCAGCCATTATTCAATCAACGCATGCATAAGAGATTCCTGCGCGGAATTTAAGTCCTTGTGCATGGAGGTTTATCAGTTTCACCTGTCTTATGACCCCGGACTTCTCACACTTTTCTTTACTCAGGGGTTGGAAGCAATGCATGTGTTTTGTTATCATTTAAATAGTTGAAAACTGACCACACCTGGTAATGTCGAGAGTTTCTGGAGCTTCTGTAATGGTAATTTAAATTAATTATTGAAAACAGGTCATGATCAATCAGTATTTTCAATGGATGGATTTGAGCCTCCCTTTTAGACAGTTCACCAGCTGCCAGTGAGACATACCTCTTTTGAGAAAAAAATGTTCTTGCAGGGTATGCCTCTCCTTAATTACACCTTTTCTCCGGCATTCTCCCCTGCCCCATAACCAAGGCAGATCAATCAGGATTTCAAAAATAAGTGGAATTCCTGTGGTCCACCCTCCCTTTTTCACATGAAAGAATATCCTTCTAATGCATCATGGTCAAGGGTTAATTAAACACAGATGTTTGCCATTACATCCTGGTCATGGCTCACAGTAACAACCACATGATTTGTTACTAAATCTTGACTCACAGAAAAATCACACATACTGCGTGCTTATCTTTGGCGAGTTGACAGTTTAGTTGGGAACAAAAAAAAAAAAAAGCTCAGTCAAACACTGATGTCAACCTCCATTTGTTGGACAGCAAGTGAAAAAAGCAACAATTAATTTCACTCTCTGAGATGATCAACCCAATCAGAAGAAAAACAATTCTGGCCATTATCGCAAACAATTCCTCATGTCTCTTCAACTGCCAATTCAGAGAACAATACAGCACTAAAAAAAAAGTTAAACATAAAAAAAGCACAAGAACAACAGATACAATGGAGTACGGTAACTGAGGAGTGAAGTACTTCCATAATGACAGAATGCATGACTAGAAACATATGAATAAACAAACTTTGGATAAATTCCTGATAAAAGCTATTAGCAACAGTGGGCCAGGCACAAACTCTGTGTGATCTCAAGCTAAAATTACAGTTTAGTATCAGTGTCGTGTCATCTTTGTTTTTGATACATTGAAGTACAAAGCTACATTTAGTTTTCAATATGATATATGCAATACAGTAGCAAGTAGACCAAATATGTGCACAAATTGTGCGCCACACAAAGTGCAAACGTTTGGTTCATCACTGCCAGGACATCTGATGGTATGTTTATGTACACTGTATTTATAGAACTTCCTGATGTTTCCCAAAAGAAGCAGTCATTATTTGTAAATTACTAGCATTATTTTTACATCCAAGTTCCAGGACCTTTGATATTTTTACAAACAGCAAAATTATGCATTTCCTAAGAGACGAGCAATATTTCTACAAACAAATCTCATCCAGGATGTTGAGGAAAGGACCTACTAAGTTGGTCCACAAATCGTTCCTGCTTTAATCTGAATTTCATACAGCACTGAATCATCCAGTGAGTATGATGCAGGCTTCAGTGCAAGTTGTGACTTCTCAAAAAACTCAAATTAATACTTACATCAGCATGTTGTACTTTATAATTATTTCTAATTTGTTAGGCCATTGTGCTTTGCTTTATCTGACTTAAAATCATAAAAATTTGCAGAACTGTGCTTGCGCTTAATTGCTCTCGCAGTGATTGATATAGCTTATTGCTTTTGGTGTTCTGCTTTAAAATACTACATGAATATTTTACTGATAAAAGTTATAGTCATGAATTAGGTTATCAATATAATTACACTTGGAGGGAAGTCTTCCACAAAAAAAATGAAGAAATTACTCCCAAAAAAAAAAAAAAACTTTCTGGTTGGCAAGTCTGACAATTTATGATTGCTTAGACCAAGGCTATTGAAAAGAGAACAGTCATCAATTCATAATTTCCGATCGCATGTTGGCAAACCTTAATCCTCTTTAGTGTTCATATTCAATAATAAATTTACCTGACTGAGAACAGTTTCACGCCAGCAATAAAAGAGAATAGTTTCATTGGGTAAACAAATATATATTTTTTTTTTTCAAAAAGCATTTTCACATGGAAATTTCACAGGTGCACATTTCTGCTGCTCCCCGGAGTCATTATGTCTCAGTTTATGTTTAAGTTTGTAAAGATCTCCAATGCTACTGCATAACTAAAGGTCAAGGAGTACAAAAACGGGCATTTGTATTTTTCTGAGCAACTAGAAAATGTTGCCAGGTTGGTCACAAACAGCCAAGGTTAAAAAGAACCATAATTTTTTTTTTTTTTCAAATAAGATTAACATTAAATAATCAAATTGGATGAGGCTTTTCAGAAAATTTCCAGAAGCGTCTCCATAATATGCTATGATTCCTTCATGACTTATACCTTGGCCTGAAAGGTTCTTTGTTAAATTTTTCACTGAGACCTGCCAAAGGTTGTTGGCAAGCACCTTCAAAAATTGAAACATTATGACCGTGTGAAAGACTGCTGTCCTTGTCCGGGGGGTATGCTTGCACATCAGGCAATTTCAGCCTACTGATGTTGGGGTAAGCATGGGTCTTTTAAAGAGCGGATACGGTTTTATCACGCATAAGCCACAGCAAGCAGAAAGCAAACATTCGGCAGCACTTTGAGTTTTGCTTTCCCTCCAGCCACACACATAATACATGGAAAACCATGCAGGTAAGAACTATATTCAGGGTCTCCGACTTCCATCACATGAAGTGTCTCATACACTCACAGTCTTTACAGTCTTAATAAGCCAAAACCAGAAGAAGCTCAAAAGCAAAATACAGCTTACATGAAAATCAGCCGTTGGAAAGACCGAGGGAGGCCATAAGGCCCTTACTGGACGTGCTTAACATGTGAACACCCCAACTGGGACCATTATAATTCCTCATTTATGGAGTCATAAAGATGAATGATTGTCACCATAAAAATGGTTCCACCCCTGAACAGTAAAACCAGACCGAATCTCACATTAGAAGCACAAGCCAAAATGCTGCAACATGGCTGCTTGCTTCCTTTCTTATCCTGAGCTGTATAGTTTCAGGGTACCGAGTCCCTTAGTAATTTTACTGCATACTTTGCATGAACGCAAAACCTAATCTGGGCAGTGATTTGCCATCTGTTATCTGCTAGCATGACTACATGAAGAAAGGCTCGGGTGAATCCACCGCGTATAATTTATAGATTCCATCTACTCCACATTCTACCTATATGAGGACTTAGGATGATTCAAAACTCACAAGAGATACCATGTGGCAGTTTTATCCTTCACCCGACCCAATAACATGAGCCACATCAGTCAGATGATGGGGACTCTGCCTTGAGATTCTGGGTAATAGAGCACTGCAATGGCATGATTCACCAGCTCTTCCACCAACTTACGACAGCTGTTTAATTTATTCCTGTTTTATTGTGCAAAAACCCAGCATGAAACTGCAGTTCCCACTGGTAATGAACTGCCAGTTCAACTGGCCATGAATATGAATCCAGGTACACTATGTGATAAAAAAAAGAAGAACTGACAAACTAACGTAAACAGTCAATGCAAATAAAGGCACCTCTTTTTTTGAATATCCACAACACAAAATGACATTACATTTATATTAATCAAAATCATTACGATTATTATTCAGTAACAATGGCGCTTATGTAACAGCAAGATACCTGTATTTAAGTGACAAGAGATGTAATCAGACTGTGTTAGTTTAGCATCTGCCTCCAGCCCCACTTGAGATCACCTCCATCACGCAAAGTAAGAAATAAATAAACAGACTGCTAATCAGTAACTGCTGCAGTTGCCTGTGATCTCCACTGTATTTAATTTTTCTAATTGAATTGACCGGCAGTCTGTTGTTTATATTTCCCAAGGCCCCTCTCATTGTTAAATAGGGATAGTCTATGCGCCGCTGTAATTTCAAAACTCCCAAGTGTGGTCTTCGTTTCAATTCCACGTTAGCCCTCCACGCCCAATTTACCTTCGTAGATTGTGAGCCAATCCTGGCTTGAGTTCTGGCGCGGCATCAGCTGCAAACCTTCAGCAATGCTCATTTGGAAGCGAGGTCATGGCGCTAATCAGGGAGCCGATTGGCTTGTGAGGTTCAGATGCAACAGCTGCTGGGCAGAAGAGGGCTTCACGGCTTCAGTGCGAGACACGCACAACAGACGAGTGGGATAGTCCTTTGAAAACAACAGCCTGCCACACTGTTATAAACTGGCATTTTTTTTGCCGGTTATTTTAACTGCAATTTTACAATCAGTTTATAACAGAAGTTCTGATTGTGTTAACTGTAAACCCCAGTTAAATGCACGCAGGACTCCAGTTACAGTTTAAATAACAAGGAGACCATGCATTCATTTAACTGTTAAATTCAGTCAATTTATTAGAGTGCAACAGCAAAGGCACCAGCCAGCTTGTGAAAGCTTCAACACTACAAAGCAGGACAGTGGTCACATAAACTGGTATTCACCAATACTCGCTTAATTCAAATTTGTCATGCAAATACAATGATTATAGCAAAGCTCCTTAGAGGAATTTTTTCCAGAATGAAAAGGTAAAAGAGACAGGAATAGTACCCAGGAAATAGCCATCGCCATGCCTTTTCAACAGAGAAATAAACCAGAGAATCTACAAATACATTCATCTACCCACGATCTAAGCAGCTTAATCCTGGCCAGGGGTGCTAGAGCCTATCCTATCATCTGAGGGGCAGGTGGCAGAAATGCACCCTGGACACTTTCTCAGTCCATTGCAGGGCGGACGCACATACAGTCACGCACAGGCACACACACACACGCGCACACACCATTCACTGAGACTAACAGTGACTTAGAGCCTTGAATTAGCCTATCATGTTTTTAAAACAAGGATTATCTGGAGAAAACCCATATGCACATGTAGAGGACAACACCACACAGAAAGGACCAAGCTGAATCCAAGCCGACAACCATCTAGCTGTTTGGCAGCAGTGTTACTCCAGCTAAAACATGACATGTTTCAAAGCCCACCGGACAATGCAATGCCCAATATGGGCCAATTTGAGAGGACAGATAAGCCTTTGCGTGTGTTTTTGCTGCACATTATTGTCGATGAGTGTGCCATAAGCACAAAATCTCCTGAGGAATGCTTTCAACAGCCACCTAACAATGGAATGAGGATTCTGACATCCTTCATACAGGCCGGAGGCTCAGAGGAGGTAATCACCCCTGCCTGCGTTGTTCCACAGCATCTGCGATCCGAGCTCTTCTGGCTGAGAGAACTGCTGATACCAGGCAGTTTGATGCTTTAAGTAGGAATTTGTTGGACAAATGTTGTTTCAATGAGCACTGATTACACGCAAAGACTATTACAAAGCCATGCTCAACAGACAGTCACGGAGTTAGCTTGTCAGGTTCATCGAAGTGGGAGGATGGAGTCACCAAACTTTAAAATGTCTCCCAACTTTCAAAGTCATGGTTCCACAATGCAATGTTTCCACAGATTTTTTTAAGCAAGGTTAAAAGTGGTAATAGGCCAGGGCGAAATATCCTGTTTCTAGCATTATACAGAGTAATGTACAGAAATAAATTACATGAGATGGAATATTTGCTGCAAAACTTCCCTTTTGGCAGAATTAAATCTAATGGAGAAAATTACAGGCAGGTATGGTGATGTCTCAGGTCTCCACTTTTCAGCTGTTGTGCAGAACCTCCTTCTTTAATGTGTGCGCAGCAGTTCAGTTACGATAAGCAAGCCAATTTCATTGCTATTTTTAGAATGTGCAGTCAAATAGTGCCCAATGCACAGGCTGAAGCCATAAATAATACCATGTGCAGTTCATTCCATCAGTAGTGACAGCCTATAAAACAGGAGGGCAAGGGGTGGCCTTGAGTTAATTTCTCCATATTTATCTCACGCTTTAGCACGAGTTTGTCAACGTCAAACAGCATTAAACCAACGGGGTCTGAAACTTGAGAAGAGCTGTGTGACATTTGATTATTTCAAACACAGTTAGGCTCAGGTGAGGATGACAGATTGTGGTATAGCCACCGTTTAGCAGATCATACGATAATAAAGTAGCCAGGCTGGATACGGCACGGGATGGGCTTGATGCTATTAATCATATCCAGCCCTTTGTTATTCCAGCTGACCTCCGATCTGCACAGTCCGCTTTGCTTTGTTATTTTGGATTACACGGATAAAGACTCGATGTGCAGTTATAAATGCCTGGATTAAGTGTTACAGCAAGAATGATTTGATTGCGCATTAATTTACATATTTTACTCTCTCACCCTTTTAGCTGATGGAAGTGGCTGGTTGGAACAGCTTCCTTTGACAGATTTGCTGACTGACTTTGAGAGGGAAACCAGGCAACAATGACAATCAGGTTTCTTTGTTTATGAATGTTTGATGTTTCTGTAGGAGTAACTCAACATTTTAAAATAAAAATGTGTGAATAGGAAACTGTGAAGAGCTAGGAAGTTATATCAAGTTTGACATGGGATCAATCGCATCATTGCGGGAAGGCTCCTTTTACTGGTATTGATATTTCATTGATATCTCTACTTCTGCAACCGCCAGTACAATTACCCCAAACCAAGGATTTTGGGCCTATTTTCCCCCTATCTTAAGCAAAGCCAGATTTTTTATTTATGTTTTAATGGCTCTAAAGATTACCATGCCCGATTGAACTGAGGGGTGAGGTGCATTATAAGTGTATTTGACCTCACCAGATTTTCTCTGAAGCCTATTGGGGCCACACCAATTTCAAGGTGAAAATATTAATAGCTCAATATTTTCAGTCCAATATTGGATGATGTGGGGCCCACATCATTTGGGGACTGTGCTCTACCATGAAGGCCCAAAAATTATGAAATACATGACTTTTTGTCATTGTATGCGGTATCTCTCAAATGCAAACATTGGTTAAGATTTCAAAAATCTGTTGGTGTGGGCCAGGTTTACGCCAAAGACTGTACATAGCGAATGAACGCACTGTTGTGTTCTGTGGGTCTTGGTTAGTCAATTTTAGGTTTTATTAACCTCCGCCGAGGAGGTTTGTGTTTTCGGTGCCGTTTGTTTGTTGGTTTGTTTGTTTGTGTACAAGATAACTTAAAAACAAATGGCCGAACTTTTATGAAATTTTCAGGGTAGGTGGGTATTAAGTCAAGGAAGAGGTAATTAAATTTTGGCATATCTAGGCCAAAGTACTGCTGAGATATACTCCTAAGTTCAAGATTTCAAGTCTTTCCAATGGGCCAGAGTTCCAATTGCCGTGCTTTTGGCTTTGCTGCCCCCTGGCGGCGGAGGTTCTGCGCTCTCTGAGTGCTCTTCTATTTATTTTTGTGATGTCTGTTTTTCGTCGGATGTTTTAGTGTTTCACATTTTGTATCCCTCCCATGTTGTTCCGGTCCACGTCTTACCCATGAACGGTCTTGGCTTTCTCCCCGGTCGCATCTTTAGTTCGTTGCCGTTTCTGTCTTTATAGATTGTGTCACTATTTTGGGTGATTTAATGGATTCTGGGTTTCAGCCTTCCATCCGATCTCGTTTGCTTGCTTCACCCTGCTTTTCTATCTTACTAACCCTACAAACAGTTTGTTGTTTTTCTATAATTTACTAACCAAAACTAACATTGTATATAAGACTAATGTACTACCGAGCACTCAGGATTGTACAGTTGCACTTACTAATTGACTAACGACCTCTCCGCATTCGCCCGGTTCTAGTCTCCGCCTCCTGCTCTCACCTAATCTCCTTTGCTGTATTTCTTGCAGATTCTCTGCGAATTCTCTCACCTCTGTCCTGCCTCCTACTCGGTGCACACAGAAGTCCTTATCCAGTTTATTTATCCTGTCTATGGGAGAGTCTTGTGATCCTTGTCCGTGTGTTGGTGTTTTCCTGTTCCATGTAATTAGGTTTCCCTTGTGTTCCACCCCTTGTTATTTATATTATTTTCAGCACCTGTGCCTGTCCATGCCCCCTCCCTATATATTTCCCGGCGCTGCAGAGCAGTGGAGATCTGACTTCATTCCAGTTCTGTGCCAGTTTCGTGCAGACCAGTCCTGTGCATTCCTGTGCAGATTCGGCTAGTTCAGTCTGGCAGACGTCTCCCGAGCCCTCTGTGTCCGAGTGTCCCTGTGCCTCCCGAGTCCTCTGCATCCGAGTGTCCCAATGCCTCCCGAGCCCCCTGTGCCTCCCGAGTCTGCCGTCTGCCAGCTGTGCCTCCCGAGTTAGCCATTTGCCAGCTGTGTCTTCTCGAGTCTGCCTCCTGCGCCAGCTGTGCCTTCCCGAGTCTGTCATCTGCATCAGCTGCGCCTCCCGAGTCTGCCATCTGCGCCTCCCCAAGTCTGCCATCTGCGCCTTCCCGAGTCTGCCATCTGCCAGCTGTGCCTTCCCGAGGCTGCCATCTGGGCCAGCTGCGCCTCTCAAGTCTGCCTTCTGCGCCAGCTGTGCCTCCCGAGTCTGCCATCTGTGCCAGTTGTGCCTCCCCGAGCCTCCTGTGTTCCCGAGTGCCCCAGTCTGTGTTACCCTCTAGTGTTCCCGAGTGCCCCAGTTCATATTACCCTCTAGTGTTCCTGAGTGCCCCAGTCCGTGCTGCCCTCTAGTGTTCCCGAGTGCCCCAGTCCGTGCTACCCTCCAGTGTTCCCGAGTTCCCTAGTTTTTGCAATTTCAAGTTCCTTATTTTTTCCCCTTTTCAGTGCTTGTGCACGGTGTTTTGTTTTGGCCTGTGTGCCATGTTTTCACTCTTTCCCTAGACTTTTGAGTTTTTCATTAAATCTGGTTTCCCTGCAATTGGTGTCTCTCCCCCCTGTTCCGTGGTCTCTCAGTGTTTCCCCGTGTGTCTTAACACGCACAGTAAGTCAATGCCCTCAGTGGCCACTTTATTAAGTGCACCTGTTCACCTGCTCGTGATTGCTAATTTCCAATCAGCCAATAATGAGCCAATACCTCAATAAAAACCACGAAGACATCGTCTAAAGGTTTGGTTATTGCACAGACCGAACATCAAAATGAGGAAGAAATGTGATCGAAGTGAATTTGAGTGCGGAATGACTCTTAGAGACAGAAAGGGTCAGAAACTTTTTTCTTTTTATTACATTTTCATTCAAAAGCCCCCACAGTTTACATAGAATAGTTTGAAGAACAAAGAAAATCACCAAGGAATGGCAGTTCTGCGGATAAAAACATGTTAATGGGAGCAGAAGAGAATGGTTCAAGCTGGAAGGAAGGCGACAATAACTCAAATTATCAAAAGTCATGGCAGAGTTATGCAGAAGAGAGAATTCACAACACATCAAACCTTGAATTCAATATGCTACTGCTGTAATGGCCGGTAGAATACGGAGGCCAAGTGCAACGACAGAGAGAAAGAGAGTAGCACGAACACGGTGCAAACGCAGCTAATAATATAGACCAAACGCAAGCACTCGCGCTTCCAAAGGTCGTATAATAGTCCGAACCACGGAAGTAAAGCAAGATAAAAAAAGGGAGAAGAAACTCCAACAATTAGAAGATAGAAAGTCATACAAAAATTGACTACAGATATCTTCGGCTATAATGCGAAGCTAAACACAGACACTCTAGGGAAGGGGGCATGCAGGACTTCCTACTTACATAGATTGTGGGAAAATGCCGCCCCAGCTCAATCAATCAGCTGGTTAAAAAATTCGATGGCCCAGGAATTCGATATCGTCCCGGGACGAGAGCCGCAAAAAAAAGTCCAGACAACACGCACGCCTCAAAAAACCATAACAACTGAAGCAGAGGATCCACTACTGTCAGCTATGAACAGGAAACCGAAGCCATAGCGGGTAAAGGCTCGCCAAAACTGGACAATAGAAGAAAAAAATGTTTACAAAATGTAAAATGTTACCTGCCCTGATGAATCCATTTCTGCTGTGATTGGCACATTGTGAGGGGTGAATTTAGTGTGAAAAATTTAAATGATTGAATGAACACAGCTTTTGCTATTGCACCTTCTCAAAGATATTCAAAGCCCTTCACAGTCATGTGGAGTAATCTCATCTCACCACCCCCAATGTGCAGCACCCACCTGGGTGATGCAACGGGAGCTGTTCTGCACCAGAATGCTCGCTACACGTCAGCTTGTGGTGGAGATGGAGGGGACAAATTACATAGCAAATTAAATCGGGGTGATTAGGTGGCAGGTTGAAAGAGGCCGGGATGTAGCCAGGACACTAGGGAACCCCAAACTCTTGTCGAAGAGTGTCATGGGACCTGTAATGACCATGTAGAGTCAGAACCTCCATTTAATGTCTCATCTGAAAGACAGATGGGTCCATGGATCTTCGCTGCATACCACACTGCAATGGATCAGGCTGCTTGTGGTGGAGTAATGGTGTGGGAAATAGTTTATTGGCATAAATCAGGCCCCATTTCCCAATTGAGTAAAGTTTAAATGCAGCAGCCTGCCTGATTTTTATTTTTTTTTCTGATCATGGGTATCGACTTACGGGCATACTCTACCCATCCTCTAATGGCTACTTCCTGTAGGATAATATGCCTTGTCAGAAAGCGCATGTCAGCTCAAGCTGGATAAATGAATAAAGCAATTAGTTCAGTGTACTCCAGTGGCCTCCACAGTCACTAAATCTCATTCCAATCGAGTGCCTTAGGGATGTGGTGGAATGGTGGAGTTGCAACGTGAATGTGCAACTGACAGGTGCAACAACTGCATGACACTATCATGTCAGCATGGACCAGAATCTTGAAGGAATGTTTCCTGTACATTTTTGAATCTATGCCTGAAAGGATACACGCACACTGTGCTGTTACCAAAAGTTAAAATTAAGCTCAGTCATAGCCGACATGCCTTGGAATCACACACAGAAAAGCCTTAGGCAGGAATCAAACCCACAACCTTCTTGTTGTGTGGTTGCAGTGCTAATCACTGCGCCACCATGACAAAGAAGTTATTATTCTTCCTCTTATTATTATTATTATGAATAATAATAATATACTTACTTAAATGAATGTGAAAAAGAAATGTGACTTTGGGGCCATTTATAATTTTTCAATAAGACCATTGCATTATTTGGACTGATTCATACATAACCTTTTTAAATGACATTACATATCTTACAGACTCAACAGGGCTGTCATAGTTCTGGATGTTTCGGCGTGTGTTTTGGACTTTTTTTGTGGCTCTCGTCCCGGGACGATATCGTTTCCTGGGCTATTGGTTTCTTTGCCTGGCTGGCTGATTGAGCTGGGTGGCGCTTCCCCAGAATCTATATAAGCAGGAAGTCCGGCACGCCTCCTTTGCTAGAGGGTCTGTTGGTAGCTAAGCACTATAGCGGAAGATATCTGCAGTCAGGTTTTGTTTGACTTTCTATCTTCTGATAATTGGAGTTTTCTCTCCCTTTTTCTATCTCTCTTTGCTTCCATGGTTAGGACTATTATACATCCTTTGGAAGTGCGAGTACTTTCGTTTGTTCTGTATTATTCTCCGTGTTTGTTCTGCGTCCGTGCTCTCTCCCTCTGGTCGTAGCACCTGGCCTCCATATTCCACTGGCCATTACAAGGGCATAGAATAACTCACTAGCTTCAGAACTGCAGTATTCGCTGGTTGCAAGTTTACTGGCAGGTGATTCTGAACGTCAAGGGTCAAGGGTCTTAAAAATAGGGAAATCGGTCACACTTTATTTGAAGTGTTGCTCATAAAGGCTTTATACAGCATGCATAATGCCTTCAAAAATGAGACATAATGGCTTCATAAATCATACATAAGCAAATGTCATACTTCGTAAAGGTTGAAATAACGCATCCTTCTTCAACATGTGACACCAGCTGTGATACAACTGACAGTGTCAATTAGCTAGTGGCTAAATGCGATGAAGGGCGACATTGCCAGCGAAGTGACATTGTCAATCACATGCTAAAGAAGGATGTGTGATTCCACTCTTTACAAAGTATGACATTTGCTTATGCATGATTTATGAAGACATTATGTCTCATTTATGAAGGCATTATAAATGCTGCATAAAGCCTTTATGAGCAACACTTCAAAGAAAGTGTGACCGGAAAATTTGAGTCTTCCTTGCTGTATTCCAGGACATTTTATTTGCCACCGTAAAACAACAAATCAATACGCTTCAAATAGTACACTCAGAAAAATTCAATGTTGGATTCACTCAATAATTTTACATCAACTGGTTCCACAAAACTGAGATATGTACATTTCACTCAATGAAATTAATAAAACAGGCCAAAAATGTTAGAAGTCAAATAAAGGTTACGCAAAGCAATTGCGTGGAACCACTTGACAAAAAAATTTGAAGTAAATCTAACACTTTATTTTATAGAGAGTAGGTTATTTAAAGCTTGTCCATCAGTGGGGGCCTTTTGAAAGCTCAAGCAAATTTTTACCGAATACATACTTCATACATACTACGTTATTAATTTAACATCCGTATTACCGCTTTCCGTGTCCCCCTCCTAATGAAAACTGCTTGCTACATGAGGATCATTGTGGCCAAACAGCTGGTCAGTTGTTTTGTGTTTGAAAGCCTGAGGCTCCAATGTCTGTTTACTTTATTCTCGAAGCTTTTCCGCCTCTCCACTGCTTTCTGACATTTTTGTCTGATCGTGTAGTTGTTGAAACACGTTTTTAGACTGTTAGCGCGACTGGGACAAGCAAGGCTATTGGTCAAACTAATTTCCCAGCAAGACTGCCTTCTTAAACTTTCAGGACAAAAACAACAACATTTAATAAACTGTACATGGCTTAAGCCTATGTATCGTTTCTTTTTTTCTCAGGAAGATTACAGTTTTTTTGTGTTGCCTTCGCAGACAGAATGTTGAAACTCTCATGGAAAGCTTCCTGATTGGCGCAGTACACAGAGGGGTACAATCTAACCATGTAGTGATTTTCCCTGTACAAAATTCCACTTAGAATTATCAAAAATCATCTTGCTGTTTGCTTGTCTTAATGTGGGCCACTGGCTCCCAGCGGGCTGTGCGCAACTGCGTTTTTTTTCCCTGAGGATGGAGGGCTCAGAGATTTCACTGGGCCAGCCCTGTGTCAATGTAGAAAATGAACCAATGGGCCGCTTTCCATATTTCAAAGACTGGTGTGGTCTTTCAAAATTATTGATGTTATTACAATTTTATAAACTACGATTGCATCGGACCAAAATGTGCGTCAGCCCGCCGGGCGTTGTCCGGTAGGCCAGATTACCAGTCCAGCCTTGACTCACTGAAATATTATTTTAAAAAATGGCCAGCACCTGTAGCATCAATGCATTGATTTCTTTTTTCACAGCATAAAATTGATTAGAAATAACCCAGAGGTGCTAATTCCAAGAGGCAAACTGCAGGGTGGACAATGAGACAAATGACGGTTGTCATTTTGTGACTGGATATAAATAAACAAGGTCTTATTTGCTTGTGTATGTGCAAAAAGAAGTCAGGATGGTTGTAAACCTATGCATCGATTGCATACCAATTGAGGTGTATCAGACTTTTTATGATCAAATTAAAGTACCACTACTTACATGTTTTAACTACTCATATGATAAGGGTGTACTGTCTGAGACCCAACAAAGCGGCCTGATTTCACTGCTATTAAAACAAAAAAGTAGTGGCCAATATAAAGACCCAGTTTATTTAAAAAACTGGAGACCTCTTACACTACAGTGTTGTGATGCCAAAATACTAGCAAAATGTCTTGCCTATCGCATTAAGAATGTTTTATCTGATATTGTTCACAATGACCAGTCTGGATTTCTACAGGGTCGAAATATTGGGGACAATATTAGGCAGCTACTGCAAATTATAGAGAACTATGAAATATCAAAAAAAGACGGTTTAATTTTCGTTGCAGATTTCGAAAAAGCCTTTGATAAGGTTCGTCTGGATTTTATTTATAAATGCCTTGAATATTTTAACTTTGGTGACTCTCTCATAAAATGGGTTAAAGTTATGTACAACAACCTAGCATGTAAAATTATAAATCATGGTCATATTTCAGGTGATATTTCACTGTCAAGGGGAGTAAAACAGGGTTGTCCTTTATCACCTTATTTGTTTATAATGGCAATTGAAATACTTGCTATGAAGATTAGATCAAATAAAAAAATATATCAAAGGCTTAGAAATCCAGGGGCTGCATACAAAGGTTTCTATGTATGCAGATGATACTACCTTTCTGTTGACACCTCAGTCCTTATCCTTACAAAGCCTAACACCGGACCTGGATTGTTTTTCCTGCTTGTCAGGCTTGAAGCCAAATTATGACAAATGCACAATACTTAGGATCGGTTCTCTGAAAAACACAACATTTACCTTACAGTGTAATTTACCCATAAAGTGGAAGAATGGATCAGTTGGTATTCTTGGCATCCATGTTCCTGAAAACATGGATAATCTCTCAGAAGTTAACTTCAATAAAAAACTTGATAAAATAGATAAAATTCTGCAGCCATGGGGAGGGAAATATTTAACACTTTATGGTAAAATCACCTTGATTAATTCCTTAGTGGTGTCTCAATTTCCATACTTGTTTATGACATTATCTTCACCAAGTGAATCATTTTTCAAACAATATGAAAAAAAAATCTTCAAATTTATATGGAGTGGTAAACCAGATAAAGTTAAGCGTGTGTACCTTTACAATGAATATGAATCAGGTGGCCTAAAACTGTTAAATTTAAGAGCTTTGAATCTCTCACTCAAAGCCTCCCTGATTCCAAAGTTTTTTAAAAACCCTGGATGGTTCTCCCGGAGACTATTAGACAATGTACACTGGATTTTTAAAAAGGGACTGTTTCCCTTTCTACAGATTAAATGCCCCCAGTTCTCACAATTCAATAAAGAACTGGCCGTTAATCTTTCCCCATTTTTAATGGAAGCCATACAAAGTTGGCTGCAATTTCAATTCTATCCTCCAGAAAATACAGAGGAAATTTTGCAACAAATCATATGGTTCAATTCTAACATCTTGATTGGTAAGAAATTAATTTTTTGGAAAAATATGTTTGATTCTGGTATTATTTTTATAAATGATCTTGTAAATAATGAAGGTAAATTAATGTCATATGAAGAGTTAATTGACATTTATGGCAAGGTTTGCCCTCTACAAAAGTTCAATCAACTGGTTTCCGCCATACTGCTAAAATGGAAAAGAAGAATTGTTAGAGGAAGTAACAAGGAGCTTGCCTGTCGACCATTTATGAAAAACTTTCAGTGGATTGAAAAAACCAGCATAAATGGAATGATATACAAGTTTCACCTTGAATCAAGAAACCTGAGAGCTAATCCTCACAATATTTTAGATTCTTGGGAGTATATGCTAGATTTCCCAATTCCATGGAACCAGGTCTTCAATTTAATTTACAAAACAACTGTAGATTCGTCAATAAGATTTTTTCAGTTTAAATTAATATATAAATTTTTGGCCACTCAAAAGATGCTTCATATTTGGGGAATTGAGGAGTCCAACTTGTGTAGATTTTGTGGCGAAGAGGTTGAGTCAGTGGAACATTTATTTTGGTACAGCCCCTGTGTAGGTCTGTTTTGGACAGGGGTTCAGAGGTGGCTGGCTTTATATTTAAGTAATTATACACTGGACTTGCCCACCATTCTTCTGGGCAGTCTAAAAAATGACTGCGGAAAAATAGTCAATATTTTAATACTTCTTGGCAAAATTTTCATTTTTAAATCAAAATCTGTGGACGCTCTGAGGATAGAGAGATTCAAAATCTTTGTAAAACATCACAGTAAAATTGAATGTATAATGGCACAAGAGAACAGTAGGTTAAGTGTGTATAAGGATAGATGGAGGGCGCTGAGAGTGGCAGAAGGATGGGAATGAAAATAAGTAATGGTATGAGTACATTAATATATGATATTTTGTATGACTATATTTGCTAAAGCATGTATCTTATGTATGTGTGTGTGTCTAGGTACGTTTATGTATGTATATATATATATATATATATATATATATGTATATGCTGTATGTATGTATGTGTATGTATGTATATATGTATGCATATGTTTATGTATGTATATATGTATACATATATATAATTATGATTAATGTAGGTATTGTGTAGGTATGTTCTTAATTTTCACTTCAATTTACTCATCTTTGTGTTTGTTTACATTCTAATTTATGTCATTGTCCTTTCACTGTATCATCTGTAAATATGGGTTTAGGGTGTTGTGATGGGAGTCAAAGGGTAGGTGTTGGGTCTTTGAGAAATTTACTGTAATTGATTAAATTCAGTAGGCCCCCAAAATGGGGGGGGTGGTGGAGGGATTAAAAAAAAAAAAAAAAAAAAAACCTATGCATTGTATGCAATGTCCACCAGTCTTCAGTAGCACACTGAGTGTCCACAAATAAATTAAGCAGACTCCTGCATAAATTTGAGAACTACAAGACTGTCAGAGGGCAAAAAGATGATTGCTCTAAGAATGCTAATACTCGTGTTAAACAGACATATGAATAATGCTGGTACATTCCCATTGATTGAGTGGTAAGGTAATTTTTACATTCCAACTGACAGCAAATAATTGAGGCTTATCTTCTCCAAGAATAAATATTGACAATTCTTTGCCTCAGACCATGAGGGTGTGACCACCAAACCAAAATGATAATTGATCACAAAGGAAGATAACTGGATAGATTTCTCCAGAGTTTTTATTTTGACTGTCGCGTAAAGATTCTGCGGGAAGCTCAAGATTGAACATTCTGTTCAAAAATAAAAGTAACTTGTTGAGTAAACTGAACTTGCTATGCTCCTAAGCATACATAAATATTTGTAATATTAGTATCAGCTCCATTACAAACTAGGCCTATGTCGTCGGAGGCGACGGCTTAGAGTATATCCCCGAACGCCCCCAATTCTCCAATTCCCCAATGCTTCAATCAACCTTGAATAGACTTTCATTTGAACTTAATTTCAGGTCAATCGGACAAATGGTTCTGAAGATATGCCAAAATGGTAATTTTCCATCACAAAGTGCCACCTGGTGGCAAAATATTGAACCATACAGGTATGATGTCATCATGTGACACATTGTGAGGTCATGACCTTGCAGTTGCACATAGTTTCATGTCAATTGGACAAATGGTTCCAAAGATATGGCAAAAATGGTGAATTTTATGTGACAAAGCTCCACCTTGTGTCAAAATTTTGAACCAAACAGGTATAATGCCTTCGAGGGACACATCCTCAGGTCATGATCTTTCAGTTGCACTTGATTTGAGGTCAATCGGACAAATATTTCCAGAGATATGATAATAGCAGGGGCAGCACGGTGGCACAGCGGTTAGCATTGCTACTTCACAGCAAGACGGTCGTGGGTTCGAATCTGGCCTGGGGCCTTTCTGTGTGGAGTTTGCATGTTTTCCCCGTGTTCGCGTGGGTTTTCTCCAGGTACTCCGTTTTCCTCCCACAGTCCAAAGACATGCATATCAGGCTAATTGGAGACACTAAATTGCTGAAAGGGATGAGTGTGAGAGTGAATGGTGTGTGTGCCCTGTGATGGATTGGCAAGCTGCCTTTGCCCATAGTCAGCTGGTATAGGCTCCACCTCGCCCCGCGACCCTAGTGAGGAATAAGCGGGTATAGAAAATGGATGGATGATAAAAGCAGCGATTTTTCAGTTTTTGGCCCCTGGTGGCCAATGTAGAAATTGTAAATTGTCCAAAATCGAATCAGTTCTTCCTCTTTATGATACATGCAAAACAAGAAATTTCTAATTGAAATATTACTGAAGTTATCGCGTTAACACGTAGGGCGGCGCTGCGGCGGCGGCGGCCGGACCTAAAACATAATATCATAATACATAATATAAATGTGAAGTTACAAGACAATCGCAATATATTTTATCATTACATGCTTAATTACAAAATGGCAATGGTGCACATACGTCAGCTCAACCCTGCTTATAACAATTGGTAGTTATACAAATGACAGGACTCATGCCATCTATTTAATACTTGAAATTAGTCAATCCAAAGTAAGAAGACACCATGCACTGTCCAAGGATTCACATGACTGTTTACACATTATCTATTAAACCTGCTGCAACCAACCTTCATGTTTCTGACATAGCTATTTTCAAGTGAGCACGAGGTCTTCTGCAACAACCATTCTTAGTAGCCTGTCCTCTGCCAAAATATGCCCCCAAAGGTCATTTGCACCAGCAGCTCATGACAACCTAAAGATACGTTAAGAAGTAAAGTGACCTCTTGCGGTCGTGTAATTAATGGCAATCTGGCGACCGTCGTCAACATCACTGTCAGTAAATCCCCAACCTTACCCTCATCATAAACCGAACCCTTATCCTAACTCCCTAACCCTAACTCCAACTGTAACCCTAACCCCAACTCTGACTCGAACTTCCTGCTGCCAGTAAGCGTGTAATTTAGGCAGTGCTCCTCTGGATTGTATTACAGGGTAGGAACAAAGAATTTATCAGGGCGTATGGTTGGAAGACAGGTATGGCAGCATCAAACAAGTTCTGTTAGCATTCTCTATTTCTGTGTCTTATATATAATTAAATTTATCTTTAGATGACATGGCATTTTGATGAGGCATCCAGCATTCCAGCCTTGGGAGGTAAAAAGCGACAAACATGCATTGACCATCACAGTACAGTTGCCATTGTGATGTTTAATTAATGAAGCTTCTGTATTAGGTCAAGCAGGCATGGAAGTCAAAAGCCCCTTTCAGTCCAATCATTCTTGACTTTAGTATCTCTAATCCAATTAGCAAGCCTCTATAACCAAGGCAGTGTTCATTCATTTCTCCGGCTCTGTGCCCTCGACACTGCTCCTACTTTGACCTACTGAAGACCGGCACCTCATCTCTCCCACCTCCCAAGCCCCCTCCTTCAAAAAAAATTACGCAGGTCATTATAAAGGGACATTAGTTTATACTGTGTTCACGCATACAAATGTAAAGAATCTCAGGCTCTGCTGGGGAGTTTTTGATTTCAGCTACTGTCTGTGTGATGCTTGCTTAGATTGTTCCTGAGCATCACTGCAGCAGAATCATCACCAAACACGAATACATGTCATTTGGCAATAAGCAGTTAAATCTGACGTAAGTGTCCTGCCTGAATAGATATAATGATGTTAGACTGTCGCTGAAAGGCAACTTCATTGGCAAGTGTTTCAAAGCACTGGCTGCTCCTGGAGGACTTTCTGAAGACACTAGTGCACTCATCGTCTGATTGGAATTCCAGTTACACGGCAACTCAGTGGCACCAAGGAACTCTCCTGATTAAGAATCTTAACTCATATTAAGCCAAGCAAAACAGAAATTAAAAAATCTCCCTGTAGCTTATCGCTGCCTTCCAAGCCAATGACCTCCTCTCGTTGTTCTGAACAGTGTACCAGCCCTTTGAAATAATTATCTTGTAGAACAGTCTTCATTTGGGACTCAGTGGGAACACCAAAAAAAAAAATCAAATGTAGTTTCAAAGGGGCTCTATTCTTTGGATCACTTCATGAATCATCAGAGAATAGCAGGCAGGTATGCTACTGCCTTTTATGGTTCAACTCCAGGTAATTGACAGACATCCTCATTTTTAAATGTGTAAAATAACAAACAGATGAGGGAGATATTTGCTTTCATCTAACAGTAATTACTGAGCTGATGACAATGCATGAGGATTGCACATCTTGATCATATCTTTGAATTGGTGATATTTCCATATACTACCTGTAATTTATTTTCCAAAAAAATAAAACAGGCAAATATCAGCCATGACAGCTACAGCTGCAGAATCCAGAGTGTCTGCTCTTTCATCAGTGATGCAATAAATAAAAGCATTGTAATTAAAAAAAATGGCTGATTCGGCCCTTAAAATTTCTGCGTCACCATAAAGCCATATCACGCAACTTTAAAATGGGCAAAGGTTTATAAATTGAGTGGGATACGAGCAGAGCCGGCTGGCCCATTAGGCAATATAGGCAAATGCTAAGGGCTCCGTGGCGCCACAAAATCGGAAAAAATTTCGTCTTCAATATAATTATATTAAAACTAGGTATTATTATTAACTCTTAAAATGGAAAAGCTAACAAATTCAAATGTTCAAATGTAAAGCAATGCCCAATTAATATTACTACAAATGATAATACCAAAGAAGTCCCACGCCCCCCTCCGGCTGGTACCTGCTCGCTCTCTGTGGGGGGAGGGGCGAATTTATTGTCGATTCCCCAGAGACGTTCACATGTTTACAAAGACCCCAGTGAACTTTGTAAACATGTGAAAACGACCTAAACTGTCCGCAGCACAGTGAAGAAAAAAAAACGCGTGCAATGCACGGAATACCCCTCAGCCCAATGTCGAAGTTTTTGGAGACGCCCAACCGCACGAAGGATAGCAATACGGTAAAAAAGAAAAGAAGAGGAGGAAAATGTGAAAAGACATAGGTAAGGCAGATATACAGTAATTAAATGAAGCATCAGTTGTACTGCGTCAGTTATTTAGCACAGTGTACTGTTAAGTTGATAACTTGCTTCTGAGCGATAAGCCGCAACATGGTATCCCTACTATACTATACTATATCCCTACTATAATCTGTAGGGATGCGCCCTAATCCGAATCCATATTCGGCAAGTCACGAATAAAAGCTTTTTGCCCAAAAAACTGTTCGTCCGAACATTTTGTTAAAAGTTCGGCTTTATATAATATGTTAACTATGGGAAACATCTCCTACAAGTGGTTGTTTCAAAAGTTCTCTAATTCAAACTAGATTGGCTGCCACCGAAATCATCCTCACCAGTCAGTCAGAATCGACGACGTCAGCAGCCGTTAGAGTGGGTCTCTGAAACCTGTGTTGCTTTTCCTCTTAGCGCGAGTCTGTTCATTTAGTCTACGGTATCGTCTTTAGCCTGTTAGTGTAGTTTGCTTTGTCATACTGTCCAGTTGTTGCCGCCAGAAAGTTTTTAAATCACTGACTATATGATTCGCAGAGTGGATAGATGCTAGAGTGGTTTTCTCAAACCTGCATTGCTGGTCTGCGTCTGTGTGCGGGCGCTCTGGAGAAAAATACCTGTGACTGAGAGTTGGGCAGCTAGCTATCATTGCAGACAGTTTTGCTAAGTTCTGATTCCTTTATTTACCACTGAAATATTTACACCGAGTTGCTCTGCTTAGTTGCGGCATGCTGTTGTTTAATTAACCAAGTTCGTTTGTGTGTGCGCGCATGCACTCTGGATACTTGGCTGAGAGTTGGGTGGCGAGCTAGCTCCATGTTTAGTTTGCATTAAGTGCTGTTCCTCAGTAGCTCATTTATTTTTATCTCAGAAATTTTCCTGTTTTATTTCTCTTTTGTAATATTTCGGAAAGTGGATTCAGACAAACATGTGCACGATCCCCCTGTTTGCAGTGCTTTTCCCCCACCATATAAAACTTCGCAGTGATGTCTGGGAGCACTTTACAGTCAGTGCAGTAGAACCACCTAAGGTGATCTGCAAACTGCACAAAGGTAAAAGTTAGCAGAGTCAATGATATTAATTACCTGTCAACATCTTCCATGCATAATCACTTGAGTATTGTTGTATGCATAATTCATTACTATTATTATTACGTATTATTATTATCATTATTATTATTATTTATTCACTTAGTTACAGGACTTTTATTTTGTGTTAAGGGTATTTGTACTGCATTTCAGATTTTTTTTATTATTTGTTATGCATGTAAAGTGGGTGACATTTTACCTTATAAATGGAAGACAATGATAAAAACAATGCTATTTGATTTCTTTAGTAAGCGTATGTAAATCGCTTTATATGGAGGGGGCACCATATAAAATCTCGCCTAGGGTGCCACATTGGGTAGGGCCGGCTCTGGATAAGAGTAATGAAGGTTCCAAATGCATTCATGCATTTATGAGAGAAAGCAATATCCCTGTGTGTCCACAGTCTGATGACTGTAAATGAACTACAAGACCATGAAAACAAATTTAAATTTTCATTTCAGGTTATTGCCATTTCAGGTACAGTCCCCTCAGAATTGTTAATAAAAAACCAAGATATGTCATGGGCTACTGCATTAGCTGGGGTGCAATTTAATCTTAATTACCCCTCCCCCAACCTAAGTTACAAGACGACAAATAGGCACTGCCCAACAATCAAGCATCAGATTCAGTGTGGAATTGGGTCATCTTTTCTTTCTGGATGTTTGGCTTTTAATTTTATTGCAACTTTGATTTGTTCCTTCATTGAGGCAATGTGTTTTATGGCCAATTCATTATAGAGGACGACTGCAGTAATTACCACCCTGTAATTTATAGCTGTTTTATTTTACCTATAACTCCTTGCTTTGTGTTACTACATAAATGTCTTACAGTATACTGGAGGTGTGCGTTTACCACTGTGAACATATATATATACATATATTTTTTTTTATTTTTTTTTTACATAAGGAAGGCTTAATATTTCAACCTTAGCTCAAGCAAGCAAAAATATGCAGCGTGGTTCAAAATAAATAAAAATGTAGCATTATTACAAATTATGTAGAATTTATTAGGTATTTATTCATGCCTCCTAGTTTATCCTTCTCGCGACAGGGTGAAAACAACTTGCGTGAAAACTATTTTTGGGTTAATCGGCCAAGTTTGCGCTTAATTTTCATGTATACCTGTTGAGCGGCGGGAGTGAAATACGAGCAGGATTAGATCGTGATAAGCTTCATTGGGTTGGATCATGTGCACTGACACTCTAAATATGCAGGATTATTCCCTACTGTGTGAATGGTGTTAAAAACACATCTGCAAACAGGCTTATATGTCTGAGCCAAAGATCAAACTGAAACAGTGAAGGACTTGAGTCTTCAGCTGCTTGAACCATTGCCTCATTTTTTTCTATACTGTTTCAACAGCAAAATCCAATTAAATTTTTTTTAAAAACTGCAGCATTTGAAAATCATGCCAAGTCTAATGGGAAAGTGTAAATAAACATTTAAAGATCAAAGAATCTGCTCTATTTACTTTCCATCCAGGGACTCCAATTACAAGACGCATATAAAACTACACTTTTGATCATAAAATGATCACTGGACTGTACACACAATAATCAAATATTTTTCTTCAGACTGCTAAAAAGAACAACATTAGACATGATTTTATAAAAGCCTTTACCTTTATGCTGGGTGCTGAAGTACTTGAAGTAATCTGGACAGGGTATTGTCACCACCTCTCCGACTCTGGCTGATGGCCAACAAGCGATAATATCCCACATCCCTGTGCAGCCTGCCGGAGGGAAGAGAAACACAGTGAAAAAATATGGCCGTGAGTCACAGTCCGGTCTGAAGGTCTCTGAGATTACTCACCATAGCACATAAAAACGTGGGTTCTTATAGGTGAAATGGTGAAACGATGATAAGGTCATTACAATAATCATTACAGCTACTGGGCAGGGAATTAATTCCGCTACTGATCACTGGAGATGCAGTAAATTTTGACCAAAAAAGTAAAATAATCAACTTATTTTAATAAATGATGTTGTATGTTCAGTAGCTGAGGGTAATCTAGTTGGCTTAATTACCAACATTGCAAAAAATCTGATGTTACTGGGGTGATCAAAGACACTAAAATGATAATTAACTTATGTAAATGGGTTACATTACAAGCATTATATTTCCTTTGTTGTAAACCCATTGATGTAGCCTCACTGGTTTTGAAGATGCCAATATTTATGGACTGTTTGTTGGTTGTTACACTGTGGTATCAGCAATGCTGCATTAGGAAAAGCATTTTGCCACAAAAAGTAGCATGCATATTAAAATATTAGAGTGAGGGAAGGTGCATCTTCTGAAATGGCAACTTAGTTTTGAGGAAATAAAGTGATTTATACAAACCATGAAAAAAAAAATGCTTTTGGAAAATCATGGCACATAGCAATCTCATTTGGTTTTGACCCACTGGAGCCAGTACTGTTGACTGCTTGATAGAAAAGACCTGACCCAGGGGGATAAACAGCTTCAGTCTGGACTGCAAATACTGAAAATCAAAAGGTCTGGTGAACTTCTTAAGGTGGCCACAGCCTGATTTCCCTATTTTATGCAAATTTTATTTTCATTTGAAAAACTAATATCTTTGCGCCAAAAATCATTCAGCAAAGCAAATCATAATCATACCCACTGTACAGCTATTCCTTCAGTTAAACTAGATAATTATGTATATTTCACAAAAATAATTCTCAGATGCAACAGTTCAACATCAGTTTGCAGGAGGCAAACTGTCAGTCAAGTGTTTATGGGTAGCCATTCATTTGACTCCATGCTGTGTTGTTCAGACTTCGACACAAGAATGAATGTGAGTGAGAAAAGTCTGATTTACAAAAGCTAACAGTAATTGCTTTTACAGTTGTATGGATTAATGAAACTTTATACAGATATCCTTAGCAGACTGGTTTAAATCCAAACCTTTGGACATTACATGCAGTATAGGACCATTAATCACAAGCAGAGAAAAAAAAAGTGTCAATCAGTGTGAAAATCTTCATTTGCCAGGCACAAGTGTTTAACTTCAGACAATTAGTAGTTAAATTAAGAACGTCCTTAGCTAAAATGTGGGCAGTCCCAAGCAGTAAGGCCACAGCTAGGATCCTGTGAGTCTGCGTCTCATTCAAGTTGAGCTAAATCTTATTTAGTTCATCATCACGTTCACTGAACCAAAAAATGACCTGTCCCAGAGCCAAATGGGGAGCTGGAGAACTTGCTGGACTGTGGAGCTCGCAGCTTAAGATTTCGTCGCTCAGGCCTGCAGCCTTGAATAGATTATGTGTCTCTGCCAAAGGTAGACATTCACATCAGTAATTAAGAGGTATGGATATGAAGTGACATGCCAAGCACAGTTTTTGAATGAGCATCCACATATAGGTACTTCATATAGCAATTAAGTGTTCATCGTCCCCGTATAACCGTGGTGTCTCCGCCTTTTGATGTCATTGTTGCTGGACGTTCCGTTCTATGCCAAGGGTTAGTTGCAATTCCCTTTCTTCAGTTCCACATTTCTCCTGTGATCTGGAAAAACCAAGAACTTATGCCACTTTTGGTGGAAACTGAGTTTGAGCCTCATTTGTTGTAATCTAGAGCTGTGAAAATCTTAAAACACTTTGCTATTTGTGTTATTTCAACTGTCAAAATCAAGTTTCTATTATTTTTTTCTTTAAGGAGAAGTCCAAAATCTAAAGGTTCAATTATGCGACCCTTGCCACTGATAAACTCACCAGGTTTTTCCAGATCACGGGAGATTTGGACGAGCAAGGTCTCACAGAACACAGCCACGCCTCCAAACCCAATGTATGCCAGAATACCAGAATTTATGCCAGAATTTTTTTTTTTTTTACGAAGTGGTTCCATCAAAAATATAGTTTGTAATAAATCTTGTTGAGTCCATACATTAAAATGCAATGCTCATACGTGAGTGCAGTATATCTTGTCTTCCCACAGATCACCCCAAAAAAACCGCAAAGAAATGTCAGTGAATCATGTGACTTTGCTCACATCCGCACTTTCATTTTGGTGAATAATTAAGGACATACTAAACAGTGGCAGATGCCATCCTACAGACTAAGAAATACATCTCGCAGCATGGCATAAGAATGGATCTTCATATTGCTATTTTACAAGAACTTTACATTTAATAGCAGTATCTATTGACTATGAGTGCTATGGGTACTTTGAACACGAACTATGGATATGCATAAAATATATAATGTCATATACAGTGTATATATATAAAAAAATATAAATGCCCCATGTCAAATTTTTGAGTTTTTATTAACATAAGGGTTATGCAATATATGGGCAACATGTCTGGCGAATACACAGGCCAGTCCAGAGCTGGAATGTGTTCTGCTTCAAGGAACTGCATGCAGACCACTCTGGTGGACATCCAGCATGCCAATGACACGTTACCGCATGACCTGAGACATCTGAGGCATGATGACTTTTGACGAAATTTGACATTTTGGGGTGGCCTTTTATTGTCCCCGGTACAAGGAGTGTCTGGGTACTGCTCATTCTGTCTGATCACGGTCTGGAAATGCCACACCCATGTACTGAGTAAAATCATTGCATCACTGAGAAAATGCTCACTGACAGAGAGATGGTTTAAAAATGATATACAAATCAAGAGAAATATCCCCATTGTACAAGTAAAAGTCAGCACATGCTCACTTGGAGTTGTTAACTCCGTGTGGCATCAATGTTTGACATGGGGCGTTTATATTTTTATTCAGTGTCTGTGTTTATGACCAAAGCACACGGTCCCAGTTGAAGTCTCAGTACCGCTTAGCAAATCCCAGACGTTTGTGTTTATGATTGTGAGTGAGAAAAGGTTTTTTCCGTGCATACCTATCAAACAGCTTGTTGGCATGTACATAGCGCCTGATGGTTGTTTTGGAGACTTTGTGACCCCAAGATGCTACCATTTGTTGCAATTCTTTAACAGTGAGTGGAGAACTTTTGATTTCTCTTACCATCCTCCTCACTGTGCGTGGTGGCAAAATAACCTTGCGTCCTCGTCCAGGCTAGTTTACCATTGTTCCAGTTGTTTTAAACTTCTTAATGATTCCTCTGACGATAGATATGGGCAGGTGCAGGCAAGTGGCTATTTTCTTGTAGCCATTGCCTGACTTGTCAAGGTCGACACACATCTGCCTTACTTGAATGGTGTGTTCCTTTGTCTTTCCCATGTTGAAGAGGGGATAAGAGAAATGGCCTCTGTGTCACGTCATATTTATACCCCAGGGAAGCAGGAAGTAATGATTTACTAATTAAATGTTCTTTGATATACTTTTCCAAAAAAGAAACTATACAAATATTGAATCATTGATTACACTTTCTTTTCAATGTTTTCCACATTTGTTAAAAAAATTTCATGTATAATAAATTGATGCTAACAACAATGTACAGTTTCTTTTTTGGAAGAGTATACTCTGATCAACTTAGTAAACTACTGTAGAAATGACAGAAATACTTCAATTACATTTAATTCCTAGGAATTGTTAGGGGTGCCAAGAAATGGGGAACAGGGGATTTTATGAAAAATAAGAATTTCTTTGTGAGGGATTTTTTTCCCTTAAAATTCACTTGAGTTGAAGGTTACATTTTTCTACAATTTTCAGTGTGAGAGCATGCTTCTGCAATAAAAGTTGAATTTATTTAAAGGCTTTTAACACATCTTAACACAAGGGGTGCCAATAATTATTGAGGGCGCTCTACATATATATATATATATATATATATATATATATAGATAAATATAAAGTTGCAGAGCATATAGCAATGTGTGCTTACTGACATGTATGAATTTCCACTCATTGCTAATCAAGCAGCTACACAGTATCTATACTGCATGTGGCCTTGCACTTGTGAACCACTTGGTGCTGCAGAGGAAGTATACAGCGGATGTTGGTCACCCGACCACAACCCCACCTAAACCATATTCATTCCAAGTTTACTTTTGCGGCATTGCGAAACATGTTTTAAAGTGTTTGATATAAGGTACTGAGACTTCAGCTGCAGCAAACAGCAGTCCAGAGAACGAGGAGAGACTGGTGAACAAAGTTTGTCATTCTCTCATTGCTGAAAAATACCTTTCAATACCTGACAATTCACACTGAGTAAATGTACACTGTTTTGCATGGTTATAATCATGAGAAAGCAAAACATGAGCTGGAACACATCCCAAAAATGTGTAATCATTATAATCCTCTTTCTTAGTGACTTATTTTTGCAGACATTTGTATGAAACTGTCATTGTGATTTGTAGTGTTTACAAGCAACGAAAATATGAGGTCTCACATCCAAACATTTGTGCTTAAATGCATCTGCATTTCTGTAGGATCAGGCTTTAAATCAATTGAGAGAACGTCAATTCAATGACCTGAATGTTTATTTATGTCACAATATATTGAACCTGAACAAATTTGGAAGATGCACATGAGATCTTAAAACACAACTAATATAAAATATCAACAAAATGTTTAATATGGAATATTAAATATGCAATATTCTGTTGCAGTGCATAAGATGATTAGGACTAAATGCAATGGCATTAATAAGAAATCTCCCTTGAACTTGTCAAGGTTAAGTAAAATTTTGTGCATCTCTGCTAACTTGAACAGACCCATTGTTAACTGGTCATAATTTCAAGAACCTGAATAACTATTGCATGTCCTTAATGTTTTCATAATTGTTTATCCCCACAGTCCAGCCATTTGTGTCAGTTCCAGGGCTGTTTTCCTCAATGGCCCATTGTCTCATTTCTCTCCCCTCCCTCCATGTGTCTCAGGGTGCTTGCACGCTCCCACTCCCATCATTGGTAATTGGTGTATCATGCATTTAAGTTCCTGTGTTACATTTCTCCTTTGCTGGATTGTCTCAGTCTCAACAGAGACAAAATCATAACTAAATCAAGCAATTTAAAACTGCTATATTTCAAATATTTATATTAAATAATTACGTTTAACATCTATTTCAAAGACCAGTGCATTTCCATGTTCTGGAGCCAGCATTCACAAAGGAGCCAGTCAAGTTGATTGCAAGCAGGGAAAAGGAAAATTGAAAATGAATAGCAAAGAAATAAAGTCGTCTCACTCTGTAGCACTTTGGCTTGGTTGAGAAATGAAGAAGAAGATGGGGTTTTTGAGTATCATTTGGTAATACTGACTTTTGGCACTTACATTAATGCAGGAGGAACGAGGGGATGAGAGTTCTCTTATTTGAGTCCACCATGCTTAAGGTTTAACTGGCACTGCACGACTGCGCTCTTATCTTATGTGTGTTCTCTCTGACCACAAGCAGGAAATAAATGTTAACAATTCCTTCAAATCAACAAAGAAGTGAGTCAAGTCTTATCTGGACTGAAATTGACACTCCGCTTGAATCAACTTGCAACCACGGCAAACATTTGCTGTGGAACCAAAACCTTTTTTTATTTCGGTGACAAGATTGTCGACATTGATTGGTCCCAGGTTAAATGCAGTGATTGTCAGTTTCATCTGGTTGCCAGGTTTATGAGAGGGCTGACATGGCTTCATGAAAGCAATTGAAGATTAACAAAACAGAACAAATACAATAAAATACGTCATTCATCCCAAACATTACTCAGTGTCTGTGGAGGTTTGTGGTTCCACCTGCATCAGCAGGTAAATAAGGATGTGAGAAAATGTGTGTGAATTATTTAACCAATCAACAACTTAAATGACTAACTGCTGCCAAAACAAAATTTTAAAAAATGGTCTCGTGGTCCTGTAGCTCACCAGTTATTAATAAATTTTAACTATGAATTTTTGTTGTTATCATGGATAAGGGACAATTTCTAGTTTGAAAGTACATAATATGTGCTTGTTTAAAGTATGACTAATGTAGGTACGTATAGACTACTGCACTTGGTGAAGGTCTAGGCAATCTAGCACAAACTACTTAGCTGAGTAGCTGTTAACCTCTTAAGCCCCAGCCTCTTTTTTAGGTTTCTGTTTGAAAATGACATACCCAAAATGAATAGAGTATATCTCTGTTTGTGTAGCATGAAGTATCAGAGAGGGAGACATGGAAATGTGGAGAGAGGGTTGATTTTCTGACGCTACTCGAATTTTGATATTTGAACATTAATATGCTTGGCGTTTGAGTTCTGCTTGGTGTATGTAAAAATGACTTATATGTGCTTGTAGCAGAGGCTCTCCTGTTTCATTTGATGTGTAATATGACTATATTGCTACTTAATTAGCGCGGCGTTGTAGGTATTTTGCTGCGGTGAGTCTCAGGGTGGGGGACCCTGGAGTTTAAGAGGTCAAAACAGCTTGCGCAGATGTTGACAATATAGCTAGTGCGATGAAACATCACGGCTAGGAAAAGAAGGACGTCATAATCATATAACCTGAAACAGATTGACACAGTTAGATGATGGGATTACAGCACAGCTCTCGGGATGGAAAAGTCGAAATAGCAGGGGGTATTGTGGAAATTCAGCATGGTAGTTCAACATGCGTGTGCTTCAAAGGAGGTTTGTTAAACATCATTTTAAGGGCAAGATGAATCACCAAGTGAACTCAAAATGGTTGGCTTATATCATTGTGAGTACATTATGGGCTCTAATTTCGTAGACAAGGCGCAGGCGCGGCGAATGCAGGGTGCGCCGCGCCAACGGGGTGTGTCCAGGCGTTTGTTGCAATTTCGTGCCCGGTGTAGCCTGGCGCAGGTACTCCTCTGTCCCGCCTCTGTCCCTCCTTCCAGCGCAAGTTGGCAAAGGCAGCGTATTTAGGTATAACACAGCCGAGTCAAAAATTGCTCATTGGCAAGAAAAACGATGGATAGCGTGCTCCTATTATTACAAACTGTTGCCGCTTAAAATTTTGGGATTAACATGAATGGACAACAATGCAAGATACGTAACACATTTATTTTCAATATGTGATCTTAACTCGGTACGAGATCATAGCAATCAGGCTGTATTCCTTTCCCCCACTAAAAACGATAAAACCTAAGTGACAATGTTAGTAGCCTAGTATTAAGCAGCTTGCACACTGGACGCGAAACGAATATTTCGCTCGACAGATTGCGTTGAAAGCAGTGTCTCGTGTCCGAAAGTCTGACAGGGTTTTAATATATCTCCGTGTTCGACCGTCTATTATTGTTTTTAATTTCTTCAAATCTACTGACTCTTTTAGATATTAAACGTGAATGTTTTGATAAGAGGGCTCAGTTCTTCAAGATGAGTCCCGAGAATTTCAATCAATGTTTCTGTTTAAGCTCTGCTCAATAAAGCGAGTCGACATTGGCGCGAGACAATGTACAATGCCTCCGTGTCTGACAGCCAAAAAAAAGAGGACGATTAGAACAGATTTATAACGAAATAATGAATAAAAAGAACATTTTAACAACAGAACATCCAACGAACACTGCGATTAATTTATTTGCGGGTCATCTTTTTTGGATGTTCTGTTGGTTGGTGATATATATGTATTTTTCTTCTTTATTCCGTTGTAAATCTGTTCTCATATCAATACTTTTAGTTTTTGCTGGGTGCCGGACATGGAGTATTTTGCATTTCGCGCCGGACTGTCTTGATCGTGCATGCGATAATTTATTCACACTGTCAATGGTCATGAAATTGATTTGCTCTCTGATTGCAAGCACTATTTTATCTCTGCTGTGGAAATAAAGCGTGAATCTGTTCGATCCATCTGACTAACTTTCAAAAGAAAGACCGAATATAGACTTTTGTCTATCTTCAAAGGAAGAAAACAGACAAAATAAAAGACCAAGAAAAGTCGATTGCTCTTCGCATTGACTTAGACTGTAATCAGTCGTGCGAAAAATTTGTTTCGCGTCCAGTATGTATGCGGCTTTACAGAGCATAGAACGCAAGCATTATATACGCACTGCCTGATGCCGAGGCAGTTTGTGGTTGGCTGAGAAAGATGTGAAGTCGTTGATTTGATTTGCATCATTGATTCAGTTGCCTTGATTAAGTCAGGTCGAGTTTCCATCACGCGTGCCAACCGCCTTTGATATGACATCAGGACAATCGATATAGATACTATAATTTATGTGCTGATTCAGATAGTTACATTAAACAGTGGTTGCTGTAATTACTTACTGTATTGAAATGTGCCTGACATTCTGGAAACCTGCCTGTGAGGTTTTGGTGACGTGTGCGCACTGCGCGTCGGTCAGCCAAATTACCACTGCGCAGAAAGTGAACCAGGTTACAGCTGGCGAGCTTTCTGCGCAACTGCAGCGAAGACTTCTTCAACGAAATTGTCACTGCGTCTTGATGAATATGTGACACCTCACCCTACTACGCCGCCACACCCATCTCGGCGCACATTTGTCTACCAAAGGCTGCGCACCTCACGAAATTACCACTGCGCAGGCTGCGCCGGACGAAATTACCACTGCGCGGGCTGCGCCACCTGCGCTGCGCCAGGAAATCAGAGCCCTATGTGACAAAATAAGAGATATAAGAACTTGTAATGTAAAAAAAATAATAAAATCCGAATTTATCCTGCACCTGAAGCGCGTGACTTACCCAGTAAAGTTAAAGGAGCAGTGTGTAGAATTTAGATTGATATTTTGGCAGAAATGGTATATAACATTCATAACTACTTTTTTAGTTGAGTATAATCACGTGAAAACAGTCATCTTGGAGTTTCATTTCGCTTAGAATAAGCCCTTTAAACCTACATGGGAGCGGGTCCACCTCTGTGGAGAACGCCATGTTGCACCACCATTTTTTCTACAGTGCCCAGAACGAGAAAACAGTAAATGAATAAAGCACTGACACAAGAGAGCGCATTTCAAATTTTCGCAAGTTTTGCGGCCACCGTAGGTTTTCTGAGGAAAGGAATGGTCAGCTGGTTGCAATCTATAATCTGACCTATAGATGGCTTGAAATCTTACACACTGGTCCTTTAAAAGAGCAATATGTAAGTTTGTGGCCAAAACTGGTAGTGCCATCACATTCAAAATAGTGCAGAGCGCAGTATCCCCTCCTCCTCTCCCCCAGACGAGAGGTTGCCAGCTAGGTTGCCAGATCCAGCAAAAACATCTACTACATGGAGCTAAATGACTACGTTTCAATATCACCAATGATTTGCTCTGACAGGGTCGTGTTCTGTTCAGTTCAGTTCAGAAAATATCAAGACTAATGACTAACTTCAGCAATGGTCATATTTGTGCTCCGAAACGCTGGTAGCTGCAGCTCAGTGGTAACTGGCAATCTGGATGCCGAAATGCAACTGGCTTCGTGATTGTTAGATAGGTGGAGGGTGGCGCAACAGGCCAAAACACAAAATGACAACATCAAAATTAGTTGTGGGCTGCAGCTTCGCTTTTATAATGAGAATATTCTGGCTGGACTACTGTTGTCAGTGATATAGGTTTTTGAAATTAACATCACTCCTTAATGTCTGGTGATATATCAGGGCCATTTCATGCATAATGAACATACATTTCTTACATATTGCTCCTTTAAAAATCAGACTGGGCAACACCCACATAAATCCCACCAAGTCACAGCCTACTAAGCAGCCACTAGAGGGCAAAGTTGCATAACTTTTAGCCATAATTTAACTACTAGTAATTTGTATATTTTCAGTGAAAAATAACGTGTTCAAAATCAACAAATGAAAATGTTCAGAAGCCGTGAAGAAAATTTAAGGAGACAAGGTCCCAAAGGAATCCCCATACCAAATATGAAGTGAATCTGGCTCAGCCTGCCTATCGGCTTTTGAGCTAAAAAACCAGGACCAAATTCCAACCAATACAGGGCGGCCCTCAGGACTGAATTCTTAGACCAATTAATTATGTTGAATCATGCGTGTTATTCTGGAGAACTTAAGAAAAATATTAATTTGAAAATCCTGCCAGAAATGCTTCCATGAACATGTACTTCCCATGATTAGATAATGCTTCTCCTCCAACCCGACACACACTTGCCTTACTGATATTTATCCAAGACACCAGGAGAGCAGTAGAAGTCGTTCAGGCCATTGAGTGTCATCCATCGAGAGCCGAGACATGAAAGGCCAGAATGTCCCTTTTTAATAATGGAACCTCTCAATCATTAGAGGCGATGACCACTGCCGACAAACTCACGTCAGGGATACACACTGGGCGTAGTGGAGAAAAGCTCTCAATGACTCATGAATCAAGTTTCCCTTGGCTCCTGCCTCAAGAGCCACAACTTGGCAATGTAGTATTTACGCAGGGTTTAAGGGAAGATGTGGGGAGATCGTCTGGAGGACATGGTGCACTGTAATAAGTAACCTGTAGAATTTACCCAATAAATCTAAGTAAATAATTCGCATCGACTTTTTCTGGGTAGATTTAAAACCCTTTCATGCATGGTGGTCACTACAGTGTACAGCTGTTTTAAAGTGTTTTTCTCTATATATGCCGGTAATTTTGGGCACTGCTGCATATAGTCCACTCTGGTGGGAAGCTACTGCATCATCCCAAACAAAAAATCCCATTGGCAGGTCATTGCAATGGGAAAAAGTGGTTATTTATAGAATAAAGATAGAATTTTTTTTTCTTCAAAACTTGTTTTACATCCCTAAGGATGTATAAAACCACTTTGAAAAAAATCCTGACTGAGTTTCTTATAATTCATGCCTGAGAGGATTAATTCCATATATTGAGTGTAAAATAACTGAAATAAAAAGCTATGAAATAATTAAAGAAATTGGATTAAATTTACCTCACATTTGTGTATATATTTAACAGCTACTTGCTCAATAAAACTGGGTAAAATTATCTCTTAATTCCTAGCTGGTAATACCAGATAATTACTAATAAAAGTCAATTATTATGAGTTAGTATCCATTACTTATTCAGATAAGGAAAGATTTACCCCCCAAAAAAGACTTTCAGGTGGTTATCATCTCAATGTTTTTAATACATAAAATCATCACAAAAAAAACACCGGGTTAAGTGCAATACAATAGCTTCATGGTTCCGCCAGGGACAGATTCAAACTTTAGTTTCAATTAATGGCACGTAACACAGAAGTGGAATATCTCATCGTTTCATAAATTACCATTTGCATTTGCACTATACACAGCAATAGCCCTATGGAAATAGCTTACCTTCACTTCAGCGGTTCAACGGCAGCCGGAGCAAGAGGAAGATGGCAGTCCAAGAGTTCCCTGTCCCGCTCGCTCAAATACACGGTCTAACACATGGGCAATTTGGAGCACAGGACTCACGACTTTGGGGTATATTTTACCCCATTTTTCCATGTAACAGTTATTACTGTGAACGAATAGGTAGTATGTGTATTACATTACTTTATAATTCCTTGGCTGACTACAATAATCGAGTAAATTTTACACGGTTTGCATAGTTTATATTTACCACTCTCCAAAATCGCTTCTTACAGTGTACGGTTTATGGCAAATGAGTGACCTTTCCAATAGAGGGATATTCCTACATATTTGGGTTGAATGGCTTCTATCTTTGCAGCTTTAAAGACCGGCTCTGCAACTATCATTCAACTTCAAAAAAACAAAACAACAAGCAAAAAAAAAAACATAAAACACGCATTAAATTCTTCGATCCGCTGCCATGGTTTTGGCGCACTGGCCTGGAAACAATACACTGCGGAGGGACGTACAAACGGACCGGAGGGTGGACAGATGCATGAAAAGGCACATCTACACAACATGTCATGGAAAAATGTTGAATGGTTTGGAAGTTCTAGCCCGACAAAGACGCTTGATGGACAGACGTGTATACAGACAAGAGGAAGGACAGATGGACAGATATGCAAAACGACAACACTAATTTCTTAAACCCCCCTCCACCTTACACTTTGTGGTAGGGGATAGTAATTATTTTATTTTCCTACTTATAAGTTAGACATAAATCTCTCCAAGCCAAGTATATGTCATATCAGAAGAACTGACATGGATTCAAGGTGACCTAATAGTAAAAAAAAATCTTAAATCTATTTTCCCTCAGTGACTGTCTAATTTGTCTTGTGTGGTAAAATAATGGAATGTGTTCAGCAAACAATGATCAGACTGACACTTTGATTACCACTTCCAAAGAAATGCTTTTTTAATGCTCATTCTCATTCATTCAATTACAAAATCTACCGTAATGTGAAACACTTGAAGATCTTCTCAACCATCTTTTCAATTACATACTTAATTAAACTAGTTATTCCTCAAAATTGTCATTTCTAATATTTCTTCTTTTTCTTTGCAAGGATAAAGACAAAGTTTAATAAAAAAAAAATAACTATGAAGTGGCTGGATCATGCTTTTTTTACAGACAAAATTGTCACACTGTTCATCTCAGTCACACAAAGAATAACGCTGGGCCATAATGAATTGAGCTTTGCTGAGGATTCAGATTTACAAATACCAAACAATTGAAGCACCTATTATTAAAACCCCATAAGTCATACTTGACTTGACTTGTGGGGTTTTAGTAATCAGTGCTTCAATTATTGCTTGTTTGACCATGTAAACAAAAAAATCCATTTACCAAATTGCCTCATGATATAGTCACAATTCTTTTGTTAACGTGAATTTAATTGGACCTGGGATGGAGTAGCATTTACTGAACAAAATTAAAACTCACCTGAAGAAGCATTTTCTGATTCTGCCTGTGAAATACATTGATTCCTTGCAAACTCGATTTCGATGACAACATTGCACAGATGGACAGACAGCACCTGCAAAAACAAACAAACAAAAAAAAATAGCATGTAAGCCTTGAACTCCTGTTCATAATCATAACTTTTGAAACGTTCCATCTATGAAGTGCAATCACTCCTTGATTGAGTTTTGTCGCTTGTTTATGGAAAACTACTTTCTATACTGACCAAAAAAAGAAACGCAATTTTCCATGTCTTGATTTTATCGAGTGTAACTGTTATGATCAACACTTCATTGGTATCAAATGAAAGAGGGAATCTCAGACAATAGATACAACAGAAAATCGGGTTGGAATATCGCTGTATTGGCTTTTATTTAACAAGGTGAAGTTCGACATTACGAAACACAAATGACGCCATCAGTATCTCGTATGTCCCCTGTTAGCGTTTCACACGACGGTACACCTGCATCTCATAGACATCACCAGACGTCTGACTTTTGCTTGTGGAATGCTGTTCCTCTCTTCGGTCGGTGCTTGTCTTAGCTGACGTACTGTAGATGGCGGTGGTTGCCGTCTTCGGATCGCTCTATCCAGAATGTCCCACAAGTGTTCTATAGGAGAAAGATCTGGAGAAAACGCTGGCCAGGGAAGGATTTCCATGTTTTCAGCCCAAAGGAACTCCATTCAGATACGTGCTACATGTGGACGCGCCTTGTCCTGTTGGAAAGACAGTTAATGACGTCAAACGAACGGAAGGACGACTGGACGGAGAATTTCATTGCTGAATCGGACGGCTTTGAGGTTTCCTTTAACAAAATGAAGGTTGGTTCTGTGTGTAGCAGACGGTCGGTCGTGATGCAATGGTCAGACGCTGGAGTCGTAACACGTGGCCCACCGGATCTGCGGCGATCAGCCGTGTGTCCAGAGGCATTAAACGTGGTTCTGAGGTGACAAATTGTCGCAGAGTGCACGCGGAATAGAAAGGCAACTCTATCTACCCGACTTTCGGCCTGTAGCATCCTAATCGCGCATTCTTGTTGATGTTCCATTAGTCGTGGCATTAAAACCCATCTGATTTTTACTCATTTTCGGTCGGACTTTTATAGGCCCCGGTGTCTACGAGGAATTTAAAACAAAAGGAGTGTTAGGACAATGGTAGTACTCGAACCCAAGCACTGCTGATTGTTTGGTTCCGGATGAACGGCGGCTCCAGAATGTGCGTTGTGACCACAAAAATTTGTATGGTAGAAGTACTCACCATCAAAAATAACTCAGAGCAAAAGCATCTTTGTCAATGGGTTTGTCAAAATTTGGTACCAGATTACGTAATTGCGTTTCTTTTTTTGGTCAGTATACATAAGAGCCTAAACTGAAATCCAACTGTATTGTTGTTCTGTTTTATTTTTCCAGCTGTGGTGGCAACCTCAAAATAAAAAAAACCTCCAGATTTCTAGCCACATGAAAAAAACATCTGAGAAGTATTTGTTTTCTGATAACTCTATTCCACCCTCTGCACACGGAACAAGTTCTTGCCTGAATTAAGAGGAGATTCTGATAAGATGACTTAAAAGTAACATAAGGACTGATCAAACTTGTCCAAATTTTCGGATAAATATGTCAAGAAAATCATTATCTTTACATCTTATCAGGGTATTATGTGACAGTGATAGTGGTACGCCACAGAAGACAGAAACAAGCCAGGATTTATGGATTCAAAAATCAGACGGATGTTTCATTCATAATTGCTCAAATTCAGACCCCTGCTAATGTCCTTTAAAAAGTGCATCTCACTCATCAGCCTTTCGCAGTATCATGTCTTTTCCATGACAGGCCACCCACCAAAAAAACAAGACCTGACTTGTTCATCAGATAAAGGCATGTGTTCAGGGATGTGTTCATGCTTTTAATGCTCTTCAAACTACAACCCCTGGCAAAAATATGGATTCATTACAGAACTAGAGAATGTTTATCCAGCCTTTACTTCCTAGCAAATAAACAAATTGCAGGTAGGACATAAAACTACAGTATTTTTGTTCATTAGCTTAGCATTTAAGTTTCATAAGAGCCCATGGAAAAGAACAAAGTACTAATTCTGATATTTTGTTCATGATTCCAAAATTATTCCCTCCCCTTGGTTATGAAAAAAGTCATCGATTAAAATAATTTAATCTAATTTGTTGAGGTGTTTTCATGAAGCCTGAATATTAAGCTAATATAAAACTGTTTTGTGTCATAACATTGTGTTTGTATTTAGACATTATCACCACACTAATTAGTTTCCAATCAATTATCTAATCTCGTGGAATCTGTTTTCAGTCAAGGAAAGACAGTGGAAAAAAGTGAGTGACATACTCACTGCACCCCTCCCCACAACCATAGCATTGTGTGCTGTGATTTAGTCTTTCAACGTTATTACTCTGTTTGCAGATATCCATACAAGGCTGAAAATAAAGGAATATATCATCGCCTTAATAATTAAAGACAGAGACGCAGGAGTTCATCCCTCACGTAAGCCATAGCATTTTCCAGAGGTTTCCAATTATACGCTTGGCACATTATGATAAGAATGCCGCCATGCACAGTCACCACTGGGAAGATCAGTGGGTGGAGATTTATAGCAGCTACTCAGTGGATGAAGCGGTTTATAGGAACTGCATTCAATTACGCTTCACTGAAAATGATATTGTTGGCATCTGTGCCTGCACTGTGTAAGCCTGACATTGAGGTCACAGAGACCCAGAAGCATAATTATGTCATGCATAAAACATGTCAATATAGCACCTCCTCTGATCCCACCTTTACAAATAAAGTCCAAATACGCATCTAGTCATAATGCATTTATACTTTACCAATCATACCCCAAATTTACCAATTAATTGATATGTTGTCACATATGTAAAAATTAATATGAAATTCTACACAAAAAAACAAGAGGCTCTAAAATTTTATAAAATATTGTTTATGTAACAAGATGGTTCTGACATTTTAACAAATTTCTGGGAATATCCATTTAACATTTAACAGCATACATGAAATGAAAAGGCATTGAAAATAATGGGAAAAGAAATGACTTAGCACTGTTAAAAATGGACACAGCAAAGTTATAGGAAGAGTTGAGAAGAAAAACAACAACCTTTTTGATAGCTGCAGAATAAACTGAAATATACACCATTATCTTGACAACTGCTGGTTGGTTGCACAGAATTCCAGTGCTTTGGATGCAACAATCATGACAGCTTTATTGCGCCAAGGGAAGAACTGACAAAATTATAATTTAGTTTTCTACTCTTAGTCTTTTTTCCTATCCAAGGACTGTCCAACTGAGAGCCAGGATGGAGTACATGATTTGAATCCAAGGCAAGCAACAATAAGATAAATATGGGCTTTACTGTCCTGCTCTTCTTCCAGGCGTCATACGAAGATATTTCAGAAATTAGGATTTACTGCACGGGATTTCAGTGTAATCTAGGCCAAAGAAGGAGGTAGACATATCTGCAACCAACCTTATATACAGCTGTAGTCAAAAATACATAAATATCTAAAGAGCTTGTATATCACAGCAGTCTTAATTTTGCAATGATTTCTATGACTCTTAATTTTCTATGATGAAATTATTGAAATATGTGTCCGGCACAAAAAACAATCATGCATTTGGTTCTTTCATACACACTACCGCTCAAAAGTTTGGGATCATTTGCAAATTTCTTCGTTTTTCAAAGAAAAATACATTTTCATGCATTTCACAAACATTTTTTTTTTCCATTTCACAAACGACTAAAATTAATCAGATGATTTTCAAAGAGTTATCTACATTTTTGCATAGAGGCCTATTATCAGCAACTGTCTGTCCTCTGCATCAATCTGCTGGTATGGCTGCTAATCCAAGTTAAGCATTTTATAAGGCAAATTGATTGTTAGAAAACTCTTCTGCAAATGTGTTGCGCAGCTGAAAACTGTTGAACTAATAAGGGAGCACAAAAGGGAGCATGGCATTCTTCAGGTTGGTTTAGTACCTGAAGCATCAGCAGTTGTTTGTTTGTTTACTGGCTCGAAATAGCCAGAAAGAAAGAACTTCCTTTAGAGACCCGTCAGTCTATTGTTGTGCTTAGAAAAGAGGGCTATTCAATGCGAGAAATTGAAAACTTAAAATCTCTAACCATGCTGTCAACCACTCCCTTCAGAGAGCACCACAAACTGGCACTAACAAGGACAGAAAAAAGGAGTGGGAGGCCCCAATGCACAACTGTGCTAGAAGACAAATATCTGAGAGTGTGTAGTTTAAGACAAAGACGCCTCACAGGTTGTCAACTAGCAGCTGCGCTAAATAGTTCCTGTCAAACACCAGTTTCAGTATCAACATTTTTTTTTTTTTTTTGATGAAGGCAAAGTTTGAAGTACATATTCATCATTTTCCATTAAAATCATTATTTGTAACTCAGACAATATCAGCATGTTCTGTTCATTTGCTATATTTCCTATTTAGCCACTGATTTAGCCATTTCTATATGACTGTTGATGTGTGCTTGGGTACATTGTCTTGTTGGAATTCCTAACTGCGTCCAAGACCCACACTTCTGGCTGATGATTTTAAGTGTTCCTGACTAATTTGATGGCAATACTCCATTATTTCAAGGACTTTCTGCAAAGCACCAGTTCCACTGGCTGCCAAACAGCCCCAGAGTATAATCCCACCACCACCACGCTTGATGGTAGATATGGAACTCTTGGAGTTAAAGGCCTCACCTTCTCTCCTCTGAACATATTTCTGGCCAGTGCAGCCAAATGCTAATTTTTTGCTTCATTTGACCACGGAACTTTCCTCCAAAAGGCCTTATCTTTACGAATGTGATCAGCAGCAAACTTCAGTTGAGCCTTAAGGTGCCGCTTCTGGAACAAGGGCTTCCCCCCAACATGGAACCTCTCAGCCATGACGATGTAAAACACGCTTGGCTATGGACACTCACACCTGTGTTATAGCGACTCCAATTCATTGCAGACCTGCTTTTTGGTGATTCATGGTTTACTCTTGCCCATCTGGATCATTGTTTCTCAGCAGCCGGTGATAATGTGCCTTTTCTTTCTGACTGTGGCAGTGACACAACGGTGCCGTGCATTTAATACTTACAGTTAATGTGTGCAGTTGATTTTGGAATCTGTAGCTGCTTTTAAATGCTCCAAGTGACTTTCCTGTCTTGTTCAAGTCAATGATTTCCTTTCTCAGATCTGTGCCTCCTTTCACTTTCCCATTGTAACGTTTGAGGCTGAGTCTAATGAGCGTACCAAATGACCACAATTTAAATTTGCCCAGAGGATTTACCAGCTGTAGTCTATCTTAGTCACTTACAAGGAGTTAAAAGACTATGCCACAAATGAAAATTTGATTAAAAGAATTATCTACATCTATTATCTACAATTAAGTTGCTGTGTGTATATTTTTGACACAATAGAATTCTTCATATTTCCAGAGGATCCATAATAAATTTATGAAAGAGTCAAAAGAGACAAAGAATCTGTTTTTATTCATGTCATCATATAAAATTAAGAGTCACAGGAATCGTAGGAAACTAAATACTGCAATGACATACACACTCTTTACACGTGTGTGTACACTTTTGATCACAACCGTACCTTTATACCTTAACACCAGCCAAAAAATTGGATGCCATTTATTTATTATTATTATTATTACTATTTTAAATAAAAAACTTGAGTAAATATTGAGGGCTGACTGCAATAAACAGTTATGTCCAATATACAAAACAACAACTGGACATAACAGTTTATTGCAGTCAGCCCTCGATATGGAATCTCCAATCCCACCTGAATCTGAAAGGTCTATTCAGCAAACTATGAACAAGTTTGCTACTAGCAACTAACATTACCATCTCAGAAAAGCACTGCTTCATCTCACACCACAGTCTCAGTCCAAATGAGAGTTGAGATCTGATGACCAGCCGGGGCAATGAACGATGCTAAACCAAACCAACTCCATCCCTCCTGTATCCCCGAGTATATTTAGTGGTAATTTAGTGAGTAGTTTATCAAGCTTGTAGCAACAGGCCTTCATGGACTGGATTCAAATTGACATTCAAGAGCAAACTGAATGCTAAGAAAAAATATCTAAAAAATGAAATAATAAAAATGAATTATGTTATTATTAATTATGTTACAACCCCAATTCCAAAAGTTGGGATGCTGTGTAAATTTAAATAAAAACAGAATGCAATGATTTGCAAATCTCTGAACCCACATTTTATTCACAATAGAACATAGAGAACATATCAGATGTTGAAAGTGAGACATTTTACCATTTCATGAGAAACATTAGCTCATTTTGCATTTGGTGGCAGCAACACATTTCAAAAAAAGTTGGGAGAGGGGCGAAAAAGGAAAAGTAAAGGCCCATTCAAACCGGGGCGGCCCTTGAAAGCGGCACGGATTTGCGGAATATTCGCAGCACGAAAATTCTGCATTAATGTGGGAAATTTCGCGTTCTTGTGTTCCAATTCCGTACAGCGAAAAACATATTCGCGAGTTATAACTTAACCTAAACGAACCACGATAGCAGCAGCAGCGAGGATGACATTGTTTGTATGTATCTGAATCATAACATAAGCCTGCAGTCTACTTATGCAATGACGTAGCCAACGAACGTTTTCCTTATTGATGTCTAGACCTAGGACTGTTTCAATAAACTTAACTTGTCCAACCTAGACGAAGTGTCGTCATAATTAGCACCTCAGCCACGCACAGCTTCGTGATTTGGCGCGCAAATATTCAACATATGAAAAGTGTTAATAAAAAAAATTAATAATAATAATAATAACAACAACAACACTATGATTAGCAAGACCTCTAGCGACTATAAAAAAGTAAACTAACCGCGCACACAGCTATGATGTCACGTTAAATTGCAGTGTTAACTGAATTCAAGCTATCGAATTTTCGCAGAAGCTTAAAGGGATAGTTCACTTTTTTTGAAGTGGGGTTGTATGAGATACTAATTGCCACTACTTACTTTAGATGCAGTAGAAAGCTCTCTGATCTCCTCCAGGTAGACGCACAAGGGCATAAGCAGCGGCGCAGATAGAACTAGGAACCGGGGGGGGGGAACAGACATGTGCTTTATGACAACAATTAGTCCTGGCTAGTTCTCAATCATCTTCCTTTATTGACGCGTTTTCCAATTATCGTAACTGGCAACTGAAGACACGGTTTCTCTCCATATGCGATCTAACAGCAATGAAATCATGGGCTAGATTGAGTACAGAAATGGGCTACTTGCGTGAGGGTTGACAGGTTTGCAATTTTGAATAACGTTGATTTAAATACAGCAAATACGCGTCCAGATGAATGATTGCCGTCTTACTTAATCGGAGAGAACAAGCAGCACCTGTTAAGTGTGGAGCGCTCTCGGAGTGAACCTTTGTTAATCATGAAAATGACTGAGAACTGAGAAGATTCACTTCGAGAGCACTCCACACACAACAGGTGCTGCTCGTTCTCTCCAATTAAGTTAGGGGTTTTTTGTTTTTTTATTAGAGACATGATTCTATGCCATTGAAAATCCGGCTCTGCCGCAAACCTCTCAGAGCCTGAGCCAAACAGCTGATTGCTACTGCGCGCAGTGAACTACCATGCACCTCATGCCGGTATACGTCAGTTTGTTAGTTCAAGAGCAACTGTGCTTTTTTCCAAGCAGCTAAAGTGCTTTAATTATTTTAAATATAGCGTACAATTGAAATGGTGCATTATTGTCAGGTAGGACCTCTTTTAGGCCGCGAAAACAGGCTGTTTCTGTGTTTCCGTTCACAACAGTGTATCGCCAAAATTTCCACCCAGCACTATGCCCTGGTGCGGCTACCTGGAGGAGATCAGAGTGCTTTCTTCTGCATCTAATTGGAACACAAGAACGCAAAATTTCGCACTAAGGTTGGTGTGAATGGTTTAATGCGGAATTTTCCTGCTGCGAATATTCCACAAATCCGTGCCTCGGCGTGAATGGGCCTTAAGTGGGATAAATTAAAAAAAACTGGAGGAGCATTTTGCAACTAATTAGGTTAATTGGCAACAGATCAGTAACATTACAAAAGAGCATTTTAGAGAGGCAGAGTCTCTCAAAAATAAAGATGGACGGAGAGTCACCAATCTGCAAAAAACAACATCCAAAAATTGTGGAGCAATTTCAGAAAAATGTTCCTCAAAGTTAATTGCAAAGACTTTGAATCTGTAGTACATAATATCATCAAAATATTCAGAGAATCCGGAGAAATCTATGTGCGTATTAAAGGTTAATAATGGATACTCGTGATCTTAAAGCCCACAGGCGACACTGCTTTAAAAACAGGCCTGCACTGGAATACACTGAATGGGCTCAGGAACACTACCAGAAATCATTATCAGTAAACACAGTTCGCCATGCAATCTACAAATGCAAACTAAAGCTGTATCGTGCAAAGAAGAACACGATCCAGAAACGCCTCCCTCTTTTCTGAGGCGTCGTTCAAATAAAATTGACTGAGGCAGAACGGAAAACTGTTCAGTAGTCAAATTAATCAAAATTTGAAATTATTTTTGGAATAGATGCCGTGTTGTGCGGTCTAAAGAGGAGAGGAACCATCCAGCTTGCGCACAATTAGCGCACAATTCAAAAGCCAACATCTCTGATGGTTTGCGATTGCATGAGTACCTATGACATGGGGAGGTTACACAGCTGCAAAAGGCATTATCAATGCTGAAAAGTATTTAAAGGTTTTACAACAACATATGCTCTCATCCAGACAACGTCTCTTTCAGGGAAGGCCTTGCATATTTCAGCAAAACAATTTCAAACCACATAGTGCATCCATCACAACTGCATGGCTCCATAATAGAACAGACTGAGTGCTGAACTGGAGTACCTGCAGTCCAGACCATTCACTAATAGAAAACATTTGGTGCATCATAAAATGAAAATCTAGCAAAGAAGACCCAGGACTGTTGAGCAGCTAAAATCCTACATCTGACAAGAGTGGGACAACATTCCTCGACCAAAACTTCAGTAATTGGTCTCCTCACTTCCCAGATGTTTTCAGTTTGTTGTTAAAAGATGAGGGGATACTAAACAATGGTCAACATGGCCCTATCTCAACTTTTTTGACATGTGCTGCTGCCATCAAATTCAAAATGAGCTAATATTTTTTATGAAACGGTAAAATATCCCACTTTCATCATCTGATATGTTGTTTATGTTCTACTGTGAATAAAATATCAGTTTATGAGATTTGCAAATTGTTGCATTCTGTTTTTGTTTACATTTTACACAGTATCCCAACATTTTTGGAATTGGGATTTTTTTTATATGATTATGACAAAAAATTGTGTTTCTAAAAATGTATTCCATTAAATTTTATGATTCCGCCATGTTTGTATATTTGTTTTATTGTTTATTTGACTCTCTGACATGCCATTCTTTGGATTATGTATTGTGATTTGGTGGCTTTGATTTGTTAATATATTGTCTTTGTTTACTTTTCCATGTTTTGCATTTTGCCATATTCAGATTCCGGTTCATGTTTTCCAGTTTGCATTGCACTTTGTCTCCCCCGTCTGGTCTCTCGTCTCGCCTGCTATTACAGCCCCAGTCTTGTGTTTCACTCTTCGGGTGATTTATTGGATTCTGGTTTTCAAACTTCCCTCCGATCTTGTTTGCTGGCTTCACTCTACTTTTCTATCTACTAACAGTTTATTATTTTCTCTAGAGATTACTAACAACATCTAACCTTGTATATAATACTAACTTACTAATGAGCACCAAGGATTTGTATAGTTGCACTTACTAATTGATTAACAAGCTCTCAGCACTCGCCCTATTCTAGCCTCCGCCTCTTTTCTCTCCCTAATCTCCTGTGCTGCAGTTTCTGTGGAAGCTCCACACCTGATCGCGCTGTCCTGTTTCTTATTATCTATGCACTTTAGAGCTCCGTGACTGGAGCCGTATGTTTGTCAATAGGAATGTCTCGTGTTCCCTGTTCGCGTTTTGGCTTTCGCCGGATTTCATGTGATTAGGCTCTTCGTCATGTGCCTTCCCCTTGTAATCAGTCTGACTCTCTGCACCTGTGATTCTTCCCATGTGATCTTCCCTGAAGTGTATATTAGGTGTCTTCTCACTGCCATTCTCTGACAGATTGTTTCCAGCGCTGCTGTATTTCTCGCCTTGTATTCATTGAGTTTCTGATTCTGACTGGATTGCCCGACTACCAATTTTTGGTTTGCCCTTTTTGATTACTTGCTGCATCTGTGTGTTTTGACCCATTTCTGTCCAACTTCGATTTAGTGGATTGCTGCCCTGATAACGATTCGGACTGTCCCCTGGCTTATGAGTTTGCTTCTCCCACAAACCTCTGCCTGTGTACCGAATCTGTTTTTGCTGACTACGATTTCTGTGATTGCTGCCCTGGTTACGAACTCTTTTCTGTCCCACAGGAATTTGACTTTTGGATTGCGGATTCTGTACTGTTGCTTACTGCCCTGCAGGGGTTACCCCCCTCACTCAATAAAGCTCTTATATTTTTGCAATCCCGTGTCCTCGCATTTGGTTCCAGGTCGCTACCTAACATAAAAGGCATAACTGTGGTGTTTTTTTTTTTGTTTTTTTTTTTTAATTAATGCATCGTTGAACTTAACGAAAGACAAGCACATAAAAAAAAAAGGAAGGAGAAACTGCAGGTCATTAAATGTTACCAGAGATCACATCTGACTCCACATACATATATTGGCTATTAAGCACCTACTTTTCTGGGCCATTCATTTTGTGTAATTCTCTGCTAACGCAAGTTTTATGGATAGAAATCCTGGGCCTTTAAAACGTGTTAACTTGGCACAACTGGAACAGTTGAGCTGTGGATGACTTATAAAAGACCATATACTTCACCACATCTGTGTGAATTTACAGGTCAAACATACATTGATGAGTCAAAACATTAAAACCACTAGCAGATGCATGGAGTAATGTTGATCATTTCAAACTAATAACACATTGTCAAGGTCTGCAGAGAGATTCTGGAAGGTAGGCGAAAAGTCGGTTCTTGTATTCAACGTGGAAGAAATGGCCACTTAAGGAGTTTGACAAGGGCCAAATCGTTATGGCCTGACGAGTGGGTTAGATCAGGTCTTTTTAAAATGGTAATTGTGGTATGAATCACGATGCTCCATTAAGATGCAATGCTTTAAAGAACACCGGTGAATGGATGGAGGAAGGCTGACATTGATGAAGGCTGTTGCCATGGTATTCCTTGAACAGAATGGTGCTCGTGTACCTGAGCTCACAATGTACAAATACACCTCCGTTAAGGTGGATAGTTTAAACTAAATTCCAATAAAAGATTTTCTCAAACCAAACAAATTTCATTGTCTATATAATCTCAGGCAAAACAGGATTTAAAATAGAAACTATCCACAATTACTCCGTGCACAGCAAAAATTACGGAGTTAATTCAACTCCGGTAGAGTTTACATGAGACAAGCCAATCCATCTTGGACTCAAATGAACACTATTGCAGTTGAATTAACACTGGGATTTTACTGTGTGGGCTTGCAGATTATTCTTTGTAGGGATAAAATTATGAAGTTTCAGTTTATCAAATGCATAAAAGCAGTGGATATGCTGATGTAGCCAAACAAAAGGGTTTCGGACCTATGTTGTAAGTCTCTATGATATAGAGTCTGACTAAACAAGAGGAAATGGCTCAGATCTGACTGCTATGGAGTGACTTAAGCCGCTTTCACACAGGACGCGAAATAAACTTTTCGCACAACGGATTACATTCAAAGTCAATGCATAGACACGAATACACGCATTTTGCGTGTATTCGCGTCTTTGCATTGACTGTAAATGTAATCTGTCGTGCGAAAATTCGTTTCGCGTCCGGTGTGAAAGCAGCTTGACAGCGATATGCTCCTCAAACAACGGTGCTATGGTAAATCATTTCTGAGAGGGACATTATCATTTTGGACACTGAGCGGGATGTAAACACAGGTGGGAAAAGTGTTCATTTGATGGGTGGGCATGCACAAACCACACAGCTCCGATTATCACTTAATGTTTGAAATGCTAAAATTGTGAACTTCAACATTGAAATACCAAAAATTTGATGAATGTTGTTTTTTGGGGGCATAATTCAGATAATTATCTTGAAACATACCATGGGCAAAATAATTCACTGGACTGCAACACATTTTTTGTTCTGAGCACCAAGCCAATTAGCGGATCTGAATCCAGTTGAACATGCATTTTACATGCTGAGAGGAGACAGAAGGCAAAAAGTCCGCGACACAAGCAAGAATTGAGGATTACAGACTGGCCCAACATCACCACTGAAGATAGCCACTGTCTATTTAAATCACAGACTTCAAGAAGTCATTGCATGCAGACAACTTGTGACCATGTCAGATTAAATGACTACTTCACCATACATTATATTAAACTGTCCAATATTTTTTATGTGAACAAAAATAGAGTGGGACTAAGCACAAAAGGTGGCGCCATCTGATATGAATGAAAGCATCACATCACATTAAATCTGACAGTCTAAACCTCAGTCTTGTTGTCATTGTACACCTTTAAAACTCAGTGCTTCAGAATAAAACCAAAATAGAAAATTAGTCACTGTCCACTGAATTACGGTGCTCACAAAAGATTATGTTTCATTACACAGTATTATGTGATGTCATATTTTTTGGTCATTGTATATTTTTCAAATAATAAGTTCATAAAACCTGAGAGTTAACTGAAGCCAATTTAAATTTAGAACCTTTGTTTTCTATTAACCTTCAATCAGAGCAGACAGCCCATAGGGTTTGCGTTTTAGTAAAGCCATTTGAGTAATTAAATAGACTTAATTGCTGAATTCCTTTATCTATTTCAAAAATGCTAATGTCACAAGCAATATGTTCCCGCAATTAATCAGTTCTATACACAAAGAGTGGGTCACAAGCCAAAAACATGTTGATCATTATTAACCAAATATTGTCCATGATATTCCAGCATATTTAAAGACATCAAACAAACATTTGGAGATATGCATTCCATTACTCAAATGACATTAATAACAAAGACGCCTTTTCTTCAAACTAGTCAGCAGTGATTGAAATTTTTAGAAAGCAGAATTATTTAGTCGCTAATATATTATCTTAACCTTAATTCATGTTTCCCCACCTTCTTCCCAATTCACACTTGAATCTAGGTGCGTTCATGAAAGCCATTGAGAATTTTTTATTTAAAAAGGGCAAACTGATTTTTACCATCACTCTAGCCCCCATTCAAGACCAGAACCATGAGAATCACTTCCTGCACACACCATGGGGACATGGACTGTTATCGCATTAATTACGGCCTGATGGAGACCGAAGGAGGTCTCAGTTAGCGCACCGCCCTGCAATCAGTGTTTTTATCATTGACGATTCCCCCTTGGCCCCCGCCCACAGTGGCCAGCTGATTTTGAGCATGATCGATTGGGATGATGAGCAGGATCTCAGATGAGCGCACACAGTGCTCTCCGGGGGATGCCTAAGATACCCCAAATAAGTGTGCCTGATTAGTATTTAAAGGGCAAGAAAGCAATGGAAAGATTTTCATGAATGGGGTCAGAGACCTCAATTCTGTCATTCTGGCAATTACTACCACTGAAGGCCAGTCCTGTTATTTCCTGTCTGCAAAGGGTAACATTCAATTGACAAAGATAACTGGGCTCATTCCAACTGCATATATTTCACCTCCTTTTTCCTTGCATCAGAGCCAGAAATTGAGTAAACTCAACCATCACAACGGAGACTCCAACCTGTTAAATTAGCGTGGAAAAAAGAATAAAAGCTTCCCCTTGGTAACTTCAGGGAAAGAACATCCACATCACCCTAAGCAAAAGTATTTATAAATTATTGAAGTGTGTCTCTCTCACCATCTGCTATGCTTTTCCTTTGCCTCTGACTTTTGTCACTTCTAAATGGTGTTTGATGGACCAACTGACTTTCCATTTCAAGGATTCATAAGAAAAGAGAGGAGGAAAAAGGTAGGGTGTCTGTGAAAAATAAGCAATGACTCCTGTCACTCAAGACTGGTTATTGAGATTGCAAACACACCTATTTAAGGATTTTGGTTTCCTCAAAGAAAAAGAAAAAAAGAAAACCACAGATGAAATCAGGGCACCAGTGTACTGAATTACGAATTACATGAAAATATATTGCATACAAAGTCAGACACACAGCTGAAGGAATGCTTTGGTTACAAATGCTCATTTACCTGCTTCTCCATATGTTCATTTTCTTCAATTTCATCAATTCAGAAAGACTTCATAATGCTGGTTTCCTGGGTTGTGCAAAAAGTACTCATACCCATATTAAGTTTTCAAATATGGGGAAAATTGTTGACCAGGGCAAATGTAGGAGAAAAAAATAGGAACATTTGTTTCTCAATACATCTAACATGTAGAAACAACAAGTCAAGTCAGCTATGCAAACATAAAACTTATTTGTGATATATGGAGTGTTATAACAGCAAGATACAGTGTGAGAAGCCAAATGACCAGGGGTATACAGTATCTCCACAGAATGCAGAGGCTTGAATAAAAGCAATCTGTGGATGAGAATAGTTTCTGCAGAGAGTGTTCCAAAGATGCTTCAGACTGCTGTTACGAAGCAATGACAAATATACTCAGCCCAGCCATTACCCAGGCAGGAAGGATGCCAGCTGAAACTAAGCAAGCCCTGAGAAATGAGGAGGAAAACAGCCATCGGATGCCTTCAACTCCACCAGCCCTTCCCTTGCTCCCCACGAAATAAGCCATTATTGACAAGCCATGGCACTTAATGACATGTTTGAAAAGACTGGCTTGAAGCAAGAACAATTAAGTCCCAATGAGCCCCACTTCTGAAATTAGGAGGGATTCCCAGCAAAATGTGCAAAGCTAATTCGACTCTGACTAGACAACATATTAGCCCAACTGGGAGCAAATGTAATGTTGATTTTACACTGACAATCTCACTGTTATGGCACACTTTTAATGGCACATGGTCCATTAAAACCCATTGAAAGTACATGAATTAGATGAGATCCATGTTGCCAAACTGACAAAAATACAGTAAAGAGGCATACATACATAAAATTTCAAAGTTGGTGGTTTTTACCAGTTCATCAACCCCAAATGCAGGGACATAAATCATGAGAATAAGTAAATAAGTAAATTATTATATTTTATAGCAAGCGGCTATAAGGCAGACAGGAGTGCAGTCTAACTGTTAAGGCATAATAACATCAACAGTTGGTCCAGAGTTCAGGTAACAGACAGGACATGGCTTTGGTATACTGCTGCTCTCTTTACTCCTTAAACACTGATTTTCCCTTTTTACTTGAATTTCCCCATATTATGGGACAATGTGACATACAAAAACCTAGTCTGTATCTGCTTGTTGCAGTGCTTCACTGAAGCTGAATGAAAGTTAATATTGACTGGATAGTCAAACCCAGGATTCCATGTTTTTTTATGGCAGAAAATATCTAGATCTTATGCATCATTTTACACACATTTATCTGTAATTCAGTGGGTCAAATTTGGGATCTAAGAAAACCTTTGGATCTCCACTAGAATCTAAAATAGGCCTAAAGTTCCACAGGTTTGAACAGCCGCGTTTGACCGATCCACATATGGACTTGAAAAGGTTTTTAACTGCTTCAGTATGTCAACCTGTATAAATGGAAAGGTTGTAACATAAAAGCTGTTTCAAGGCAGTTGAACAGGCTTAAGCAAGTATATCATTCAACTTGTATGAACCTAGACAATGCATGGATGTATTAACTAGTCCTAAGGTTTACTATGTTACATTAAGAGGTAGTTACCAACCTCACTTGTCTGCAGTTAAGTTATTTTGAGTAAGACCTACGAAAAATACAGCCTCAAATGTCTTGTTCGGTCAGTGTAGCTCTCACGTCCAGCGTGACACTGAGCTCAAGATTATCTGTCATTTTGGTGCCTAAACACAGGCAAGTAGGGATTAGGTTCTAACATCAAGGAGAGGTGCCTGCTATGTATGAGTTCCCATGTTGCCTCCTGCGGCGGCACTGTATTTCACTCCAACACCAAGGTGAACCACTGCGTATCCTGACTCTAACACGGTATTTCAGTGAAAATAATAGTTTAGAATCTCGCTGTTGGACTGTTCCGTCCCAAAACAGTGAAAATGAAACTGACGGTCCGAAATGAATCTGCTTTGCCAATGTAAAAGTACGCGCCCTTCGTTGATAGTCTTATGGTGAAGCAATCAGAAATTAATTCACTGGGAAAAAGAACACACTTCCCACCTTCAACAACAACCTACCAACGCTGGAAAGAACGACAAACTTCAACTGAATAAGAACAGCAATGTCGTCATGAGAAATAAGCAATCAGAAAAACAAAAGATGAGGAGCAAAAGAAAACTTATATTCAAAAGGCTGGAGTAGGACAAGCGCCTAGCAGAATATTCAATGTGTGCACTGTACTCTTGATTCTGACCCGTATTCCCGTTCCTTACCTTTCATAAATGCGATATTCCAATCTATGCATTGGATACTTTTCGTTATGTTTCTAATGACCAACAAGAAACAAGTTCAACATTACTGGGGTATATGAAGTCATGACTTGTTAGTATATACGCGTTCGTAGCAGTTCTACTGAAAATAATCTGCTCGTTAAAAGTCTGTCAATTAACAAGTCCCGCATCAAAATAACACGAACCTGACGGATTTATCATTGAGAAGTAAATGACGGTTTTAAGAAAACTGTACTCACAGATGTAAACAAGACGCTCAGCGATAAAACAAGGAAACATTTTGAAGCATCCATTTCGTATGGCTGACAGGACAGGACCAGTAAAAGGTTTCCTCTTCTCGAACTGCAAAGGAGTACAGTCCGCGCTGCGTCAAGAGCATGCAGACAGTTTTCAAAGTCTCAAGCAATCTTCTTTAAAGGAACTAATAGAAGCCCTCAACTTTAAAAATATGCGGAACTTGGTCGAAATATGTATTAACTCGGCTACTTGTCGCGGCCCCACGCACACGCTGCTTATCTGTCAGCTTTCGACTCGCTCCATTCACAACTCCGATGGGCTCGACTCATCCAACAGAGCGCAAGCCAAGGGATGAGGCGCCTCCCTCACACGCACGTGAGGGCCTAACAACTGAGCTGCAGTTATTTGTCCCTCTTTCAATCGAGGGATGCTGTCGCATCACAGGCATGCAGAGGGTGCGTTCTGTGCATTCAAGAATGATTACTAAATAGGCTAAAATATGGACAGTATTGTGAATACTTTCCGTCACGGCAAGGGGCAAAAATATGCCGCGCATCAAACTATTTACAAAGCCAGGACACTGTGGTCTATCTGGAGATTTCTTGAAAACAGCATGACAGAAACACATATTACCCTAGGCTATTATTTACACAGAGGAATAAGTTATAGTTTCAGTTTATACAGAAGTAATGATATTTATATTTATATTTATATTAAAACTACGATTGTAACCCTAGTTCCACACAATATGGCTGTCCCCGGATGGTTGCGTGAAATTTTTGAATGTGTTAAGTGTTGCTAGTTAAAATTCCAACTGTTTATGCAAAATTTGGAGAGCATTCAAAATACCTGTCATTCAAATGCTTATTTATCAGACAACTGTTTGTTCATTAGGACACAGTACTGACCTCAAACAGAATGTAATTTACGCACTCCTGTTACGCAGCGGGCAATTTACTGGTTGACGTCTGCCGCCTGTTGTTGCTCAAGAGTAATTCAACCCTTCTTTTGCGCTAACTGCTTCTCCTGAGCTCATCTCTTAACTGCCCCGCATAACAGTGGCGTAGCCAGAACTGAAAATTGGATGGACACAGAACATTACAACATTTATTAATCCTCACTTGTTCGCAATCATCTTTTCGAGTGAACTATGCATTCACACCGAAAAAACTCCACTCTATACTCTATCGGGTGTTGCTAGTTCTCCTCGTGAAGGTCAGATGGCAATCATTGAATGCGTTTTTTTGCCTTTCAGTCAGCTTTATTAGAAATTGCGTAAAGGTGTTTCTCATCTTCGACTTTGATTTAATTTCAACAATGTAAGCGATCATGAAGAGCATGTTTGATCACCTGATGTTCCTCAACTAACTTGTAAATGCACACCTTATGAGGTGCTCATCGACTATGTGAATTCAAATCAAGAAAAAGGTGTCATGGCACACTCAGAACTTAATATGCACAAAGTTTTTATTTTATATTTTCACCAACGTTTCAGCGATAAAGCCTTCGTCAGGGTTCATTCATCAAACCAGAGATCATTCATTCACGCCATTTTTCGTTAAGATTCTCACGATTGGGCCAATGTTAATTGTGGGCGTATCCAGTCCACTCCCAATTTCATCGCAACTCCATATGGCAATCAGGAGAATTCCCTTGTTCATGCCTCTGCAAAACACAACATTGTTTCACTTGAGGTCCTAATAGCAATTCTTTTGTGAATAATAAGAAATATATGCATCAATATACAACATTAAACATTACAGTATTTTTAGCCTACACAGAAATACATCCAATGCTATTACAAATAACATCTCAAATCAAACTCAGTGTTAAGACCATTAGTGGCGAGAGAGCCCAGTTTGTGAATCCATTCTGCTTCCTTTTGTCAAAGGATTTAATCAAAGTCACCCCCTCGACGAGGTGTCTCTACCTTTTCAATACCAATATACCGCAGTGAGGCCACAGTGCGCACCATAAGTATAAAATGAGCTGCTAGAGGTTATGTATGGTTCTTGCATCTAATACAGTGGCGTAGCCAGCAGGCATGCCAAAACACGCCCGTTTATGACAGCAATAAGTCCTGGCTAGTTCTCAATTATTTTCCTTTATTGACCCGTTTTCCAATCATCGTAATTGGCAACTGAAGAGACTCTCCATATGTGATCTAACAGCGATGAAATCATGGGCTAAATTCAATATAGTTGAGGAACAAGATCCAAGTTGCACAAAACTTCTGTTTAAAATAATTATTAGTCCTGATCTGTTCTCAGTCATTTTCATAATTACCAGAACGTTTACTCCGAGAGCACTCCACACTTAACAGGTGCTGCTTGTACTCCCCGATTAGATAAGACGAATGAATGATTGTCAGGGAGAACAAGCAGCAACTGGTTCACCAGACACAGAATCAAGCTCCTCCCATGGCCATCTCAGTCCCCAGACCTCAACCCCATTGAAAACCTGTGGCGTGAGCTGGGGAGGAGAGTGCAGGGGAGAGGACCCAGATCGCTGGATGATTTAGAGAGATTGTGCAAAGAGAAATGGTCGCAGATCCCTCTTTCTGTATTCTCCCATCTTGTGAAACATTATGGGAGAAGATTAGGTGCTGTTTTCTTGGCAAAAGGGGGGTGGTACAAAGTATTAACATCAGGGATGCTAATAATTGTAGCACACATGATTTGATGTAAAATAATTATTTCTTAATGTGGGATTTTTTTTCCCACTGAATAAATGCACTTGAATTAAAGGTTGGATTTTCCTCCTTTTTCATTGCGGTCCTTTATTATTTAGAAAAAAAACTGAATTTATTAGAAGCTAAAGAACACATCTTAACCAGAGGTGCAAATAATTACAGAGGGCTCTGTATATATATATATATATATATATATATATAGATTGGCCCAGGCCTTGACCTGGCTCGAGTGCAGGCTCTGAGGAGCCTCTTGTATGTTTAAAAGAAAGAGAGGTAAAATGGTGGCAGTTGAGGAACAGATGGAGGAAGATGCAGAAGAACAACATGGAGCAGGTAGGCTATGCAGACAAACCAGAGATGGACCATGAAGTCTATCCTTCTGTCAAAAATGCCTGAGAATGTGACCAGGCCTAAGGTCATACTGCTCAGAAAAGACCAAATCTTGACTGGTCTTGGTAGCTAAGCAGGGTAGGGCCTGGTCAGTACTTGAATGGGTGACCACCTGGGGATACCAGGTGCTATAAGCAACCCCTCCTTGAATTGCCACCTTATCGTGGTGGAGTGGTTTGAGTACCTGGATGATCCTCAGAGCTATGTTGTCTGGGGCTTATTACCCCAGATCTGCCCTAAGTACCTCAAGTCCCTAGATGCTGAAGGGCTGTCTTGTTTTACACGCCTCTGCAGCATCACATGGCAGTTGGGGACAGTACCTCTGGACTGGTAGACTGGGTTGGTAGTCCTTCTTTTTAAGAGGGGGGACTGGAGAGTGTGCTCAACTAAAGGGGGATCACACTCCTCAGCCTCCCGGGTAAAGTCTACTCCAGGGTGCTAGAGAGGAGAATTCGGCCGATATTTGAACCTCGGATTCAGGAGGAACAATGCGGTTTTCGTCTTGGTCATGGAACACTAGACCAGCTCCATACCCTCCGCAGGGTGCTTGACTGTTCATGGGAGTTTGCCCAACCAGTTCACATGTGTTTTGTGGACTTGGAGAAGGCATTCGACTGTGTCCCTTGTGGCATTCTGTGGGAGGTGCTTCGGGAGTATGGAGTCCATGGCCCTTTACTAAGGGCCGTGCAGTCTCTGTATGACCGGAGCAGGGGCTTGGTTCGCATTGCCTGCAGAAAGTCAGACCTGTTTCCGGTGCATGTTGGACTCCGGCAGGGCTGCCCTTTGTCACCGGTTCTGTTCATTAATTTTAACAGAATTTCTAGGTGCAGCCAGAGCCCGAAGGGAGTCCAGTTTGGGGACCAGAGGATCTCATCTCTGCTTTTTGCGGATGATGTTGTCCTGTTGGTTCCTTCGAACTAGTACCTTCAGCATGTACTGGGGCAGTTTGCAGCCGAGTGCGAAGCAGCTGGGATGAGAATCAGCACCTCCAAGTCCGAGGAGATGGTTCTCGACTGGAAAAAGCTGGCTATCCCCCTCTGGGTTGGAGGAGAGCTCCTGGCTCAGGTTTCTTAGGGTCTTGTTCACGAGTGAGGGAAGGATGGAGCGTGGCCCCCTGGATGCCTTCCTGGTAAGGTGTTCCGGGCATGCCCCACCAGGGGGAGGCCCCCCGGGGAAGACCCAGGACACGCTGGAGGGACAATGTCACTCGGCTGGCCTGGGAACGTCTCAGGATACCCCCACGGGGATACCCCCGTGTCCAGGGAGAGGGAAGTCTGGGCATCCTTGCTTAGACTGGTGCCCCCACGACCCGGCCCCGGGTAAGCGGAAGAAGACGGATGGATGGAGATGGATGGATGTTACTATATCAGAACACAACAGTACACAATAGGCTGTTATTGTGATGAATACGTCATGCACTCAAGGACGTGCACAGAATTTAAGAATCTCAAAGTCAGAAAAGAGCAGTCTTTAATGTCTTTAATATGATGCGAGCGCGCAAGCCAAAGATTTTTTGAGTAGCACAGTTCCTGCAAGAATCTAATCTTACTTTCACCCCAATAATTATAAAACATTTTAATTAAGGAAAACAACTGAGAACAAGTCAGGAGTAATAATTGTTCAACTGCGTCCAAATGAATGATTGTCATCTTATCTTCACTAGGAGATTTAACAACAGCTGATGGTGTGGATTGTTTTTGGTGTGAATAAATTGTTCATTAGGAAAGATAATTGCGAAGAAGTTAGGACTAATAAAAGTTGTAAAGGGATGTTCTGTGCCCACCCGATTTTCAGTTCTGGCTACGCCACTGCCGCATAAATAGTTCAATCTGCAAATATTTTGGACAACTAAGCTGCTTTCATGAAGGGTGAGGATTTTAATCTTAGAGGATGAATCAGTGGGCCTGATAGATCGATCAGTCATTACTCTTTTGTTTATTCTTTCTTCATGAGCATCATCCTAATATACTCAGCAACAAAAGTTTCTGTGACACCAATTATGTGTATGTTATAAATGACATGCAAAGATCACAATGCAATCAATATGTTTATTTAACAGGAGAAACACTGACTTTTCAGTGCCAACGTCACTCAAAACGAAAAATGTCATTTTCATGCGTCATGAAGCACTTGTCTGACGTCTAACCAATTGTGACCTTCACACTTCAATACCGGGTGTGACTTCCTCGTGCCATGATGCAAGCAACGCATCTCCGGCGCATGGACCGAATCAGATGTGCCAGAAATTGCTGTGGGATGTCATTCCAAATCTGACGTAGACGTTGTCGCAATTCCTGGAGTGTAGCTGGCGGGTTATCCAACCGCCGCAAACGTCGATCCATCTCGTCCCAAAGATGCTCGATTGGGGACATGTCTGGGGATCTGGCTGGCCATGGCAGGACATTGACATGTTGTTGCATCAGATACTGCTGTACAATCCTTGCAACGTGTGGTCTGGCGTTATCATGTTGCAGCGTTATTCCGGGACCATGTTGCATCAAAAACGGTACCACCAATGGCCGTAGCACTTCATCGCGATATCTTTGACCTGTCAGATTTCCATCAATAACAAGCAAATCTGTTCTGTTTCTAGCCGTGATCCCTCCCCAAATCATGACACTACCACCTCCAAAACGATCAAATTCCTGAACACAGTTGTTGGCATAACTTTCTCCACGTCGACGGTATACACGTAAACGACCATCACATCGGTTAAGCATGAATCTTGATTCATCAGTGAAGAGTACAAGATCCTACTGACGTTGGATCCACCGTCGATGTTGTTGTGCCCACTGTAGACGCAGTCGTCGGTGTTGTACTGTGAGTATTGGATGTCTTGCTGGCCGACGTGGGACAATGCCAAAATGACGGAGACGGCGACAGATTGTCTGTGCAGACAGTCGCCTCAAACCAGGTATCGTTCTTGCAGTTATGGTTGCAGGTTGGAATCGATTTCGGAGATGGGTTGTTCGAATCCAGTTGTCCTGTCTGGGAGTGGTTACTCGTGGACGGCCGCTGCGAGGACGGTCTCTGACATGTCTTGTCTGCTGATGACGCTGCCATAAGTTCCAAATGGTGTTTCGGTGGACATTCAGGCGATGAGCAACTTCCCTCTGCGAGGTTCCGGATTCAATCATCCCAATGGCCCTCCACCGATCATTTTCAGACAGTCTTGGCATTTAGAGGGTAGAGTTCCTGATCCGAAATGGCTGTGTTTTAGATAAGTGATGCTTCCGTCGTTCATCAGGCACAATGTGAACATTCCAAAAATTCTCCTCTTTTATTGCCATCCACAAGCATGATTTACGCACATTTTCACGTGCAAAGTCATTTTCTCGCATTTTCATGATTTCCATTTCAATGTTGCGTTTACGTGTACTGTTTCAGTCTGATATCACCATGTATGACAATTTCATAATTGCGTTATGAAAAATAATTAACAGTATTGGTGTCACAGAAACTTTTGTTGCTGAGTATATGATGAATCAGCTCACAGTCAGAAAAGATAACCAGTCCGGAGGTCATAACCAACAACGACTTAACCAATGAAATTGCTCAAAACTTGAACAAAAGAGGAATATGAAATTCTTTTTGCTGAGGGAGAACATACACGATGAAATGTATCAGTGCTGCCAAGATGTACATCTAGCTCTTATTTTCAGAATCTGGGAAAAAATTTCAGCATTGAAAATCTTAGAGTAACTGATGCTGCAAATTAATAACCTGGGGAAATTCAGGAAATTAGGAACTGACTGGGTGACCACTTGACTTGGTAAACAGTACTTCTCTTAAATATGATCCCCATTTCCCCCAAAGAACAGCCTAACCTCTTTGTGGCATGGATACAACAAGGTGCTGGAAACATTCCTAAGAGACTATGGTCCATTTTGACATGATTGCCTCACACAGTCCCTGCTGATTTGTTGGCAGCTCAAATCTCCTGTTCCAATACATGACAAAGGTACTTTATGACTATGAAATCTGATGACTGTGACTGAAATTTGGTGACTTTGGAGGTTGCTGGTGTATACTGAACTCATTGTCTTGTTTGTTGAACCAGTTCCTGATGATGTGTGCCTTGTGACATTACTCCACTTGAAGTAACCATTATAAAATGACTGTAGACTGTTGCGCATAGTCACCCACAACACTAAGGTAGGCTTTGGCATGTAGATGATGTTCAGTTGGCCTAATGTGAATCAAAGAATTTAACGCCAATGCACCTCTACCACTGGCCTGAAGTGTTGGCATCAATAAATTCCTGGATGCATGTTGCTAAAATTCTGATCCAATCATTTGCTAGCCGCTGCAGATATCGAGTGTCTTTGGACTGGATATTTTTAAAATCTTTTGTTTTCTTGTGCTTTTGCCCACTTTTGACTCTGTTTCCTTTTCTTAGCAGACAGGAGTAAGACCATGTGTGCACCTCTAGTGCTTTAGCCCGAGCATTTCAAGGGTTGATTTGTTGTTCATTTAGAGATGCTGTTCCACACAGCACTGCTATAAGGCAAGTTTATTTGAGAAAGAGTTTCCTGCCTGTCAGCAAGAACTAGTCTGATCATTCTCGACTGTCATCCCTCATTAACAGCATATTTTCACCCACAGACCTGCCGCTCATTGAATGTTGCTTGTGTGGCAGGCGGAAGGAGGGCCCGGGCAGGGGACTGAACCCCAGACTCCCAGGTAAGAGCCACGTGTGCTGACCACATCGCCAAAGAGTCAGGCTCACTGGCAAGGTAGCCAAGGCGTGTACATGTTAGGCGGCATTTCTAGTGACAGGACCCATCAACTGTTGCACTTGTTTTCCAAACCATTTTCTTTCAAATTTCAATATTTTCGTGCATGGACATCTCTGGGCCGTCAAGGTCAGGTACAAACAGAAACATAAATAAATCACGCATAAGATCATTTCTAAATCTGTGCTCATATATTTAGCGCCATTAAAAACGCAACGGTGAGGTATGTACTCTATTTGCAGCAAATTGAAGAATTGATTGATTTTTATTGCTTTTCCAGTGAGTAACGAGTGGAAATAAAGAAAAGTGTGTGGTATTTTAATCTTGACGCGCACTACGTGAACGCGCCAAGCACTTCAGTAATAACAAACATTGAGCTGTTTGTGATGTGTACAGTCACACTTGACTTGTTCTTTTTGGTGTGGTCAATAGCTTAGACAAAGCCAACAAAAAAAAACTTTAAATGCTACTTCTTCAAGAAAACGGAATAGCTTGTGTCAGGAGAGAGAAAAAAGAGCCTTTGGCATGTTTCGGGCAGATCTGTCACTGACCGACCCTGCTTATGGTAGCTCAAGAGCGCCACATCAGATTACAGCCTGTATGTGACAGATTCTGGACAGCAACCCAAACTGATCAAGAAACGAGTGGTCCGAGACATCTGAGGATGAGCACCAGTTCCGTTCTATGCCGTCTATGTGAGCAACACATGTGCACAAGGCCTCTACAGAAAACTGTATGTTTGTCTTAAAGCAATTCTGAAGCACCTCCAGGGAAATTACAGTGGGAATAAACATTTACCAATGGCCATTATTGAGCTTTTCAGGGCAGTCTTGTGGGAGGTTTCCAAAAGCTCATGCTGCCAAACCGCAAGGACTCTCTCGATCCATTAAAGAGCTCACAAACCCTTGCTGATGAGTGCGGTCTCTTCCACGTTTCTATGCCTTCCTTCAGCTCCTCTATACAGCAGCCCCTGAGATTTCAGTGCACCCTAATTCAGCCCAATTTATTAGATAGTGCTCTTTACCTCATGCCAAGGTAAGATATTGTATGCAATACATGCACATGCAGTAATACATAAAGCACAGCTGTAACCTTTACAGTTTATAGATCAGAGGGGGGGGGACAGCAAGCAGTAATTTGCAAATTCCTTTTATCCTGTGTTCAGCTGAAACAAGTGCACAGACAAAATAAGTAGACTTTTAACACAAACAATTATTTTTATTTTTAACGTTTTGGGAGGGGAGGGGGGTCGTTGCTATTTTGAAATGCAATGTCTAAAACATGTCTCAGTGGGGCAGGTGTAACGGTGCATGTTCACTACTCTGTAGCATCACCTGTGCTTTTAGTAACACTCAGCAATCATTTTGGAACTGAGGACTCTGATTGATGTAATTTTGAAAAACAAAATTCATTCCCATTTTTTCCTGATGTAGGAATTGTTGGTCGACAGTTGCAGGTATCCATTGCTGCATTTTGCTCTTTCAATGGGAGACTAACCTGGGCTGTGGGCGGGCAGTCTAGCACCTACACTTTGTGACCTTGAAGACATACTGTTGTAATGTGTAGGCACCACCTTTGCATTATCCTGCTGGAGCATGCAGTGACGTCCCAAAAAATACAATGTCTGGAATGTAGCAAATGTTATTCCTGTTACATCCTGAGTTTTTCCTTAATTGGATTTCTCTGCAAACCAGCTGTCCTCATTAGTTTTGGTTTGCTTTAGTTTATTGATTCTTAGAATTTTTTGGTATTTTTTGTGAACAATTTTCTATTTTGTATCTCAGCGTATTCAGATTTCACACAGATATCATACATGCAATATCAGTATACAGCTGAATACACATTTTTTGCATCCACAACCACCCCCTCTCCCTCCCCCCACCCTCAAGTGATGTCCTCTTACAGGTCGCTATCCACAATGCTTGTGCATCAGTTACATTGACACCAGAGAACCCCCATGCAACAGACCAGTGACTGAATTAACAGCCTCATTTCAGATCTTTGTCATCTTTTCCTGGGCCCCCACAGAAAGTAAGCCTGTACGAGCCTAGTGGCCCATCGGGCTGGTGCTTAACCCCAGTTTCCATGGCATGAACCGACTAGGAGTATTACTACTTCCCCTGGATGGGATGCCAGTCCATTGCAGGTTCTCCGCCAGCTCTTAGACAAGTTTCCCTGCCTATTTGCTGGTACCCATTTATACACCTGGGTGGAGTGAGGCGTGGAGTGTGGGAGTAAAGTGTTTTGCCCAAGAACACACCGCGAAGGCTGTGGCCGGGGCTCAAACTCGGGACCTTACAATCTCAAGTCAAGCCTACTTGACCACTGCAGTGGTGCCACGATAAAGAGCGAGGAGGTTCCTACCTCCGAACCAATAACTTTTTAGCTGCAGTTAAACCAGCTAACCATATTTGTATCTGTTGCAGGGAGAGAACCATATCAGCAGTAGCGGCTATAGACCCGGGAATGACGGGGCGCAGACACGTCCCTTTATGACAATTAGTCCTGGGTAGTTCGCAATCGTTTTCCTTTACTGACGCGTTTTCCAATTATCGTACTTGGCAACTTAAGACTCGGTCTCTCCAAATGTGATCGAACAGCGATGAAATCATGGGCGAAATTCAGTACAGAAAAAAAATTTACTTATTAATAGGCCAGTGCTTCGCGTTGATTGATCAGGTCCGTGTTCCAGTGAAATATCGCCTTTCACTCTCGGTATTGTGTGGGTTGATAAAAAAGAGGCACTTGGCAGTTAAATAGGCAGCGTGCTGCTCAAGCTGTTTGCGTGAGAGTCGTCAGGTATGCAAGTTTGACTAACGTTGATTTAAATACAGCAAATAAGCGTCCAGATGAACGATTGTCTTCTTACGTAATCGGGGAGAACAAGCAGCAGCTGTTAACTGTGGAGTGCTCTCGGAGCGAACCTTCGGTTACTCATGAAAATGACTGAGAACAGGTCAGGACTAACGACTGTTTTAAACGGATGTTTTGTCACAATTCTCAGTTCAGGTTCCGCCACTGAGCTGAATTAAGCCCATGATTTCATCGCTGTTCGATCGCATTTGGAGAGACCGTGTCTTGAGTTGCCAAGTACGATGATTGGAAAACGCGTCAGTAAAGGAAAATGATTGCGAACTACCCAGGACTAATTGTCATAAAGGGACATGAGTGCGCCCCGCCATTCCCGGGTCTAGAGCCGCTACTGCATATCAGAGTCATCATTCAATAATAATATGTTTCATGAGAGAGGAATATTCGTCTTTAACGCAATAGATAAAGTTTGGGAAACCCATTTCCAAAATATCAAAACTCCAGTGCCAGTATTATCCCCCTAGCAAAAAGAGCATAAAGGACGAAGGGAAATCTTCGTACAGTAGCGCCTGTGAGGAGTCAAGTACTCCCGATGAAAAAGACAAATGGATCATCCTGTGATTGAGGTTTCTAGAAGCTGAATTAATATTGATTCTCAGAATTTAATTATTGTCTCCTTCCATTCCCCTCCCTCCTTGTTTCTCTCTCCATGCATCTGAGGCATTTTTCTATTTTGTTGATTGTCATCTTGTGTATTTAGATTCCTGGTCTGTCTTCCCTTTGCTGAATTTTTGTTTTGTGTCTTGTGTCCTCCATCATCGGGGAGTCTGCTTTAGTAGCCGTATTGGAAGAATTTCTCCTGAGTTGTCAGTCCTGGCAAGTGACTTCATCTTTGCTCCTGTTTGAAGGTGCACTCCTGCCCAGAGTGCCCTGGTTCATTTGGGTTGCCTTATCCATACCTCTAGTTCCTGACTGCTCCCGCCTATCCATCGACCATTCGGAGGAAAACACACTCCAGCAGTGAGAGGCATTTTCTTTTTTTCTGTTTTGTTTAAAAGCCAGCTTCAGAATTTTCAGTGATCCTGTGTCCAGCTTGGTAAAACAGAACAGTCTAACCAATCCATAGAGCCATCAGATCATCCTTTTCTTTCAGAGGCAATCCGCTTTCAGGGCGTATGCTGAGGCAACAAGAAGCTTAACTTCACACATTCTACCTGACTTTGCAGGCCGTTTCCAATCATGTAGCAACCATCTCCAAAATTTCTCAGGATTCCGTTGCTGCTGCGTAGGCTGCCAGCTTATTCCTTTTGCAGGCCCAAGCCCAGCCTTCCAGACCACAAAAGCCCGGTCATCCTTGTTTTGAGCCGCACAATGTTAACTTCTCCGCCTCCCATAGCTACTTGTCACAGGGTTCCACAATGTTAGACTTGCAATCATCTCATTCTGTTTTTATTTGCATTTTACATACTGTCCCAAATCTTGGGGAATTGAAGTTGCATATTAAAAGCATATTGGTATATATTTATACCACATATCATTATTCAAGAAACAACACTTGAATTCGGCCTCTCAACTAGTACAGAAAACTTATTTTAGTAACCATTTTACTGGATTTATATAATCAGAAATTGATACTTCTTTGAAAACTGGCTTTGATTTTTCACAGAGCACTGTGTTTACATACAAATCACACCCACAACCTTTGGTTTATGAAACGAGATCTTGAGCCACACCAGTCTTAGATATGCTGTTCAAATATAACATAATTATTTACATTATACTGTTGCCTATGGCACACCATTGCACAATTTAGTCTTATTACTCAAACATTGCAATGACCTTGTTTAATCATTAAAGCCAGGTTAGGCCTGACTTCACTGCAATGAAAGGATACATAATTGGAGAGATATTTACCTGGCAAATACAGTTATCAAAATGGAATTTGAAGATTAAACAGACTAAATGTATTCTACAGCTCTTCGACTAATGCATTTCTTTTGATCCGTCATGCTTAAATATACAAGTAGTCTATCAAATATTTTTAGATGTGAAATTGACTTTGTATTTGGTATTGTCTCAGGATTAATTTATTCAGTAGAGATTTGTTCCTTCACCTTGCCAACAAGGGATATTGATGCATATGCACAGGTGTACACTCCCAGCAGCGCTGAGAACGAAAAGTGGTATCTGGCATACCACTTGCGGCTGAGTGGAATATACCAGTTCCTAAGTGGTATATTCCAGTATTTGAACTGGCATTCCAGTGGCTGAGTGGAATATACAGGTTCCCTAGTGGTATATTCCACTTTTGAAACTGGCATTTCAAACTGGTAATTTCCAGTCAGAAAAAGTCTAAAATGGAAGGAAAACTATTTTTCATATTGACACTTTTGTGATATAATATAAACTGGATATCACTGTGTTTTATGAAGTAACACTCACTGAGCTCTATCGTTACACCAGCTTATTCATACAATTATTCAATCAGCCAAAGACGTGGTATCATTGCAAAGAAAATAGCATGTGGAAATCACTCTTTATCACTGTGATGAGATGAGGTTAAAGTGGGGTTGGAAGGGTCCGGAACTGAGTTCCGCCACCTTAGTTTGAATTGAAATATTTATTTGACTACAGCTGCTTTCAAACCGGACGTGAAACGAATTTTTCCCAAGACAGATTACATTCAAAGTCAACGCAAAGACGCGAATACGCTTTGCGTGTATTCGCGTCTTTGCTTTAACTTTGAATGTAATCTGTCATGCGAAAAATTCGTTTCGCGTCCCGTGTAAAAGCGCCTTGACAGTAGCGCCACGGACTACAGATCATTTTTGCATGCTGCTTTCAATTAGGCCTACAGCCTGCCTGCCACTCTCTCAAAAGCACCATGCTCAACAAATCAGAGCGCAACATCAGTCTCTGATAGCCCCGGCTTCACTAAAACGCTGCTGTATGTCTGCTGTATTTCATTTGAAAGAGTGCATCGGTCAAGTCCCAGCCTGTGAGGAATTGTCAATGTTTGAAACGGCGTTTATAGCCAGAGTAAGTGGATTTAGTTGAAGTCGATGGTGACGTTTTGTAATATTCAATAATTCAAACCGGCCCACCAAAAGAATTATATCCCCGAACGCCGAATGGCGTTCTCTGGGATATTATGTTTTTGGTCCGACCGCCGCCGCCGCCGCACTACGTGTTAACGCAATAACTTCAGGAATATTTCAATTACAAATTCCAAATTTTGCACATAAGTAAGTATCATAAAGATGAAGAACTGATCTGATTTTGGACCATTTACAATGTCTAGATTGGCCACCAGGGGCCAAAGACTGATTTCAGTGTTAACGTGATAACTGCAGTAATATTTCAAATAGAAATTCCAAGTTTTGCATATAAGTAAGTATCATAAAGAGGAATAACTGATTCAATTTTGGACAATTTACAATTTCCAGATTGGCCACCAGGGGCCAAAAACTGAATAAATCACTGTTCCGCGATAACTGCAGTAATATTTCAAATAGAAATTCCAAGTTTTGCACATAAGTAAGTATCATAAAGAGGAAGAACTGACTAGATTTTGGACAATTTACGATCTCTAGATTGGTCAACAGGGGCCAAAAACTGAAAAAGTCGCTGTTTTTATCATATCTCTGGAAATATTTGTCCGACTGACCTGACTCAAATCAAGTGCAAATGAAAGGTCATGACCTGAGGATGTGTCCCACGATGACAGTATACCTGTTTGGTTCAAAATTTTGACACAAGGTGGAGCTTTGTCACAAAAAATTCACCAATTTTGCTATATCTTTGGATCTATTTCTCCAATTGACATGAAACTATGTGCAACTGCAAAGTCATGACCTCAAAACGTGTCACATGATGACATCATACCTGTATGGTTCAATATTTTGCCACCAGGTGGCACTTTGTGATGGAAAATGACCATTTTGGCCATATCTTCAGAATCATTTGACTGATTGACCTGAAATTAAGTTCAAATGAAAGTCTATTCAAGGTCTATTCAAGGATTGGGGAATTGGAGGATTGGGGGCATTCAGGGATAAACCCCAAACCGTCGCCTCCGACGGCATCAGCCTAGTTTACCTTTATGCTTTGATTCGAGACTGCAAGGAAGTAAATCTTTATAATTAATTAGGAAAAAATCTCAACTCTCTCGGTAATTCTGTATTCTGTTTTGATCTTTTGTTAATCGGATTATGAAAGATGACTGAAAATAAATTCCCTATTTTTTAAAAATGGCATTAAAAAGTGCATGTTCAAGGGGGGAAATATCGTAAACACATTGACTACACATTGAATGCCGCATAAGAAAGCTTTTAATACTTGTTAATGGCATTGCGTTAGCTTTCTCTAAGCAAATATGAACAAACTTACAGTCTTTTGAACATTTTAGGTTCGATGCACTGAGCAATAATGGATGGATGGATGGAACTGGCACGCTATTCTGCCGTTTAGACTGGTAAATTAGCTGATCAATTCTCAAATTGCTAATCAAGCAATGTAATAGAGTTATCATTTATCTAACAGTGAGGATTCTGCCTCTCCTAAATGATCTCCAATGGCACGTCACTGGCCACTAGCTAGTTAGCGGCAGAGCTACTTGAAAATCATCGCGCTGAGCAGCACGTTTTTATGTAGCTGGTAAGCAAGCTATATTATGCCGGCAGCATCGCAGCATCCTTTACTCTCCAAGGATGTGTTTCCCAAAACCATAGTCGCGAACTGCATTGGAGCATAAATTAGAGATCCATCTTGAAACATCAGGCCATAATTTTGCATTGGAAATCAGAAATCATTTAGGAAGTAGAATGTGGTTTCTGTGTGCAGTGCAAGGACAGTGTCTTGAAATCACAAAAAGATTCATAGATTTCTGTTACTTGTTCATGTTGGTAATTATGTAATAATTTTGATTTGCTGTTTTGGAAAAGAAAAATACTGTAACAGTAGAATATCTTCGCCGCCATACTTCTCATTATTCTGGTAGTTTTCAGCCAAATCCATCACTGCTTTTCTTTTGTTATGCCCACTTCCTGATTATGTGAATACGAAAATTCAATGTCATGATCCCAATGGGCCAAAAATAAGGTGAATACAGTTATTTGCAATCATTTGTGTCATTTTCCCCCACTGCGCGTCTGAATTTTAGGGTTCCCCCAACTCTCAAATCCCACTTTAACCACTGGTGATGAGAATTACACAACATAACATAACAAGACAAGCAGAGAGAAGAGGTAATTCAGTCCTACAAAACTCGCCATTTTCCTGCTAGTAAACTGTACCTTACACTTTGGATACTTAAGGAGTACACAGTATCCCATAGTGTCCGCCTCCACAATTTGTCCTCGCAGGCTACAACACACTGTGAACACTGTGAAAAAAAACCTCCCAATATCTGTACTAAATTTATCCTGGGCCAACTTTCACTAATGCCGTCAGTTTCTGTTTGCAGAAATGTGTGTACTTGGAAATGTTAATTCATTTTGGGCATTTAAAGGTCTGAATCATACCGCTCCACAGTTTCCTCTATCTGCAGCTAAAGAGATTAAGAATCCTCAGTTTTCCCACTTTGTTTTTCTTTTTTACACCAGGAATTTGTCTGGTAACTCTCCTTTGAACCTTTTCCAGAGCCTCATTATATTTCTTGCCATATTGTCCTCAAAACCGCACAGAAATGCGGTCTAACAAAATTATACAGCATAATCTCCATTAATTTATACTCAATACTTCTGGTTATGTGTCCTAGCACCCTGTTTGCGTTTTAATGTTACAGCACAGTGATTAGAACTGAAAGGCTTTGAATACCAATTATGTTTATTAATAAAATGTAACAGACGCTGTTCAAACAGGTTCAAGACAAGTAGACTCAAAATGTTTATGATGCACTTAACGAGTGGTTTGGCTAAACTCTTAGCCTGAGAATAATTTAAGACTGCACTGGCATTTTTTTGATAGGCTGTTATTTCAGAAGAAAATGAATTGGACAAATTTTCGTCTTGTATTGACTACACTGCGTATGTGTGACTAGAACCCACTGCTGGCACACAATACAATATGCAGTGCAATTACAGGGTTTCATATTGCTCATATCTCTCTATGCCATTTAGAAGAGCTGGCTTTGCTCCATATTCCTTGGTGGCCAGAGCCATGCATGGAGACACTGTTTTGTGCAAATAAATCAGTGACAGCCTCCTGCCGAGTGTGAAGTGAAGAGACCCAGGGTGAGTAAGGAGAGGGAGAGAAAAAATAAAATTTCAACAAGTTCATCCATCACCCTGAGGCACCCATTTTTCACATCATTAACAACGTAAAAAGAATAGTTGGAGTTTGGCAGAAAAAAAGGACTAGAAAAAGTTGATTTTCTCAAAATTAATTAGCAGCAGGAGAAAAACCGATATTGTTCAGCGACAGGCAGCGCATTTTTGATTGGTTTATGTCCTGCGTGTTCGCCCCTCCTCGGCTCGTTTCATGGTTATTCTCTAATGTCTACGTGATGTGTATTAAAGCCCTCTGCTTTGCGTTGCAAGTTGCTAGATTTTATTTGCCTTTCATGCTTTGAACCAGTCAGTATTCCAAGTAGAAACTCATCTTCTTAATTGGGTATAATGTACTTTAATGACAACTATTTCTGGAAGCTTTCCTCGCTACTCTGTTAACAAAAACAAGCTTCCAAGCTTACTCAGAGTCCAGAATTGGGACCGCATTCAAGTTATCCCAGCTCAAGTCAGTTTGTTAATCCAGTTTAATAGGAACAAGCTCTCGAGCCTAATCAGGATCCAAGATTTTCTCCCCCTTGAATTACCATAAAAGCTGTCAATAAAAGCATCTATGGAATTGAACTCTGCCTTTGCACTTGATTTCTGGTCTGGAACATAAAACTGTCCCCTGCTTCCTCTGAGAAGAGCTGCAGCAGAGTACTAGGACGCCAGATGAGACTGACAAAAATGACCTAATCTCTAAATGTGTTCACTGATGATTTTCACAAATAAAATCGGCAGATAAAAAATATAATAGCAACAATAATGATAAAATATCATATAATGTGCATATCACATCAATACATAATACTACTGAATTCGAATACAATTTGCATTATTTTATTAACAACTGCATCTCATGCTGAATAGGCTTAAATTTCAAAGAGATATAGGGCTCTAATTTCTTGGCGCAGCGCAGGGAAGCACAGTGTGGCGCAGCCCATGCAGTGGTAATTTCGTCCGGTGCAGCCCGTGCAGTGGTAATTTCGTCCGGCGCAGCCTGTGTAGTGGTAATTTCATGTGCAACATCGAGCGCAGCCAGTTTGGCAATTTGGTCGAGGGATGTGCGCTGAGATGCGTGTGGCCGCATAGTAGGGGGAGGTGTCACATATTCATCAAGACGCAGTGGCAACTTCGTAGAAAAAGTCTCCGCTGAAGTTGCCCAGAAAGCTCGCCAGCTCCAACCTGGTTTATTTTCAGTGCAGTGGTAATTTGGCTGACCAGCAATGCACACACGTCACCAAAACCTCACAGGCAGGTTTCCAGAATGTCAGGCACATTTTAAGGCAATAAATGATTACAGCAAGCACTATTTAGTGTAACTATCTGAATCAGGACATAAATTATAGTATCTATATCGATTGTCCTGATGTCTGATTAAAGGCGGTTGGCACGGGTATTGGAAACTCGACCTGGCTTAATCAACGCAGCTGAATCTGTGATGCAAACTCACAACTTCACATCCTCCTCAGTCAACCACAAACTGTATATATGTATATATATATATAGTAGATATTCTATAATATATTTGAGCTCAATGTCTGTCGTCTGTCTGTCTGTCTGTCTGTGTGTGTGTATGTACACGTTTTTCTCCTACTTTTCTCAACTGATTATCACCAAATTTGGTGTGAATATCCATTTGGACACCAGGAAGGACTTGACGTCGCCCGATTTTTGAAAAACGGTCATGCACGCAAAAAAAAAATGGCAATTTAACTTCGGGTAGCGTGTATAAACTTATATAACCTAATAATGTGCATAGCAATATCCGGTTGCACCGCTAGGAGCCGCAGTGTCCTTACAAACGTGCGTTGAGGTAACCTGGGAGCAGGCTACTGTTTGCGATGGGGCTGAGGGAGTGATAAGAGAGCCTGCACGAAAGCCAGGCTTTTGAGAGGGCACCGCGTTCGTCCACGAATGCAGCATTCTGATTAGTCAAACTTAACCGCTCCCAAATTCAAATTTCACAGTTGAACACTCGCAGGGCTGGCGTTACACCTGAAAATTCGGCGGCAATTATTGACAAAAATTAGTCCTGGCTGATTCTAGATGCTTTCGCCCCAAATTTCATCCCATGGGGGAGGCGTCAGGTTCTAAACAAGATTGGTGTGTAGGAGCCGTGCTGAACCTTGGTTTACCTCCCAACGCTTAAGATGATGATGTTGATCTCGCGGAGGATTTTGGCAAACTACGAGCTTCGTCTTTGCCTCCACATCGTGATTACAATTGTGAGATTTGTTATGGCCCCAATTTGCTACGGCATGTAAGACAGCAAGGGATGACAGACAAAATTTTCAAACTCAAACAGATTTAATTAAACAAAGACCAACACTAACCTACAATTTATACTACTGACCAAGATTGATAATATACAAGAAAAAAAATATTTACAGTCCCTTGAGATGGGGTTGCTTGGTGATGGTCCGGGTGAGGAAAATGCTCCAACACAGGCAAAAATTCACAAAAAGCTTCACAGGTCTTGAAAAGAGTGACAGGTCTGGTCAAATGTATCCTTCTCCTTGCAGTTTCTCCTACTACTTTACTCTCTCAATTTTCCTCCTTATATACTCTTTTGCAGACCCCCCCACCCCCCACCTTTTAGACTTTTTTAATTCACTGGGACTTTCCATCTCAGACATGCCTAGGACATGCCCAAACTTAGCTCCAGTCTGGGCTTAACAATAAAAAGGTCAGTACTGCCATCTAGTGGCTTCTTTTCACATTACAGATCAAACTATTCCCTGACAAGGTGGCAGGGGTTAGGAAATGGCCTGCCCCTCAGAATTTTAAGGAGGTTAAACGATTTTTTGGCTTTTCCAATTTTTATAGGAGGTTTATTCAGAATTTTAGGGCTGTGGCCGCCCCCATCATTGAGCTTTCTAAGAGGAATTCCTCCTCATCATTTGCTTGGTCTCCAGCAGCGGAGGCTGCTTTTCAGGCGTAGAAGAAACAACTTAGCTCTGAACCTACTGCCATTTTGCCCAACCCCTCCCTCCCATTGGTGGTGGCGGTTGACGCTTCAGAGGTCGGGGTGAATGCCATTTAGTCCCAGCGCCCCCCTTGGGACAATAAGGTGCACCCATGCGCCTACTTCTCCCAGTCGTTGTCACTGGTTGAATGGAATTACAGTATTGGTGACTGGGAGTTGTTCGCTGGAAAATTGGCGTTAGAAGAGTGGCACCATTGGTTGGAGGGCGCTGAACTATCCATTTGTGGTTTGGATGGATCACAGGAATCTTCATTGTGTCCAGCAGACTAGGCAGCGTAATTCCCGGCAGGTGCGGTGGGCATTGTTTTCCAATTGCTTTGACTTTACGTTAACTTATCGCCCGGCTCCAAAAACATCAAGCCTGACACCTTGTCATGGATTTATGACCGTTCGGGCCGTGATCCCATTTCTGAGCCGGTTATTCCGGCAGCTCGGATTGTGGCTCCCATGCATTGGATTTGTAAACACCATGCAACTAGGCTAAGGAGGTTCCCAGCCTAAATAGCCAGGGAAAAGAAAGTCCTAGCGGTCTCCATTATAATAATGGGTCCTGGCTACAGTGTCAGCACAAGGCCACGCCCCAGATCAAACGTGATGACTCCTTCACGCTCTGCTGTAAGCGGGCCTGAGGGGTGCCCTTGTGGATGCTGCAGCCCTACTATCTTGACGCTTACAAGGCTTCTGACACCACATCAAATTTAGGATCCCAATTTAGTTATAACCCTTTGCGGCGACGATTAAATTATGCGTTCCTCAAGGATTGATCTGACTCCAATTTATGAACTCCTACTTACTTTAGAGCTCTGTTGTGCATCGAACTCATGACTGGTCAATACCTTACTCCGCCGGAGGAAAACATCTGTACCGTCCCATTCAGTGAATCAACGCAGAGGTTGGAGGTATTATTAAAGGAGCAATATGTAACAAATGTTTGTTTATTAATCATGAAATGGCCCTGATATATCACCAGACATTGAGGAATGATGTTAATTTCAAATACTTATATCACTGACAATAGTAGTCCAGCCAGAATATTCTCATTACAAAAGTGAAGTTGCAGCCCACAACTAATGTTTATGTTGATATTTTGTGTTTTGGCCTGTTGCACGGTCCTCCACCTATCTCCCAATGATGAAGTCAGTAGCATTTTATTTGCCTTTCATGCTTTGAACCAGTCAGTATTCCAAGTGGAAACTCATCTTCTTAATTGGGTATGGGTAATGATGAAGTCAGTAGCATTTCGGCATCCAGGTTGCCAGTTACCACGGAGCTGCAGCTACCAGCGTTCCAGAGTACAAATGTCTGACGTTGCTAAACCTAAAAGGCCTCGTTATGATTCCGAAATACGTTGTTACAAAGTCAGAAACAAAACAAGGATCTGTATCGGACATGCCTTTGAAAGATGGAGACAGCTGAAAGCAGAGAAGAATTTGAAGGCCGACGCCGAAGTTGCTAATTTTCTCCTAGGCAGGTAAGATTCAGCTAAGTTTGGCTCACTTAATTCTGTTTAATATAGGCACGGACTTTTCAAATCTTCTCTACAGTGGAATAACGTTGTGTATGTTTGTTCATAATGTTATGTATGATCGCATTGACTAGGTAACAAATTGTTGGAGAAATAAAAACCGTGGCTCTTCATTGCTAATATTAGCAATGCATTATTAGTCCGTTTCTCTGGCTTTATGCTGAGACGCTGTGCAAACTGTTCCAACATTAGCACAGCCATTATGGCAATATGAAGTGTAATTGAGACAGTACATCGGTGAAATGAGTCCTCATTCATTCTTTACGCATTTTACAGTATAGACTTTAATGGGCTATCCACACAGAAGAGTGACGAGCAAGTTGACTAATATGACCATTGCTAAAGTTAGTTAGTCATTAGTCTCGATCTTTTCTGAACTGAACTGTACTGAACTGAACACAACCCTGTCAGAGCAAATCATTGGTGATATTTAAACGTATAGCCAAGGTAGCTCAGTGTAGTAGACATTCTTGCTAGATCCGGCAACCTAGCTGGCAACCTCTTCATCTGGTGGAGAGGAGAACAAATAGTTACCCTGGATGTAACTCCAGTTCTATGAGTACGTGCGTAGCCCTCTAACGGGCTTCGCTATTGGTTTACCCCTCCGAGGCCCCGCCTCTGCGCCTGAAAGAAAATTGAACTCACCTGCTCCATAGGAGTGGGTAGCATACTCACCCCCTATAAAGCCCCGCCGCTGTCAGTGCTCGTCTCCCTTTGAAACTCAGCATCTCACATCCGGGGGCCAGCTGGGCAGGCAGTTAGAGGGCTACGCACGTACTCATAGAACTGGAGTTACATCCAGGGTAACTATTTGTTCTATTTCGTACGTGCTCCGCCCTCTAACGGGCTTCGCTATTGGTTTACACCTACGGCGAAGGCCGTTAGGGATGAATGTACTCCCAGGTGGCCCCGCACCCTAGAGTTCTAGTTGGAAACCAACAAAGCCGTGTCTTTCCTGGGGCGGGCACCGCCAGGCTGCGTACCCCGGCCCAGGTCATGACACACCAAACAACACCAGACCCAAGCCGGTGTCAGATGGGGCCCCTTCCGATAAGGCCCCTTCTAGAATGACAGAACGAAGGAATGAGGGGGGGGCTTTTGTAGCTGTTATATCCCGTCTACGCGCCCCTCCCCCACACCAGCAGGCGAGGCGCCCCCAGAGCGCATCGCCCCAGGGTGTGGTAACATACTAGTTAGCGTTGGAGGGGGACCCTGCTGACAGGGTTCCCAGGACTGAATGCGCGACCAACTGGCGGTCATGCCCTCAGATATGACTGCGCGAAGGTGGATGCGTAAGACCGCAAGGCCGCCTTGTGAATCTCCCCCACGGATAGAATGTGTGATCAGCCCCGCCGGGGTGGAGAGGCCCACTGGCGAATAGGCTCTGCCGATTGCATCACAGATACAGTGGGCGAGGCGCTGCGATAATAGAGGGGCCCGTTGAGCCCGCTCACCATAGCCCACAAACAGCTGATCCGCCTTCCTAAGGCTTGCCGTGCGTTTAATGTCAGCATGAGCGCTCGCACTGGGCCCAGTTTGTGCATCCGTTTCTGCTCACTGGTGGCATGGGGCGGAGGGCAGAAAGCCCTGAGCCAGATCACCGAAGAACTGAAGGCTGAAGTGATGACTTTAGGACGGAAGGACGGATTAGGGCGAAGTTCCACTGATCTATTATCCTCGCTTACAGTCAGGCATGACGGGTGCACGGGAAGGGCCCCCAATTCGCTCACCCTCCTGGCTGATGCCAAGGCTAAAAGGTGGGCCGTCTTGATCGCTAAGGTATGCAGGTCCGCCTGGTCCAAGGGTTCAAATGGTGGTCCCGCCAGGCCGTCCAGCACCGTCTGCAGATCCCACTGTGGAACCAAGTGCTGCATCGGGGGTTTCAGCCTGCGGACTCCCTTTAAAAACCGCTTTACCAGGGGGTGACTTCTAGCTGAGAAGCGGTCAACCCATCATGACCTACTGCAATGGCCGCCGCGAACACGCCCAAGGTGGATGCTGCACGGCCCCTCTCGAAGAGCCCCTGAAGGAACTCTAGCACCCCCTGAAGGGGGCATGAGCGCGGTTTCAGGCCTCTCACCTGACACCAGCCCACGAAAGTCTGCCAACGAGTCGCATAAGCCTTGGACGTGGCCAGGGCACGCGCATACTGAATTGTGGACACAACCGCTTCGGGTAAGCCCGATTCAGTTAACCTTACCCTTTCAGCTTCCAGGCCAGGAGGGGGCAGGTGCGGACGGCGTTCGGTATCCGAGTCCCGGTTAGGGGAGGGTCCGGAATTTCCCATGGGCTCCCCAACGCCAGCTGGATAAGGTCCGGAACCCATCTGGCGCTCGGGCACAGTGGTGCCACCACAGTTATGGACAAGTGCTGCTCCCTCACTCTGCGAAGTAAGTGGCATTAATAGCCGCAGCGGCGGGAACGCATATAGCAGGCCGGCCGGCCACACTGGATAGGCCAACGCATCCACCCCCAGGGGAGGATTGTTGGTAGGCCTCAGGGAGAACCACAGCGGGCACAGAGCGTTCTCCCTGTTCGCAAACAGATCCATCTTCAGTAGCCCGACCAGCCTACAGGTTTGCTCGGCTGTCGCCGGTGGGGAGGTTCCAATCCTCCTCAGGCAGCGCCCCCCTGGACAGCCCATCTGCCCGAGTGTTGAGGATGCCAGGAACATGTTGGCCTTCAGAGAGCGCAAGTGGCGATCTGCCCATATTAGGATGGAAGCCGCCATCTTGTGTAGGGTCACTGATCTGACCCTCCCCTTGTCTGTTGAGATAGGCTACTGCCGTCGTGTTGTCTGATCTCACAGGACGTGCCTCCCATCCAACTGTGGGGAAAAATGGTGCAGCACCCTCTGAACTGCCATGAGTTCCAGTAGGTTGATGTGCCGCCGGGGCCCCTGCCATGTACCAGCGACCGAAGCAGGGCCACAAGTTCCGCCCCACCCTGTGAGGGAGGTATCCACGAATGCATGGGCATAGTGAGCCAGGCACCCCAACCGAACTCCCTCGCGGAGCCGGCCGTGTGAGGCCCAAAACGCTAAGGTCCGCCGTGCTTGCAATGGTATGCGGAGCATGCGCTGCTGGTCTCGCCTCGGGCCCAGCCGAAGGCGTATGAACCAGCGCTGCAGATCTCTTGAGCAGTAGCCCTAAGCAGACTACTAGATGGGCAGCAGCCATCATCCCCGGTAGCGACATGACTTCTATCGCCCGCACTGAGACTGCGTCCTGTAACCGTTGGGCACAAGACAGGATCGCCTCTGCTCTCTCCACCGATAGGCATGCGGTCATGGTCTGAGAGTCCAACTGCATTCCTAAATACCGCGCTGTCTGGCTGGGCTGCAGGGTGCTTGTCGTAGTTGATAGCCCAGCAGCACAATATGACGCATCACCAACTTCGTATAGGCGGTTGCCATCTGTTTGGAAGGGGCCGGGATTAGCCAATCGTCCAGATAGGTAGAAGCCACACCCATCTCAGCCGAAGCGGCGCTAGGGTTGTCTCACACATTTGGACTATGTCTGTGGTACCAGGGAGTATCCAAACAGGAGGCGGCAAAACTGAAAGGTCCGGTCCTGTAGTGCAAAGCAAAGGAATTTCTGATGGCGTGGCAGGATTGGGACGTGAAAATGGGCATCTGTCAGACCTATTGACGTCACCCAGTCTCCCGGCCTGACGCGTTCCAGCAACGCCTTCACCGTCAGGATCTGGAATGGTCTGAGCACAATGTGATTGTTCAGCTCCCAAAGATCCAAAATGGGCCTCAGGCCTCCCAATTTTTAGGGGATCAAAAAATATGGGGAGTAAAATCCTGCTTAAGCTTCTGACAGAGGAACCGGTCTTATGGCCTTTCTCCATAGAAGCGAGTTTACCTCTTCCTTCACAACCGCCCTTTGGGCGGAACCGGGGAGCTTCGTCTATACAATGCCTTTGAATGGGGGAGGACGGCAGCGAAACTGCGATGCGTATCCCTTCCGCAACGTTCTGTCCAACCGCCTCGGAAGGGGGGCGCACAACCGCACCCACAACTGATAGTGATTCGTCAGTGGTGAAGCAGTTGATTCTATGGTTCCCGATAGCCCAGGCCCTCCCGCGACGCCCCGCCCCCTGTGGGAGGGTTCGACCGGGGGGCCCTGCCGTAAGGGCTGATAGGCCAATGGCAACAGCGCATCCACTGCAACCCCAAGCACGTCACCTGGTGACTCACTCACCGTGGGCGGTGGGGGCGCAGCTGTCTCTGAGTCAAGCGAAAGCTCTTCCCGACGTTTACCCTCAGAGACATTGGCCATTAACACACCTCGAGCTGTGGGGCAGAACGCGCGACACTTTTCTCCACGGGTTCGGAAGCCCCAGTACCAGATTTAAGTTTGCGTACACAATCCCGTCCCTTGCCACCGGGATGCATAGCGAGAATTTTGCGAGACCTCAGGAGCTATGGAGCCAAAATGGCGGAACACACCTCGAGCTGTGGGGCAGAACGAACGACACTTTTCTCCACGGGTTCCGAAGCCCCAGTACCAGATTTACGTTTGCGTACACAATCCCGTCCCTTGCCACCGGGATGCATAGTGAGAATTTTGCGAGACCTCAGGAGCTATGGAGCCAAAATGGCGGGCGACTCCACTTCCGTGCAACCCGGAAACAGAAGTGCGCTGACGTATCCTAAACACGCTGCTGGAGCCAGCCCAGCTAGTGTGAGCAACAAGCTGGTTATTAGTTTGTGAACGTTTCTTCACTGGAGACCCATCCGGATGAAGCGAGTTCGCTGAATTTCCAGACTGAATTTGGCCAAACCAGCACTGCTTTCAGAGATGGAGTGCGTCAATTTTGGTCCGGAGCTCGTGTGCTACCGCCATGGTTAGCACATTCGGCTTGGAGCAGAACGAGTGGAGGTCCTCTCCACAGCTTCATTAGCCCCAGTACTAAAATTACACTTGTGCAAACATCCCGCCCCTTGTTCCCGGGATGCACAGTGAACCGAGTCGAAGATTTGAGTGAACGCCCCTGCCACTGTAAGATGGGAGGGTATCATCGGCAGATTTCCGAATAGCTACAATGCTTGACCGTGTACTACCTCCGCTGGTAGAACACGCCAACTTAGCTGGCGCTTAGCTATCCATTGTTCCATAAACAATTTATAGCTGGCGAAGCGCCGGTGTATAGCGGACTTGTACTAACCGCGCCGCTGGAGCCAGTCCAGCTAGCAGCGTTAGGAAGTCGATGGCAATCTGCATCAGTTCGCCCCGAATTGAAGGATCTGCAGCGAACCCCCCTGCCAGCAGCATGGCGGGAGGGTGTCATCGCCATAATTACGATTAGCCACATTGTTTGACGTTACACTACCCCGCGGGTAGAACGCGAACCTCGTTGGTTGGCTAACCAGCGTTTCATAAATAACCCTTTTAGCTGTGAAGCCCAGATTGCTGTTCTGTGTTGCATAGAAATGCTGAGGAAACACAAGCCTCACGCACCGTGTCCCTCTACTGAGCTGGTGAAAAAAAAGGGAAGCCACTCTGCTCTCCCCAGTAAAGTATCCCAATGACCAAGAATGCAAACATCTGAAACAACCAGTGTGTCAGCGTGAGTAGCATGAATAACGATCTTGAAGCCAAATACAAATAATGCCTTTTATTTGTAAATCTCACAGAGGCAGGGCGACCAGAAGCTGCGAGGCTGCAGAAGCAGTAGACGGGGGCTGGAGCCCGCTGATGGCCGGTCCTCTGAAGACGTGCGACGACGGCTGCCAAGCGAAGGCGACGACAGCTGCTCGCGGGCAGACTCCAGGCGGTCGACCATCGTCAGGACACGGTGGAGAAGGCCCCAAAGGAGATTGGCTGCCATCGGTTCATGGCGACATCTTCGGACATCGTACACCGGGCCACGGTCCCCACCTCGCTGGGCCAGCAGACCGATGGTGAAGTCGTCACTCAAGCACGAAAGGAGCTTGTCCTCCTGGAAGAGGGCCGTTGTCAGAGCTTCAGACGGACCGCCGCCAGCCCTCAGGTTGGCCCCGAGCCAGCCTGGAGGGCGCACAAACTGTAGCCGCTGTACATGCCCCTGCCCGTGGGGACGCTTGCATAGGCGACACGGAGCAGCCTGCGCCTGGCGTCTCCCGCCAGCCAGATGCATAGTCATCGTGCTGGTCCGAGGGCGCCAAGGGGGAGGCATATAGAGACAAAACTTAATCCATATCTTTCGCGGCTTAATTCCGCGAGAGTCCAAACTTTCATCAGGCTGAGTGAAAAAGGGAGACGAGCACTGACAGCGGCGGGGCTTTATAGGGGGTGAGTATGCTACCCACTCCTACGGAGCAGGTGAGTTCAATTTTCTTTCAGGCGCCGAGGCGGGGCCTCGGAGGGGTAAACCAATAGCGAAGCCCGTTAGAGGGCGGAGCACGTACGAAATAGAACGGGATACTGCGCTCTGCTACTTTGAATGTGACTGCACTACCAGTTTTGGCCACAAACTTACATGTAGCTCCTTTAAGCCTGATAACTTGACATATAAAATAGCTATGACTAGGAATTACTGGGGCTCAAAATGAGTAAGACCAAAGTTTAACGGAGGCGTTCAGGGAATTGGGGTTAGAATTGTAAGATCTCCGTTCAGGGACTGAGATGGTAACGAAATACGCCCCAACCGCTCAGTGTAACTGAGTCTCCTCAAGGCCAACCAAAATAACACTCATCACAACGTGGAAAATCCACCTTATAATGCAGAAACGAAGCGTGTTGATCAGGCACGCGATTACGGACTACGTTATTCAATCAGTAGACAGGCTCCGAACCAGAACGAACATGTTAATCAAAATCAGACTCCCACAACCGGATGTAAATATCAATTGAAGCACCTATTACTAAAACCCCCTAAGTCACACTTGACTTGACTTGACTTGTGGGGTTTTAGTAATCAGTGCTTCAATTTATTTCGCCAGGCCGGCACACTTAAATCACAAAACCAAATACATTGTTACAGAAAGATAAAAAGAATAAATCATCTCATACCTGGCGCTGCTCAAAACTACAACCCCAATTCCAAAATAATTGGAACAAAGTGTAAATTGTGAATAAAATCAAAATGCACTGAGCCAATGTTATTTACAATAGAACATAGATAACATTTCAAATGTTGAAACTGAGACATTTTACATTTTTAAAAATGAGCTGATTTCAAATTTTCTGGCTGCAATGGGTCTCAGAAAAGTTGGGCCACAGACAAAAAATGGCTGAAAAAGCAATTAATATATAAGAGAATCAGCAGAAAGCACATTTAGCAATTAATTAATTTAACTGGCATCAGGAGTGTAACATGATTAGCTATCAAAGGGATGTCTTAGAGAGGCTGAGTCTCTCAGAAGTAAAGATGGCCAAATGCTCTCCAACCTGTGAAGGCGTGCATAAAATGTTGTGGACTACTTTAAAAAAAATGTTCCTCGATGTCAAATTGCAAAGACTTTGAAGGTCTCATCATCGACAGTGCATAACATCATCAAAAGATTCAGAGAAACTGGAGAAATCTCTGTGCGTAAGGGACAAGGCCGAAGACCTTTACTGAATGCCCATGATCTTCGGGCCCTCAGATGCCACTGCATCACTCACCGGCATGATTCTGTCATTGACATTTCTAAATGGGCCCAAGAAACCACTCTAAACACAGTCCGCCATTCCATCGACAGATGCCACCTAAAACTCTATTACGCTAAAAGCAAGCCATTGTTGAGCATGATCCAGAAGTGCCGCCATGTTCTGTGGGCCAAGGCTCATTTAAAATGGACCATAGCAAAGTGGCAAAGTGTCCTGTGGTCAGACGAGCCCAAATCTGACATTCTTGTTTGAAGTCATGGGTGTTGTGGCCTCCGGGCTAAAGATGAGAAAGACCACCCCTCCTGTTATTAGGGTTCAGGGGTGTCTGCGTGTGTGTTTTGGACTTTCCTTTGTGGCTCTCATCCCGGGACGATATCGAATTCCTGTTCAATTGGATTCTTTACCCAGCTGGCTGATTGAACTGGGGCAGTGCTTCCCCAGACTCTATATAAGCTGGATGTTCGCCACGAGTGTCTGTTTTTAGCTTTGCACAATAGCCGAAGATATCTGTATTCAGGTTTTGTCTGACTTTCTTCTAATTATTGGAGTTTCTTCTCCGTTTTTCTATCTCGCTTTGCTTCCGTGGTTAGGACTATTAGACGTCCTTTGGAAGCGTGAGTACTTTTGTTTGGTCTATATTATTCTCTGTTTGTACTGTGTCAGTGCAACTGTCCTTCTCTCTGTCGTTGCACTTGGCCTCCGTATTCTACCGGCCATTACACCAAGTGGAGTTTATTCAAACTTGATAGGAGACAAATTCAGACCAGCTATTTGAGATATTTTTTTTTATTGCCATGAATGTATGTGAAATATATGTTAAGCATTCATCTTATTCAACCCCAATTAGAAGACGTTGAACCATCACGCAAAAAAGACACATTGGAAAGGTACACTCACCCTCTATTACACGGGATACAGTACAACGAAAAAAATTAATGCGTTAACATGTAAATTTACTTGCTTAATTAAAATATGCAATATGATCAGAACAACAGAGTACTAAAAACATAGCTCTCTCACTTTTCTACCTCACTGTTGCATTTAACATGTACTTTAATCACACTCATTAAGCATTTTCCCTTATTCCTTCATTTTGCAAGACATCAGCTGTGAAATTATATAGGCATTCATTTTTGACATATTTTTTTTTCATAAAGCGCCATAAGCACACTCAATCGGCGGCAGATCAGGACTGCAGGCAGGCTAATCTAGCACCTGCACACTACTTATGTAGTCATGCACTTGCAATCCATGCAGAATGTGGTTTGGTGCTGTCTTGTGAAAAATGCAGGGACAAGACAGCATCATATGTTACACCAAAATGTTTTAAGTACATATCTCCCTACATAACTGACCCACCCAAATGAGAAAGCCATTCAAACCAAGTGGACTAACACATCCATATCAACTGACAGACACTGACTTTTGAACCTGACGCGGACAGCTTCGGTTTCCTTGTCATCTTTGGTCTGGAGAACATGGCAGCTATTATTTCCCAAAATCCACCTGAAATGTTTTACTCGTCAGACCACAAAACATGCTTCTTTTCTGCTACTGTCCATCACAGATGATATTAAGCTCAGAGAAGTCAACACTGCTCTCTGACAGTGTTGATGCATGGCTTCGGTTTTGTATAGTGAAGTTTAAACTTGCATTCATGGATGCAGCAGAAAATGGAAGTGTTTGGTAAATACTGTCAAAGTATTTCCAAGCCCATTCTGTGATATGTATTTTGGGATATCAGTCACAGGATGGTTCTTAAGGCAGATCAAATACCATGCTAATTTAGAAGTGGTTTTCAGCTTTGCTCATAACGCACAAACATTTGGATTCCTTCCACCATTTCAACAGATAACAAATTTAGAAGGTGAAATTCCAAAAATAAAAATAAAAAAAGATTTGACTTTGGGAAACATTGTCCTCAAAATGTTGAATCATAAGTTTATGCATCTGTTGGCAAATTGATGAACCTTGATCCAAGTTTGCTCTTGAGGCCCAAACACATATTTGCTTCCAGTCAGTTGCAGTCATCAGATTTGAGAAAAGCATAAATTAAAAAAAAAAAAAAGATTGAATTCAAATGAGAGTAATGTGTGAACAGACTTAAAATTGCTTCTTTTTTTAACTAATGTGCATTTTTCACAATTCTCCTTTTTCGAATTTATGTTGCACGAATTAAGAAAATTTTGAGTTGATATCTTTCTATTTTATTGCCCAAAAAACCAACCATTTTCTAGTGTCTATGTTCGGACTCCAATACCAGCACATTTTCCCGAACTTTTATCTTGTCTGCAGGAAAGCGAACAGATGCTCTCGCACTTAAAACAGTGCACTGCAAAAAAAAAGTCTAACCTAGCATTCTATCTTGTATTTAAACTACAACCTTTATTTCTAATTAGAAAAAGTAACTCTGCCCCTGATTTGAAATGATTTTGGCTCATTTCTAGAATTGTCCAGAGGGTAAGATAATTTCACTTACCATGGATAAATCTTGAAATTTGTCAAAATTACTTGAAATCAGTGGAGGAATTTCTTTTTCAAAGAAAATGAAAGGTCGTAGAAACAAGTGTTCTGAAATGCTTACTAAGATTTTGTTTTTGCAGTTTGGATATCTTCTCGGATATGCAGGAGCCTAACTATGTTTGCATTTCACGTGTTAAAGAAATGGCGGAGACAATGATGGAGCGCAGCAGTAGTATCTTCACAGGTTTCAAACTTTTAGTCTCACACATAAAAGGATGGGCCAAACAATTAATCACTTTGGAATTAAATTACATCCCAGCTCCCAACAAATTAATGAGATAGATAAGAAGCAATTTATTTGCAAAGACTTTGCTTGTCATAGCATTAGCACTAATGCCTGACTCGCAAAGTTAAACTTTCTGCAAAATTTGCTAGGCTTACCCATCTCGAGTTGCCAAGCAAATTACTCTTGCTGCTTCAATAGTTGGACTCCAGAAAGCATACTGGAACTCCACAATTTAAAAGGAATCCAATTAAGATTTGCAGCAGTGCATCTCCCATGCAAGCACTGTAGCAGAAATTATGCAATATTTTAGCATTCTACTGGTGCCTGAACCCAACCCTCTAGTCCTGCTAAGAGTAGCAACACTTATATGCACAGCAGAAGTAGGATATCATTTAGACTCTGACCAATAGTCAAATCAAAGTATGATCACATAAACAAAAGCGTCTGATGGCAGTGATATGTCTAAGGTCTAAGTCAGTCTAAGTTTCATTTGACTGAAACAGATGGTCCAGGCTAATATTGGTAGGACTATTATGGACATGAAAACACAGAACTCTCTCCATTACAATATCAATCTGAGCTTTCACTTAGGCCCTGCCATCATGTACACTGGTATTTTTGAATAACAACCCAGGTGTTTCAGCCTTTTGTCCACACTTGAACTGTGTTTTCGATCCCTGAAAATGGACCTATAGGAAAACACCTTCCAGGGTGAAGATTTCAAGAAACTCTGCTTTCATTGCTGATGTGGGAACAGAGAAAATTGATTTTTAGGCTTGAGATGTCAGACTGTGTTAACATTATAGCAAGTCTTTAAGGCTTGTGTGTTTTCCAGACCAGGAATCAAGCGCAGTGTGTGGGGTATGGAAGCATTCCTTACCTTCCCCTCCCCCATAATTCTCGATCTGCACCTGGCAACACCCTTGCTCCCTTTCCTTGTTATCATTTGAATTTCCCTCTAAATCCCCCTGTATGTCATTCAGTGGTTTTCCCCTCAATTTGTTTCCCTGTGCCCAATCAACTCTTCTGTAAAGAACCACCCACTTTGTTCTTGTATAAATATGTAATCCCCAAATTACACCAGGGCTGCATTCCAATCTGAAATAAGATACTCCATTTACTTCTTCCCTCCAGTCAAGTGAGCCCTCAGAATGACGTAGCAGGCGAGTAAGCCCTTCCCTAGCGAGGGAGAGCAATAGAGGGGACTTCGGGGGAGGGTAGTGGGAAATCGGATTGGAACAACCCTCGCTGCGTTTCTTCCGCACTTCAACATTTGTCAACAAGCCAACTGGAAGTTTGTGTTACCATGGAGCTGAGTGAGTAAGTTGCCTGTACGTTTTACCTTTTACAGTTCACGCGGAAGCGTATCGCATGTTTATGGCAAGTAGAAGACGGCGTGCTCGTTTGATCGCTGCAGCACTTGTGACTGTTGTATGGGAAAATAAATCTGCTTTCACCCCAGACGAGAAACAAATTTTTCGCATGACATATTGCATTCAAAGTCAATGCAAAGACGCGAACACATGTGCTTCGCGCGCATTCGCATCTTTGCATTGACTTTGAATGTAATCTCTCGCGTGAAAAATTTGTTTTGCGTCTGGTGTGAAAGCGGCTTTTAGCTCCGCAACAGTCCTCGGATACTATAGGCTAGCTACAGCGAAAATGAACGTAAAGTCATAGGCTTAAAAATTATGTGAAACCGATGCCCCTCACCCCCAAACTTCGCTATTTGCATATAACTCTGTCATAAATTAAACACTACTCATAAACAATTCTTATATTTGTATGGTACTTTCCCTGACACAATTACCCCTTTTGCCAGCAGAAAAAAATGGCGTGCGTGAAATTTTGACCGAGGGAGAATGAGCAAAGCATTCTGGGCAATATGAAAGCTTGGAGGGATGTTCGTTGTTGGCTTTGTTTGAGGGAGGATAATAAAGGGCTTGAGCAAATGCAAATGCGCCCTTCGCTCCACAAAACTGGATTGGAACGACCCTACAAGTGCGACCATCTTACATCTGGGATTTTGTGGGGATTGCCCCCTTGTTTGGAGGGCGAGTGAACACGACGAAGCAAGCATTTTTTCGGATTGGAACGCAGCCCAGGCGCGTGTTTGGTCCATCTGCGCTGCAGCACGGCAGCGCACCCAAGAGGATTCACTTTAGTCAATGGCCCTCATTTATCAAACTTGCGTACACCAAAAAAATGGGTGTTGGCCAAATCTCCCGCAAGAATCGGCATTTATCAATCTGAACGTGAGCGAACGGTATGCAAAAATCTCACGCCAGCTCTGACCAGGTGTACGCAAATCTGAAAACGGCGAACAACATGCAGGAACGAGTGCAGCTGTTAAAATGAGTAATAAACCATATTCAGCGATGCGGACGTCATGCTGTTGTTGTTCTTATTAGTAAAATAAATAAATAGACCCAATAAATTAATGGGTAAATAAATGAATAAAAGCAGGTTGTTTCCAAATATAAGTGTAATTAATTTCTCTACACAGATGCCATTATTTATTTATTTAATTTATTTAATAAATACATAAATTGCACCCTTGTTGAGAAAATAGTTATTTGGAAACAACCTGCTTGTCAGGCCAGACGGCTGACAATTCAATCAATTTGATAAAGCGCAATGCGCAGCTTGGCAGATATGCAGTGTATGTCAGATGCTCATCCAGTCAGATATATACTGGACAACAAAAGAAACGAAAGTTAGCCAAATTGCAGGCAGACTAGAAAATAAGTTTGCGCGTAGTTATTTTAGAAAATCAAATTTATTACGACCACGTGCACATTTACACTCGTTTCATCAAACTTTTCTTTATTTTGCGGTCCCTTGTTTGAGGAATAAGCTTCTGTCCACAGTGAGAGGAATTTTCGGCACAGAGATCTCTTCAGGGAAAGTGACGAGGGGCTGCTCGTTTTGTGTGGCACCCAATAAAATGACATGGTATAACACTGATAAAAGTACAATGAAGACTGATCTCTACAGACTGTATTTTACCAGCTACCCCTATGGTGCTCCAATCGAGGCGGGGGGGACTCATCCATGTCCTCACCGGCTCGTATTCCCACGATGGAGGGGGAGCCCATCATTGCTGTGACAGCTGGAGGTTCAAGTCTGGTTGGCCTCCACCGGTCCGTACGCTGTTACAACCCATTTTTTGGAGGCGATCTTAAAATCGGACCACTTTTTTAACCTACATGTAAAGCATTTGGATTGTCAATTATGTAGGCAATATAACATGAAATATCGTGGATCTATAAATTGATTTATTTAGGCCGATGTTATTCGCACTTTTACGTGTGGCCAATGCAAATTTTTTTTCTTGACCACACTTGTAAGTGCGCAAGTTGATGACCACTCTAATGCCGCTCATAAAGTACTGCTTAAAATAAGTTTGGCCAAGAAAAAATTGGCTTTGGACACACTTAAAATAAGTGTGGGCAACGGAGAAATGTGCGTATTGGCCACAATAATAAGTGCGTCTAACAAGAATTTTGGTCATTTAAGTGCGTCCAAGCACAAAAATTAAGCGTGATTTATTAATTAATTAAATAAAACCTCTGCTGCACTCCGGTTTTCCACCCCAACGGTGTTTACTACTGCAGCAGCAATAGCTTTCCAAACTGCAGCCTACTGGGCTCCCAGTTTATGCCACTCTTAAGACTTCCAAATAAAATAATTTTGTTCTTCTCCATCTATCGTCGGCCTGCTGATAAAACCTCTTATCTTCAAAATGTTAAACCACAGGACAGCAAAAAAAAAAAAAAAAAAGTTTAATTTTGCATGTAAGAACGCAGTTGAGCTGTGTTCTGGTAGGATGACTATTTTTCCTCCAAGAATGTATCCAATCAATTTAATTTTGTATTTTGCAATGTTTATGCTATTATCGTGAACATATGAGTTTTTGTTTCTCATCAAATTGTAGATACGAGGTTTATCAGCAGGCCGACGATATTTCCTCCTCAGTTAAGTTCTTTCTTCTTTGCCGTCTTTCGAGAGTCCATGTCGTAAAGTGGGCGGGACTATGCCTCCCGCAGCATGAATTTATAGGGGCATGTCATGTAAATCACGGTGGTTTCTGCCGCCAGATTTATGAACGCCACGGCAGTTCTACAGGTACACTGAAATTTGCGACGTACACACTGTTAGTAGCAGTCACAATAGAAACCGTGGGGAAACCATGTAAATGGATTATAAGCCTCTTTAAACAGGGGCTTAGTTTCAGTTAACATAAATGAAATTCCAAATTGAGCCAAACTCTATACGTAATAAGCACTCCTAATAAGCCGACTTGAGTTTATCTAGTCCCAGTACTATTAATATACTAGCCTGAAAATATCACAGGGCTTAGCTGAGAACCCAGATAAAAAAGACTGACTACAATGCCCAGGAGAAACTGGAGGAGGGAGGAGGCGGAGCACTCCGGTAAAACTTTACGAGTCAAGTGACTGCTGCCCTACTAACTTAATACTAAATCTCAGATCCCCAGCCAAAAATGCAAACAGTACTTATCCAGCTAGCTAGCCGCAATTACAACCAAGGGTAACCGAGAAAAGAGTAAAGCCCTGGTTCCCTTTAATTTAAACGGACCAAATAAACAAGTCGTTTACTATGCGAGCAAACTAAACACGGTACCACCCCCAACAAGCTGTCATTACCACTCAAACAAGCAATTAAACTTTAATCAGCTAATCAAGGGACAGCAACCGGACACACAATCTAATCCGGTGTCCTGCACAGGCGAAGAGTATTCAACCCTACAACCTACAGTTTAGGAAGAGCACAGCTCTGTGCGCCAAGCAACAGACATTTCCATTCACTTAAATAACGCCGAAACCCCCGACTGCACACAGAAACCCAATCATCTCCAACTTGCCATTAAACCTTCTTCACATAAGCATGAAAATATCAAACATCACGGATTCATCTGAAGACACAGCAGTCTAAAGAGATAACAGTAAAACAACGCAGGCTTATGCAAACATTCCCTCAACGTGCACTCCATTGTCTGATCCCGAAAAAGATAGATCTGATACTTGTGCCTGGTTTCTACGGTCCCAGGCCTATTTGAGGATATGTCGATCCCTTGGCAACGGTTTCTATCCAGCAAATTCTAACTTTCCCTGTATCTACGAAGTACAAAACACTGCATTACTTACCGAATGTGGATGACAACTGATGGAGTTGACCAGACTACGTCAAGAAACCAGGATCACATCGGGTGAAGAGATTCACACACCAGCCAGCAAAATGCGTCGCATCTCGGAACGCGTCGGAAAACAGACCCACGTACTCTCGATTATAGGCTTCATCTGTATGGTACGCACATCATCATGCCGCAAAATGCAACGGTTCCCAAAACGACAAATTACGGTATAATACTCGAAAGCCATCACGGAGACCGGGTCACCACTGTGAAACCCCACAAAACAATACCAAATACGGACATTGCCAGGGCTGAAGGCTCCACATGTTCTTTTGGCTGGCGCTAGCTCTGTTGTGATTCTGCTTTTCTGCCTGTTCCATGCCTTGTCCCATGTTACTGCCGCATGCCATGCTTAAGTTTTGTGCCTGGCCTTGTGCCATGTTTGGATTGACTCACATATTCCTTGACCACTGCTTATGTCTGACCATTCTTTGTTCTTGTATTGTGTTTTGGTAATTTTAGATTTCCTTGTTTTATTATTTTTCATGTTCAGATTTATTCCTAGTTCCTTGCCATGTTTCCTAGTACCCTTTGCCATGTTTCTAGTATCCTTGCCATGTTTCATAGTCTTTGCCATGTTTCACAGTTCCCATGCCATGTTTTATTTCTATGCTTTGCACTTTGTCGCCTCTGTCTTGTCATGTGTGTATCTTCGCTCACGGTCCCTTGTCTTGTGTGCCACTCATTCGGGTGATTTATTGGTTTCTTCAGCCATATGCTGGAGCGTTTCCAGAATATACCTTATATATACCATTTGTGCAGAGCTCCTCATATGCCTTTTGTGTATTGCTTCTTCACGACTGTTTCGCCCGACCATGAGATTGCCATTGCCCTTCTGTTCCTGTTTTGTCTTTGGCTTACTGTCTATGTACCGTTGCACATCAGCCTTTCTGGTTTTGACCCCTGCCTGTCGAGTCGACTTCACTTTTTGGACATTGTTTTTGGCTTGGCAATTCTTCCTTCTCCTGGTCCTGACCCTTTTTGCAATAAAAGGCTTACAATTTTTGGATTATCCCTGAGTTGCGATTGGTTCCTCTGAGCGTATCGTTACAGTGTGTCTATTGAACAATAATTACCAGCATTGAAAGACTATTTTGGGGTAATGTGAATAAGAAAGTAAAAAAATCCCTCTAAACATAAAAATTCACCCAATGAATTAAAATTACAATTGTTTTCAAAATCTAGAATGCAAATGTGGTAGGACCAAAAACCATCATGCAAAGGGTGTGTATGAAGAATTCATTTTAATTCACTGCAGACTTGTATTTTTATTGCTCAATAGAGTGCAATTACAGGCTCGAACAATCATCACGATGCAATCAACGAGGAAATGCAATAAATGTTGTCAAGTTGCATACAAACACATTACTGCCTCCTGAGTACATGCATTAGAGAAAATAACTTCTTGGTATTTTGGTTTAATGCATTCTGAGTTCTAATGCTGTTTCATAATATCTGCATAACAGACAGGCAGTTCACATGCTCTCTAGATCTTATGTATGTGGTATTTGAAGGCAATCTCTTGACACATTAACCTTTCAGTGAAAAGAAATGTCTCAAATGATTATGTCTAAACATGGTTTGCACAAAGATTGTTCTTGTGGATGTGAAGTCCTGTTCACAATGGCTCTGGCATAAGGTTATGAATGACATAGTGAGTATTTTACTGCGATAGTTTTGTACATGTGTACTGTGAAACAATCAAGAAATGTCCCATTCTTGGATCCCTGAATTGACAGAATGGTTCACATCCTGTTTGAGCTAAAAGGCCGGTAGAAGACATACTAGCTTTTATATCCTCCCAAAAAAGAGCCAATGATAATAAAGGGAATAATAAAACTTTGGATAAGCAAACTGCAAAATAACCAATGCTATCACAGTTCAAGCAAACTGCAAAATCCTTATTACTGTCACAGCTCAAGCAAAACAAAAGATCCCCAAGATTGTGACAGCTCATGCTAATTGCAAAATGGCCAACTGTTATGATTCTGCTCTGTCTGATCATGTTTCTCTGTTTTTGATATTTGTCTTTTTGGTATTCGAACTTTTCATCATCTGAACATTCTTAGATTTATGTATTGTGTACTGTTATCAATGGTTTGTTCATCTATTGTCTTAGTTTGTACTTTTCCGTAGTTTACATTTTGCCATAGTCTCATTCCGGTCCATGTTTTCCACTATGCATTGCACTTTGTCTCCCCCGTCTGGTCTCTCGTCTTGTCATTGTTCACAGCCCCAGTCCTGCGTGTCACTCTTCGGGTGATTTATTGGATTCTGGATTTCAGTCTTCCTTCCGAAGACTGAAATTGGTGAAATTTGTTTGTTATTTTTGCTAGAAGTTACTAACACCAACTAACATTGTATACAATACTAACTTACAAACAAGCACCAAGGGATTGTATAGTTTCACTTACTAAATGATTAACAAGCTCTCAGCACTCGCCCTGTTCTAGTCTCCGCCTCTTTTCTTTCCCTGACCTCCTGTGCTGCATTTCTGTGGAAAACTCCACATCTGATTATGCTGTCCTTTCTCTAATTATCTATGCACGTTAGAACTCCTTAACTGGAGCTATATGTCTTTGTATAGGTTGGTCCCGTGATCCCTGTCCGCGTTTTGACTTCTGCCAAATTTCATGTGATTAGGTTGTCCCTCATGTGCTGCCCCTTTGTATTCAGTCTGACTACTTGCACCTGTGTGTCTTACCATGTGATCTCCCCAGAAGTGTATATTAGGTGTCTCTTCACAGTCATTCTGTTAGATCGTTTCTCGTGTTTACCTGTGCTGCAATTTCTCTCACCTTGTACTCATTGTGTCTCTGATTCTGACTGGATTGCCCAACTACTGATTTTTTGCCTTGCCCTGACTGGATTACTGTTGTATCTGTGTGTTCGAATTGCCCTTTGGTCTATGAGTTTGCTTCTCCTACAAACCAATTCAATTCAATTCAATTTTATTTTGTATAGCGCTTTTTACAGATACACTGTCACAAAGACGCTTTACAGTCAGAGATGGGTTACTGAAGGGCAGTGCCCAACCTATTCCCAGTACCTATTCCCTATTCCCACAACAGCGAGGCAAAAAAACTCCCAGTAGGGAGAAAAAATCCTCAAACACTGGTGAGAAAAAACTCCCCAGTGGGAAGAAATCTCAGGAGGAACCCGGCTATAGTGGGGAAGCCCATCCTCCGCGGGCTAGCTAGTTGATAACAAGATAATGACAAGAGTTCCATTGAAATCCATCTAATCAGTGCTAAAATAATTTGTATATTTAAAACTGTCCAACAGATGTCTTGGCTAATGTAAAACAATTAGCAATGGAGGTCATCATGAGGCAGGAAGACCCTCTTGGTCCTGTAGCTGAAACAAGATGGTAACAGCTGTCTTAGGCTGGAGCTCCGGGCCAGGGGGTGTTCGGTGAAGCTTGATCTGGAGCTCAGGGCAAGTGCCCAGAGCAGGAGGAGGAGGAAAAAAAAAATATTGTTAGAGAGGTGGAGTTGTATGGTGAGCACACAGAGCAGGAGAGACAGAGGTGCCTGTGTGCGATAAGGAAACCCCAGCAGAATAAGACTATGGCAGCATAGTTATGAGAAACAGGGGCAGGGGCCAACACAGCCACGAGGGCAGGTTGAGACAGTCACCACCAGACCATGACCAGCTCAGCAGAATAGGGCACCACCAGCAATGATCCAGTGACAGCACTGACTGCTCAGTCCACCAAATATTCTATAGCTTATGCCAGCCACCCACTCCTGTCCCTCAACTATAGGACAGACTAAAGAGATATGTTTTGAGCCTAACTTTAAATATACTGATAGTGTCTGCACCCCGAATATGAGCAGGCAATTCGTTCCATAAGAGGGGAGCACGACAGGAAAAAGCTCTACCGCCTATGGTAATTTTAGCTATTTTTGGAACAACAAGGAGGCCTGCGCTCTGCGAACGGAGTGTTCTGGAGGGAATGTAGGGTAATATTCCTCAAGTGATAAAATGCAACTCTTGAGATGTTCTTTATATGTGTATCAAGTGCGAGATCAGGGTCAAGAGTAACACCAAGATCTTTAATAATGGCACTTGAAGCGATTGAAATTCCATCAATGTTAAGCATGTAATCTGAGATTTTGCATCTCTGGGATTTGGGACCCACTACGATTATTTCTGTCTTACTAGGGTTCAACAAGAGAAAATTGTGACTCATCCATTTCTATATGTCTACAAGACAGGCTTCCATCTTTGACAGCTGGGCAGCTTCATCAGGCTTGACTGACAGATACAGTTGTGTGTCATCTGCATAGCAGTGAAAGTTAATGCCATGTGCGCGAATAACTTGTCCCAGTGGAAGCATATATATTGAGAAAAGCAGAGGTCCAAGCACAGATCCTTGTGGTACTCCATATCTAACCCTTGATTGATACGAGGAGTCATTATTAAAATGCACAAATTGATATCGATCCGATAAGTATGATCTGAACCAGGAAAGAGCCTGTCCACGGAGGCCTACAAGATTTTCAAGTCGATTCAACAGGATATCGTGATCGATAGTGTCAAATGCTGCACTTAAATCAAGAAGCACAAGTACAGAAATGTAGCCACTGTCCGAAGCGAGGAAAAGGTCATTGAGTACTTTGACCAGGGCTGTTTCAGTACTGTGACAGGGTCTGAAACCAGATTGAAAAACTTCCAATATACAATTGGAGTGTAAAAATGAACAGAGTTGTTTTGAAACGGCCTTTTCTAGTATTTTAGAGAGGAATGGGAGGTTTGAGATAGATGTGAATAATGTGTCAAACTTCAGGCCTAAGTTTGGTTTCTTAAGTAGGGGTTTAATGACTGCACGTTTAAGAGTGTGTGGGATGTGTCCAGATGCTAAAGAAGCATTGACAATGTGTAATAATGGGGTTCCAATCACTGGTAGTAGCTCCTTTAAAAGCTTCGTTGGGATGGGGTCCAGAAGACACGTAACAGATTTTGACGAATCTACAATGGTATTAAATTCGCTGACATCTATTGGTGTAAGAGTTCAGGTAGGACACTTGTCCTTGTGATAATTCTAAATCCATAAGCTGGGTAGATAGAGAAGAAGACCCTATATGAGGAGAGACAAAGGAACTCTGAATCTTGTCCCTGATTTTTATAACTTTTTTATCGAAGAAATTCATAAAGTCATTGCTGTTAAATGGTACAGAAACACAGGGATCAGCTTGATTCTTGGTTAGCTTGGCAACAGTGCTAAACAGGTGCCTGGGGTTGTTTTTATTTTCATCTATCAATGTAGAGAAATATGAGGAACGTGAAGTGGAGAGGACACGTTTATAGGCAAGTAGACTGTCTTTCCAGGCATGGAAGAATACCTGCAATTTAGTTGAACGCCATTTGCGCTCCAGTTGGCATGAAACCTGTTTTAAAGAACGAGTATAGTCATTGTACCATGGTGCTAATTCCTTATTGCACACTTTCCTCTTCTTTAGAGGTGCAACAGTATCCAGGGTTCTGCAAAGTATGTTATTTACATTGTCTGTCAGCTGATCAATTGTGTTTTTAATTGCATTTGTATATGCATTATGGCTAACACCAAGAAAATCTCCACAGTGTACAAATGAGCCTGGGAGTTCATTAATAAAAGCATTTGCAGTCCAGGAAGAAAGCTTTCGGCTGTAGTAGAATGCGGGATCCAGTGACACAAGACAGCCTTGAAGAAGTTCGAAGGTAATTAAATAATGGTCTGATAAAACTGGATTTTCAGGCATGACTGCTACATTTGTTATTTCAGCACTATAAGTTAGGACTAGGTCAAGTGTATGGTTGTGGGAATGCGTGGACTGATGTACATGTTGATTGAAGCCAATAGATTCAATGATAGATAAGAAGGCTGATCTGAGAGGATAACCTTCATTGTCCATGTGAATATTGAAATCCCCTACAATTACAACTTTGTCTGAATTTACAACCATATTTTAAAGGAAATTGGCAATCTCAGTTAAGAAACCACTGTATGGCCCTGGTGGCCTGTATATAATAGCAAGGACAAAACTGACTGCTTTTTTGTCTGGATATGCAAAACTGAGAACAATAACTACAAAAGAATTAAATTTGAAGCCAGATTTCAAGGTAGGCAGGAGATTTGAATTGTATATGGCAGCAACCCCACCTCCACGACCCGTGAGACGCGGAACATGAATAGAACTATAACCAGGAGGGGTGGCTTCATTTAAGGCAACATATTCATCAGTTTTCAGCCAAGTTTCGGTTAAACATAGAATATCAGCTTTGAGATCAGTAATTAATTCATTTACAAAAGTTGCCTTAAAAGTTAGTGATCGAATATTAATTAATCCAATTTTTAACTTGGGTTGTTGAGCCACATTATTAATAAAATGACAGGTACTAATTTTTTTTTAAATTTGCCCAACAAACACTCCTATGGTTTTTAGCAGAGCTTAATTTAGGTCGAGGTAGAGACACAATCTCAATAGCATAAAACCTGGGCAGCAGCTCTTGGGAACAAGCAGAAATCTGTGGAAGACAGTAAGTCTGCTGCCTGGTCTTGGCTCTGGTGTGTCAGGAAATGGAATTTCTAAGACTACACGATAAATTATTAGAAAGAAGAGCGGCACCCCCCCACGTGGGGTGAATGCCATCTCTTTTCAAAAGACCAGGCCTCCCCCAAAAAGTATCCCAGTTATCTATGAAGCCAAAACCGTTTGCAGGGCACCAAACAGACAACCAGTGATTTAACGTTCGTGATGCCAATCTGCTGTAGATTTCATCACCACGCCGAGAGGGAATGGGACCAGAGCAAGTTACTGACCTCGACATCTATTTTGCCATATCACACACCGATTTAATGTTATTTTTGGTAATCTCCGACTGCTTCAATCGGACATCGTTAGCGCCGACATGAAAAACAATTTTAGAAAACTTACGTTTACCTTTTGCCAACACCTTCAAATTCGCTTCGACGTCGGTCGCTCGAGCCCCAGGAATACAGTGGACTATGGTCGCTGGTGTCGCTAAATTCACGTTTCTTAAAATAGAATCGCCAATTACCAGAGTTTTTTCAACAGATTTCACAGCTGGTGCGCTGCTGAGGGGGGAGAACCTGTTGGAAACGTGAATAGGTTGTTGGTGCACAGGTGGCTTAGGCTTTCGTCTACATTCCCGAACTGTAATCCACCCGCTCTGCTGGGGTGCTACCTGAGGAAAGGCTAATTGGTGCATCCGGAACCGAGAAGGATTCTATATACTTTTCGCTATCTCGAATTTCGTATAAGGTACGGATGCGACTTTCCAATTCAGCAACCTTCTCCGTCAGCCTATCATTTAACTTACATTTATCACAAATAAAGTTATCACTAACTGCGGAGAAGGAATAACTAAACATATCGCACACAGAGCAAGAGACAGCCCTAGAAGCAGAGAAAGGATGAGGGATTGGCGAAACCGGAGAGCCAAACGCAGCCATTTAAACTTGATGACTACTTACGTTTTATTTGGCTTTATTAAGTCTGGTTGCTCGTGGAAAAAAAATTGGATCCGAGAGAAAAATATGGAGCGCCTTGTAGATGGGTAAGAGTTCAAGGATTATATTCAAAAGATTATGATAGAAAAAAGTAGCCGCGTGAAGAGGCGCCTCTGGATCGAACAGCAACAGGAAAGCAAACAGGAAACAGCAAACTCAAACCACTGCCTGTGTACCGAATCTGATTTGTCTGACTATGATTTTTGTGATTGCTGCCCTGGTTACAATTCCTTTTCTGCCCCACTGGATTTTGACTTTTGGATTGCGGACTCTGTACTGTTGCCTTCTGCCCTGCAGGGGTTACCCCCCTCGCTCAATAAAAGCCGTTTCTTTTGCAATCCTGTGTTCTCGCATTTGGTTCCGGATCGATACCTCACACCAACACTATCACAGTTCTGGCAAACTACAAAATACCCCAACACTGCCACAGTTCAAACAAACTGAAAATCCCCAACAATGTCACAGCTCCAATAAACAGTAAAATACCCAACATTGGTACATCTCAAGCAAACTGTAAAATCTCCAACACTATCACAGCTCAAGCAAATTGCAAATTCCCCAATTCTATCACAATTCAAGCAAACTGTAAACTCCAACACTATCACAGCACTAGCAAACTATAAAATCCCAAGTGCTGCCACACCTCAAACAAACTGTAAAATTCCGAACACTTTCTTAGTTCAAGCAAACTGTAAAATCCACTGTAGTCACAGCTTAAAGTTGAAATAACTCAGAAAAGCATTTAAAACTGGGAGGATTTTAAGAAAAGGTAAATCTGTCCTCTTGGTTCAGAAGTGCCTCTGAGAGAGGACATTGCAAAAAAGACCACTGAATATTTTGCGAGCTGATATATCCTAGATAATTTTTTAACTGTTCAGCACATGTCCAGCGACAGTCTAAAAATACAAGCCGCACCAGCATAACAACTCATCTATCTGATTTTGGGCCAAGAATAGCTTTTAAAGAAATTGGATGTGAGATGGAGGTCAGAATGCAAATCTTATATGAGGCTGTACTCAAGGCACTTAAATTGCGTGCCAGTGCATGGTACATCAATCACTATGCCTGACAGGAGGTTTGATTCACCAGGTTAATAAATGTGATGTCATAATGCAGAATTGCTAGCTTCCTTTTCAAACCATGTTTTATTTTCGAGGTGATCTGATGCACCAAATACAATCTATAATTGAATAGCTCCAATCAATTATTGGATTTAAGGGGTCATAAAGGTTATTGCAGTGATAAAAGCCGAGTCAATAAAGGGTATTAAATTAATCTTGACTTCATCAAGTGAAATTGGGGAGTGCGCAGGTAAACATAAGCAGGGGTTGATGATGAGGGATATAAGGTCAGCTATGTGTGTCTTTGGTATTAAGTATAATAGAGCAGTTAACCACATAGGGGTTTAAAACCAGCTCATGGCCCGTCCAGTCCGATGTAGTTATTGCTGCACAGGATGTGACCTTTGTTCCTTTTGATGCAGTACGATTACTCATGTGACCAGTTGCTCTTTTAGCTTCTTCTGATATATGCCTGTGATGTTGAGCGTGTTCAATCCTAAAGACTTCAGTATCAGTTGTAGGTAAGTTCACTTTGTGCACAAATGGGTCTTATTTAGTTTTCATTAAAGATTATAATTCTGATAGTTGACTCAAAATATAGAACCTCAATTCAAGAAGAACTGACTCTCTGCGGAAAATGTTAATGAAACAGCAAAGCAGTGATTTTAAAATTAGTTTTATCGTACATCACTTGCCAAAAAGTGCAAAGACAAAATAAGTAATGTTTTAGCTCATCAACTCTATTGCTTTTTTGACAGTAATGACTGTTTCAAAATGTGATGTCTGTCAAATGGGCCAATGCAGTGCACACAGGTGCATGTTCACCACTGTGAAACATCATCTCTCCTTTTAATAATACTCACTAGTCACTTTGAAACTGAAGACAGTAATTACTGATGTTTCAAAGACAAAATTTGTTCCCATTATAAGCTCATTATTGGACTCAGTTGTCTTATAATCCGTCACTTCATGATTTGCCTCATGTTTTAAATAGGAGACAGGTATAGGCTGCAGGCAGTGGCCACATTGTGTGATTACGAAGCCACAGTGTTGATGTGATGATGTCTGGAAACCATGTATGCTGTTCAAAATGTGAATGCGATCTTTTGCATGAATTTTGCCTTCACTAACCTTCAGATTGTCCATGCTGAGTATGCTAATGTTTCCCCTGGTTTCTAACGGAACGACTTTGTAAAGATACAGTCGTGTATTTAAGGGTTACAAGCATACATTGAGTGAGTGACATGGCTCTGTCCTGGGTGATTACTGCCTCTCCAAGCGTGGAACCAAAGGCAGGAGGCAGCAACAAACCCCCCACTCCCCCCATCCCTACAGAACTGATACAACAGCAGTGGCATCAAAGACCAGACATTGAATGAAATAGATCAGTGTGACTCAGTTATAAAACAATTAATCAATGTTGTAGTGGACAGGTAGAGCTTTGTTGATGCAGGGATGTGACTCAAACATGGTGAAAAGCTACTTCTTCAATGGTGAGCTTAAATAAGACAAGATTTTAAAATCAAGTAAATGTCCGATTTAATAGGGCAAACTGTTTTCAATTGACTTCGATGAGCTAAAACAGCCGATCAAAAGCTGATTAGATTGCCCGACATTGTGCCTGTCAGAACCTGCGCACAACCTCATTTTTGAACATGTCACACAATACAGCTGGGATGGGGATTCCCTCCTTCTCCTCTCTGGTTCATAGAATACAACATTCATTATGTCCAGAACAATTTGAAAGATTAACTTTTCAGACCACAGCATACCATTCCATTTCCCTGTCCATCCAGATGAACTAAAGCCCTGAGAAGTTGGCTGTGCTTCTGGATGAAATTCATCAATGGCTTCCTCTTTGCTTCATAGAGTAACTCTCCAGTAATCTGGAAAAACCAAATGCATATGTCACTTTTGGGAGAAAGTGAGTTTTTTTGCACTAATTAAGAGTGGTGAAAGTCTTAAAACGCGAGCTATTAGTGTTATTTGAACTGTCTAGATCAAGTTTCTATTATTTTTTTCGGTTAGGAAAAGTCCAGAATCCAAAGGTTTTTGTTCAAGTGGCGAGAATCCTTGCCACTGATAAATTCACTTCTTTTTTTCAGATCACAGGAGAACTGAAACTGGTCTTCTGAAGCACTGACGAGCCCATATGTTAATGTCCAAATATTGAAGCATGTTAGGTCTCAGTGCAGTGTCATCTGAGGGCTTGAGGCAGTGGTGCAACGTGATCCGCGTGGGCTTGAGTGCAGACCTGATGACATGGGCCCCCCTGGTTTTACGCAGCTGCTCGTGTGTTTTAATTATATGGATGAAAGCATTTAATACTGCAGTATTGCACTCTTGCCTGCTCCTCCAAGTTTTAAAGGGCCTACGAAGGGGAGATCGGGGCTTGTTTTCACACTTTTTACACTCTTACATATTTCTTGGAATCAATACATCATATTGGAAAAAAGTGTTTCAGATGAAAGACCAAAGTCTCAGGTATATATTTTATATTCATGTCATTTTCATATCTTATGTCAGTGCAGAGTTATAAGCAATCAAATAGATATTTTCACCATGTGACAAGTGACCCCACTAACGGGTCAGTTGTCACACTATATGGGGGAAGATGTCACACTGGATTTTGCAACTAATGAAACAAGGACAAAATGATTGTTGTTGTTATTTTTTTTTACTTGAAAGTGAATAAATCTTAAAATATTATGCAACCTGCATTAGGAAACTTATGAAACTTAAAATAGTCCTGGAAGATCTATAAAAAAAAACTCAAACAAAACGTGACCTAACTAGTCATTTCTGGAACATCCAGTCAGAAAATCTCAAACAAAACTTGATCTCTAGTCAGGCTCCTGATCTGAGTCGCAGTTCTGGCATACGTAGATTGATTTGCCAGGGGTGCATTCTTCATGGGCCCATCCTTTGCATATTATGCACTGCACCCAGTTTTCTCCTGGGCGGCTGTTTCCAAATGGCTCTACACAGAGCAGGTACAGGGACTCATCTTCCGACGAGAAATCATCTGGAGTTTTCTCTTTGTACCTGCCCTCTGTTTCTTCCCTGTGCTTTGCTTCTTTGGTATTTTGGATTTGGTTGCCTTGCCTTTCTTTTTGATTAGCCTTTTTCCCCTTCTGCCTGCCTTTCAGGTTCAAGTGCCTCCTTCACAGGTGTGCCGGTGAGAATAGCAGTTTTTCTTTTCTTTCTCTGCTGGTTAAAGGGGACCTAATTTGCTATTTTTCCAAGTTTATCTTTGACTCCCCTAGAGTACTCCTGATCACGCAAACTAAAATAAGGATACTTATATCACTCATACTGCCATCATCAAAAAACCCCATATGTAGTTTATTGTAGTCTCTGCCTGAAACGCCTCATTCGGGGTAGCTCTTCCGCTATGGCCCCCACTCCCCGTGTGCCCACTTTCTTCTAACTGGCCAGCTCTGTGGAGGGCGGGAAGAGGGAGTTGGGCCGGAAGAGGCTGCAGAACGCAGTTTTCCAAGTCTGCTTCACCAGAATGAAACGAGAGACACGGCTGCCATCTGATAATGAAGCGACGGGCGAATTCCACAATCTAACGTTATACTTGAATATAGATCTAATGAAATGAACTTGTTCTAATAAACGCAGCGGCAAAAGTGGAGGAAGCAGTGCGAAAATCTGGCTGCACAAGCTCAACTTTGCTATCGGCAACAGTTTGCTACCGGTGAGTACAGTGGTTCTTCTACTAGCTAGGATGCAGGAAAAGGCAGAATCCGCAACATACAGACACATTTGTGGAACGGGTCGACATACCCAAGTGTTGACCGGAGACCGTAGAAATCCGGTGGGTCTGAGTTTAGAGGGAAACAAGCACAGTGAGGAGCAGCTAAAAGTGGACCAACAGCTTATGGACTGCTTCGGTGTGTATTAGGACCTGCTGGTTTATGTGCACAACTGTGGTGTGTTGGTAGCGTGGAGAAAGAACAGCTTCTGCGCTGGTATATGACGGAGGGGCGAAAGCTCCAAGCTAAACAGCCTTTTTGGAAATTGCCTATGGTAACGATTTACCTATTGCTTCGGAATGACCAGCTTTTCCTCACGGAAAATGGGCGTGTTATGGAGAGTGGGCGAGAGCTAGATAGAGCTCCGGTTATGTAATGAGCATAATACAGGTTTTACAGACCGTAAGTTCCGTCTGCATGAACCGTGGCTTACGTGGAGCTAGCGAATCGATCACGTCTACAGGAAAGAATTTCATATTTAATCGATGGTAATAAATCATTTGTTATACACATTATAGCCTTAGCGCTTCTCTATTGCTTTCACCGGTAGCATCAGTGAGCTTGCCCAGACATTGGAGATGAATCAGGCTGACCCCGGTCATGGATAAGTAAAGCAATCGTTTCCCAAGCACCCAAAAACGCACCCAAGCTTTGCAAAATTTTCAGCTGGTGTAACTGCACATCTCCAGTTAGCTTCAAATATAGTGGCGACAATCAGGCAATGATATGATGAACCTGTCACATTTATGCTTACCGAAGTAACACAAGCATACCAATCAGAATTGCTGCATATAAGTTAACCATGCAGTAGCTGATAATCGGTCATGGCTTTGAATGTAATCTATCGCGTGAAAAATTTGTTTCGCGTCTGATGTGAAAGCTGCTTAATGCACACATAACGCCTGAATTCGAGTCTTTGCATTGACTTTGAACGTAGCTAATCTGTCGCCCGAAAATTTGTTTTGCGTCCGATTTGAAAGCGGCTTGACGTTTTTGCATTGACTTTGAATGTAGGCTAATGTGTCCTGTGAAAAATTTGTTTCGTGTCTGATGTGAAAGCAGCTTTATGGATAGTACGCAACAGCTAGAGAGAGCTCGGTTATGTTATGAACATAATACAGGTTTTGGAGACCATAAGTTCCGTTAGCGCGGACAAGTTGCTTATGTGGAGCTAGCGAATTGATCACTTCTGCAGGAAAGAATTACCAATTTAATCTCTGCCTTTTTTGGCTTTTTATTAGCCACAAACATTTTTAAAGGGGGATGAAAGTATGTCAAGGTAGTGCAGAGAAATCATTCTTAAACCGGTAGAGCTTCTGCATTTCGCATTGCTTTCACGGTAGCGCCAGAGAGTAAGTATGTACCCAAACCCGAATATGATATTCGGATGTACACAAAGAATGCTTTGATCCTGAATTGTTTTTCTCTTCGAAGTTTCTCCTTATTATTCGGGAGCTTTTTTCTAAAGACAAAATGAAGGATGTCAACCGTAGGTTGAATGGTATCTTGCCAAAAGGGTTGTGTTTTTTTCAGCGAGAACCATGAAGGTCAAGGCCGATCGCCACCAAAAACTGATCAACCGAGCGCCTGACCATATACTACATTCACACCAAGTTTGAAGTCGATCCGATCAGAGTTACTCAAAAAATAAGGGTTTCGTTAACCCCTCAAATTTACCAAAAATTGACCTTGACCTTTGACCTTGACCTTGATGGAGTCCCCCGAATGATGGGAATCGTGATGAGTCATTGATAGGCAACTGCACAAGAGATGACAAGGTGCAGGCAACGCGCACAGCAGAGAAAAGTGTTCAAGAAAAATGATTACAGACAAAAAAACAAAGAAGCAATAAAGTAACATTCCGACCAACATATAAATACTGAGACGACAGCAGTACAGTACGTATTTTACCAGTTGGCTAAATGGGCAATTTGACCACAGAATTGCGGTCAATTGGCATAGCCTAATGGTTAAAATGCAGTGCTGCAAGGGACAGTCTGAAGGATTCAATTTCCAGTCAAGGTACTTGTATTTTCGGAAAATAATTGCAGTTCAAAAAATAATAATAAAAAATAATAAAAATCAAAAAATAATCACTGGGGTTTTTGTCATTCTTACTTTTCTTTAATATTTTTTTAACATTGCCTTTGTATTTGTAATTTTATTTATTTGTTTTGTTTTTTAATAAATCTGCTCCAATGGAGTCAAACTTCATTTTCATTGTATGTACTATCTTTGAATGGGAAATTGTACAGGCAGCAAAACGGGCAGAAATAATAATCAATTGTGCCCATCAATAGGTTCCCCCTGCTACCGAGCCCTGGGGCCACCGCACTCCTTGCACTCCCTTTTGTTACGCCACTGGCTTGAGGGTGACTTAGATCCCACATTGTTATTCAAACTCCTCTCTCACAAATGGAAATTGCTGAGGTTTATCCAGATTCCTGGAATGTTTTCACTTAGTTATGGACTGATGACGATTGTCCTAAATTCTGTAGAATCACTAGTTGAGAAACATATTTCTTCAACTGTTGGACAATTTTCATTGTCTCCAAGAATACTGGAGGTGCAGGGGGTGATTTGGGCCCATTAATGAGGAAACATGGCTTTGAAGTTTGAAATCTCATACATTGAAATTTTGGATTATTTTCTGATTTCATCACTAGGTTTGGTGATGATGAATTCAGTTTTCAAGATGACAATGCATCTTGCCACTGAGTAAACAGTGTAAACAGTTTTCATCAAGAAAAGCATATCAACTAAATGACATGGCCAGCAAACGGTCTGGATCTCAATCCAATGGACTTTTTTTGCTGGAGACCTAAAAAAGATCCATAGCAAGGCTCCATCCTGCAAAGCTGACCTGCCAATTGCTGCCGTACAGGCCAGCAGATACTGCCTAATTCCCATGAGACGTCTCGTGTATCTCTCATGGATTTCTTGCGATAATCTCCTCTTTATGTCGCATGCTATTATCAACTTGTACTCTGCCAAGACAAGCTTCACAGTAGGCGGGCCGCTGAACCTACCCACGTATGCCTAGAGTTTTCCAATTGCGCAATGTAATGCACAGTTGTTACTGAGAATTACTTTTTATATGCAGATTTAATAACATAACATGAATGGCGAGAACAGGCCGTTCAGCCTGCTCTTGAAAACCCCCAATGTCTCTGCCTCAACAATATGGTCAGGCAAACTATTCCACATTGAAATTCCTCTTTGGGTGAAGAAATATTTCTGAATATCACTGCAAAATTTACCATTGGTCAACTTCCATTTGTGACCCGGAGTTCTACTCACTACACTTGGTCAAAGGAATCCTACATAATTCACTTTGTTAATCCCTTTAACATATTTAAAGACCTCAATCAAATCACCCCTTAGTCTCCTTTTCCTAAGACTTAATCTCTTTAGTATCTTCAGCCTCTTTTCATAACTTTCATCTTTTATACCCATGATTAGCTTTGTGGCTCTTCTCTGAACTTTCTCTAGAGCCTCTATATCTTTCTTAAAGTATGGTCCCCAAAACTGAACACAATACTCCAAATGTGGTCTGACAAATGTGTTGTACAAAAGAAGCATCAGCTCCTTGGATTTGTACTCCATACTTTTGCACTGTATCCCAGCATCCGATTGGCTTTTTTAACTGCTACGTCACAATGGCTCGAACCTGTGAGGGTTTGGTCAACAATCACTCCCAGATCTTTCTCGTGTGGAGCACATTCCAGTTTTAAACCACCCATGAAGTAATCCCGTTTAATGTTTTTAGCTCGCCGGGACGAATGTCCGGAGAGCTATTGTCGTACCCCCGGCGTCCGCGTCCGCGTCCGTCCGCATGCAGAAAAACTTTAACCTTGCCTATAACTTTTGAACCGTGAGAGATAGGGCTTTCATACTTTGCATGTGTACTCCTTGATGCCAGACCTACCTACTGATGCCAAAATTTCTGACCTCGTGACCTTGACCTTTTGACCGACCTTTAGAAAACTTTAACCTCGCCTATAACTTTTGAACTGTGAGAGATAGGGCTTTCATATTTTGCATCTGTACTCTTTGATGCCAGACCTACCTACCGATGCCAAAATTTCTGACCTCGTGACCTTGACCTTTGACCGACCTTTAGAAAACCTTAACCTTGCCCATAACTTTTCAACTGTGAGAGATAGGGCTTTCATACTTTGCATGTGTACTCCTTGATGCCAGACCTACCTATCGATGCCAAAATTTCTGACCTCGTGACCTTGACCTTTGACCGACCTTTAGAAAACCTTAACCTTGCCCATAACTTTTGAACCGTGAGAGATAGGGCTTTCATACTTTGCATGTGTACTCCTTGATGCCAGACCTACCTATCGATGCCAAAATTTCTGACCTCGTGATCTTGACCTTGACTTTTGACGACCTATAGAAAACTTTAACCTTGCCCATAACTTTTCAACCGTGAGAGATAGGGCTTTCATACTTTGCATGTGTACTCCTTGATGCCAGACCTACCTACCGATATTTCTGACCTTGTGACCTTGACCTTTGACCGACCTTTAGAAAACTTTAACCTTGCCCATAACTTATGAACCGTGAGAGATATGGCTTTCGTACTTTGCATGTGAAATCCTTGATGCCAGACCTACCTACCAATGCCAAAATTTCTGACCTGGTGACCTTGACCTTGACCTTTGACGACCTTTGGAAAACTTTAACCTTGCCTATAACTTTTGAACCGTGAGAGATAGGGCTTTCATACTTTGCATGTACTCTTTGATGCCAGACCTACCTACCGATACCAAAATTTCTGACCTCGTGACCTTGACCTTTGACCGACCTTTAGAAAACTTTAACCTTGCCCATAACTTTTCAACCGTGAGAGATAGGGCTTTCATACTTTGCATGTGTACTCCTTGATGCCAGACCTACATACCGATATTTCTGACCTCGTGACCTTGACCTTTGTCCGACCTTTAGAAAACTTTAACCTTGCCCATAACTTTCGAACCGTGAGAGATAGGGCTTTCATACTTTGCATGTGTACTCCTTGATGCCAGACCTACCTACCGATGCCAAAGTTTCTGACCTCGTGACCTTGACCTTTGACGACCTTTGGAAAACTTTAACCTTGCCTATAACTTTTGAACCGTGAGAGATAGGGCTTTCATACTTTGCATGTGTACTCCTTGATGCCAGACCTACCTACCGATGCCAAAATTTCTGACCTCGTGACCTTGACCTTTGTCCGACCTTTAGAAAACTTTAACCTTGCCCATAACTTTTGAACCATGAGAGATAGGGCTTTCATACTTTGCATGTGTACTCCTTGATGCCAGACCTACCTATAAATGCCAAAATTTCTGACCTTGTGATCTTGACCTTGACCTTTGATGACCTTTAGAAAACTTTAACCTTGCCCATAACTTTTGAACCGTGAGAGACAGGGCTTTCATACTTTGCATGTGTAATCCTTGGTGCAAGACCTACCGACTGATGCCAAAGTTTGACCTGATGACCTTGACCTTTACCCGACCTTTAAAAAACTTTAACCTTGCCCATAACAAAAACTTTTACCTTGTCTATAACTTTTAAACCATGGGAGATAGGGCTTTCATACTTTGCATGTATACTCCTTGGTGCAAGACCTATTACGTACTGATGTCGAAATTTTGACCTGGTGACCTTCACCATGACCTTTACCTGACCTTTTGGTTTGTCAGGCATGATCTTCCCTTACGGAAACCATGTTGGCTATCACTCAAGATACTGTTACATTCAAGAAATAAGTCCAGCTGATCTTTTATGATAGATTCCAATATTTTGCACGCAATGCAAGTTAAACTGACTGGCCTATAATTTCCTGGCTCTGTACGGTCCCCTTTCTTATATATTGATATTATATTGCCCTGTTTCCAATCATTTGGTATTTCTCCAGTTTCTAAAGACCGTCTGAAGATGACAGATAGTGGCTTAAACATGATCTCACTAACTTCCCTGAGCACTCTAGGATATAAGCCACCAGGACCCATCGCCTTATCTGCCTTTAGTTTATGCAACTTGTCTAATACTTCGTTATCCCTGAGCTCAATTTCCGCTAAATAATCTTGAGCATTGGACATGCCCTCTGGCCAAATAAAGACCCACTCTGAGGTAAAATTCTCAACAAAGTAACTGTTTGAGGCATCCGAAATATCCATGTTATTATATAGCAGCGATCCATTTTTATTCTATATGCACCTTACCTGTTCTTTGACTTTCCTTTTCCGGCTACAGTACTGAAAGAAGCGCTTTGGGTTAGTTTTTTTTTTAGTTTAGGGTTAGTCATTGTGATTCAAGTAAAACCCCCGTAAATTTTTCCCACATTTTCATTTACGGACTCACAGTCCAGGAGCCTCTCCCATTTTACTTCGCTTAGATATGAGCGCATCCTATCAAAGTTTGCTCGCCTAAAATTGAATTTTTTTTAAAACACCTTTTTAACTTCCCATGAAACATAAAAATTAACAGCAGAGTGATTACTTGTCCCAAGTGGCTCCAGTATCTCAAGATTGCTAATTCTATCTGGGTCATTACAGAGCACAAAGTCTATAATTGCCTTCTCTCGTAAGTTTATTAACATACTCCTATGTTTAAACCTGTCTCATGTTTGCCAACGAGCCTGACCCAGATATCTTCACAGGGCAAGGAATTTAGTTTTTTTTTTTTCAATTTCGGGAATTTCCTGTACATTTATGTTTTCGCTCACATAGATTGCTACGCCCCCTCCTCGCCTATTACATCTATCCTGTGTGAAGAAATTATGGCATGCACGATCAAGACTGTCTGACACGTGTAATGTGAACAGAGGCCACTAGATGGCAGCATTTACCTTTCTTTTATTGAGCTCAGACTGGAGTTATGTTTAGACATGTCCTGGGCATGTCTGGGGAAAGTCCCCAAAAATAAAAAAAAAGAGGTCTAAATGTGGGTGGGGTCTGCAAAAGAGTATATAAGGAAAAGAATTGAGACAGTAAAGTAGTAGGAGAAATTGCTTGAAGAAGGATACATGTGACCAGACCTGTCATTCTGTTCAAGACCTGAGAAGTTTCTTTTGTGGATTTTTGCCTGTGTTTGAACATTTTCCTCACCCAGGACATCACCAAGCCACCCCACCAAAACAAGGGACTGTAAATATTTCTGTTTTTTTTAATATATTCAATCTTGGTCAGTAGCGTAGATAGTAGTTTAGTCTTTGTTTGTTCATTAAATGTGTTTAAGTTTTTAAAACTGTGTCTGTCATCCCTTGCTGTTGCTGTTATGTTGTAAATGTAATATAAAATTGGGGCCATAACAAATTGGGGGCTCGTCCGGGATAGACCATTTTGTGAGTCATTTATTAAAAATCTAACATTTCAAATTGTAAAATTGTTTTTTGAATTTTCCAATATAAATATATTGTCAGATCAACAGCAATGGATGATTCTTGGCATCACCAACCGTAGGGGTTTTGAAGTCTTTTAAAAAGACCGAACTGTTGGAATTATGCAGACATTTAGAGCTGACAGAGGTAAAACCAGCCATGCGAAAAGCAAGACTGGCTAGAGAGATAGTTGAATATTACATTGATGAAAATGTGTTTGCACCAGGAGATCTGGAACAGTTTCCAGTGGAAAATCCAAATATAGAAATGGAACTTAAATTAAAAATGCTAGAGATTGAAAGGGAAGAAAAAGAAAAACAAAGGCAGTTTGAGTTGGAAAAATTAGCAAGAGAAGAGAAAAAAGAAAGGGAGGAAAGAGAAAAAGAAAGGGAGGAAAAAGAGAAAGAAAGGGAGGAAAATGAGAATGACAGAGAATTTGAGAGAGAGAAAGAGGAAAGGGCAGAAAGAGAGAGACAGAGAGATTTTGAATTAGAGAAATTCGAGAAGAAAGACTCCAAATGGAGCAACTAAAAATTAAAATTGAAACTAAAAATAAATTTTGTGCCAGTCAGGAGGTAAAACTGGTGCCTCCATTTTCTGAAAAGGACGTAGACAACTATTTCCAGTGTCTTGAAAAGGGAGCAAAGAGTTGCCAGTGGCCAAAGGAACACTGGCCTCTGATGTTGCAAACTGTCCTCAAGGGTAAAGCTCAACAAGCCTATTCGGCTTTGTCTGCAGATGATTCCTCTGATTATGAGGTTGTCAAAAAGGTTATTTTGAGAGCTTATGAGTTGGTTCCAGAGGCTTACCGACAGAAATTCAGAGGTCTGAAAAAATCTGAAAATCAGACTTATGTGGAATTTGCTAATGAGAAGCAGGTTTGCTTTGAGCGCTGGTGTACTTCTATGGAGGTCAAGGATGATTTCAACTCACTAAAAGAAATGGTGTTAGTTGAAGAATTCAAGAACTGTGTTAAGGATGATGTTAAGATCTACCTTAATGAGAAGCAAGCACTGAATTTGCAATCAGCTGCCAAATTTGCAGATGAATATGTTCTCACACATAAGTCCAAATTTCAGTCTAGCAGTAACAATAGATGGTCCCAATTTCAGAAAAAGGGTTACGGTGATACCCAAGATTCTTCACCCAAAGACAAAGACAAATCTGGTGATGGTGCTCAGAAATCCAGTAACAGGTCTGATCAAAGTGTGAAAGCTGACAGTGACAAAAGTGGTCTAGTTTGCAGTTATTGCAGGAAATCTGGTCATGTTAAAACTAACTGTTGGTTCCTTAAAGCTAAGAAAGAAAAAGAAAAGGATACCAAACCAAATGCCTTTGTGAAAACAAGGTTAGAAACCCCTGTAGTAGATAACCGATTTGCTAAATTGCCAGCTTCTTGTGGGGCTAAAAAGCCTGATACAGCTGACTTTGTGAGGGAGGAATTTCTTCCATTTGTGTCAGAGGGATTTGTGGCTCTGAATGAGCATACTACTCCTGTCCCCATATATATCTTAAGGGATACTGGAGCTTCTCAGTCACTTTTGTTGATGGACTCCTTGGAGTTACGTGATGAGACCGCTTCAGGGGATTTCATACTTGTACAAGGTATTGAAGGGAGGACTGTATCTGTACCCCTGCGCTCTATATTCTTGAAGTCAGATTTAGTTACAGGACAGGTAAAGGTGGGACTTATGTCAAGTCTACCTATAAAGGGTGTTTCTTTGTTGCTAGGCAATGACCTGGCTGGGGGCAAAGTAGTTCCCCCTGTACATCTTACTTCACAGCCAAGCACTGAAGATGGGGATGAGGACCCATCTCTGTATCCTTCTTGCGCAGTGACTCGTGCTATGGCTAAGAAGCCTAAAGAAGAAGATGTTGTGGTGCCGCCCAGCACATTGAATAGTCAGGACTCAGGTGGTTTGCCTCATGACTCTGATTGGCCTACTATGGTTTCTCCGTTTGAGGACTTATCAGATACTTTTATCAGTTCTCTCTTCAGCCAGCCGGATGGGTCTGGTGATTCTGATGTGTCTGGAGACTTGTTTCTGTCCAGAAAGCGGTTGATTGAGGAGCAAACTAATGATCCTGAAATTTGTGTACTAAAGAGGAGAGCCCTTCCTGATGAAGAAATAGACGCAGTTCCAGTTGGGTATTATCTCAAGGATGGTGTGTTGATGCGGAAGTGGCGCCCTCCTGATATCCCTGCCAATGCAGATTGGGCAGTGGTCAGGTAAATTGTTGTTCCGAAGGTCTATAGGAATGAGATCTTAACAATGGCTCATAGTTAACCTTTAGGAGGTCATCTTGGTGTTAACAAGACTGTTGATAAGATCATGAAACACTTTTTTTGGCCTGGGCTTCGGAAAGACGTTTCCAACTTTTGCAAAACCTGTCACACTTGTCAGGTAGTTGGAAAACACCAGTTAGACCCACCTGTAGCTCCATTGCAGCCTATCCCAGCATTTGGGGAGCCATTCTCTAAGGTCATTGTTGATTGCGTTGGTCCATTACCCAAGACTAGATCTGGAAATCAGTACTTGTTGACAATCATGTGTGCATCTACCAGATTCCCCGAAGCCATACCTCTACGTAACATCAAGGCAACTGGTATCTCAAAGGCTTTGATAAAGTTCTTCACATTGTTTGGCCTTCCCAGGGAAATTCAGTCAGACTAAGGTAGCAATTTCACTTCTTGTTTGTTTCAGCAGGTTGTGTATGAACTAGGTGCAAAGCAGATTCTTTCTAGTGCCTATCATCCAGAAAGTCAGGGTGCCTTAGAGCGGTTTCATTCCACTCTCAAGACAATGATGAGGACTTATTGTTATGACCATGAGAAAGACTGGGATGAAGGTGTTCATTTGCTGTTGTTTGCAGCTAGAGAAGCAGTGCAGGAGTCTACAGGATTTAGTCCATTTGAGCTAGTGTTTGGTCATGAAGTGAGAGGGCCTTTGCTATTGTTGAGTGAACTATGGCAAGAGAAAGAGCCGCACATCAGTCTGTTAGACTATGTTAGCAAGTTCAAAGACAGATTGCGTGCAGCATGTGACCTAGCCAAAGAGAACTTGAAATCAAGTCAGGGAAAAATGAAAACTTGGTATGATCATAAGGCTAGAAGCCGTGAGTTTAAACCAGGAGATAAGGTTCTTGTGTTGTTTCCCTTGCAGTCCAATCCATTGCAGGCTAGATTTCATGGTCCTTATGAAATTCTGACAAAACTCAATGATCTCAATTACATTGTGAAGACTCCAGATAGGAGAAAACCAAAACAATTGTGTCACATTAACATGCTAAAGCCTTATCATGACAGAAATGCTAGGGTTGCAGCTCTCACTTCAGATTCTCCAATGGTCGAGACTTGTGAAGATGAGGGGGAGTTTCAAGATGATGAACCTAGAATTAAAGTTGAAGTTCTTTCATGTAAATTGTCAAATTCTGAAGTGTTGCAAAATCTTGCTGTAAAACTCCAGCACTTAGAACCCTCACAGAAAGATCAGTTTGCGAGGTTGATCAAGAAATATCAAGATCTGTTTCCTGATGTTCCAAAGAGAGTTTCTATAGCCTCTCATGATGTAGATGTTGGTGATGCCAAACCAATAAAACAGCATCCGTACCGGATGAATCCTGAAAAGAGAAAGATTGCTGAGAAAGAGGTTGAGTGCATGTTAGAACATGATATTATCAGACCCTCCAACTCAGATTGGAGTTCACCCTGTGTGCTAGTTCCAAAACCTGATGGAAGTACTGGATTCTGTACAGATTATCGCAAAGTAAATACTGTAACTAGAACTGATGTGTTTCCAATACCTAGGATTGATGATTGTATCGATAGAGTAGGGCAAGCAAAGTTTCTGACCAAGATTGATTTATTGAAGGGTTATTGGTGTGTGCCTTTAACTGAGAGGGCCAAGAGCATCTCTGCTTTTGCCACACCATCTGGATTGTACCAGTATGAAGTCCTACCCTTTGGCATGAAAAATGCCCCAGCCACGTTCCAAAGGATGATACAGTGTACAATCGCCGGATTGCCACACACGGGTGCGTACATCGATGACCTGATCACATGGAGTGACTCCTGGGAAGAACATCTAAAAGATGTAGAGACGTTGTTCCAGCGCCTGACCCAGGCTAACCTGACTGTCAACCTGAGCAAGAGTGACTTTGTGCTACTGTCACCTATCTTGGCTACGTCATAGGCCAGGGTAAGGTGGCATCCATAAATGCTAAAGTCCAAGCTATCATGGACTTTCCAGTTCCTGACAACAAAAAAGCTTTGCGCTGCTTCCTTGGAATGATCGGTACTACCGCAAGTTCTGCAAGAACTTTGCTGAGATTGCTCTCTGTCTAACTAACCAACTGAAGAAAGGCGTAAAGTTCACTTGGGATGATGCATGCCAGAGAGCCTTCGATCACCTGAAGTCTCTGCTGTGTCACTTCCCCGTGCTCAAATCTCCTGACTTCAACAAACCGTTCTCAATCGCGGTCGATGCTAGCGACCAAGCTTGTGGATCTGTGCTCCTACAGAGAAGTGACACTGATGACATTGAGCATCCCGTGGCATACTTCTCCAGGAAGTTCAATCGCCACCAAAGGAACTATTCCACAATAGAGAAGGAGCTGTTGGCTCTGGTCCTTTCTTTACAACACTTTGAGGTTTATGTTTGTACAGGACAAAAGCCAATGATTGTGTACACTGACCACAATCCGTTAATGTTTTTGAGTAAGATGAAAAACAAGAATCGGAGATTGTTGAATTGGAGTTTGATTTTACAGGAGTTTGACTTGAAAATTAAGCATGTAAAGGGTACTGACAATGTAATTGCTGATTGCTTATCTCGTGTTTGAATATGTATATATATATCACGTGTTTATTTGAATATTGTATGATATGTATATATAGACAAGTATCCACTTAACCATTTTGTATTGAAAAGAAAAATTTTGCCTTTTTGAGTCAAAATTTTTCCCTTTTGGAATGGAGGTGTAATGTGAATAGAGCATTTACCTTTCTTTTATTGAGCTCAGACTGGAGTTATGTTTAGACATGTCCTGGGCATGTCTGGGGAAAGTCCCCGAAAATAAAAAAAAAGAGGTCTAAATGTGGGTGGGGTCTGCAAAAGAGTATATAAGGAAAAAAATTGAGACAGTAAAGTAGTAGGAGAAATTGCTTGAAGAAGGATACATGTGACCAGACCTGTCATTCTGTTCAAGACCTGAGAAGTTTCTTTTGTGAATTTTTGCCTGTGTTTGAGCATTTTCCTCACCCAGGACATCACCAAGCCACCCCACCAAAACAAGGGACTGTAAATATTTCTGTTTTTTTTTAATATATTCAATCTTGGTCAGTAGCGTAGATAGTAGTTTAGTCTTTGTTTGTTCATTAAATGTGTTTAAGTTTTTAAAACTGTGTCTGTCATCCCTTGCTGTTGCTGTTATGTTGTAAATATAATAACAAATTGGGGCCATAACACACGAAATGCAAAAATAGGCTTACTCCATGTCCACCTGCCAGCAAAAAGTAAAAGTATTGATATGAGAACAGATTTATAACGAAATAAAGAATAAAAATATATCAGCAACAAACGGGATATCCAACAAAGATGACCCGCTAATAAATAGCTAAATCGCAGTGTTCATTGGATGCTCTGTTGTTCAAATGTTTCTTTTTATTCTTTATTTCGTTATCAATCTGTTCTAATCGTCCTCTTTTTTTTGGCTGTCAGACACAGAGGCATTGTACATTGTCTCGCGCCAGTGTCAACTCACTTCATTGAGCAGCTTAAACAGAAACATTGATTGAAATTCTTGGTACTCATCTTGAAGAACTGAGCCCTCTTATCAAAACATTCACGTTTAATATATAAAAGAGTCAGTAGATTTGAAGAAATTAAAATCAATAATAGACTGTTGGACTCGGAGATTTATTAAAACCCTCTCAGAATTTTGGACACAAGACACAATCTGTCGAGCGAAAAATTCGTTTCGCGTCCATTGTGCAAGCGGCTTAATACTAGGCTACTATTATTGTCACTTAGGTTTTATCGTCTTTAGTGGGGGAAAGGAATACAGCCTGATTGCTATGATGTCGTACTGAGTTAAGATCACATATTGAAAATAAATGTGTCACGTAGCCTATCTTGCATTGTTGTCCATGCATGTTAATCCCAAAATTTAAAGCAGCAACAGTTTTTTATAATAGGAACACGCTATCCATCGTTTCTCTTGCCAGTGAGCAAGATTTGACTAGGCTCTGTCGCCTTCTTTGCCAACTTGCGCTGGAAGGAGGGACAGAGGCGGGACAGAGGAGTACTTGCGCCAGGCTACGCCGAGCACGAAATTGCCACATACGCCTGGACACACCCCGTTGGCGCGGCGCCTGCGCCTGGTCTACGAAATTAGAGCCCATTATGTTGTTGCGTTGCTGTTGGTAATCGATAATTACTAATCCATGAAAATCGAGGGTGGGCTGAAGAAGAGTAGGCTTTACGATATCCAGCAGCGGTTGAAGAATCACTTTAAAAATCTCAGTATACATGTACTGCTGGTCTGAATGAAACATAATGTGCTGCATACATGTAGATTGCAATCTTGCATTTATTTCAGCCTGTTTATAGTTTCATCATTTCATCAGGTCAGGCGGTAGAGGGAGATAACTCATATTATGTTTGCTGTTATATAGCCTTCTGTTTGACGATGTTGGTTTATTCTTAAACATTTATAGGGAAGAGCCGCCACAACTGTAACGTTTTTCAAAGAATTTGGTTTTTCTTTTTTGTATTTGTGATTATATAGCTATCCTTAAACACACCCCGCGACCCAATCACTCGTAGCAAAACTCTGAACTTTACAGAGCCGGTAAACCTCTCAATCGGATAAATACAATAAATCACAGACTAATGATTCTTGTTTTACCAGTTTACTAATAATCTGATGACCGTTACCCTCAAAATATGAATTTGTTACTTAACAAAATGTTTAAAAAATTAATTTGTTCCATGAGAAATGACAAATTAATTAATTACAGTTTTTTACAATCACTTTGACGCTAACCTCAGAAGTTTTTGCTCAGTTTTCAAAACGTTAGATACAACACTCATAACGGTCAGCACTTGTAACACAGCCCAACCATTTGTTCAAAACCTTGCATTGTGTATTCTCATCATTGAATACTTGCACTTTTGAATCTTTGGTTCAAATGACTCACCCATCATGAAATACCATAGGAACACTACTTTAGATCACCCACACACAAGATACCAATAGCTTCACTGCAAAGTTGTTTTTTCAATCGCTTTCATTACTGCAAAAAACACTTGATACATGTTTCAATAAGGTTCTAAACAATAGAGGCAGTGGAATCATAAACAAAATGTGAAATTTTTGTTTGAAATACAATAGTAAAATGTTTATTTGAAGAATGGCAAAGTAGCCATAAAGTGAATGAAAACATTTTGATCCACTGCCATAAAAGTGAACAGTTGTAAACAAAAATACTGTAACATTGTTACTCATCATTTGCATCAACTCTCTCTTCTGGAGTTGGCCAGAGATTCTCATTGACATCACAGTGGATATTTTCCTTTGCCAGGCATCCGGGGAAAAATCTCCTGGCATGACGAATCCAGGCATGACATTGGTCTGCCGTTATTTCATTACACGCGTCATCCATGGCCTGGAGGAGGGAGGCACGCTCCTGAGGGCGACGATCATAGACTTTCCACCTCCATGCTGAGAAGAATTCCTCTATTGGGTTGAGAAAAGGAGTGTATGGGGCAAATATAATACTATAAACTGTGGATGGGCCTCAAACCATGTGTGCACCACTTCAGCATGGTGGAACCAACATTGTCCCAGACTACAACATACGTGACTCCTTCAGTTTGACAGAGCTGCTCTAGTTCGTTTAAAAAATCCTGAAGGAGGGCTGCATTGTATGATCCCAGCACAGGACTGCGTGCCACCACACCATGCTCAGATATGGCGGCACACATAGTGATGTTCCCTCCACGTTGTCCAGGTACCTGGATTGTTGCTCGCTGGCCAATCAAATTTCGCCCTCTCCGCCTTGTTTTGGCCAGGTTGAAGCCTGTGTCATCTATGTAGAGGAATTAGTGGTAGTCCTCTGCAGCATCCAGCTCCATCACCCTCTAAAAAGAGATTTAAAGGAAATTCCTCTAGAATGTAACATTAGATCCAACCCATGTGAATCGTTCATACTGCCACAAGAATCTTTAAACTGAGCATACCTGAACACACTCTGCCCGCAGTTGCTTCACCCTCTGTATTTCTTTCAAAAGGCACCCGGTAGATCTGCTTTAAAAACACCTGGTTCCTTTTCAGTATGCGGGCAATAGTCGGCAGACTAATGGCTTCCACATTATTGAATAGATCGACATTGTCGATGATGTGCTGCTGGATTTCGGTCAGGCGTATCCCATTCCTGGCCCGAACTAAATTGACCACAGCCAGCTCTTGTTGGTCAGTCAAAATTCTGCCCCTGCCTCCCCCGTTTGGCCTGGTGTCAATTCTGCAGGGAATCCAAAGAACACATTGAGGCACAACACCTACTGTGTGGTATCTATTTTATGCACTATACAGTGGTACACTGGAGAGACTCTAAGACAGTGGTAAGACACAGGCTGTATTACAGTACTGTATATCATTACCCACTACAGAAATTTGATAATTCATGGTCGTTAAGCAAATACATAGTCCATGCTGAAGACTTACCGGTTCTCGTTGTGGAATGTTCTGATGATCGAGGCCACCTTGGATCTTCTTAGCTGGATCATGGCAGCGGCTTCACTCATCGTCATGCCCCGATTGATGACATGATCCACAACCATTGCTCTGACTTCATTTGACACCCTTTGCAGAGACTGTCGCTGTCTTGGTTCCTGGCCTTGTCCTCTACCACCGCTCCCCCCTCTCCGACGAGGTCCATGGGCACCTCTCTGTTGGGGCCTATGCCCCCTCTCTGACGAGGCCCACGGCCACCTCTATGGAGGGGTTCTTGTCCTCCACCAAATCTTTCCCCCTCACCTCCACGTCCACGTCCTCTCACTGCTTGACCTCTCAGCTGATCTGCCTGCTCCATGCTGTCACTGTGTTGAAGTTGTGATGGGTGCAAACCCTTACCTATATACTCTTACCACAAGGTGAAATCAATAAGCAGTAATTGGAGTCAATTGTCATTAATTGGAGTCAAATTGAAGTCAGTTGTCATTACTACCCACAGGAAATTTGGGCAAAAACTTCAAATACTTCAACGATTCAGTTACTTATCATTTTGAGTAGTTGTAGTCATTGATAATTAAATGCCATAATGACATGAAAAGACAGTCAAATCATATATAATGTGTGTATTCTATTTTAAAATAGTAATACTTTGATGTTAACTTGTGTCATTTTGAACAAGTAGTTTAAGTTCAATGAACAAATGACTTAAATGTAATCTGTATTGTATCCAAGCAATTGAAAAAAGTGTTTAGAGTTTTGAAAAATGGTCTATTTCGATGATCTGTGTTGAGGTTTGTATCTAGAGTTATGAAAGTTGAGCAACAACTTCTGAGGTTAGCGTCGAAGCGATTGTAAAAAACTGTAAAATCAATCCAACAAAATGAATTTTTTCAGGAAGTAACAAATTAGTTCATTTTATTAACAAAGTAAAATTGTTGCTGTATTAAAAAAATATTGTGTTATACTAACAATTAAGTAACAAATGTGTTTCGCTAACACGATTGGACCATAAATAATTTTCTTACGATTTTTGTTAGAATAACAAATCGGATTCTGTTGCATCAACAAATGAATTTGTTTGAGAGACGTGACAAATTTTTTTTCTAAAATTTTAGCAAAAAAATAATTTTAGTGTTTTATCAATACATAAGAAAATCGAAAACATAACATGACACTGTCCGGGAGCCATATTTTAAACGCTTGTGAGACAGTAAACCTCAAAACTTGATGTTTTCAGAATCTCATTCACTAACAGTGCTGTTTACCGACACCAGTTTCATGCGATACACATGGAAACTAGTCACCGGCAGTAGGCCTATTACTTTTCCTACGCACGATATATGTGACTGGTACATTTACGCTGCATCGCGATATTCTCCAGTATGTCTTGTTTATTTCTCCCGATTATCTTGCGTCGAAATGGCACTGTCTGCTGGCTTGTACGGTATCTGTTGAAGTTAGAACAAGCGTATTGAAGAATATTGTTTTTATTGGTGTCGTCTGTGCCTCAAAGAATTCAGGCCATCATAAAAGCTTGGGGAGGAGCAACAAAGTACTAATTCTGATTTTATATTGATGATTCCAAAATTTCTTCCTTAACATTTTCCACTGCTTAATCCAGAAATAAATATTCCATTAATTAGAACAATTGAATCTAATTTGTTTGAGATGTGTTTCATGATGTAAGATTGTTCAGATATTGAGCAAATATAGTTTTGTGTCATAGCTATGATTTGTTTATTTGCTACAAAGTAAAATGCTGGATGAATATCCTCTAAGAATGTGATGTGTAATGTGAATATAGGCCACTAGATGGCAGTATTTACCTTTTTTTGTTAAGCTCAGACTGGAGTCATGTTTAGACATGTCCTGGACATGTCTGGGGCAAGTCTCAGAAAATTAAAAAAAAGAGGTCTAAATGTGGGTGGGGTCTGCAAAAGAGTATATAAGGAAAAGAATTGAGACAGTAAAGTAGTAGGAGAAATTGCAAGAAGATGACCAGACCTGCCATTCTGTTCAAGACCTGTGACGTTTCTTTTGTGGATTTCTTTGACTGTGTTTGAGCATTTTCTTCATCCAGGACATCACCAAGCCACCCCACTAAAAAGGGACTGTAATTATTTCTGTTTTTTCTTATTTATCAATCTTGGTCTTTAGTTGTAGGTTGTTATTAGTCTTTGTCTTCGTTAAAAATTAAATGTGTTTTAGTTGTTAAAACTGTGTTTGTCATCCCTTGCTGTTGCTGTTGTGTTATAAATGTAATAACAAATTGGGGCCATAACAAATTGGGGGCTCAAGGTCCGGGATAGACCATTGTGTGAGTAATTTATTGAAAATCTAACATTCCAAATTGTGAAATTGTTTTTGTGAATTTTCCTAGATATATATTGACAACAGCAATGGATGATTTCTTGGCATCACCAACCGTAGGGGTTTTGAAGTCTTTTAAAAAGACAGAACTGCTAGAAATTTGCAGACATTTAGAGCTGACAGAGGTAAAACCAGCCATGCGAAAAGCAAGACTGGCTAGAGAGATAGTTGAATATTACATTGATGAAAATGTGTTTGCACCAGGAGATCTGGAACAGTTTCCAGTGGAAAATCCAAATATAGAAATGGAACTTAAATTAAAAATGCTAGAGATTGAAAGGGAGGAAAGAGAAAAAGAAAGGGAGGAAAAAGAAAAACAAAGAGAATTTGAGAGGGAAGAAAAAGAAAAACAAAGGCAGTTTGAGTTAGAAAAATTAGCAAGAGAAGAAAAACAAAGAGAATTTGAGTTAGAAAAATTTGCAAGACAGAGAGATTTTGAATTAGAGAAACTCGATAGAGAAGAAAGACTCCAAATGGAGCAACTAAAAATAAAAATTCAAACTGAAAATAAATTTCGGGCTAGCCAGGAGGTAAAACTGGTGCCTCCATTTTCGGAAAAGGATGTTGACAACTATTTCCAGTGTTTTGAAAAGGTAGCAAAGAGTTGCCAGTGGCCAAAGGAACACTGGCCTCTGATGTTGCAAACTGTCCTCAAGGGTAAAGCTCAACAAGCCTATTCGGCTTTGTCTGCAGATGATTCCTCTGATTATGAGGTTGTCAAAAAGGTTATTTTGAGAGCTTATGAGTTGGTTCCAGAGGCTTACCGACAGAAATTCAGAGGTCTGAAGAAATCTGAAAATCAGACTTATGTTGAATTTGCTAATGAAAAGCAGGTTTGCTTTGAGCGCTGGTGTACTTCTATGGAGGTCAAGGATGATTTCAACTCACTAAAAGAGATGGTGTTAGTTGAAGAATTCAAGAACTGTGTTAAAGATGATGTTAAGACCTGCCTTAATGAGAAGCAAGCACTGAACTTGCAATCAGCTGCCAAATTTGCAGATGAATATGTTCTCACTCATAAGTCCAAATTTCAGTCTAGCAGTAACAATAAATGGTCCCAATTTCAGAAAAAGGGTTACGGTGATACCCAAGATTCCTCACCCAAAGACAAAGACAAATCTGGTGATGGTGCTCAAAAATCCAGTAACAGGTCTGATCAAAGTGTGAAAGCTGACAGTGACAAAAGTGGTCTAGTTTGCAGTTATTGCAAGAAATCTGGTCATGTTACAACTAACTGTTGGTTCCTTAAAGCTAAGAAAGAAAAAGAAAAGGATACCAAACCAAATGCCTTTGTGAAAACAAGGTTAGAAACCCCTGTAGTAGATAACCAATCTGCTAAATTGCCTGCTTCTTGTGGGGCTAAAAAGCCTGATACAGCTGACTTCGTGAGGGAGGAATTTCTTCCATTTGTGTCAGAGGGATTTGTGGCTCTGAATGAGCATACTATTCCTGTCCCCATATATATCCTAAGGGATACCGGAGCTTCTCAGTCACTTTTGTTGATGGACTCCTTAGAGTTACGTGATGAGACCGCTTCAGGGGATTTCATACTTGTACAAGGTATTGAAGGGAGGACTGTATCTGTACCCCTGCGCTCTATATTCTTGAAGTCAGATTTAGTTACAGGACAGGTAAAGGTGGGACTTATGTCAAGTCTACCTATAAAGGGTGTTTCTCTGTTGCTAGGCAATGACCTGGCTGGGGGCAAAGTAGTTCCCCCTGTACATCTTACTTCACAGCCGAGCACTGAAGATGGGGATGAGGACCCATCTCTTTATCCTTCTTGTGCAGTGACTCGTGCTATGGCCAAGAAGGCTAAAGAAGAAGATGATGTGGTGCCGTCCAGTACATTGAATAGTCAGGACTCAGGTGGTTCGCCTCATGACTCTGATTGGCCTACTATGGTTTCTCCGTTTGAGGACTTATCAGATACTTTTATCAGTTCTCTATTCAGCCAGCCGGATGGGTCTGGTGATTCTGATGTGTCTGGAGACTTGTCTCTGTCCAGAAAGCGGTTGATTGAGGAGCAAACTAATGATCCTGAAATTTGTGTACTAAAGAGGAGAGCCCTTCCTGATAAAGAAATAGACGCAGTTCCAGTTGGGTATTATCTCAAGGATGGTGTGTTGATGCGGAAGTGGCGCCCTCCTGATATCCCTGCCAATGCAGATTGGGCAGTGGTCAGGCAAATTGTTGTTCCGAAGGTCTACAGGAATGAGATCTTAACAATGGCTCATAGTTTACCTTTAGGAGGTCATCTTGGTGTTAACAAGACTGTTGATAAGATCATGAAACACTTCTTTTGGCCTGGGCTTCGGAAAGACGTTTCCAACTTTTGCAAAACCTGTCACACTTGTCAGGTAGTTGGAAAACACCAGTTAGACCCACCTGTAGCTCCATTGCAGCCTATCCCAGCATTTGGGGAGCCATTCTCTAGGGTCATTGTTGATTGCGTTGGTCCATTACCCAAGACTAGATCTGGAAATCAGTACTTGTTGACAATCATGTGTGCATCTACCAGATTCCCCGAAGCCATACCTCTACGTAACATCAAGGCAACTACAATCTCGAAGGCTTTGATAAAGTTCTTCACGTTGTTTGGCCTTCCCAGGGAAATTCAGTCAGACCAGGGTAGCAATTTCACTTCAGGATTGTTTCAGCAGGTTGTGTATGAACTAGGTGCAAAGCAGATTCTTTCTAGTGCCTATCATCCAGAAAGTCAGGGTGCCTTAGAGCGGTTTCATTCCACTCTCAAGACAATGATGAGGACTTATTGTTATGACCATGAGAAAGACTGGGATGAAGGGGTTCATTTGCTGTTGTTTGCAGCTCGAGAAGCAGTGCAGGAGTCTACTGGATTCAGTCCATTTGAGCTAGTGTTTGGTCATGAAGTGAGAGGACCTTTGCTATTATTGAGTGAACAATGGCAAGAGAAAGAGCCGCATATCAGTCTGTTAGACTATGTTAGCAAGTTCAAGGAAAGATTGCGTGCAGCTTGTGACCTAGCCAAAGAGAACTTGAAATCAAGTCAGGGAAAAATGAAAACTTGGTATGATCATAAGGCTAGAAGCCGTGAGTTTAAACCAGGAGACAAGGTCCTTGTGTTGTTTCCCTTGCAGTCCAATCCATTGCAGGCTAGATTTCATGGTCCTTATGAAATTCTGACAAAACTCAATGATCTCAATTACATTGTGAAGACTCCAGATAGGAGAAAACCAAAACAATTGTGTCATATTAACATTCTAAAGCCTTATCATGACAGAAATGCTAGGGTTGCAGCTGTCACTTCAGATTCTCCAATGGTCGAAACGTGTGAAGATGAGGGGGAGTTTCAAGATGATGAACCAAGAATTAAAGCTGAAGTTCTTTCATGTAAATTGTCAAACACTGAAGTGTTGCAAAATCTTGATGTAAAACTCCAGCACTTAGAACCCTCACAGAGAGATCAGTTTGAAAGGTTGATCAAGAAATATGAGGATTTGTTTCCTGATGTTCCAAAGAGAGTTACTATAGCCTCTCATGATGTAGATGTTGGTGATGCCAAACCAATAAAACAGCATCCATACCGGATGAATCCTGAAAAGAGAAAGATTGCTGAGAAAGAGGTTGAGTACATGTTAAAACATGATATTATCAGACCTTCCAACTCCGATTGGAGTTCACCCTGTGTGCTAGTTCCAAAACCTGATGGAAATACTAGATTCTGTACAGATTATCGCTAAGTCAATGCTGTAACTAGAACTGATGTGTTTCCAATACCTAGGATTGATGATTGTATTGATAGTGTAGGGCAAGCAAAGTTTCTGACCAAGATTGATTTATTGAAGGGTTATTGGTGTGTGCCTTTAACTGAGAGGGCCAAGAGCATCTCCGCTTTTGCCACACCATCTGGATTGTACCAGTATGAAGTCCTACCCTTTGGCATGAAAAATGCCCCAGCCACGTTCCAAAGGATGATACAGTCTACAATCGCCGGATTGCCACACACGGGTGCGTACATCGATGACCTGATCACATGGAGTGACTCCTGGGAAGAACATCTAAAAGATGTAGAGACGTTGTTTCAGCGCCTGACCCAGGCCAACCTGACTGTTAACCTGAGCAAGAGTGACTTTGGTTGTGCTACTGTCACCTATCTTGGCTACGTCATAGGCCAGGGTAAGGTGGCACCCATAAATGCTAAAGTCCAAGCCATCATGGACTTTCCAGTTTCTGACAATAAAAAAGCTTTGCGCCGCTTCCTTGGAATGATCGGGTACTACCGCAAGTTCTCCAAGAACTTTGCTGAGATTGCTCTCAGTCTAACTAACCAACTGAAGAAAGGCGTAAAGTTCACCTGGGATGATGCATGCCAGAGAGCCTTCGATCACCTGAAGTCTCTGCTGTGTCACTTCCCCGTGCTCAAATCTCCTGACTTCAACAAACCGTTCTCCATCGCGGTCGATGCTAGCGACCAAGCTTGTGGATCTGTGCTCCTACAGAGAAGTGACTCTGATGACATTGAGCATCCCGTGGCATACTTCTCCAGGAAGTTCAATCGCCACCAAAGGAACTATTCCACAATAGAGAAGGAACTGTTGGCTCTGGTCCTTTCTTTACAACACTTTGAGGTTTATGTTTGTACAGGACAAAAGCCAATGATTGTGTACACTGACCACAATCCGTTAATGTTTTTGAGTAAGATGAAAAACAAGAATCGGAGATTGTTGAATTGGAGTTTGATTTTACAGGAGTTTGACTTGGAAATTAAGCATGTGAAGGGTACAGACAATGTAATTGCTGATTGCTTATCCCGTGTTTGAATGTGTATATATATATCATGTGTTTGAATATTGTGTGATATGTATATATAGACAAGTGTTCACTTAACCATTTTGTATTGAAAAGAAAAATTTTGCCTTTATTTGTCAAAATTTTTCCCTTTTGGAATGGAGGTGTAATGTGAATATAGGCCACTAGATGGCAGTATTTACCTTTTTTTGTTAAGCTCAGACTGGAGTCATGTTTAGACATGTCCTGGACATGTCTGGGGCAAGTCTCAGAAAATTAAAAAAAAGAGGTCTAAATGTGGGTGGGGTCTGCAAAAGAGTATATAAGGAAAAGAATTGAGACAGTAAAGTAGTAGGAGAAATTGCAAGAAGATGACCAGACCTGCCATTCTGTTCAAGACCTGTGACGTTTCTTTTGTGGATTTCTTTGACTGTGTTTGAGCATTTTCTTCATCCAGGACATCACCAAGCCACCCCACTAAAAAGGGACTGTAATTATTTCTGTTTTTTCTTATTTATCAATCTTGGTCTTTAGTTGTAGGTTGTTATTAGTCTTTGTCTTCGTTAAAAATTAAATGTGTTTTAGTTGTTAAAACTGTGTTTGTCATCCCTTGCTGTTGCTGTTGTGTTATAAATGTAATAACAAATTGGGGCCATAACAGATGCCATATTTTTTTCCTGGGGTTGTACTATGCCTTGCAGAGAGTACTAGCATCAATCCATTGAAATGCATTTTTCTACTTTGAAAGACCTTTTAAGTCAAACAAACCTCTATCATGACAACAAATAATTTAAAATTTTTAATCAGTATATGTTCAGTACTCATGCAAATATAAAGGAGCGTTCGTTAGACCCAGTTAATTACAATTTTTGTTGAAACTGACAGTGGATTATAGGTGTTAATATTAAGAAAAATATCCCTCTTGCTTTCCTTTTGTGAGAAATATAGTGACCAATGAAACTAAGCTATTTTGGTTGTCAAGCCTTTCTCAGTGACTTCACTCAAAATGGCAACATCAGAGAGCAAATGCAAGAAAGGGTGCAAAAAAATGAAAGTAGTGAGGAAGAGGAGGCGAGGCTAAAAGTGCCTGAATTGCATTCTAATTTTGTCTTCTTGTACAATATTTGCCGATAAAAATAGCTGAAGAACAGATAGCAAGCACCCGCTGGTAAGCAAACGTCTACTCACCATTACCAAGCCAAGACACTGTCTTGCTAGCTAGTGAATGAAACTGACTTCTACCCTTTTCTCACCCTTGCGTTGAATGCCACTTGTTTATTATTTCTACCTCACCAATTTAGCCTACTCAGGACAGTCAACAACTGTTTGTTGACAGACAGCTTGGTTGCAGATGGTTTTTGGACAAAATTCATGTGAACTGTCATGGTTTGGTCCCACAGGATGCAACCTGCAATATGGCGGGCACTGGGACCATGCACCAAAAACCATAGAAAGGGACCGACTCGCACAGGCTGAAATAAAAATAGCGAAAGTATTTAATAAATTCTCTTTAAAAAAAAAAACAATTCTCCAACATAACACAGGGGAGCAGCAGCACCACACAGCAGGGATAAAAACCTAGAATGCAGCTGCTTAAATAGTATGCCTTCACTTCCACCTCAACGAGCCTCACCTGTTGCCCGTTGAAGTGGAGGCGAAGACAGCAGGAGGGGGAGGGACTGCATGGCAAAAACATTACAAGAACGCTGACAAATGAAATGCACTGAATGAGGAAAAATATCTGAGTATAATTCTTGCACCCGAGCCCATGATAACACACTTCTGTCACTGATTGAGATTTTATTTATTTATTTTTTGACCCACAGAAGCAGAAAGCTATGAATATTTTGTTGTATGCAGAAATGTGCACATCTTCCTGATTTTTTTGTTTTTTTTGTTACCTTTGAGGTTTTTAACCTTCGGTTAAAAAGGGGAGGGACCAGGGGGTAAACATCCCATATAGACAACCAACTGGACTGTACACCAGTTTATGCATACTCTTACAGAGGAAGTAGTCTTAGGTAGTGGTGAAAACAAACAAACAAAAAAAAAAAAAAACACAGCTCATCTTGTGGCTTTCTAGGTCTAGAGTTGGCCACCCCCGACCTAGAGCTTCCAATCCTCGAAAGAAAAAAAGCCTTACTGCGGAACTATCAGTGTACTCCCAAGTGAGCCGTTATGTCAGACTATTTGCCATTCCAAAATTGGGTGGGAATTTGATATGCTCACATCTATGTTGGGTGCCACATTGAAAAAAAAAATATCTGGTTTTAATCTACCTTCAGGTGATTCACAGGGCATGGCTTGTCCACAACATACTGTCATGCAGTGCAAGGTATTTCAGGCTGCAGATCCGCAAACTCATAAGATCTGAAACACTAACTCTCCCAAAGACTTTCTCAGAAATGCTGACGTAATAAGCACAGTAATCACCTTGGCTTACGGCTGGCCGGCTTTATTGAGTGGCTTTAGGGAATCCATTGTTTTCCCACTGAATCTGTCCTCAACTTTCCTCCCATCTCATTAGATGTCAGAGTTGGCAAAGGAAGCTTGCTGCAGCGGCCAAAGATGGGGACTAACATAATGAAACAAACACTTCTTGCAAGTAAATTTTGATTCGACACCAAAATAGCTCTCAGTGAGAACTTGAATTGAAAATATATGACTAAGAAATTGCATTCATGAAGAGGAATATCTCTCAATGCTAAGGTCATGAAGTCTGCATTTGCAATTTTGTGAAATAAATTCTTTTCTTTTCTCCTGAACTATGCTTGAGAAACAATTTAAGCTTCTGACGTGCAGTTTTCACTAGGCAACCAAACACCATCCCAAAAGTTTCTACTTGCCAGCTGTAACGTCCCTTTTATTCACTTTTCTCAGCGAATGCACTTAAGTTCGGCAGCATCATTCACGTATACTTATATAATTAGCACCAATCTCTAGCTGACAGCTGCAAATGGGCAAATTTGTCTAACTCGAACCTTCCAAGCATATTGAACATTTTCTTTGAAATGTTGCATATTTGAAATAATAAGGGGAATAAATTGTAAAACTGTTGTAAGTGTTGTGCTCTGAGCACTGGTTATGCACATGTAGGACAAGAAATGCAGGACTGGAACCAGGTGTGAAGTTATGAGTATTATAATACATTTATTTTTCCCCGTGGAGAAATTGATTTGCAGCAGATGGACTTGGTTGTATATATTATGTTTTCTGCACTGCAAGAAGGCGACACAGGATACACTACAAGGAATCGAGGTTCCTGGATAATACTGTTGGTAATATGAACACTGGACCTTAGCTACAGTACAATATATTACAAATAGAATGACATGCCCGAATTGCGGGTCCGGGATATTAATTACAGCACTGAACATAAATGGTAACAGTGTATAAGTTAAAGTTAATAATACATACTAATGTTGGAGATTCACGCTTAATGCAGGAGAATTAATTATACACACTAATGCGGGAGATACACACTGAAGGGGTCGAGCTTGGGTTGACTCAATTTAAGTACTTCTAAGCACAAAATGAAAATAAAAAATTGTGTCAACTGAAAAAAGCTCAGAATGAAATTTGATTTTAATGAAATTTAATAAGTTAGTTACCGTGAAAACCGTACATTATAGGCAAAAAATTTGAAATCTTGTGGCAACAATATCTCAGAAAATGCACCATATTTTCCTGTAATTCCTTTTTTTTGTTTTGTTTTGTTTTGAAGCTAATATCACCAGCTATACAATGACATGCTAATTCTGGGTGTTTTCATAGGAAAATATTTTTGAAAAATTATTTGGTCATAGAATTTTAGAAATGGGTGGCAGAACCTGCCTGGCAGATGGATCATAAATACACCATGTATCTACCTACCCAAAAATGGCTATTTCATTGTATAGAACATAGCAAACCGATGCTATGGTGAAAATTTCAGAGCAATACCTTGAAAATGTGGATTTTATGCCCGCCACAAGCCTGATAAACTATGAAATTTTGTGATGCGAGAAAATTGTGTTTTTGTCGCAAAATGAATGCACTAGAGGCATTCACATGATAAAAATCTAAGTTAAAGATCGCTTTTTGGTCTTAAAATACCTTTTAATGTTTTGAAAGATTTTTCACAAAATGAAAAAAATAAATATTTTTCAGGTCTGAACCTAGTCTTGACCCCTAAATGCTGGAGAATTAATTATACACGCTAGTGTGGAGATATACTCAAATGCGGGAGATAAGTCTAAATGAGACTAGGCAGTAAATACTGGCTTGAGAGGCTTACGTGGTTTACGAGACTTCGCCCTGAATGGGTGCGAAGCTCAGACTTAAATAGGAACACTACCACACTGTGGAAATAAGACACAGATGCAGGCAATGATTAAGAGGCAGAAGAGTGCAGTCCGGGATTTAATAGGCTAATCTGTGAAGACGGCAAGGGAAATGCAGGGCATGGCGTTACACCTGTACATACACCCTACTTATGGTCGTCCATTGTTTATTTCATTGATAACTTATTTATTGACAATTTACTGTGCTTTCCTTATCAGAAAAATGAACACAGTAACTAAATAAAAGTGTGTTAGGCGTGGTGATGGGAAGCATCAAACGCGAGATGATAATCCAAAATAAGAGAGTTTTATGAAACACACAAAATAAACATGGTAAGAGGGCCAACAAAAAACTTCACTCAATGAGCTGATAAAAATGAGGGAAAAAGAAAGTAAATAATGAAAGACAAAGACTTAACACGGAGACGAAGGCCAAAAACAAGAACTAGAAAAGCACTGAACAAAACAAGGGCGAAACAGGACTGTGGCAAAACAAGGATCCGTCTGCCAGATTGGAGCTCCACCTCAGAATATATGGGCTAAGGGGCGGGATCAGGGAACAAGGAACACCTGGGCAAAACGAGAGGGGCAGGGCACGGGAGCATGAGACATGGGACAAGCAGTAAGACTTAATGAGCCCATAAAGAGAATGGGCATGTTTTAGCTTAAATCCCAATCTAAGATGCTGCAGAGAGAGTAAGGGTCAGTGTAATGCGAATAGAAGCCACTAGATGGCAGTATCGAACTTTTCTTTTGTTAAGCCCAGACTGGAGCTAGGATTGAACATGTCCTGGGCATGTCTGAGATGGAAAGTCCCAGAGAATTTTAAAAAATTCTAAAGGGAGGGGTCTGCAAAAGAGTATATAAGGAGGAAAATTGAGAGAGTAAAGTAGTAGGAGAAATTGCAAGGAGAAATACTGGAAGGATACATTTGACCAGACCTGTCACTCTTTTCAAGGCCTGTGAAGCTTTTTGTGGATTATAGCTTGTGTTGGGGCATTTTCCTCACCCGGAACATCACCAAGCAACCCAACCAAAAGGGACTGTAGATATTTTTTTCTTGTATATATCAATCTTGGTCAGTAGAGTAGATAAGTTAAAAGTCTTTGTTTAATTAAATGTGTTTAAGTTTTAAAATTGTGTCTGCCATCCCTCGCTGTCGTAAAATTAACAAATTGGGGCCATAACATGAGACTGTTAATGGAAAAGCAAACGAGATCTAGAAAATGTGGGAAATCATGCCAATTGATACCCTATCTACAAACCCAGTTCCGAAATAGTTGGGACGAAGTGTAAATTGTGAATAAAATTAAAATGCAATGACTGTCAAATTACTCCAGCCAGTATTTTATTCACAATAGAACAGAGATAACATAGCAAATGTTGAAACTGAGAAATCGAACAATTTTATCCACAAAATGAGCTCATTTCAAATTTGATGGCTGCTACAGGTCTCAAAAAAGTTGGGACAGGGGCCTGTTTACCATGGGGTAGCATCTCCTCTTCTTTTTTAACTCAAAGTGGGGGCGTCTGTGCATTGAGGAGACAGGTTTCTTGAGTTTAGCCACTGGAATTTTATCCCACTCATTTAATACTGGCTCCCAGCAACTGGGGAATTTTAGGTATCCTTTGACAGACTTTTTGTTTAAAAACGAGCCAAATTTTCTCCATCAGTGAAAGATTAGGACTGCAGGCAGGCCATTTCAGCACACGGACTCTTCTACTATGAAGCCAAGCTGTTGTAATAGCTGCAGTATGTGGTTTTGCATTGTCCTGCTGAAATACACAAGGCCTTCCTTGGAATAGATGTAGTCTCGAGGGGAGCATATGTTGCTCTAAAACCTTTACGCACCTTTCAGCATTCGCGGTGCCTTTTAAAACATGCAAGTGTCCCACACCACATGCACTAATGCATCTCCATACCATCAGAGATGCTGGCTTTTGAACTGAACACTGATAAGAGGAGGGGTGGTCTTTCTCCTTTTTAGCCCAGAGGACACAATGTCCATGATTTCCAGCAAGAATGTCAAATTTGGACTCGTCTGACCACATGACACTTTGCAACAGTCCTTATAAAAATGAGCCTTGGCCCACAGAACATGGTGGCACTTCTGGATCATGCTCAACAATGGCTTCCTTTTTGCCTGAGAGTTTTAGGTGGCATCTGTGGGTGGTGCGGCGGACTGTGTTTACAGACAGTGGTTTCTTGAAGTATTCCTGGGCCCATTCAGTAATGTCAATGACAGAATCATGCTGGAGAGTGATGCCGTGGCGTCTGAGGACCCAAAGATCACGGGAATCCAGTAAAGGTCTTCGGCCTTGTCCCTTACACACAGAGATTTTTCCAGTTTCTCTGAATCTTTTGATGATATTGTGCACTGTCGATGATGAGACCTTCAAAGCCTTTGCAATTTGAAGTTTAGGTGCATTGTTTTTAAAGTATTCCACAATCTTTTTACGCAAACCTTCACAGGTTGGAGAGCCTCTGGCTGTCTTTACTACTGACAGCCTCTCTAAGACATCCCTTTTATAGCCAGTCATGTTGCACACCTGATGCCAGTTAACTTAATTACTAACTAAATGTTCTTTCAGCTGATTCTTTTATATATTAATAGCTTTTTCAGCCATGCTTTTTGCCTGTGTCCCAACTTTATCCTGTTGCAGCCAGAAAATTTCAAATTAGCTCATTTTCTGGATAAAAATATAAAATGTCTCAGTTTCAACATTTGAAATGTTATCTATGCAAATAGCATATTGGCTCGTGATCTGAAAGTCATTGCATTATGATTTTATTCACAATTTACAATTTGTCCCAACTATTTCAGAATTGCGGTAGTATATTTGAAATAATTAACGAGTGCCTGTCTAAAGAAACACCTCCCGCGTGAATTAGTTAATGGTTGTAATGAGTAGAAACAGTGAAAAGGCAATCAAGCTTAAAACAGCCCTGGTTACAGAACAGCTGTGAAGGAAGTGGAAACACCACCAGCCAAACCAAAGCAATGAAAGGTGCAGCACGCAGGAACTAAACATGGCATGAAGCACAGACTGGACTGATTCTGTGTGAATTATTTTCCCCACAGTATGGCTTCTGCTACTTTTTTTGTTTAACCTTTTATTTACCTTTTATTACCTTTCACTGAAACTAAGCCCCTGTAAAAAGAGGCTTATAATCCATTTACATAGTTTCCCCGGATTTTCTATTGTGACTGCTGCTTAGGGCTTCCTTGGTTAATAAATAAATTAATATACTGTGGTTCCTCAGCTTTTGTCTTGGCATTAGTAATTTTCTCACTAATTTCTAGGGTGAGCAAGATCATTAGGTTGGGGGTTCAAAATGTGGCCAAAACTATGTGACGGTTGCAGGATGATCGCACTTTTGGAAAGAGATTTCCAGGTTGGGTTTGTCTGCCACAGGTGCCAGCTAATTGGGCATCTGGAGAGCAAGATCCTTGATCTTCAGGGCCAGTTGGCGGCGCAACATAGTTTGCAATCAGTAGAGTTCCTAGAAGGACTAAGTAGTATGTTGTTTAGAGCAATGGTGTGTACGCCGAAGCAGGGTGGTACTGGGATCCCAGAGCAGGCAGGGAGAGAAAGTTGGGTGACTATAGGTCGACAGCGCAGGAAAGGGGGTGCACGCCGTACAGCAACAGCTTCTCCAGTGGTAGAGGTGTCCGACCGATTCCCGCCCTTGCAGGAACTTGACTTGGCCCCTGACCCTGAGAGTGAGGGGACTGATGAGCAGCAGGGCACCCTGTTGGCCTCTACCCCTCAGAAAAGAGAGTTGGTGATAGTGGGGGACTCAGTACTTGGAGAAATAGATTGCTTAGTCTGTTTGTGCGACAAGGAGTCTCATACGGTGGTGGGCAGGGAGGTTAGTTAGTGTTACACATAGGGAAATGCAAACTGCCCCAATGGAAGCTGACGGCGTTACAAGCACTATTGATGATTTACTTTTAAAGCAACAAAGTGTCGTGGGGGGCTCGAAGCAGCGGCCACGTGGGAAATCAAGGGGGAAGAGCATTAGTAATAACCTGAAATATTTTTATTTAAATGCAAGAAGCATGATGATTAGTGAGGGCTATGACATAGTTGGAATTACAGAGACATGGCTATGTGAAGAGGATGGAGATGAATATAACATACAAGGTTATAAGCTCTTTAGGAAGGATATATGTAAAAGGCGAGGAGGGGGCGTAGCAATCTATGTGAACGAAAACATTAATGTACAGGAAATTCCCGAAATTGAATATGCCTTGTCCTGTGAAGATATCTGGGTCAGGCTCATTGGCAAACACGAGACAGGTTTGAACATAGGACTATGCTATCGACCACCAGCTTTGGACAGTACAATCAATGAAATGCTTTTTAGGAGGATTACGCAACCTTGTAGAGGTGGTGGGACTATTATTATGGGAGACTTAAATTATCCTGGTATCAATTTGGGAAATACCTTGTACCTTGACTCTGGTTTGCTCCATCTCCTGGACACTGATCGCTTGGCTCTTGGCTCCCTCTCTTTTTTTTTTTTTTTTGGCATCTCCATTCCCACCCGAATCTGGAATGCCCAATTAGTGAACTATGTACAAAGCTTGCTCGTATGCGACCCCTTGCTGCCAACTCAGGATAGTGAAGACAGCTCACGGCTCTCCTCCGAAGCACGTGTCCGTCAGCCACTGATTCTTATACACTCATTGGTCGAATCCTCCTAAGTTCCGAACGAGGGCGGAGGATACCCGGACGTGAACAAACCCAGAGTCTTCCTGACGAGCGCCCGTCTGGCCAACAGGAGGCGCTGGAGCAACGAACAAAGCGGTTATTTTTTACCCAAATCCGGCAGTCCCTTTCCCAATTTGAAACCCTGTAGCGCGATCGCCAATTGTGCGCTACTCTGAAAAAGCTGCCGACCCCTGCCGGTGGGTACGCCGGGGCTCGAACCCGCGACGTGATAGACACCTCTGCACTGCAGCGCAGTGCCTTAACCGAGTGAGCTATCCGGCAGCTCCTTGGCTCCCTCTCTGTTGTTCCTGATAGTCAGTATATTTACATGTGCTGTCCGCTTTTTAAACAATTTCCAGAATAATTTCTGATACATGGAAATGCGTTTGACAAATAAAGGATTTTCTTCTGTCTCCTTGATTTTCACTCTGGGACAGATCTTCCCATTTCTTTTTACAATCTCGCATCCTGGCAATCTAGACATGGAACATTGGGGCTGGACTTGGACCGATAAATATGATGCTACTCAGGCTCGCAAGACTGCAAGCATTCTCAAGTAACCGACTAGTGCTGGCCCCCCAATTCACTTGTCACGATCTTGTTGCCTCGTCACGTGAATCACACATTATGTCACTTCGAAAAAAAATTGTAATTCATGATTTAACTGATCTGCTTGGTTCTGCTTGAAAATAAGTTTGTCACAGAATGCGCAAGACTAAACTCACTAAAAAAAGTAGTTCCTGGCAAACTAAAATTTTTGCAGTCAAAGCAAGGCCCAAATGGACATTGAACATCCTTCAGGGAGGTATTCCTTTATGAATCTGTTATCTAAACTGCTTACTTCGTGGACAGGATTACTGGGGTCTATTCGAGCGTTCAATGCATGAGAAGCAGAAACACACCCAGAACGGTCCTTGGCATGGATCTCACACCACTCATCCACATACTCATCAGAGGTGGCCGGTAAGCTTAGGATAAGGCAAGGTGAGACCTCTTGTTCTCCTAGCTATAGTAAGAGGAGAAATAAAACAAGTCTTATCTATGCGTAATTGCATTTCAATCAATTATAAATGTCACAACCCTCATGTGAATCCCTAGTTTGGCTCTTCGCAATTCAGCACCTTGCTTGTCTGTTTGGTGTATATGTGTTTTGTGATTAGTTTGCATCTTGAGCGTCTTTCTCCGCTTGGCTGAATCTCGTTACACAGTTGAGTCCTAATGAATGTGTGACGAATATTTCAGCCCTCTAGTTCATGTGCGAATCATCAGATTGTAAAGTCACTTCACACTGAAATCCAAGCCATATGTTTAGAGGAAAACCTTCTCAGTCTTCGTTTAATGCAGCTAGTACTTCAAGTGACAGCCTTTTCTTTCAGAAGTCTGTATTGTCATTTAGTTCATTCATACCAGCTTTCCTAAGCAAGGTCCTGGATTGGGACAGAGTTGAATTTAACTCTACTCAAGCCTGTTCATCAACTCAAGTTTCCAAGAACAAGCTTGCAAACCTAATCAGTGTCCAGGACTGGGACTATGTTCTTGCTGACCCTACCTAGTTTATCCATTTCAAGTGTCTTAGGAACAAGCTTCCAACTCTGATTAAGGTCGAGGACTGGGACTGCATCCTCCTCATTCTCTGAAGCAGTTAATGGCTGGTGAAGCCTGAGTGACATATGGCAGCATCCCAGAAGCCGCTGGCTGGCAGCAGCAGCAGAGCTTTGGCAATATCAATTATGCTGAACTGTCTCTCATTATCCGAGGTTCTGTCCCCACCTATTCTCTCCTGGGTTCTGTCCCTGTCTTGTACCTTATTGCTGTCAATAAACTACCGGTTGGATTTCACCTTTGCCTTCACAGTTGATTCCTAGACTGGACCATAACAGTTAAAGGTGCCATATTATCCTATATTTAGTCGTTTAAAATATTTCCAATGGGTCTTTTAAATAATGTTAAGAATTCAGTTACAAAAAAATAAAAAAATCACACACATCCAGGCCTTGTGAGACCTCTTCTCTCACCCAATCTGTGCCAGTCTGAAACATGAGCTGTTTTGAGTGGGCGGGGAGGCTGTGCTGATGAAGCGCTGCTCTGATTGGCTGCCTGGCCACTTCAATTCTGGGGAGGGTGCAGACCCAAAAAACCAGGAATCCAAGATGGCTGGTATTTCAGGACAACTCCCTGCAGCATCTATTGCTGTAAGATGGCACTTGTTTGATCCAGAATCTGACCCTGACTGGGAGGAGAAAGCAATCTAAGTGTTGCAGCAACATTAACAGCAGGATGTCAATGAGTGGCGAGGTGAAATTTTAGTGTTTTGCTCGTAGGGTCTTGCCTTGCATGCGTGTGGTTGTAGCTGTACTGTAATATAGTCATGTCATATACCTACTTAGCTATCCAGAGGAAACTTTGCTAAAAGCTCCTATCAACCTTTTCTACCAAAACAAAAAACAATTCCGACTCCAAGCTACTAAATGATTTTGAAGCAAAAACACACAAACGGTGTAAGCGATACTTATGCGGAGCTAGCGAATCGATAACTGCTACCAGAAAAAAAATCCGTATCTGACCTCCACTTATTTTCACATTTTTATTAGCCAGAACAATTTTCAAAGGTGGATGAAACTCTTTCCCGGGCAATGCAGAGAAATCCTTTATCATACCAGACACATTGAGTGTTTTGCAACTGCTTTCACCATGGTAGGATCAGAGCTAGCCCACACCACAGCAAAGTACCCGGCTGACCCTGGTCATGGATAAGTAAAACGATCCTTTCACAGCAGCTGTTAACAAACTCAAACATGTACCCGAAGCTCCGCAAAGCCTACGTCTAGTCTAACTGGAGCCTTATCAGCCTAACTTTGCAGACATGCACAACACCTCTCCGGTTAGCTTCAACTGTAGCAGCATCGGTCGGGTAACGTTATGATGAAACTACCACCTTGATGCTAACCAAAGTAACACAAGCACACCAATCTGAATTACTACATATAAGTTGACCAGGAGCATTTTTTAAGTTGCACAGAACGCGAACTAACATGCAGTAGTAAGCGAGCGGTCATAACAATGATAGAGACAAATGTTACCCTGCAATACTGCGAGGTTTTACGAAATGAACCAAGAGCAAACACCAAGAGCAAGGCCAGCTAACTATCATTAGTGGTCCTGCTAGCCATCCGTAACATGTTAGCTTCACTTACATTATTTGCTGTTGTATCATTACTTACAGCTTGTGGCTCCGAGCGCTTGATGGATGCTACTGCGCCAGGTTTGAGAAGCAGTATCCAGTGTCGAATTATCCTTTATTGACAAAGCTGTCTTTGGTGAAAAGCCACGCCTTAACAGCTCACGTTCCCTTTGAGTGTGGCTGTTTGCAGCCGTTGAACAAAGAAGCAACCCAATGATTTATGGTGGCATTGTCTTTTGGAAGAGAAAATAGTTGTGCTTTTTTGCATCCAAAAAAACACAGATGAACAGCTTTGGTAGATATATTGATAAATCTATACGTTAAATTATTTTTGCTCATTTGTATCTGAGAGAATAAATTCTGGGGTGGGCAGGTCCAGCACCATAATTGGCTCTGGCCAGGTCTGTCCTGATTGGACGCAACAACCTGACGTCAGGTTTTGCCCAAATCTCATGGACGAGCTGTTCAGACAGGAAATCACATTCTAGGATTACGGCAAAACTCCTGTATCTTATGTTTAGAAACTTTGCAGAGGTTGAGTATGGAGATCCAACATTATAACATTACTTGTGTTAATGTGTATGTATTTAAAGAAGGACCAGCATAATTGGGGACCTTTAACATCACAGTGAATGCTTGTTGCTAATCTTCGTTTTCCGTGTCATTTAAAAAATCATGAAGTGCAGAATTTTTTCATACATATGGGGACTTTTTTGTTTGTATTAAGCACGCAATGCTTATTATTTGACTGTGGGAGGTTAGCAGAGCATCCGTAGGAAAATCACAAACACAGTGATGACATGCACAAGTCCACACAGAAATTTTGAAGATGTATTTGAACCTGACCTGCTTGCTGCGGGTCTATAGGCTCATCGTTTTGTAGGTTTGATGCCGCCATTTGCAAAAAATTTGTCAGGACATTGAAACCATTTTGAAGTGAGTACATAAAGTAGCAGAGAGGGGGAAATGCTAGACTATTCCCATGTGTTCTGCAAGTTTAGACATGAGGTTATAGAGTATAATTAGTGCTGCTTAACCTTTTCGCCAGCATCGGCCTGAGGGCAGGCTGCAAGATATAATTATGCTTCTATATCATCAAATATTGTGCTTTGTACATTTCACTCAAAAGTTTGAGGGCTCAGCATTTTAACTGAAAAGGCTATTTTATTATGCAGATAAGATGGTGAAAATAGTATTTTAAATGGTGTCATGACAACCCTCAGCCTGACCATGCACTCCCATAGTGTTGTGATTCTGCATTATGCTCATGCCTTGTTTAAGTTCTGTGCCTGGCTTTGCCATGTTGATGGATTTTCTGTGCTTAGTGACCACTGCCTGTGTTTGACCATTCTTTAGATTATGTATTGTGTTTTGGTTATTTTAGTATTCTGGCTTATTATTTTTCTGGTCTTATGTATTTATTGTCTTTGCTTTGTTTCATAGATCCCTTACTATGTTCATTTTCTGCCATGCCTTGCTTTGCACTATGTTTACCCTGTCTTGTCTTATGTAGGTCTTTGTCCACAGTCCCTAGTCTTGCCTGCCACTCATTCGGGTGATATATTGGTTTCTGGGTTTCAGCCTTCTTTCATTATCTCGTGTTCTTCCTTCCTCTCTCTTTTACTATCTACTAATCCATACTAACAGTTTGTTGTTTTCGATAATTACTAAGACATATTAACATTGTATATTTTTACTAATTTAGTAACATGCACTCAGGATTGTATAGCTGCACATACTAATTGACTAACGATCACTCAGCAGTCGCCAATTCTAGTCTCCGCCTCCTTGCCTATCCCTAATTATCTCTGCTGCAGTTTTCTGTGGATCTCCACTAATACTTTATGCTTTCCTTTTCTTTAAGCTATGCACTTTAGTACTCCTTAACTGGAGCTGTTGTTTTGTACATAGGTTTGTCTTGTGATCCCTGTCTGCGTTTTGGCTTTGGCCAAATTCATGTAATTAGATTATACCTCATGTGTCACTCCTGATTATTGTATCATTGATTGCACCTGTTTCTCCCTGGTCATGTGTACACCTCGGATGTGTATTTAAGATGTCTATTCAAGCACTTCCAGTGTCAGATCATTTTCCCTAGTCTTCTCGTGCTACGTTTCTCGCCTTGATTTCTCAGTGTTTATCTTTCTGACTGGATTGCCCGGCTATCGATTTTTGCCTTCGTGATTTTGGATTATTGTTGCATCTGTGTGTTTTGAATATTTTTCTGCCCGCCTACGAGATCTGTTTGCTGCCCTGGTAATGATTTGGATTATGTCCTGTGGATTCTGACTTGCTTCTCTGAAAGTACTATTCCTGTGTTCCAGACCCATTTCTGTCCGTCTACGATTACTGTGATTGCTGCCCTGGTTTTGATTCTATTTTTGCCCTACTAGATTTTGACTTTTGGAGTGTGGGCTCTGTATTTTTGCCTTCTGCCCTGCGGGGGTCCTCCCCCCTCATTAATAAAACCCGCTCTACTGCATTTTCTGGTTCTCGCGTCTGGTTCCTGATCGCTACATTACACACAGGTTCAATTTAATAGCGTTTTTCAGATTAGTTAATATATTTTATTGTAATGTCTGGTGCAAGGAACCAAATGCAAGTAGGAATGCAAAAATCGTGGTCTTTATTAGCCATCCGAGTCCAATGCCAGGTGATCAAAGTGACAGTATGAGATGAGCAGTCCAAAAACAGACTGGGCTTCAAAAGCCAAAGCACAAAGTACAGCACCAAATCACAAAGCAGTGGGTGAGTTGAGAGTCCAAAATCTGAGTTTGTTAGCCAGGGCAGCAATACACAGAAAATGTGGTTGGGCAGAAGAAGGGTCTTCATCAGAAGGCAAAACAAATCCAAGCAGGAACAGACAGAAATTGGAATCGGGCAGAAGACACAGAATCACAAAGAACTAACTGACGTACAAGGAGCTCTGCACAGGAGAAGCTGAGTAACGGTTTGGCAAGGGCTAAGCCAGAGGTTTCAAACTCATTTTAGTTCAGGGGCCACATACAGCCCAATTTGATCTAAAGTGGGCCGGACCAGTAAAATCATAGCGTAATAACCTATAAATGACAACTCCAAATCTTTCTCTTTTTTCGCACAAATAAGTACAAGTAAATTCTGAAAATGTTCACATTTAATGAACTATCTTTTTACAAAACATATGAACCTGAAATTTCTCAAGAAATATACGTGCAATTTCAACAATATTATTCCTCAGTTAATAATTTGCAAATGTGCATTAGAACTTACAGATCACAGTAGCCGTACAATGGCAAAAAACATTTAGTCACAGGTATCTGGAACTGAACAATATGGTATTTTACTTTATGAATAAAACAACTTGTCAAGATCTACAAATTATTTTAATTTTCCATACATTTCTACATCTGTGTTGTAATCCTGACCACCTGAACTGAGTCACCACACCATACATACAAACTAAAGTGGGAGCTATTAAGGGAGAAGGTTAAATGATCCCCCCGCCTTGTAATGAATGAAACGTATAAAAATACATAAAAGTTGTGGCAGTGCATGAGCAATAGGGTTCCACCAAACCAAAAAATCTTTTGTACTGAAGCTGCTGATTTTTATTGCACAATGTTTCGTGCCTTTTAAATATTTTTCACAATATGAATTCATTTTCACAGAACTGTATTTTTCAGGGTGCAAAAGTTTCTGAAGCAGACGCGTAGCCAGCAATGGGCCTGGACGGGCCAGTGCCGCCCAGACGAATCATTGGCCCACCCATCCACGTTTGAGGATAAGGTTTTAAAATAACGTTACATGTTTGAAAGAAGACCTATTATGCTCATCGGGTTTTTTAATGCGATATGTAGGTCTTTATGTCTATTTTTCTTTTTTTTTAATGCGACCAGACCCCAGAGTAGTTGTTGTTGTTGTTGTCGTCGTCATGGTTACAGTCACGCGCGTGACGTGCAGCGGGCGCGCCGTAACTGCCAAAAAGCCAACGAAGGAAAACACAGCCAAGCAACTATTGTCAGTTAGCTGAGCCAGTGGACTTTTAACTCCAGTTGACATAGGATCAAAATGATGAAACAAAGTAATTTACTGTCATATTTTAAACGAGCCAGACTCGAAGAAGATGCCACACCACTGCCTCGAACATCCGAGCCCACACAGCCCGGTTTTACGGACTCCGCCTGCAAAACGGTTAGCCCAAGCCCAGTCGCTTGCACCCCACCACCAGGGCTCCCTCCTGGCCAGCCTGACTCGGCTTTGCCAACCGATTTATCGGCAATTGAGGAACCACTTTCACAGCCAAAAAAATTTCACAATTTCCCTACACAGTTAAAAATGGAAAATCACAGTGTTTCTCATTCAAGTGGTATGGGGAGTTTTCTTGGTTGGAATACAGTGTGAAAACCAATGTGATTTTCTGTAAATTGTGCAGACTTTTCCGTAGCGGAGCTGACGGCCCATTTGTGAGAGACGGGTTTGTAGACTGGAAACATCTGCGTGAGGCATGCCACAAGCTCCAGAGTAGCAAGCTTCACTCCCTTTCACTTGACAAATTTCAAAGCTACTGGTCTAATCAAAGTTCAGGCCGGGGAAATGTGCTAAACCAAATGAACCGTGATGCCATGGACTATTTGTTCATCCAGAGGAATCAAGACCATCTAAACGTCGTTTTGGATATTGTACTGTTTTGTGCCAAGCAGGACATCCCCCTACGAGGACACAGGGAGGATGCAGGTGCTCTTAATAAAGGAAACTTCCTCGAGCTGTTCGAGTTCATAAGCAAGTATGAACCCCAGATCCAAAGTCGTCTGGAGAAGCTGCCCAGAAATGGAACTTTGATGAGCCCCGATATTCAAAATGAGCTGCTTAAGTCAGCTGCCTTTTTGTTATTACGCAAGATCAAAACAGAAATACGTGAACCAAGCACCTATTATGCCCTCATGGCCGAAAAATACAAGGATGAGTCCAAATGTGAACTTGTAGCTGTTTGTGTGAGATACATTAACGGAGAAAAGATAAAAGAACAGGCAATTGGATTCGTGGACACAAATGACATGAGTGCAGGTGCTATAGCAGAGAAAACACAGCAGGTGATTGAACCCCTACAACTTGACCCATCTCTGTGTGTTGGTTTCAGTTTCGACGGGGCCTCCGTTATGCCAGGAAACAAGGGAGGTGTGCATGTTATTCTAAAACAAACGTTTCCTCAGGCTGTTTATGTCCACTGTAATTCTCACAGACTGAATCTGGTACTATGTGCAGCATCAAAGGTGTCAGGACATGTCAGCGCATCTTTTGATACAGTGAACAATACACATAGTTTCATGACAGGCAGCAGCAGACACGCACGGTTTGTAGAAGTGCAAAAGGAGCTCCATCCAGAGCGCCCGTGCTTGGAACTTCAGCGGTCCGTGGACACGCGCTGGAGTTCCAGATCTGGAGCAGTGAGCAAAATTCTAACTTTACTGGATGTCATATTAGAAGTACTTGCTGAGTACAGTGAAAGCAGCGGCCAAATGCAGATCGAAGTGCAGTCCCTGCTCCTGCAAATACAAACTAAAAAGTTCATATTCTTACTCGTCACGTTTGGAAAATTATTTCAGACGAGTGACTTTGCTACAAGGGGGTTACAGAGCCCTACACTGTCTGTCACTGAGTGCATCGACCTCGTTGAGGGACTAAAAGAGAAATTTGCTCAATTCAGACAAGATTCAAAATGTGGGTATGAAGCGGTGATGAAGCTGACTGAAGAGCTGATGAGCAAATACGACATCACAAACTGGGACATCGCTGCCGGGAACAGAAAAAGGAGGCTTCCTGCGAGGCTCGCGGAATCTGTGGTGACAACAAGCCTGGGAACAGCAACGAGTGTCAAAAATGATGATGACGTGCGACACCTCTGGAACGATATCCTAGACAGAGAACTGACAGAGCTGAACACTCGTTTCCAAGAGGACCAGTATGGGATCATGAGGACAGCAGCCGCGTTTCTCCCACACTCTAAGACATTTGCTCAGACAGAGTCCCTGCGGACCACGTGTGATCACTATCAAATCTCAGTTGAGGATGCTGAATTAACAGTATTCATTGAGCAATTTCGCCGGAAAGTTGCCAACAGGCTGGAATTTCCATCCCTCGTGGAAGTGCTGGACATATGTGCTCCTGACATTTTCCCTAACCTCAATAAACTACTGCAAGTAATCATCACACTTCCAAAGAAGTCTTGTAGTGTTGAGAGACTGTTCTCCACTGCAGGTCGGATTAAAACGCACCTCAGAGCATCCATGAGTACTATCCGTCTCAACAACCTATCCCTTTTGTCCTTTGAAAAGGAACTCTGTGACACTTTGGACTATGTCGACATCATCTCTATATTCAATGCAAGACCCAGGCGTTTGCGCCTTGTTTTGTAGGCCATGAAAACAACAAAGGTAGGCCTGCTGTCGTAGCACTGCTTCATATTTGCCTGTGATGTGAAGAGATTGCTTTGCTTTAAATAACAGTGTTGTGTAGTAGCCACATGCTCTTAATAGGCTACATTGTTGGAGTGCCAGTTGTTCTTTTTTCATTAACAGTGTTCATTAGGTGTGATGGGTTTGAAGCTAAGACTGTTCTCTCTCTCTCTCTCTCTCTCTCATTTTTTTTAAACTGCTGATCAGTGAGCTGTCCATGGTTCTTAAGATTTAAGTCTGATGTATTTTGTGTACATGCTTAAGTGTTCCCTGAAGTTTGGTTCTTTGCAACTTTGTGCAATAAAGTGGTTGAATGGTGCTGTGCACTGTATGAAATGCACTGTCCTTTTTTTCTGAAAAAATATGGCCCATCCAATTTTGTACTGGCCCACCCAAGATAAAAATTCTGCCTACGCCACTGGACTGAAGCAGCATTTTACATGAATTAGGCTAACTCATTGTTTAATTATCTCCTGAAACTTGGCATCTTTTAGACTTCACAAGTGCATCAACATCAGGTGTCAGATCCTGAGTAGCAGCCAATTTCAGAATGTCATTTAAGTGCTTGTGTGTGAGCCTTGAGCGCAGCTTTGTTTTATTGATACTCATTACAGAGAAAACCTTTTCACAAAGGTAGGTAGTCCTAAACATGCACAAAACTTTTGCAGCCAGGGCTGTCAATTTGGCGTACCCTGGCAAGAGATACTGATAAAATGTGTCCAAGCCCGCAGAGGCAAATTTGTCCTTCAAATCTGAATCACACTGCGAATCAATTATTTCAAGTTGGATGTCGACGGGCACATCAGAAGCCTTGACTGTGAATGGTGAACAGAAAACTGCGAACTCTGTCTCAAGTTTGCCAAACACCTGAAACCTTTGCTCAAACTCCCGCAGTAATTCCGTTATCTTGTTTTTGTACCAACTCATGTCAGCATTAACTCCGGTCGCACGCACATCTCTTAGATGAGGAAAATGAGCAGGATCGTCACTTGACAGCTGTCTCTCCCACAAAGTCAGCTTAAACTTGAACGCGTCTATGGTGTCATAATACTGTGTGACAACTTCTTTGCGGCCTTGAAACAATTTGTTCAAATTATTCAAGTGCTCTGTAATATCCACCATAAATGCAAGGTCCTGCAACCATTCTGATAATTTAAATTCCAACAATGGTTTGCCCTTTTTCTCCATGAACTGTCCGATTTCCTCTCGTAGATCAAAAAAAAAAAACAAAAACGCTTCAGCACGGCATCTCAACTGAACCACCTTACCTCAGTGTGATATGGCAGTCCCCAGGTAATGTCCTTATCACTAAGAAGGTTGTCAAACTGACGGTGAGTTAAATCTCTGGCTCGAATGAAATTAACTGTTTGGACAACCACTTCCACGACATGATCCATTTTTAACGACTCGCAACACAATGCCTCCTGGTGCAAAATACAGTGAAATTTCCAAAAATTATGTCCTCCATTTGCGGCCTGTACTTTCTCTCTAAATTTTGTCACAACACCTGCTTTTTTCCCGATCATTCATGGCACGCCATCTGTAGCCAGGCTGACAGCGCGGGCCCAGTCCGACCCTGTCCAGCCCTCCAACGAGAGAGTTGAAAGTCTCGACCACTGTTGTGGTGTCCATCATAGGCACCAACTCAAGGAACTCTTTGTTGACGGTCAAAGTCTCATCAACACCATAAACGAACATGGCTAGTTGCGCAACATCTGTAGTGTCCGTGCTCTCATCAATTGCGACCGAAAATACAACAAATGACTTGACTTTCTGCTTCATTTGGATGTCCAAATGAATCGAAAGATCTGAAATCCTATCTGCCACAGTGTTTCCCGTCAGACTTATGTTGGCAAGAGCCTGTCGCTTTTCAGGACACACAATTTCTGCTGCCTTCAGCATGCACGTTTTCACAAACTCACCCTCATAGTATGGCTTTAATGCTGATGCTATTTCGCGTGCAATAAGGTAGCTAGCTTTCACTGCTGCGTCACTGATCTCTCGGCTATGAGTAAAAGCAGACTGTTGTTTCCTCAGACCCGCTAACAATTCATTTATCTTATTTCTTCTCCATTGTCCTTGCAAGCTGTTGTATTTTTCGCCATGATTAGTCTCATAGTGGCGCCAAATATTATATTCTTTGAGCACTAAAACTGGCTGCGAGCTCACCAAGCACACAGGTTTCCCAGTAACCTCCGTGAATAAATAGGAAGGGTCCAATTTTCTTGGAAAGCTCTACACTCCGAGTCCAATTTTCTCCCTTTAGACAAAGCCATTTTGAGTAATGCGGGTGCCACAGAGTGTAATTTTGACAGCGAAAAAAAAAAAAAAGTGCGACACCGAGTGGACAAATTAGGAATAGCAGTTACTTTAATTGAAAAATTGTACTTCATGTTTTTTCTGTAATTTTTATACATTGCTAAGTCATCCTGCGGGCCGGATTTGACCCTCTGGCGGGCCAGTTTTGGCCCGCGGGCCGTACGTTTGACACCCCTGGGCTAAGCAGTGAGGGACTTTATACACACAAGGGAGGTTTATTTAATGTTTATTGTTTATTTAGAGCCCCATTAGCTGTGGCATTGCCACAGCTATTCTTCCTGGGGTCTAGACATTTTTTTAAATACAGTAGGCTAAAAATTTACAAAAGAGTAGACTAAGCGAAAAAACAACATTCAAAACAAAGGAAATAAAATAAATTCAGCCAAATAAAACAACAACGCATGACTAAACTGAAGATAAAGACTAACAGAGTTAATTTAACAGAAAATAACGTACAATGACAATGACAATGAATTTATTTCCCATAAGAGACCCCTATCAGGGTATAGGAGAACTTACAATGAGTATCAGCATTGAGCTGATTGAGACAGGTTAAAATTCTATACTGTACATGTATAAACATACAACCATGTAACACCTATGGTACATATTTTGACAAGATACCGTAGAAAAATATATATTAGACTTATAATATTACTATGACAACATTGTAATGAAATTACAAAATTATTGTGATGGAATTACAATATAAGTGTAGGGCAAGAATTACTTCCTAAAGATATACATAATTTCTTTGATAAATTTCACAAGGTTTGACAGAGTTTTTTTGTTTGAGGATGAGAATAACTGCAAAAATTTTAGACAATTAGGACTTTTCCAAAAGTACGGTTTGATTAGGCATTTTCTAGAATTATCAAAAGCAGGACAGGACATGATATAATGAAGTTCATCACCACAACTGTCAAGACAAAGCGGACAGGATGAGTCAGTATAGTCACTATGTAAATACCGTTGATCAGCTATAGGGAGCAAATGATTACCACAGCGGAATTTAACTAGAATAGTTTGTTCATCAACAGGAAGTATCTTAAGATACGGTTCAAAGCATTAAATTACTTTTAAAAATTCTATAATTTGAACAGAGTATATTCCTATTGACTTCAGCTTGCCAGTTCTGGGTAGAAATATCATCCAATCTTTGATTAATAACCGATTTAAACCACATAATATCATAATTCTGAATACCATCCCAAAAAGCTGGGTAACCACATTCGTTTACAATAGCATGTAACCTTGCTATCCACCTAGAACTTAAAATATTACAGTCATGATATTTCTTAACCAGCTTAAAATAGTAAATGAGAATTTGCGATGACTACCTTGCAAAATTCTTTACCAGAAATTCACCATCCTTTTATCAATTCAATTTCTTACATTAAATTTTCCCAATTCACCATAGGCCATACAATTAGCGGTTGACTTATTAAGATGAAGTAAATTCTTATAAAAACGTTGCATCTGTTGCATTTCCAGTTTGTCAATATTTTGGAAACCCCAAATCTCACAGCCAAAAGTCAGAATGGGTAGAACTAATTGATCGAAAAGCTCACAAGAGACATCAATGGGTAAATCTAAAAGTTTTGCCTTTGACAGCAAATTGAACATAGCTCTCTTGGCACGGGTAATTTGGAGATTTATAGCATTGTTGAATTTACCGTTGAAATTAAAAGTGACCCCTAGATATACATAATCGTCAACTACATCAATAATACTCTGACCAAAAGTAAATGTTTTAAACTTTTTGACTTTACCTCTAGAAAATATAATTATCTTGGTTTTGGAAGTATTGACCATGAAATGCCAGGAAGAGCAATATGAATGAACAGCATCTACAGCTGCCTGCAATTCATCTTCACTTTCTGCAAGAATTATAGTGTCGTCTGCGTATAGCAGTAAATATAAACGTAAGAAGATTTCAACATCTTCATCACTCAGTAACTTTCTGATATCACCTGCCACTACATCCAAACCATTATAAAAGCGACTTATATAATACTCAAAATCATTCAGATACACTGCAAACAATAAGGGAGATAAATTTTCTCCCTGTCGTACACCCATTTCACATGAGAAGGAATTTGATAAGTTACCATTTACTTTTATACATGACTTAGCATTCCCGCACAGACTGTAAACAAGTCTAATAATATTACCATTAATGCCGCAACTAATCAATTTTTGACATAGTGAGACTCTATCAATCATGTCAAAGGCTTTCTTGTAATCAACAAAGCAGCAGTACAGTCTTTTCTTTTTAGCAAGGTAAATATCAACAATGGAGCTAAGTACAAAAACATGATCAAGAGTGGAGTAACCACTTCTGAATCCTGCTTGATTTTCGCTAAGGATACCAGAACTTTCAAGATAGTTATTAAGCCTAAAACTAATACAGGATGTGAGGAGTTTACCTATGCAGGATAAAAGTGTGATTCCTCTATAATTATCAGGGTTGTCTGAGGACCCTTTACCTTTGTACAGAGGTTTTATAATTCCAACACCCCAATCAAATGGAATTTTACCAGAGGCTAGCACCAAATTAAAGAGTTTAGTTATGACAACAAGTAATTCTTGAGGACATTTTTTTAGAAATTCATTGATAATATTATTGACACCGCAAGCTTTGTTATTACGGAGATTCTTAATAGCACCAGAAATTTCACTAATATCAAATGGACGGTTTATCTCATCATTGGTACTATGGGTTACATCACATGGGTTGAAATCATTTGAGTTTCCAGCTGAGGCAGCCTTCTTATTTAGTGATTCAAAATGTTTAACAAAAGATTCTAAGGTTACTTTACAGGGTGGAACCTTTTGACCCGAAGCTTTATTGATTAATTTCCAATATTCCTTCGAGTCGCTCAATTTCAAATTCCTAATAGATGTATGAAAATTTTTGATATACGTTTTACGAGAACTCCTTCATATACGTTTATAACTCTTGGACAGATTATGCAATTCAACCTGAGCCTCAAATGATTTCAACTTTTTACATCTATTCTTACATTTAAAATAAACAACTCTAGCATCACAACATGCTTTAGTAAACCAAGGCTTATTGGGCTTTTTACGAGTTTTCGAGGAATTTAACTGCACCCTAGGAAAGGTTTCCTTGCATATACCAATTTTCTTAGCAGGTTTAAGAAAAACATCGCATAGGTTATTACCAATTTCATTTATCATATCCTGAGTAACTACGCCAGTATCACTATGTAGATCATCCAAGTGCTTCGAAAGTGCTGCTACAGCCTCAACATCAAAGGATTCTATATAGTCTACTTTCAATTTCGGATCCCAATTAGAATACAAGAATGAATTATTGTAAGATTCGTTAACATCATGATTATTGAGAGCTGCCTTAGGGTTACAATTACTTTCCATAACTTTGATGTCCAGACTCAGAGCACAATGAGCATCAGAAATACATTTTTCCAATGGTTCAATACAGAAATTATTTATAAAAGGAATAACTGAAGGAGAAGCAATGAAATAATTAATAGTACTACATCCAGAGGCAGTATAGCAAGTAAAATCACCAACTCCACGGTCATTACCAACACGACCATTAACCAGCTTAAGATCTGCTATATTACATAATTCAATTAGTTTCTGCCCATTTGTATTAACATAAGTATCACGGTTACTTCTCTCCAATGCAAGGTTATTATCGATAAAAAATCTTTGACAATTAATACCATCAGACATAACATCATTATCAATAAAGGCCGATTGATCATTGACAAAATCATCCAGTAACCCGGTCCTGGAATTGAAATCACCAGCCAGGAGAATAGGAATATCATATTTGCTATTAAGAGAAATAATATCATCTAAGACGTTATCAAAAATACCTGAATTATGAAAATTAGAACCTTCTTGAGGAATGTACACAGTACCAAGCAGAATTTCATAACCACAAATGGATTTGCTAAATTTGATCCATAACACTGAATCAGAAACTGGGTTTGCAACCACTTCAACATCACTTAACATATAATCTTTAACAAAAACACAAATGCCATGAACACCACCAAATTTATGGTTTTTAGCCAATTTTGGCATAACAATAGGAGTAAACCCTGGAACGTCAAACTCATTTACAAAGTCTGTTTTAGTTTTAGTCAAACATGCAATGTCATAACTCTGCAGCACAGAGTCCAATACTCCTAATTTGAGCTTGCTATGTAAGCCACACATATTAAGACTGACAATCCTTAGAGTCTCCTTAGACGTAGGCCTACGACTGTCACGTGGAAGTGCATAGTTATGATCACGCTCAATTTCTCACGATAGATAGGGGTCTGGACCGTCCTATACTTCGAAGAGATAAGTTGCAACTCCTTTTACCTTTTCCTCTGACCAGCCAAGTTCAAGTAAGTCTTTAGGCGATTCTATGGACTTCTTCTGAACCTTGTTGCTCCCAACATCCACCGTGCAGTAGATCTTACCATCAATGGACCACACACTTTTAACTCCGTCGTCCTTCCTCAATTCACGAGTTATCCTCCCTCTAAGTGCAGTAAGGTCGTCGTTTATGTAGACATCTTTGTAGGCAGGATTATGACGCAGGTTCTTCTTGTTTCTCATCAGAAGGGTCTTCGTTTCACGTCTAACGAACCGGACGATGATGGGTCGGGGTTTGCCGGCTTCTCTTTGGGTATTACTCTGAGCCAGACGGTGACTAACACTTATGTCGTTCACAGATATGTTAACACCAATATCTTTAGCAAGTTTAACTGCAAGATCAGTTGTTGATTCGTTAGCAGACTCAGGCAATCCATAAATCTTGATATTTTCTTTTCTGGTGTACTGCTCCAGCTTGTCTATTTCTAGCGAGTTTTTGTGGACAGTAGCTTTAACATTATCAAGATTTGAAGATGAGTTTCTCACCTCCACATCACGGACATTATATTTCTCATTAACTTCTTCGATAATCCTTTGAGTTGATTCATTCACAGCTTCGATCACCGTTTTCTGTATGACAGGTTGAACAGCAAGCATGAGTGCAGTCAGCAGGTCACCGAGTACAGCGGGATCGTTCAACGTGGTGCCACTCGCGCTCGAACCTTTTCCTCTCGTGTTTGTAGTAGACTTCTGTTTGCTGAATGATTGAACGACATTCTCAATAGCATTACGTATCGTACGTTCATATTCGGATATTTTATCGTCACTTGTGCAGGTTTTAGTCGACATATCCGCTTTTTCATCGGAGAGGACAGAAAATGGGTTTGTACAGTCCGCCATGTTGCTCGTGTCCAACTCAAGAGACTAAGATAGACTAAGATAAAGATTTTAAGTAGATAAGCAAACTGACATAAGCAACAAACAATAACAAAACAATATATGCATCTATCTATGTATACACACTTATATACCTATATATCCATATGTACACGCATATATACATATATATACACACACACACACACACACATATATATACAGTGGTGCTTAAAAGTTTGTGAACCCTTTAAAATTTTCTATATTTCTGCATAACTATGAACTAAAACATCATCAGATTTTCACACAAGTCCTAAAAGTAGATAAAGAAAACCTAGTTAAACAAATGAGACAAAAATATTATACTTGGTCATTTATTTACTGAGGAAAATGATTCAATATTACATATCAGTGAGGGGCAAAAGTATGTGAACCTCTAGGATTAGTGATTCATTTGAAGGTAAAATTAGAGTTAGGTGTTTTTAATCAATGGGATGACAATCAGGTGTGAGTGGGCACCCTGTTTTATTTGAAGATCAGGGATTTATCAAAGTCTGATCTTCACAACACATGTTTGTGGAAGTGTATCATGGCATGAACGAAGGAAATTTCTGAGGACCTCAGAAAAAGCGTTGTTGATGCTCATGAGGCTGGAAAAGGTTACAAAACCATCTCTAAAGAGTTTGGACTTCACCAGTCCACAGTCAGACAGATTGTGTACAAATGGAAGAAATTCAAGACCATTGTTACCCTCCCCAGGTGTGGTCAACCAACAACGATCACTCCAAGAGCAAGGCGTGTAATAGTCGGCGAGGTCACAAAGGACCCCAGGGTAACTTCTAAGCAACTGGCGGCCTCTCTCACACTGGCTAATGTTAATGTTCATGAGTCCACCATCAGCAGAACACTGAACAACAAAGGTGTGCATGGCAGGGTTGCACGGCGAAAGCCACAGCTCTGCAAAAAGAACATTGCTGTTCATCTGCAGTTTGCTAAAGATCACGTGAACAAACCAGAGGGCTATTGGAAAAATGTTTTGTGGACAGATGAGATCAAAATAGAACTTTTTGGTTTAAATGAGAAGTCTTATGTTTGGAGAAAGGAAAACACTGCCTCCCAGCATAAGAACATTATCCCATCTGTGAAACATGGTGGTGGTGGTAGTATGGTTTGGGCCTGTTTTGCTGCATCTGGGCCAGGACAGCTTGCCATCATTGATGGAACAATGAATTCTGAACTTTACCTGCAAATTCTAAAGGAAAATGTCAGGACATCTGTCTGTGAACTGAATCTCAAGAGAAGGTGGGTCATGCAACAAGACAGCGACCCTAAGCACACAAGTCGTTCTACCAAAGAATGGTTAAAGAAGAATAAAGTTAATATTTTGGAATGGCCAAGTCAAAGTCCTGACCTTAATCCAATCGAAATGTTGTGGAAGGACCTGAAGCGAGCAGTTCATGTGAGGAAACCCAATAACATCCCAGAGTTGAAGCTGTTCTGTACTGAGGAACGGGCTAAAATTCCTCCAAGCTGATGTACAGGACTGATCAACAGTTACTGGAAATATTTAGATGCAGTTATTGCTGCACAAGGGGGTCGCACCAGATACTGAAAGCAAAGGTTCACATACTTTTGCTCCTCACTGATATGTAATATTGAATCATTTTCCTCAATAAATAAATGACCTAGTATAATATTTTTGTCTCATTTGTTTAACTGGGTTCTCTTTATCTACTTTTAGGCCCTGTGTGAAAATCTGATGACATTTTAGGTCATATTTATGCAGAAATCTAGAAAATTCTAAAGGGTTCACAAACTTTTGAGCGCCACTGTATATACTGTATACAGGTAATGAGCTAGGTGGAGCAGCAGGTGTGAGGAATAGTCTAAACACTAACTGAGAGGGGAAAACAAAAGAGGTAATAAAACAATACAAAATTGGGAAACAATGACAGACTAGTTTTCAGTGAGTGCCTCAGTGGGGTAAGATGAAAGAAACAGATTAGTATCGCAGATCGTTGCAAAGTCTCTGCAGAAACAAAAGCAAAGCACTAGGAGAGCAAAGAGGGTGAAGCTACAGATTAGTGTGGAAAGCGTATTAGTAAGGATTAGTAATTAAACAAGACAAAACATGGAGTGTAAGCCCCTGTTCACACGGATACGGTTATTTTGACAAAAGGAGACATTTCCCTGCGTTTGTGCCCTTCGTTTACACACAAACGGAGAATTCGCCTCAGAAAATGATTCTTTATAAAAACTCCGGCCAGAGTGGAGATTTTGGAAAACTTTGATTGCAAGGTTGCATGTTAACTGAGAAAAACAGAGTTTTAGACAGTAAACGTCACAGTATGCGCCAGAACTTACACCTGTGCCAAAAGTGCAACCTTTGTTTACATTTTCATTTTGCTGTGGTGATCATGGATGATCGTGGTTCGTTTCTGTTATTGATATTTTCAGGATTCTGATCGGCTAACGTGGGCTTGAGCTTATTGTTACGCTGCCACCTACAGGTTTGATATGCTCTTGACTGAATATATACACAGGGACGTGTAAACGAAAATTTTCCAGAAAACTGATACGTGTGCATGATATTATTTTTGAAAATGGAGACAGTGAAATGTTTGTTTATGAAAATAACCGGCCGCGTATAAATGGAGTGTTAGTAGGGTTAGTACTTAATTCGTAACTTAGAGTTGAAGGAAGTAAACGAGGCATGAAGGAACTCGTAAAACACCGGAAACTTATGAAATCACCTGAAATGTGACAGCTCGCAGACTGGGGCACGCACTGGCAAAGAACATAGAAAATGCAAGACATAACAGCAAAACTATGTGCATGAAACTGGCAAATCACAAGGAAGATGAAACAAAATGGACGAACTTATAAACCAAGTGGGAAATAAATAAACCAGAATAGGCAGAATCACATATCATAACAGTTAAAACTGATGTTGTTACCTTAGTAGTGATCTAGAGAGGAAAAAAAACTGTTATGGTTTTTAATCCACTTAATAAGCAAGCTTGGACAACCCTCACTAAATTGACTATGATTGCCGTGTGTCTTTGTGAATTTCACTATAATTAGCTTTTTACTCAAAACACAGTGCTTTAGACCAATAAATAGATAAATCCCAGATTTGCTCAACTGGATTAAGTCTGGATATTTTTTTTTTTCAATTGAGTTTAAGGCCTATGTGCACTTACATTAATCATTTCAAGAAATAAAACAGTGGGTGCACCAGATTTAGCAGGTTGCTAATTTCCATCTGCAGTCCTATTTGAGCAGGCCAAGTCATAACTTTGTCATCAGATGATTTTTTCCAACTGAAATCATTCTAGCATAATTTAGACGAGTGTTTTGGGTCATTATCTCGTTGAAAATAAAATTTTTCTGAGTGACAAACCATCATCATGTAAGGACACAATGCCGCCATGAACAATCTCAGAGAGTTTCTTCCGTCATGTCCTTGTGTTTAACACTGTGACACTGCTCAAAGTAGGGACAACTGCCCATCAGAGGTAATTTTGCTAAATAATGTAGCCCCAAACAGTTTAAACAATTATTTAAGCACTTGGGGGAATGATATTATTTGTTGTTGTTGTTCTCTTTGCCTACAATAGTATTTTTTTTTCCCGGTACATTTTCATGAATAAAAATTATAGAAAAGTAATATACTAGGACCCCTTTTAGACAAAAGTGGTGGTGTTTAATCATCAGTGCGCACTATGTATTTTGCAGCATGGCTGCATGTTGGGTAGTGCTGTCGCCTCAAAGAGAGAAGGTTATGGATTTCAATCTGGCCTGACGTGCTGTTGTGTGTAGTTTGCATGTTCTCCCTGTGTTTGGATTGGTTTCCTCTGGGTAATCCAGGTTCCACCGACAGTTTAAAGACATGCATGCCAGGCTAATTTGAGACTCTAAATTACTCCCGCAGGTATGAGCGCGTGAGCGGAGGGCATGTCATCCCTGTGATGGACTGGTGAACTGTCTGAGGTGTGATACTGCTCTTGCCCGTCATATGGTGGGATAGGCACCAGCCCACCTTTGACCCTGACAGAAGACATTTTGATAATTGAGGGATATGTTTCTTTTTTTACCATATTTATCCATGGCTTGGCTTTACTAAATTCCCGCTCTTAATGGTAGAGGAAGCGTTACCTTGCTTACGTCATGACTAACATTGATCCTGCACAAAACCCACTTAATGGTAGAAAAAGTCTTTATTAAATTGGGATTTAAAAAATGAGTGCTGTGTTACTAAGCAAAAGGCAGGATCGTCACCAATGGCAACAAGTAAGCCAATGTTTGAACACATCTGTCACAGCTAAACTTCCTATCCTTGGGGCCTGAAGGTAATTTTAAAGTTTAAAGAAGCTTCTTATTTTCACCCAATTTTTTTTTTAAGCTCATAGCGCTCTGTCACTGTTATCTCAGCAATTAATAATATTTTACTTCTTCACATCCTGGGGAGTTCCAGGTTTCAAAGACAGCAATGACTTGGCTGTCTAACATAACTGTCCTGTGTTAAACTATAATGCTACAAAATCTTTTAATGACATTACTCTTCTCAACAAGTAGCCTAGAGGTATCCGGTTATTTCTGAGAGATGTGTTGGTGCTTAAGGGCTCATCCAGATTTTCGAAAACTGTCTTTTTTTTTTGTTGTTGTTGCTTCAAAAAAATCTCCCGTTCACGTGGCATTGTTTCTAAAAAATAACGGCTCGGGGAACTCCGACCTAGGGTGCTTGTTCACGATCACTTTTCACCGGAAAAGGAAATCTGACCACTTCAGACTGAACCCTGATGTACATATGAGCGGAACGGAAAACAAAACATAGCAGCCGGTAAAGGTTTAATTATGGTTTGAGATACAATTTTAAAACACAAATGCAATATCAAATGTTTAAAACGACTTTGACCGGGAACGGGAAGAAATACTATTGATTTCAACTCAAAAATGTCGGCAAAATAGTTGACTTGCTGTTGTGTTACGTTAACGTGACATTGCTCAGGGGTGTGCTTCCCGAAATCACAGGTGCTAACTTCCATAGTTGGAACCACTGACTGAATGGACGAATAAATTTCTGCAACTACAGTACAGCCGCCGTTAAAACCAAAGAGACGGCGTTAGTTCACGCCCCGTTATCTCGAACATTTCGCCCTTCTTACCCATTTCTAACCACGATCTAACCAACGAGCCGTATCACAGGACAATTTACCGCCAGTAATAACCACATGTGGCTCCGCGGAACTGAATGTAGTATCGCGTGTAAGTTATAGAATAGAGGGCAATTTGACTGTTAGAATTACGTGCATTTGCCGTTATTCATTTTAACATCTTTTTATTTTCTCTTGCAGCGAAAGTGCAAGTGAGGGCTTATGAACAAAAAACTAGAACTAGCCTATTATGAAAAATTCGACAGCAAAATATAAGAAATTGTGTTCTTGAAGAAAATTTTTTTGGTATTTTAAATATGTCTTTTTATTGCAGAAACTGTGATTCTGAGAGTTTGTGGGTAGATCTTCAGCGAAGTTTGCCGCAATTGATTTATTGGTTTTGAAAAGCCAGCCGCAATATAAATAAACAAATTGGCAATATACAACTTAATAGCCCGTGAGCTTATGCTCACGTTATTCTCCGAAATTATGCGTTTTCGGACCTGCAGAGGTGTAAGGTTGTCTCTCGCCAAGGAGTCAATCTTCGTCCTAAACTCTGGGGAAATGCGTCGTATCGTGACAGGTTCCATAGTTGTGAATGTAATGTCAGTTTATGGTTGGGCATTTTATAGAAAATTTCTGCCACGCGCTGACCAGATCACTAATTCTTTAATAGGCAATAATGAGCTTAAAGGGAATATTAGGGTGACAATGAGTGATAAACAGAGATGACACGAACTGAGCTGTATTGAATCAGTGCCAAGTGTATCCGCTTTTAATTCCGTGAATTCAGTTTACGAAAGAGCCATTCAGTTTTAAGTGACATTGTCCTTTAGAGAAAAGATATTGAGCAGATCTTTTTTTAAATTCCGTTTCCTATATTTAGATATAGAATAAGCTTAGGCCTACTAAACATCCTGTGTAAGGTTCCGCAAATAGTTTATTTTGCTTTTTTTAGTGCATTCAAGAGTCATTATGGTCGAACTAAATTCATATTGTACGCAATTATTTTATAGTTGCAAGCTTTGCGAACATTATGTTTGAACATCTGAATGGTCTGAATAGTTATGAGAACTCATTAGAACAAATACAGACGATGCAAAAAGTTTTGAAAAATTGGTTAAAAATTGCCAATTAGCATTTTAAAACGAAATAGTATATAAATCTAAAAACATTTGTGATGTGAATAGAGGCCACTAGATGGCAGTATTTACCTTTTTTTTTATTAAGCTCAGACTGGAGTCATGTTTAGACATGTCCTGGACATGTCTGGGGCAAGTGTCAGAAAATTAAAAAAAAGAGGTCTAAATGTGGGTGGGGTCTGCAAAAGAGTATATAAGGAAAAGAATTGAGACAGTAAAGTAGTAGGAGAAATTGCAAGAAGATGACCAGACCTGCCATTCTGTTCAAGACCTGTGACGTTTCTTTTGTGGATTTCTTTGCCTGTGTTTGAGCATTTTCATCATCCAGGACATCACCAAGCCACCCCCACGAAAAGGGATTGTAAATATTTATGTTTTGTACAAAATTCAATCTTGGTCTTAGTTGTTAGTTGCTTAGTCGTTATTGTCTTTGTTTTAAAAATTAAATGTGTTTTAGTTGTTAAAACTGTGTCTGTCATCCCTTGCTGTTGCTGTTGCGTTGTAAATCTAATTACAAATTGGGGTCATAACAAATTGGGGGCTCAAGGTCCGGGATAGACCATTTTGTGAGTAATTTATTGAAAATCTAACATTTCAAATTGTAAAATTGATTTTTTTAATTGAATACATATATATTGACAACAGCAATGGATGATTTCTTGGCATCACCAACCATAGGGGTTTTGAAGTCTTTTAAAAAGACATAACTGCTTGAAATTTGCAGACATTTAGAGCTGACAGAGGTGAAACCAGCCATGCGAAAAGCAAGACTGGCTCGAGAGATAGTTGAATATTACATTGATGAAAATGTGTTTGCACCCAGAGATCTGGAACAGTTTCCAGTGGAAAATCCAAATATAGAAATGAAACTTAAATTAAAAATGCTAGAGATTGAAAGGGAGGAAAGAGAAAAAGAAAGGGAGGAAAAAGAAAAGCAAAGAGAATTTGAGAGGGAAGAAAAAGAAAAACAAAGGCAGTTTGAGTTAAAAAAATTAGCAAGAGAAGAGAAAATAGAAAGGGAGGAAAAAGAAAAACAAAGAGAATTCGAGTTAGAAAAATTTGCAAGACAGAGAGATTTTGAATTAGAGAAATTCGATAGAGAAGACAGACTCCAAATGGAGCAACTAAAAATTAAAATTGAAACTAAAAATAAATTTTGTGCCAGTCAGGAGGTAAAACTGGTGCCTCCATTTTCGGAAAAGGATGTTGACAACTATTTCCAGTGTTTTGAAAAGGTAGCAACGAGTTGCCAGTGGCCAAAGGAACACTGGCCTCTGATGTTGCAAACTGTCCTCAAGGGTAAAGCTCAACAAGCCTATTCGGCTTTGTCTGCAGATGATTCCTCTGATTATGAGGTTGTCAAAAAGGTTATTTTGAGAGCTTATGAGTTGGTTCCAGAGGCTTACCGACAGAAATTCAGAGGTCTGAAGAAATCTGAAAATCAGACTTATGTGGAATTTGCTAATGAAAAGCAGGTTTGCTTTGAGCGCTGGTGTACTTCTATGGAGGTCAAGGATGATTTCAACTCACTAAAAGAGATGGTGTTAGTTGAAGAATTCAAGAACTGTGTTAAAGGTGATGTTAAGACCTACCTCAATGAGAAGCAAGCACTGAATTTGCAATCAGCTGCCAAATTTGCAGATGAATATGTTCTCACACATAAGTCCAAATTTCAGTCTAGCAGTAATAATAGATGGTCCCAATTTCAGAAAAAGGGTTATGGTTATACCCAAGATTCCTCACCCAAAGACAAAGACAAATCTGGTGATGGTGCTCAGAAATCCAGTCACAGGTCTGATCAAAGTGTGAAAGCTGACAGTGACAAAAGTGGTCTAGTTTGCAGTTATTGCAAGAAATCTGGTCATGTTACAACTAACTGTTAGTTCCTTAAAGCTAAGAAAGAAAAAGAAAAGGATACCAAACCAAATGCCTTTGTGAAAACAAGGTTAGAAACCCCTGTAGTAGATAACCAATCTGCTAAATTGCCTGCTTCTTGTGGGGCTAAAAAGCCTGATACAGCTGACTTCGTGAGGGAGGAATTTCTTCCATTTGTGTCAGAGGGATTTGTGGCTCTGAATGAGCATACTACTCCTGTCCCCATATATATCCTAAGGGATACCGGAGCTTCTCAGTCACTTTTGTTGATGGACTCCTTGGAGTTACGTGATGAGACCGCTTCAGGGGATTTCATACTTGTACAAGGTATTGAAGGGAGGACTGTATCTGTACCCCTGCGCTCTATATTCTTGAAGTCAGATTTAGTTACAGGAAAGGTAAAGGTGGGACTTATGTCAAGTCTACCTATAAAGGGTGTTTCTCTGTTGCTAGGCAATGACCTGGCTGGGGGCAAAGTAGTTCCCCCTGTACATCTTACTTCACAGCCGAGCACTGAAGATGGGGATGAGGACCCATCTCTGTATCCTTCTTGCGCAGTGACTCGTGCTATGGCTAAGAAGGCTAAAGAAGAAGATGATGTGGTGCTGTCCAGTACATTGAATAGTCAGGACTCAGGTGGTTCGCCTCATGACTCTGATTGGCCTACTATGGTTTCTCCGTTTGAGGACTTATCAGATACTTTTATCAGTTCTCTATTCAGCCAGCCGAATGGGTCTGGTGATTCTGATGTGTCTGGAGACTTGTCTCTGTCCAGAAAGCGGTTGATTGAGGAGCAAACTAATGATCCTGAAATTTGTGTACTAAAGAGGAGAGCCCTTCCTGATAAAGAAATAGACGCAGTTCCAGTTGGGTATTATCTCAAGGATGGTGTGTTGATGCGGAAGTGGCGCCCTCCTGATATCCCTGCCAATGCAGATTGGGCAGTGGTCAGGCAAATTGTTGTTCCGAAGGTCTATAGGAATGAGATCTTAACAATGGCTCATAGTTTACCTTTAGGAGGTCATCTTGGTGTTAACAAGACTGTTGATAAGATCATGAAACACTTCTTTTGGCCTGGGCTTCGGAAAGACGTTTCCAACTTTTGCAAAACCTGTCACACTTGTCAGGTAGTTGGAAAACACCAGTTAGACCCACCTGTAGCTCCATTGCAGCCTATCCCAGCATTTGGGGAGCCATTCTCTTGGGTCATTGTTGATTGCGTTAGTCCATTACCCAAGACTAGATCTGGAAATCAGTACTTGTTGACAATCATGTGTGCATCTACCAGATTCCCCGAAGCCATACCTCTACGTAACATCAAGGCAACTGCAATCTCGAAGGCTTTGATAAAGTTCTTCACGTTGTTTGGCCTTCCCAGGGAAATTCAGTCAGACCAGGGTAGCAATTTCACTTCAGGATTGTTTCAGCAGGTTGTGTATGAACTAGGTGCAAAGCAGATTCTTTCTAGTGCCTATCATCCAGAAAGTCAGGGTGCCTTAGAGCGGTTTCATTCCACTCTCAAGACAATGATGAGGACTTATTGTTATGACCAATGGAAAGACTGGGATGAAGGGGTTCATTTGCTGTTGTTTGCAGCTAGAGAAGCAGTGCAGGAGTCTACTGGATTCAGTCCATTTGAGCTAGTGTTTGGTCATGAAGTGAGAGGACCTTTGCTATTATTGAGTGAACAATGGCAAGAGAAAGAGCCGCATATCAGTCTGTTAGACTATGTTAGCAAGTTCAAGGAAAGATCGCGTGCAGCTTGTGACCTTGCCAAAGAGAACTTGAAATAAAGTCAGGGAAAAATGAAAACTTGGTATGATCATAAGGCTAGAAGCCGTGAGTTTAAACCAGGAGAAAAGGTCCTTGTGTTGTTTCCCTTGCAGTCCAATCCATTGCAGGCTAGATTTCATGGTCCTTATGAAATTCTGACAAAACTCAATGATCTCAATTACATTGTGAAGACTCCAGATAGGAGAAAACCAAAACAATTGTGTCATATTAACATGCTAAAGCCTTATCATGACAGAAATGCTAGGGTTGCAGCTGTCACTTCAGATTCTCCAATGGTCGAAACGTGTGAAGATGAGGGGGAGATTCAAGATGATGAACTAAGAATTAAAGCTGAAGTTCTTTCATGTAAATTGTCAAACACTGAAGTGTTGCAAAATCTTGATGTAAAACTCCAGCACTTAGAACCCTCACAGAGAGATCAGTTTGAAAGGTTGATCAAGAAATATGAGGATTTGTTTCCTGATGTTCCAAAGAGAGTTACTATAGCCTCTCATGATGTAGATGTTGGTGATGCCAAATCAATAAAACAGCATCCATACCGGATGAATCCTGAAAAGAGAAAGATTGCTGAGAAAGAGGTTGAGTACATGTTAAAACATGATATTATCAGACCCTCCAACTCAGATTGGAGTTCACCCTGTGTGCTAGTTCCAAAACTTGATGGAAGTACTAGATTCTGTACAGATTATCGCAAAGTCAATGCTGTAACTAGAACTGATGTGTTTCCAATACCTAGGATTGATGATTGTATCGATAGAGTAGGGCAAGCAAAGTTTCTGACTAAGATTGATTTATTGAAGGGTTATTGGTGTGTGCCTTTAACTGAGAGGGCCAAGAGCATCTCTGCTTTTGCCACACCATCTGGATTGTACCAGTATGAAGTCTTACCCTTTGGCATGAAAAATGCCCCAGCCACGTTCCAAAGGATGATACAGTCTACAATCGCCGGATTGCCACACACGGGTGCGTACATCGATGACCTGATCACATGGAGTGACTCCTGGGAAGAACATCTAAAAGATGTAGAGACGTTGTTCCAGCGCCTGACCCAGGCTAACCTGACTGTTAACCTGAGCAAGAGTGACTTTGGTTGTGCTACTGTCACCTATCTTGGCTACGTCATAGGCCAGGGTAAGGTGGCACCCATAAATGCTAAAGTCCAAGCCATCATGGACTTTCCAGTTCCTGACAACAAAAAAGCTTTGCGCCGCTTCCTTGGAATGATCGGGTACTACCGCAAGTTCTGCAAGAACTTTGCTGAGATTGCTCTCAGTCTAACTAACCAACTGAGGAAAGGCGTAAAGTTCACCTGGGATGATGCATGCCAGAGAGCCTTCGATCGCCTGAAGTCTCTGCTGTGTCACTTCCCCGTGCTCAAATCTCCTGACTTCAACAAACCGTTCTCCATCGCGGTCGATGCTAGCGACCAAGCTTGTGGATCTGTGCTCCTACAGAGAAGTGACTCTGATGACATTGAGCATCCCGTGGCATACTTCTCCAGGAAGTTCAATTGCCACCAAAGGAACTATTCCACAATAGAGAAGGAACTGTTGGCTCTGGTCCTTTCTTTACAACACTTTGAGGTTTATGTTTGTACAGGACAAAAGCCAATGATTGTGTACACTGACCACAATCCGTTAATGTTTTTGAGTAAGATGAAAAACAAGAATTGGAGATTGTTGAATTGGAGTTTGATTTTACAGGAGTTTGACTTGGAAATTAAGCATGTGAAGGGTACAGACAATGTAATTGCTGATTGCATATCCCATGTTTGAATGTGTATATATATATATATATCATGTGTTTGAATATTGTATGATATGTATATATAGACAAGTGTCCACTTAACCATTTTGTATTGAAAAGAAAAATTTTGCCTTTATGAGTCAAAATTTTTCCCTTTTGGAATGGAGGTGTGATGTGAATAGAGGCCACTAGATAGCAGTATTTACCTTTTTTTTTGTTAAGCTCAGACTGGAGTCATGTTTAGACATGTCCTGGACATGTCTGGGGCAAGTCTCAGAAAATTAAAAAAAAGAGGTCTAAATGTGGGTGGGGTCTGCAAAAGAGTATATAAGGAAAAGAATTGAGACAGTAAAGTAGTAGGAGAAATTGCAAGAAGATGACCAGACCTGCCATTCTGTTCAAGACCTGTGACGTTTCTTTTGTGGATTTCTTTGCCTGTGTTTGAGCATTTTCATCATCCAGGACATCACCAAGCCACCCCCACGAAAAGGGATTGTAAATATTTATGTTTTGTACATAATTCAATCTTGGTCTTAGTTGTTAGTTGCTTAGTCGTTATTGTCTTTGTTTTAAAAATTAAATGTGTTTTAGTTGTTAAAACTGTGTCTGTCATCCCTTGCTGTTGCTGTTGCATTGTAAATCTTATTACAAATTGGGGCCATAACACATTCTAGTTCTTTCCCTAAATGAATTTTACTGAGACGGGGTGGGAGTAATCTTCGATATACAGTGGGTTGACTGATTCCGCAATTTGCAGAAATCAAACTTTTTTTTGCGGGAAAACGACTTCGCTGTCAGCCTTGAGTTTGACACCGCTAGAACGGTAAATTATTGTGGATTTAACTCTTAACTATTGTTTCGGGATATTCGGCTTCATAGAGAAATAAATGCTCGATAACTGTTGCTTGCCGTTGCAGTAGCAGGCTACCAAATCAACGCTTGTGATAAGGCGCACTGTGCAGTGTATGGCCGTTCAACACGTGTATTCCTGGGATTCATCACGTTATTAGTGTCATTATGATCGGAAATTATCGTATAATTGACCTTATAAATCCCAATTTCGTACTATTGATACTTTTTCATCAACACCCATTGAAGTGACTGCTTGTCATTTGACTAGTTCCGCAAACGCCATTTTGTAGGTTTTCAAACTTGTTTATTTTTTCTGAAAAATTTTTATGAAAGTTTATTGTAGTCAGAGTGAAATAAAACATTTTCCCTCCCACCATAACTGTTTTTCTGTGGCTCAACGGGCTGATCATGACTCATGTCCTGTGTTATTCTGAACTTGTCGTCTCATCCTGATAATTTTAACGTAAACTTGGCATTTACTAGGCTTACTTGAATTGGAAAGAGTAGAAAGAATCATCCGTAGTCGTTGATAGCAGTTGAATATTGATGGATGCACAAATCATCGTGAACTGAGGCCAGCGCACATGGAATCCAGCTGACACAATGTCGACACACGGAACAGTTAGCCATAAATTTGACCAATTATTGTGATATCCCCTATTGAGTAATGCTGGCTAAAATTGGTGGAAAATACATGTGTCTGTCTCGTTGTGGCCAGGAACACGCAATAATGCCAATAAACAAAGAATATCATTAGCTCGGCCTGACAAAGGGCGCTGTTTGCGAAACTGGAAATTATTTGCGGAACCAGTGAAAGGACGTGCCACTGAAAAATGACTGAACAAGGCTTTATTCCTAATGACTAAAGAAAACTAACTGATCCACAAAAAGCGTGAGTAATTTCCACAAATTCGTTAACAGATAACTTTCCGCCAGCGAATTCTGTATCGATACCAGACGCTTCAAACAAATTCCATTTGCGGAACCGGTCAACGTGCGTTAGGAATGGATAGGCTATACTAAATTTCAGGTTTGCAACAGGAAAAATAATATATTTCGGCACTTGAGTGTAAAATAGGCCTAATAGTAGGCTACATAAAAGCATGTGTTATCTCCGAACATAAAATATTGCAGAAATGATACCGGACAAATAAAATCCTCACCAAAAATAGCATGATATTTAATAATCCAATTGCGTATTATACCGCACTAAAGTTTTAAATAGTAGCACATGTTGAGCAAACTGTATCGTCGAATATAAAAAGGTTTGCAAAAATTATTACCGGCAACATCACCCCCGCCAAAGCAAATTTATATTTTATGTAGGCTTACGTTACTTTTGCAATCATATATGGAAATAAATCGCCAACAAGCTGTGCCATTATCTACATGTACGGACTACTGTCAAAACGAACGACCGTCCCCACAGCCCTCGTACCTCAGTTATAATCGCCCAGCTACCCCGTGCGCGGTAGGCGGCGGGACGTCTTTTTTTGTCTTCATGCGCATTAATACGCCGGTCCTACTGCACGGCTGACGACGAGATTTCCCAGTCCTACTGAGAGTTTAACGCTCCAGTACTAGCGGATTAACGACTTTTTCTTTGGTTTTACCGGTGGCTGTACTGTACGCTGTTGGGAAATGCGCCACAGGCTCGTGTTCTCTTTAGTTCAACGTCGAATAACCACATTATCGGAGTCAGATGATTCTTGCCTATCCATTACCTATTCCGGATTCAAGACAATAAACTGAACACACAACGCATTGCATGTGCCTTATAAACCGATATGTTTTGAAGTCAGGAGCTTCAAACTTTTGTCAATTCCGGCAAGCTAATTTACTTATAGCTTACGTAACTTATATCCATTCCATGGAGTATAGTAAAATGTGGGTCTACGGTGAAATGTTACGCACGTTGCACTGCGTTATTTTTAACTTTGTTCTAAAGCTCCTTTTTTCTGTCCTTCCCCAGATATCTGAGCCTATTGGAGTTCACTGAACAGTTCACCCATGAATTTCTGTATGTCAGCGAACCAGAGGCCGTGCCTTTCTATCCACCGTTAAAGCCCTTTCCAATAAAGTCTGTCTCGATTATAATTTTAATACCGTCTCTACGTTTCATTTCTAAGTGCTTGTTAACATTGATTGTATTTGTTGTACTTAAATTTATGATAATGGCTGGCTCTGCGAAAGTTAAGCATTAAACCCCTTTTGATTTTGAGTACTTGAGTTCATCTTCAAATGTTAAGCAGAGCTGGCAAAAAAAAAAAAACTGATAAAACACAAATAATTCTATTTGAAAACATATTATGCCTTGGTGGTGACAATAATGACAGGTGGTGGGGTGAGCAGATGGGTGAAGACGGCTACATCCGACATGGGGTACAGTAAACCGACATACTGTGGGGTTGTCAGCAGCTGAGGGAACAGAGAGGTTTGGCTGGGCAGGCGAAGGGGTATTTTTTTCTGGGGGGGGGGGGCGTCGGAGGAGATGAAAGATAACAGTAGAAGATGAGTGAACAGTGTAATGACCGCAATGTACTTAAAATGTATAAAGGTGAATGGATCGCTAAGCAGTGTTCGAAGTTAATTTATGTAGTGCTATAAATGCACATTACGTTTCGTTAGATGCTACTCAGCAGACATGTTATGCATAACGCAGCAAACTAGAGTGATGTGAATTGGTGCTATTCAAAGTAATGGAAATACACAATGCAGTTCATGGATTTAACCATTTCATTTTAATATGAAAAAGTAAGGAGAGTGTTGGCTGCGTACATGGTTCTAGGATGTCTCAACAGCGGCCTTAGCTTACTGTACATTTTCTCGCGCTGCATGAAGTGCAGCAATCGAGGTGCTACATATTACGGCCATTTATCAATTAAAATGGCAAAAATATACTGAGCAACAAAAGAAACGCAAGTTAGCTAGTTAGATAATGTGCTCTTATGGTTACCCAGATAGCAAGCACCTCCGAATCTGCCCTGGCTCCAGCTGATCCGGCTCTGAGCCGGGGCAGATCCGGAGTGGCGGAGCATGCTATCTGGGTACTCATAGTGACCGCAAAACAAATAAAAGTTTGATTAAACGAGTGTAAATGCGCACACGCTAGTAATACATTTTATTTTCAATAATTACGCGCAAACTTATTCTCCGGTCTGCCTTTAATTAACTTGCGTTTCTTTTGTCGCTCAACACATTGGCTCCGTAACTTGCCAGCTCACTTTACCGACTTGGCTACGTCTTTAATGTTGAACACAGACAGACGGTAGGGAATGCCCATTGCTCCATCCACTCACATCCGCTGCAGTGCTAAACAAGAACGCGCTTACATAAGAGGACCCGTTGGTGTTCGCATAGCCTGAATATAAACAAAAGATTTTGTCTTTGCCGAGAAACGAGGCATTAATGATTTAAAGGAGAAAAATAAACCGTTTCGGTATCGATAATTTGTGGCTGTCAAAAAAAAATTATTCACGGATTTATCAGCGTGTCTTTTTCAATTATTCCCTATGGAGAAATTCCTTTTTGGCCCCCATGGCATCATGTGACCGGCAATATCAGACTCGCCGCTAGGACCACGTCGGCGTGTGTTACAGACCCTAGTTGTGTGTCCAGTTCTCCTTATTAGTCCATGGCATGAACACAAGCATGTTATCCGCCATCGTTGTTGTTGTCTGACGCGCTTGGGATGATGGTTAGGTTGGGGATGGGGGCCGAGATGGAGGCCATCACGTTATTGTTAAAAAAAAAAAACCCATATTAGTTGTCCACATGAAAACGCTGGGTGGCATTCTCAGATTTCTCACTTTAGAACCCGTTTTCAAAAAATACCGTTTTAGGGCTGTGTGGATGCAAGGCCGAAACAATGAAATATTTATGCGTTCTCAAAAAAAATCATTCGTGTGTGGCCCGTGCCTTCCTTTAAAAAATGGGGGGGGGGACAAAAAAAAAAAAATCAATACAGCTTCATTCAGAAATAATGTTAGGGTAATGTTTTTCATTCGTGCAATATTTGAAATACTTTGGCTCTGCATTTCCCCATGCTTTTTACAAGCAAGCTAGCAAGTTACCGACGTTACTACCAAGTTACCCTGGTAAAGCATGAAAAACAAATCTGTCAAGGAAAAAAGTGCACAAAATATGAAATTAAATAATTTTCTAAAAATACACTGTACATCATTGTAAACTGGTAAAAACTAAACCAATTATATATTTGGTCTTCCATCTTCCCCCAAAAAATTTGGTGCGCTGTCATAGTATTTTTGTGTGGTCTGTTCTACTAACTGAATAAAGCGGAATGTTAATTATGATGCAAGACGAAATCGTAAATAAAAACAGATCGCAATGACCTGCTAATCTCATAGACCCACATTTTATTAACAATAGAACATTGACAACATATCATTTCATGGCAGCAACACTTCTCAAAAAAGTTGGGAGAGGGCCAACAAAAGGCTGGAAAAGTAAATGGTACGAATAAAAAACAGCTGGAGGAGCATTTTGAAACTAATTAGGTTAATTGGCAACAGGTCAGTGACATGACTGGGTGTAAAAAAGAGCATTTTAGACAGGCAGAGTCTCTCAGATGTCCAGAGGTATGCGCTGTTAATATGTCGGATGGTGTGATTGGCAAAGTTCATTTTTTGATGACAAATGATCGTTCAATATGGCCCATTGGCTAGTTGCACAAGATGGTGTTGAGTACTTTCTGAAATACGCTCGGATGCTTCAATATTAACAGTTTGCTTCAGTTACTGATCAGTGTACATCAGATGCTGTGCAGATGACAGGTATATCATCCCAGAAATGTGATTTTAGCTATCACCGATATCTTTCTTTGAATACATATTAGTAATGTCATAATGTTGGTTGTCCATGCTCAACCTCTGAAAAGTTTCTAAACATAAGATTCAGGGATTTTGCCGTAATCCAAGGACGTGATTTCGTGAGCATGATTTCCTCTCTGCACAGCTCCTCCCGAGATCTTTGCGAGATCTGGGCAAAACCTGACTTCAGGTTGTGCCGTTCAATTAGTACGCACCGAGTCAGAGTCAACCACTACGCTGGACCTGCCCACAAAGGAAACTATTCTTGCAGGCACTAACAACGGCAGATCATACTATGCCTTAGTAGCGTCTACACTTTTAGAAATACAAAAGAAGAGCCGCAGATCATTTGAGGTGCAATTTGGTCAGTATCTCTCCCAAAGCTACTTGTCCGTGTATTTTTGGACCCGAAGAAAAACAAATATTTCTCTTCCAAAAGATGATGCCACCAGAAATCAGTGGGTAGCTTTTTTGGTTTGCTGGCAGCAAACAGCCACGGCCAAAAGGAACGTTAGCAGTTCATGCTCAGCATTTCACCAAAGACAGCTTTGTCAATAAAGGATAATTCAACGCAGGATAAGTGTTTCAGCTGCTTCTAAAGCCTGAAGCAGTTGCATCGATCAAGCGCTCAGAGCCACAAGCTGTAAGTAACCAAATAACATCAAATAATGTAAGTGAAGCTAACATGTTACGGGTGGCGAGCAGGACCGCTAGAGATAGTTAGCACTAACAACTGGCCTCAAATGCAGGCTTTGTAAAATATCTGAAGATAAGGCCTGTATCGGTTGCGACTGTCCATGACTCACAAACACAGAAGCTGTAAGTCACTTCTACTGCATAAGCCAAACTGACGCGATGGCCAGTTGATTGTGGCTAAAGCACAGCGGCTAACATAGCCAAGTTACTGTTGCTAATGTTTGTGTCCTAAATATGCAAGAGCGATATCAGGGGAAATTTTACAGACGTAGTATGAACATAAACTTTATTTGAAACTAACTTTTAATTGTAACTAATTGAACTAATTGAAACTAACTTGTTTGTAATTTGGATTCTTAGTACAACTATTCACAGTAACAGAACTTGCTGTCTGTAAAACCTGTATTGCAAAGGTTTGTCTCTGTGGTTATAACCGCTCAGTTAGCAGCTACTGCATGCGTGTAGTGCAAATAAAAAATGCTCCTGGTTAACTTATATGCAGTAATTCTGATCGGTATGCTTATGTTACTTCTGTAAGCATCAATGTGGCAGTTTCATCATAACGTTGCCAGATTATAGCCACAACAGCTAGTGATCGCTTCACTTATCCATGACCGAGATCAGCCGAATACTTCACAAATGTCTGAGCAAGCTCTCTGGGGCTACCATGAAAGCAATGCGAAACGCAGAAGCTTTACAGGTTTACAAATGATTTCTCTGCACTACCTTGACATAATTTCATCCCCCTTTAGAAATTGTTGTGGCTAATAAAAAGCCGAAAAGGCGGAGACTAAATAGGTAATTCTTTTCTGCAGAAGTGATCAATTCGCTAGCTCCACAAAAGTAACTTGTCCGCGCTAACGAAACTTTCGGTCTGCAAAACCTGTATTACGTCCATAACATAACCGAGCTCTCTCTAGCTGTCGTGTACTATCCATAAAGCTGCTTTCACATCAGACACCAAACAAATTTTTCACAGGATAGATTAGGCTACATTCAAAGTCAATGCAAAGACGCAAATACACATTATGGGCACGTCAAGCCGCTTTCACACTGGAAGCGAAACAAATTTTTCGCGCGACAGATTAGCTACATTCAAAGTCAATGCAAAGACGCGAAAACGGGCGTTATGGGCGCGTTAAGCGGCTTTCACACCGGACGCGAAACTAATTTTTCGCGTGACAGATTATATTCAAAGTCATGACCACTTATCAGCTACTACATGTTAGTTTGCGTGCTCTGCATATTAAAAATGCTTCTAGTTAACTTATATGCAGCAATTATGATTGGTATGCTTGTGTTACGTCGGTAAGCATCAATGTGACAGTTTCATCATAATGTTGCCTGATTGTAGCCTCTACAGGTAAAGCTAAACTGCAAGGTGCTGTGTGTGTCTGCCGAGTTGGGCTGCAGTTAGTCCAGATGTGGATTTTGCAGAGCTTGGGGTGCATTTCTGGGTGCTTATGAAACGATCGCTTTACTTATCCATGACCGGGGTCAGCCTGATACATCTCCAATGTCTGGGCAAGCTCCCTGATACCTCCGTTGAAAGCGATAGGGAAGCACACAGGCTTTAAAGGAGAATTCCGGTGTGAAATTGACTTGGGGTGTATTGAAACATGATAAAGAGTACTAACCTTTGTCGAATACCCCACCTCCGTATGCACACAACTTTTCAAAATAATTGGATTAATAATTTTTTAGCCGAAGCTCCCAACAGGCTTACAATGGTTGTGAATCGGACATTGCGTTGCCATGCAAAGAAATCGCAATTTTTCAAATCATTAACAAGGCTCAAAGTAGCTCCACACTTCATCGGTAGAATTCTGAGGGCCCTGACATTTAAAACGAGGCACTGAGAACTTTAAAAATGCAAAGGTAGTTTATTTAAAAAATATTATTTATGCAAATTGTACCTCGATGTAGTTGCCAGTCACCTCCATCTTGAAAGTCACGATAAGTCGATTGATGAGCACAAACGAATAGGAAGGATAGGGGAACAGATTGCAATCTATTCTTTCGTGCTCATCAATCGACTTATCGTGACTTTCAAGATGGAGGCGACTGGAAACTACAAAACCCAAAACCAGTGAAGTTGGCACATTATGTAAATCGTTGATAAAAACAGAATACAATGATTTGCAAATCCTTTTCAACTTATATTCAATTGAATACACTGCAAAGACAAGACGTTTATTGTTCAAACTGAGAAACTTTTTTTTTTTGCAAATAATCATTAACTTAGAATTTAAAGGCAGCAACACATTGCAAAAAAGTTAGCACAGGGGCCTTTTTACCACTGTGTTACATCGCCTTTCCTTTTAACAACACTCTCACTCAGTAAACGTTTGGGAACTGAGGAGACCAATTTTTGAAGCTTTTCAGGTGGAACTCTTTCCCATTCTTGCTTGATGTACAGCTTAAGTTGTTCAACAGTCCGGGTCTCGGTTGTCATATTTTACACTTCATAATGCGCCACACATTTTCCATGGGAGACCAGTCTGGACTAAAGGCAGGCCAGTCTAGTGCCCGCACTCTTTTACTACGGAGCCATGCTGTTGTAACACTTGCAGAATGTGGCTTGGCATTGTCTTGCTGAAATAAGCAGGGGCATCCATGAAAAAGACGTTGCTTGGATGGCAACATATGTTGCTCCAAAACCTGTATGTACCTTTCAGCATTAATGGTGCCTTCACATATGTGTAAGTTGCCCATGCCTTGGGCACTAATACACCCCATGGGCGTAAAAATGCGTATGGACGCTATGGACGTGTCCATACCAATATTTTGATGTGTTTAAAATGTCCACCATACCAATTTTGAATGGGGCATTGCACGGCATTCGGGACACAAAAGGTTAATTTTCCCCTCCTTAGTCCCGCCTCTCAAAGACGGCGTGTCATTGGTGGGGACAGCCTTGCTATCTGTGATTGGCTCCCCTTCCTGTATCCATCATCATGACTGGGTTGTCATTGGTAAGTTGGTAGGCTACGCGGTGAAAATAAAAAATAACAGCGTAATAACAGCGTCTACTGTCGCTGGCTCGGGGAATCTTGTCTGACTCGGGCAGGAAAAGAAAAAAGGCGGACATTAGACATTATTTCACCCAGTCAATGGTAAGTTACTCACACAAAATGGTCTTGTAAAAACCTGTTCAGACCGCAACGCATTTTCTCTTCCAAGTGCTCGATTTCATTGTTTTTCCAGTAGCACAGCATAAACCTCAACATGCAGTAGCCTAATAACTTCCGTGCTTCCCATTCCCATGCTTGTCGTTTTGGAGGGGGGTGCGTTGCAGTCTGACACGGACTCTACAGAAACAGATTTATCATGCTAAAAGTCTCTTAGAGTGGAGTGAAATAAGAACAGAAAATCTTTACATAATTTTTAGAATCCACTCATCTTTAGCCCTATTCGGACGAGAGAACAGAACATGAGAGGGGTAGATCTTCACGTACGCACTGCTGTGAGTTGTGACAGTTGTCACATGCTCCACAATGCATCTTGATGCATCTGAATGCATTTTTACCCCACGTCCCCCCAAAAAACTAGTCCCGTCCTAATAGGGCTTTAGATGGAATGGTTAGATGAATAATAATATAGAAGGACAATGAATTATTAATGCAATAAACAGCCAGCCAGCCAGCATAAAATGTATTAATATTATTATTATTATTATGCAACAAGAGACAAAAATAGGTAGTGTTTCTTGATCATAAATTTTGTTTTACAGCCACAACACAGCAGCTCTGCAGATCAGTCTCCATCAGGCAGACAGGTATATTTCATGTGGAAATTAAGCAACACACTGTATTGCTGATTGATGAGGCTGTATTTTTAGTAGGTTAGGTCATGACATAGGGAGGCTTGGGAGGCAAATTATGTCCCCACCAATGTCAACACCATTATTACCCCCTTGATACACCCCCATACCACCACAGATGCTGGCTTTTGAACTTTGCTCCTATAACAGTCCGGATGGTTCTTTTCCTCTTTGGTCCGGAGGACTGGACGTCCACAGTTTCCAAAGACAATTTGAAATGTGGACTCGTCAGACCACAGAACACTTTTCCACTTTGCATCAGTCCATCTTATATGAGCTTGGGCCCAGCGAAGCCGGCGGCGTTTCTGGGTGCTGTTGATCAATGGCTTTCGCTTTGCATTGTAGAGTTTGAACTTGCACTTGCAGATGTAGCGACGAACTGTAGTTACTGACAGTGGTTTTCTGAAGTGTTCCTGAGCCCATGTGGTGATGTCCTTTACACACTGATATCGGTTTTTGAAGCAGTACCGCCTGAGGGATCAAAGGTCACGGGCATTCAATGTTGGTTTTCGGCTTTGTCGCTTACGTGCAGTGATTTCTCTAGATTCTCTGAACCTTTTGACGATATGACGGACCGTAAATGATGAAATCCCTAAATTTCTTGCAATAGCTCGTTGAGGAATGTTGCTTTTAAACTGTTCGACAATCAGCTCACGCATTTGTTCACTAATTGGTGACCCTCGCCCCATCCTTGTTTGTGAATGACTGAGCATTTAAGTGAAGCTCTTCCCACCTGTTCCCAATTAGCCCGATCACCTGTGAGATGTTCCAAATAAGTGTTTGATGAGCATTCCTCAACTCTCTGTCTTTTTTGCCACTTGTGCCAGCTTTTTTGAAACATGTTGCAGGCATCAAATTCCAAATGAGCTAATATTTGCAAAAAATTACAAAGTTTACCTGTTCGAACATTAAGTAACTTGTCTTTGCAGTGTATTCAATTGAATATAGGTTGAAAAGTATTTGCAAATGATTGTATTCTGTTTTTATTTACGATTTACACAACGTGCCAACTTCACATTGTTTTGGGTTTTGTACATCGAGGTACTATTTGCATAAATAGTATTTTTTTAAATAAACTACCGGTTTGCATAAATACTCACCAACTGTTGCCGTAGCAAACTGTAGCCGATAGCAAATTCATGCTTGAGCTGCCAGACTTTCGCATTGCGTCCTCCTGTTTCGCCGTTGCGTTTACTAGAACAAGTTAATTGCATTAGATCTGTACACATGTACTGCGTTAGATTGCAGAATATGCCCGTCGATTCCTTTGGGAGACGCGTCAGTTTCACTCTGGAGCCGGACCAGGAAAACTGCGTTCTGCTGCCTAGTCCCGCCCTTCTCAGAGCTGGCCAGTCAGAAGAAAGTGGGCACATGGGGAGTGGGGGCCATAGCAGAAGAGCCACCCCAATTAGGCGTTTCAGACAGAGACTACTATGGACTAAAAATTGTGTTTTTTGAGGATGGCAGTTTGAGTGATATAAGTATCCTTTTTTTACTTTGACTCCCCTAGAGTACTCCTGATCACGCAAAGACCAAAATATAAACTGTGAAAAATAGCATATTAGGTCACCTTTAACCATTTTTCATTCTTAATTACTTTGCCTTCAGACCGTCATACTTGATGACAAAGCTTTTCAGGAACTTGACAGGTGAGATCAGGGCAGATGCTAGGAATTCTGGGCCTCCGCCCCTGACTTTTCATTGCCATTTTTTTACGACCATGTATCATGATGTTATTCTTTATTTTTCTGTTTCTCAGTGTTCTTGGCAGTGCCTAATGCAATACACCCTATTTTTCCTTCTTTAAGATTTACCACTCAACAAAGAGAGTATCATTATGTAAATTATGAATTATTAGTTGTCTTATTCACATTCACTCCTCACTCACTCACTCACTCACCATCAAAAACATATTCAGACTACTGGTGGTGATGGTCTATTGCTGGGTCCAGTTCAGATGAAGTGACCACAGTGGATTCTGGAGTAGCAGTGCATAAAGGTTTAATTGTTCCATCTCAAATTACTTTCATAAATATTTAAAGTTATGTTCCATGGAACAGCTGATGAAGAACTAACCTACCCAGTCTTGGAATAAACAAAATCAAAATGGGCTTCTCAGGACCATAGCTCTAAGCACTCAGCTTAATTTTGCTATTGTCAAGAGGGAGCAAGCTCTGCAAAATTACCCCCTGCGTGAACAAGACTTATGTCAACAGGCTAAAGTAGCAGTTTAGTTTTAGTAAACATTTAGGGTAAAAGTAATGTCAGCCTTGTTAAGCATATTATAATGGCTGGCGAATGATAACCTTACCAATCTTTTCCACGGATGATACCATTAATAACGGAGTAATGTCATTCTTGTCGGGCGATTATACTCAGCTGACCACATGTTACTTTAATGTAATGTTTGCAGCTGGATAGCCAGCCTGAACAGCTAACATAGCCAGCTAGTGTTGAAGATTATATTTCAGCATTATTCATTTGTATTCACTAATACTGATTATATATATTTTTATCATTATTCATTCATTACTCATACTAATAATCAATAAACTAACAATTAAATTTAGATTATATTTAGCCATCAATAATCATAATCAATGACCATATTATGTAGGCAGCAGAAAGACACACACAACATAACTCACACACACATCCAAGTAGTTCACATACGCATCGGGAGGGGATGAGCAGTTCACATACGGACAGGGAGGGGATAAGCAGTGCAAACACACAGACACATAAAACACACAGACAAATAAACATACAAGCAGTTCACACACAGACAGACACACATATACAAGCAATTCAGTTCACACATGCATGAGCAGCTTACACGCACATAAGCAGCACGCTTCTGTAGCTTTGAATAGTATGCAGGCTTCTGTTTAGTTGATTCAAAAAACATAAGAGGATGTATTTGATTTCTGTAGCTTTGATCAATATTTGTTCAGTAAAATCATTAGTTGCTCCTGAAAACATAATAAATTGAATCATTTGTAATCATTTGATATGCATCATCCACTTGTAATTATTCCTTTGTCTGTATATCATATTCATCTCTTGCTTGTGTACATGTTGGGACATGTCTTGCTTGGAAGTTTCCACTGTCCTTTGAAGTGATGCGCATGCGTCTTTGCTTTGAATTCCTGAAGGATTGGCTAACAGAGTTTTGGGTTGCCTGTCCAATTGCAGTGCGAGAATGAGAAGCGGAAAGACCATATTTGAAAGATATTTCCAATGATAAGGGTATAAGACCTGGGTGTGAAAGTTGGGAAATCAGCTCTTCTTGCGCAGGAGGAACTCGGCTTTACATTTATCAACATGACACAATAAAGCCTAATTTTCTTTTCAGAATCTGTCTCTCTCCAATTGCTTGAGGATGGGGGAACCTCACAATCTGAAAATATGTTGGATGAAAACCACGACACTAGTTAAATACTCACACATTTTCCAATACAAGCACAAAGCATGGATCAAACCATTTTTTAAGATGGGGTTACTGAAATGCATTTCATCAATATTGCATGGCTTAATGGCTTTGTTTAAACTCTGATCCATTAGTATGACTGTTAGGTAAATCTAAGGGCCCTAATAGACTGTGGGCCCTTAGAATTGTCATCACCTTTCCCCCCAATACGACAGCACTGGGAGTATATCCAGAGGGCTAGAGGACGGTGTCATGGTGGTAAGGAGTGAAGGCCTAATTCATTTGAAAATGTAATGGAAGTTTCAAAAAAAAACCTCGATAGACTAGAATCAGCTTACTAATCAGTATTATAGGCTTGGTAACAACAACTGTCACCTTAATAAACACTGACCCGAGTTAGGCATCGCTAATCTGGGTCGATGTATACAGTAGCTATGAGCTGCCGTAAATAGGCCAGTACAATTAGACTATAATGAAGTCACAAGGTAAGTTCAGTCCCACTTCTGATGGACAGCGACAACAGCCCACGGCATGGCTCAAACACCCATCCACCTTGACAGTGTACACATTTTTGTCCTTTGCTTGGCAGGATTAAAATCGTGAACCATGAAGTCACTCTCAAGTGTCTTCTTGAAAGCCAAGTTACTTTTCAGAGACGGCTACAGCATTTTCATATTAATTTCATGGAGTTGTTATCAAAACTCCATTTTAAATATAAAATAATCAGGCTATATTACATCTTTCCGCCTAGGTATAGTTTTGGCCCTCTACATACAACTGTGATTCTATACCACAGAAAAAAGGCAAGACAATCTATTGAGAATAAAGGCTGACCATAAAGTGCGATTAGAATTTGCTAACATTTCTTGTCAAACTTGCCAACTATTATTAAAGTTCACCTGATAGGTTAGATAAAATTAATCTGTTCAGAGCATTCATATTTTTGGAAATAAGCAAACAAGTTATTTTTATTTTATATTCTTCTGGTTTTGGTAGTTGTCATTACCAAGCTTGATAGGCCTAATTAGTTCAGTACAGGGAGCTGTTGCTTTTTTTTTACTGGATTGTAGGCTACTGCTGTCACAGGACAGTGGCCCACCAGTGTGGTTGCTGTCCTGCTCCACTGGGGCACTGGCTTGAGGCACTGTAAGCCACTGTCTCGGGGCACCCACTGCCTCTCCAAAATTGTGGGCAGTCACCTGTCTACCCTGCCTTGGCACTCTGGGTGCATTCTCTTAACCCTTCATTGCATGCTATCCAGTATGTTGGACATATTTTAAGGGGCTTTATGATGTCTCGGTTCATAGATATCCTGAAAGCACATAATGCACATATTATTGGACCATTCCTGCTCAGAAATTCCCCAATAGGTGCCTCTCTGATTTGTCACATTATTTATCACAAACAATCACAATAGCTTGGTGAGGTAGCTTCACCAATTGCAGGGTGCATGCAACCCGCTCGCCACGTCGCCAATGGCGAAGTGGTGTGGCATGTGGCGATCAAAAATTGGCCTACAAGCGCCACGTTGGCGAAGGTCTAATGGAGAGCATGGCAAAGTAATTACCTTAGGTTTTGCGACACTCTGCCCGATGCCTAAATCAAGTCCAATCGCCGAATCGCCATCAGGGCTCTCAAGTCTCACGCATTGGGCGTGACACTCACGCATTTCAATAAGTTCACACGCTCCTTTTTTTTTTCTATTTTTATTTGTTATAGAGGGACAGTGTACATTAATTAACATTTTACAAAGAAAATGTAAATGCACCCAATTTTAGCCAAAAGGCTAGTTTCCATTGGTAGTCCCCCTGCCAGAAGGAGCATGGCAAAGTTACCTATTAATATAAAATATGAAATATAAAAAATAGATTACAAGCAAAAGAGCAAACAAAAAAATAGAACAATTACAATTTTGTATAAAACAGATGCATTACAAATCAGTCAGCAACCCCCCCAACCCCAGACACACACATCCACACACTATAGGCGCACACACACTCACACACACACATCCCCACACTAGAGGCACAGACACACACAAGCGCACACACACACGCCTGAAGTACGCATTCTCTCGCTCTCCCCCCCCCACAACACACACACAGACACACACATACACAAACACACGCACACACACACACGCACACACACACACACCAGAGGTACGCCACACACCCCCCAACACTCACACTCTTCTGATCTCATAAATTAATGCTGACATGCTTGGTTGTCTATTAGCCATTTCTTTAATTTTAGTTTAAATGAGCTATAGGAACTGGACTCTCTTATATTTTGTGGGATTGTATTCCACTCACCAGCTGCTTTACAAGAGAAAACTGACTGAACAAAAGTTGATTTCTTGTAAGACACTGCACAATCACCTACAGCAGTACCTCTAGTAACACTGGTTACAGATGATCTAAATTGCATGAGGCTGCAAAGTGGTGGTGGGGCTAAGCAGTGTCGGATTTCATATACAAGACAGCAGTTTTTAAACATAACAAGATTATTCCAGCTTAAAAGCCTATATTTGTTAAGTATTATACAATGATGAAAAGATCTTGGTTTTTTATCTAGAATTTTGGCAGCTTGTTTACATAAAGATATTATCGGCTTTAATGTGATGGAGTTTGCAGTGCCCCATGTTGGTAGACAGTAGTTAATATGTGATATTATGAGAGAGAACGTGTACATTTTTGCAGCCTCTGTTGACATATAATTTCTGAGGTGCCTGAAATTTGCAAGTGTAAAATTTATGATCCTACTCACCTTTTTAACGTGCTACTTGAAAGACAAGTTACCATCCAAAATAATGCCTAAATATTTGTATTCATTTAAAATTTGAATTTTCTGCCCTGAAAAGAAAACATCAGGCTCTGTGTACGATTTTTTGTTTTAGCAAAGAACATGGCAACAGTTTTAGAAGTGTTAATTTGTAAATGACAATTATTCAACCAATTTGAAACGTCAATCATAACTTTTGTAAGCTGTACCGCAACCTCGGAATGATTATTACCTTTAATAAAAAGGACAGTTTCATCTGCATGCATAAGGATCTCACTACCTTGGCACACAGATGGAAGATCATTTATATAAAGACTGAAGAGAATTGGACCCAAAATTGAGCCTTGGGGTACCCCTGTTACTAGATCTTTAAAGGATGATTTTTTATTTTAACACATTGAGAGCGGTTAGTGAGATATGATTTAAACCAATTGGATGCATATTGAGAGAAATTAAACTGAACAAATTTTGACTGAAGAATGTTATGATTAACTGTATCAAACGCTTTTCGTAAATCCAAAAATATTGCCCCAACCACACCCCCTCTGTCTATTAAAGACTTAACTCTTTCTATAAAATAAACAGTTGCCGTTTCTGCTGAGTGGTATGCCCTAAATCCATGTTGCATCGGATGTAGGAGTTGGCTAGTATTCAGATGAAGAATTAGTTGGTCAGCCACTAATTTCTCTATAACTTTGGACATGACAGGGAGGATACTTATTGGTCTATAATTTGAAACTAGCTGAGGGTCATCATTCTTAAAGATCGGAACAACAACTGCAGGCTTCCAGTATTGGGGGAAGCTCCCTTGACCCTGAGTCAGAGAGATATTTACAATATGAGTGATAGGTTTAATCAATGAGCTGGCACACTCCCTGATGATAGCAGAGTCGATTTCATAAACATCTTTTGAAAATTTAGGTTTGAGTGAATCAATCACCTTTAGTACTTGCTCTTCAGAGACTTTTTCAAAATTAAAAATGGGTCCTGACATTGGTTCCTTTACATCATATTGCTGGTGCAAGGAAAAACTGTTTGCAATGGTAGCTACAGAATCTACAAAATAATGATTTAATGCTTCAGCTACATCTATTGCCTCATTTATTGGCAAGTCATTAAGCCTCAGTTCGATCTGTTTTCTAGAATTGTTTTGTCCAGATAGTTTCTTTATTTGCTGCCATGTCATTTTGGAGTTTCCCTTATTATTTACTATTATCTCCAAAAAGTAGTTTGCCTTGGCTTTTCTAAGCTCTTTTGTCACCTTATTTCTAGCTGATGTAAATTTAAGCCTGTCTGTATTCAATTTGGACTTCAGTGATGCTTTTAGGATCTGATCTCGTTCTTTCATCATTTGAAGTATACTTTCATTTATCCATGGAAGAGAAACCCTTTTATTTTTATTTCTAAACATTTTTGAAAATTCTTTAAGTTTATGCAATTCATCCACAAAATACTGGCTAGTAAAGTCCAGATTATTTGATTTCATTAATTCATCCCACTTTATATTCTGCACAGCATTTTTTTAAATCTTCCTTTTTATTCTTTGGTATCTTCATATAATCCATGCACTGTGCAGAGACAGAGCATTTCTGTCCATTTACTTTTCTAGCCATTGGTATCAAATTATGATCAGAGAGCCCAGTTACAATATTATAGGATTTAATTATTCTTTCTGACTTATTGCTAAAAATGAGATCAATCAGTGTACTGGAGGAATTTGTAATTCTGGTTGCTCCACTAACTTTTTGCGTTAAATTAAAACTGTCCATTACTTGTTTCAGTTGTTTTCTTGAAGACTTATCTTCCCAATTCGAATTCATATCTCCTATTACAATCACCTCTCTTTTGAAATCACATTGTTGCAACATTTCTCTAAATTGTTCATAGAAACTAACATTCGATGAGGGCGGACGGTAGATTACAATTAGAGTTAATGACATTTCCGGCGTGAGTACCATGTTTAGACCCAGACATTCTAGGTCACATGCTATGTCTTTGATTACATTACATTTGATTGTGTCTTTCACATAACACATAACTCCCCCACCTTTTCAATGTTTGCGATCATTTCTAAAGATGTTAAAACCAGGCACATTTATAGCCGCATGAGGCGAGTTTTCATTTAACCATGTTTCAGATATTGCTTGAAAATCCAAATTTGATTCTTGTAAAAGATGTCGTACTTGTTCACATTTAGAAAGAATACTTCTTATATGTATGTGACCACCTAAAAGTCCTTTGGGTTTGCTACGTGAGTCCCAGATTAATTTAGAATTGTTCAGTTTTAAAAACTTTCCATTTACGATGCTTAATTATGGCTTTATTTATGCGTCGTTTAGACCTAGTTGCCCGTAGGACTTCAGTTACCACATTGCCATGATTAACAATATCCTCCGAGCGCTGAGTTGTTTCAGTCGCCGTCTGTCCAATATCGCTCCCCGGACAACCAGTCTCGTCCTTCGCCGCCTCTTCACCGATACTGATCCCCAGATCCAGGCTGGCAGCCGTGTCTGACTCTACTTCCACGCTTCCCCTCCACGAGCACCCCGGCACCAGTAGCCAATCTTCAGAGGCACGTTCACCCCCGTCCACTCTACCGATTTTGACCTCGGCCAATATTTTCACATCTCCCATAGATGTTAAATCAGCAGAAATATCCGCGTTAGTTGAAATGCAAGTAAACCCAACGGAATAGCCCCATTCCACCGATCTTACCTGAGGGATCACAGCGTTGCTCCTGATGTTATTTTCAGGTAGACCTATATGTCGTCTGCTTTGCTGGTTTCCATATTAGTCTCTCATTTCACATGAGGGAGATGGACCAGGACACTGGTGTATATCCCCGGACATCAGAAGGCAGATGGCAATTATAACTGCCTCGAAGCTTTGGCATTTAGATACGGTTTTGATAGTTTTCATACCACGACATTTAGAGGCTAACGCTACTTGCCAACCTGGATACACGAAAGTGGACAGTAGCGTAAAACTGCCACAGCCAAAATGTTTGTGATTTGGTTTACCGAATTACTCCGCTCCTGGGAGAAACATTGCTTAGAATAAGGTCCTGAATCAACTAATTTTGTTCCAGTATCTATAAACTTTGAAAGCAGACAATATATTAATAGTGTCAGGAGTATTCCTGAGCCACCAGCACCTGAGCTACCTGTTGCGGCCATTTTTATTTTTTCAGCCTGATCTCTCCCGCCTCACATGACATTTCTCACGCTGAGAAGTGATAAAACTCGCCGCGCATTAGTAACATAAACTGTAAGAGATTAGTAATCTATGAATGGATGAGGCGAAGGCAGATGAGCTCTGTTTGAATCCGCAACCTATCAGCCAATCAGAAAATAGGATTTCTTGTTGCCAGGTGAAATAGCAGCGCCGTAATCCCGTTTTCCAAACGCGCGCGAATGCTATTTTGTGCACACGTCAAAGAAGAGCTGGAAGTGGAAGCCCGAAATCAGGTAATCACTTCATCACTTTTTTCCCCCAAAAAGTGCTTATTAAAGTCTAGCAACCATGTAGGATATATTTGCTTTAAGGATCACTTTTTACCTCACTTTAACAGCTTTGGGCGGCTTGGTTAGATGAATTGACTTCTAAGTTGTTACGGGGAGAGTGGGGGCTCTCTGCCCTCCGTGTATTTTGGCTGAAAACAAACCCTGCTCCGATCCGGTGTAAGAGGTGTTACCGCAAAATCTCGTTTGTGACTGACAAAACGATACAAATACACAAAATAATTATTTAATTTAGCCTTTATTATACAGGGGAGTCCCAATGAAATTAAAAAAGCACAGATATTGGGGGGAATGAGAGCCTTTTCTTATTTCAGTTTACTAGCAGTAGTGACATTCAAAAACTGATCCTGGTTTGCCATCTAGTGATAGAATTGTGTAACTGCGTGCATAAATTTGCAGCTCCACGTCCACTGGCGGACACATCTGCACGAAGATACGCCGTTGTTCTTCTTGAACACGCCGAATCCAGATAATCCGTTAATGAATTAAATTGATATTTTAATTGTTACCAGTGTCAAAGTAACGAAGTGAAAGTAGGGGAGACCGGGGTTACTTCTGTCACGGGGTTAGGTTTGTCACCCGTTTTTTTTTTAATTGCAAATACACTGATGGGAAAACGAAAATGTACAAATCATGTGACATCCCAGCTACGTCATCTCATAGAAAGAAGAAGGACTTGTAGTGCCATGTTAGTGTTTTCTGCCTAAATAACTAAATTTTGGCCCAAATTCCAAACTTTAAGTGTCTGAAAGAAATGCGTCTAGCTTCTGACTAGAGTTATTAACAACACGTCAGATAAAGGCCTGCTGCGATCATGAGATATGCGGCCTGATTTCCAAAATGGGAGCACGGGGCTACACTGGCTAAGCAACATGGGGTTAGTTTGTCAGGGTGCTGAGGTTCCACCACTTGTAGGTCCTGCGTTTGGCTTATATTAAAATATTCCGAAGTCAAATATAGGAGCCGATATATTGTTTTTCAGACAACTATAGTGTCTTAATTCAAATATTTGCATTTACTTTATGGGTCATTACATGTCAAATCAACCAACAGCAGAAAAGTTGATGTCTCAGAATTTCTTCAACTTTTAACCAGTTGTGAAGTGACCATATTTGAGAACATCTGCAAATTTTCTAAGGGTTCTGATGTAAATTGTGACTCTCAGCCTCATAAATATGAGATGGGGGTGTAGGCTCAAAATTGCACCCCTTATTCTGAACAGGTTTTCAAATGCCTGTAACTGGAAAGATATACAACTTAGATGACTGAAATTTGGTAATCCCACAGATATTTTTGGAAAGAATACCTGGCCAATACCTGGAGTTTGATCAAATAAATATGGTTATTTTGGCTGCCCCAAAATGGAAAAAAAGGCATTTTTACTTTTTCCAAGAACGATTTTGTTGGTCTCTTTTGGCCTGTTATATTTTACCTACATAGTTCAAATTGTTGCCATATATTGTCAGACACCCTGATTACCACTCTGTAGTTCATGGAGCAAGTAACTATCATAGTTTGTCTATTATTGACCCTTCAAATTTCGAATTTTGCCATTTTTGCTCAATTTTGGGGGCAAAAATGAAGATGTGGGACAAGTCCTAGGATCACAAAATTTGGCCTGTACACAGATCTTAAGTGTTGAAACAACATATTAAAATTCTAGGATGGTGTTCTGTCCCATTCAGATTTTATTGCAAGTTGAAAATAGAGGTTTTTTTTTCCAATAATCGGATTTACAATATCAATCATTTTATGCACTTTTCACTTCGGCATGTTTTTAATACAACTTTTGTAGGCGACATTCTGCACTACAGATAGACCATAAAGGTATTTCTCTAAGTTTTAGCAACGAGTTATGAAGCCAAATACTAAATCATGATGAGGTAACCCCAGTCTCCCCAATACTACTTAAATACTGTAACAAAGTACATGTACATCGATACTGGCTAGCATCATACTTAATAATTCATACTTAATTATCATACATCAGTCATAAATTATCTTTATAACCTGTATTCCGATCGCACTGATTGGCTGACGATTCATCATTCTATTCGGGACTTTTCTATTGTAATTCACGTGTCGGAAAAGGGGATTCCGGTTTAGGAACCTGACTCACCTCCACCATATTAAAAACAATGCGAGTGATTCGAGATTGACCACCTCAATAATGTTGAATTATGAATCTAGCGGGACAGCCACAGATAAGCGAAACTACGCATGCGGTAGTGTTTTTCTTACCGATCAAACACTCGTTAAAGCAGCGAATTAATGTTAGTGGGACAAGTTCGCCACTGAAACCTAGCCAACGTTGAGCTCAGTTCTGTCGTGCAAAGGAAAAGGACTTAAATTTGTGATCGAAAATGATTATTTGTACATTTTTCACAATAAGTACATTCTCTACTGTGTGGACACTGTGTGTTTGTTGAAAATACTGGGTTGTGTTCACCGTAACTACGAGAGGCTCTAGAGAAACATAAGCGAATTCTCGCTACATCACTTGGGGTTCTTTAGCTTTGTTTAGATGCCCATAAAATGCAATGCTGCGACACGCATGAAGTTATTGTTTTTCAGCGCTAATATAAAGGTGCCTTGCTTGGGTATTTTATATCACATGGGCTACCTTACACAAGCAGTCGACAGGCAATCGCCATGCTTAGAGCAACTTTATAACTAAATAAATGGCAAACTTGTTGTTGGTATGCCAGCTATTTGTCAGAATCGTCCAGTATTCTAAACGCCGCAACCCTTACAGGTCATAAATAGCGGTAAGTAGATTCGAAAATTAGTCTGTAATATAGCAGAGATTATAAGCGTGAGCGAGCCAACGTACTGACTACTCGAGGCAGAACTCTTCAGAACGGAGTTCAATGCAACGACGACAATCAGTCTACTACCCTGCTGACTGTTAGTAAGTATACAACAATGATAGCATTTTTCGCGACTTTAAAATGACATTATGCCTGTCAAGTGCGACTCAACCGCGAGTCATTTTCAGCCGAACTCCAAGCAGCCGACTGCGTGCTGCTGACGTTGTGACAGAAGGACACAAAAGCAAACGATCAGCATTGTTAAACCCAAAACATGATCGAGCCTCTGGGCTCTACATTATAAGCTATTGCTTTCAGAAACAAATCCATAATGTAATGGGGGCATTACAGAGGCATAATAACGCACGCGAGGGTTCTTAGATTTTTTATGAAGATTGGTAACCGGGGTTACGGGAGAAGGAGCTTCGGCGAGACTTAACGGCGAAAGAGGCAGACGGAGCGACCGGGCGACGAAGGAGAAAAAGAAAGAAAAATAGTTCGATGTTGAAGTGCTACGTTTCGGAGGCGTAGGCTTATTGTTTTAGAGGAGTCGCTGTGTTTCGATCGTACCGTGCTTCACTTGTTTCCCGTCCCGTGTTTCATTGTTTCCCGTGTTTCGAGGAAGACGGACAGAACCAGCCAAGAAGCCTTCGTTGCTCGAGCAATGTCTAAAACGCCGGCTGAACTTATTTACCCTTTCCTGCCCACCGGACCCCTAATCTTCCCTCCTCACCGGCTAAGGTACTGGGTTCCAATTTTCCTTGTGAGAGATCATCAGTTTTGCACACACACTCTTACACTGATAGCCAAGCCGGTTACGCTGTTGTCCTTACCCAGCTGGCCCAACGGAAAACGGCGCTACTCCGATTCAAACTGTAGCCTACTTGGAACATTTGGCTGGAGAGTGCGCCTTAAACGGGACAATCAACGGGACATTTCGGGGTGTAGCCTACTGTGATTGCTGAATATATCCCTGCATTACTGTATTGTATGATTATCAGAAGATGTAATGTGTTATTGTTAATATCAGATTCCAATGAACTTAAATAGCCTAGTATAATCTCCAATTATCTGTGAATCTAAAGTCTGCTGATTAATGTGTTTAATAGGACTTGTGAATGAGAGTGTGATTGGGCTCTAGGCCACCTATTTGATAAATTTTTGGTTAATTGAATCAGTTGCTTATTTAATACTTCCCCTGTAATTTCATCCTTTATGGTTAAGGACCGATTCAATATATATGTATTCATCCCTGTTCATATCCCTTTATTAGATACTTGTTTTATTATTAATATCATTATTATTAAAATAATAAATGGTTAAATATTGAACCCCTGTGTGTTGTTAATGTATACTGTAATAGTAAGGTAAGTCAGATCCGGGACGTAGATTCCTCTTTATTTTTCCCAGTATTGTCACACACACACACACCCATATACACTTTCCTTAGTGGAGTAAGCGCATTGCACCCACTACATTTGGCGTCACGAACAGGATCTTACTTTAAGTAAGCTATACATTTTAGTTTATTTAGTTGTGTGGCACACTCTGGAACCGGGACAGATAAAGATGGCGGAGCTAGAACAACTTAGGAAAGAGTTTGCGGAGCTCCAGAGAAGACTGTCAGATCAGGCTGGTGCCCTACAGCAATCCAGAGAGGAACAGAGGGAAGCACTGGCTCTGGCAAGGCTCGTCATTGAACAACAGAACACGTCAATGAGGAGTACAACAGCACTGTACATCCCACGAGAGCGCAAATTACCAGAGTTTGGTGGAACCGTCAAAAAGCCGGGAGACGTCACACTCGAAGAGTATGTGGCCTCCATGAAATCAGCCATTCGTTTGATGTGCATCTCAAAGGAAGAACAAGCAGAACTGATTAAACAACACCTAAAAGAGGAAGCAAGAGCCACAGTGAAACTCATGTTACCCCTTGATAAACAGAACTCTGTAAAAGATATATTCAGTATCCTCCTGGAGACATATGGAGACAAAGTACCCATCGGCACCAGACTCAAAGAATTCTATGACAGGAGACAGGCTCCAGGGGAAACAATTCGTACATATGCCTATGACCTGCAAGAGAGACTGAACCAGATCGAACGGCGAAACCCTGACCGTGTCCCGAATGCTGCGGCCATACTAAGCGAGCAGCTAGTACTGGGCCTTAGAGACGACTTCCTCAGAAGGGAAATGAAACGTCGGCTCAAAGAGAACACCAACCAAAGCTTCGCCGATATCTTGCAGGCTGCTATTGCTTATTCTGAAGAGGAAGAAGAGATACAGGTGTCACGGTACCCTCGGCCCAGGGGTGGAGTGAATGCTGCAGCAGCCGAAGAGACATCTCCGCCCTCCATGCAGTCTTTGAGAGAAGAGATCCAAAAGATTGCTGCCCGGCAGGAAGAACTGTATCAAGCATTTCACAGCCGAAACAGGCCATCTCGTGCTGCAAGGAGAGAACCACTGAGAGATAGTGAAGGCCGATACATCTGCTATACGTGTGGAGAAGCCGGACACACCAGCCGACACTGCAACCAACCTAGGGCCCAGCGAGGTCAGCCGACCCAACAAAGACACCCCACCGGAGAAGCAGACAGTCCCAGAAACGTGTCATCCAGAAATGAACTAAGGTCCTCTGGCCTGTCAATGGCCCAAAGCGGGACATCTGACGGGGGAGTCAGTGGAGTAGACCAGGCCCTCAGAGAAAGTGCCTTCGGGGACTGCTGGACAGTTGAACTGATCATCTCAGGCGTGAAGACAAACTGCCTGTGGGACACAGGATCTGAAGTGACGACCATCAGGGAATCCTACTTCAGAGAACATTTTGGAGAGGAACAGCTTAAGCCAGGGAACTGGGTGGAACTCACCGCAGCCAATGGACTGAATATCCCCGTGCTGGGTTGTCTGGAGGCCGATGTGGAGTGTTTTGGAACCACTTTGGAGCGACGGTGCATCTTCGTCCTTAAAGATACCCATCCAGATGTTCAGAAGACAAATGGCCTCCCAGGGATCATGGGGATGAACGTCATTAAAGATTTGGCATCAGCACTACCAGGAGTGGAAGCACAAAGGATGACAAGACAGGGTACACCCCCAGAAGCAAACATCAGACGAGTACTGGCGAGGGTCAAGAAGGAGGTGGATTTTGCTGGACCAAATGGAGCTATTGGATTCGTCAAGGTTGCTGGAAAAGAGCCTGTCACCATCCCACCCCACAGCGAGAAGGTGATTGAGGGCTGGTGTAGGGTACCACCAAAAGTAGAATGCCATGTCTTAGTGGAAGCCACTCCAAAGACCAGCATTCCAAAGGGGCTGTTCGTTGCCAATGCGCTTGCCAGAGCCACTGGTGGGAAAGTGCCAGTCAGAGTAATGAACACCAGTGAGAAAGCCATAAAGCTGAGACCCAGAGCCCGGGTGGCCGCAGTATCCAAGCCACAGCAGATCTACCCCAAAGAGCTAGTGGGGTTTGAAGAAAAGGATGGGGTATTGCATGTCACTGAGCTCAAAGTTAACAGCATCCGAACAGCCGAAGACAAAGCTCCACTCATGCCAGTTCCAGTACAAGTAGCTGCAGAGAAACTCACCATGGATCAGTGCACAAAGCTTAACACTCTGCTTAACAGCTACAGGGATGTCTTCTCCAGTCACGACAGTGATTATGGATACACTACCACCGTGACGCACAGTATTCCGACTGGTGACACCCCACCTATCAAACAGAGACATCGTAGAGTTCCGCCTCAAATCTATCAAGAATTTAAAAGACATGTGCAAGATCTGGTGGGGCAGGGGATCTTCAAGGAGAGTAACAGCCCCTGGGCATCACCAGCAGTCATTGTCCGAAAGAAGGATGGTGGTGTGCGGTTCTGCTGTGACTACCGAAAGCTGAATACAGTCACATGCAAGGACGCATATCCTCTTCCCCGAGTGGAAGAGTCACTCGACGCCCTGGGAAAAGCTCAGCTTTTCTCCACCCTGGACCTCACGGCTGGTTACTTCCGAGTAGCGATGACGGAACAAGATCAAGAGAAGACGGCCGTCACCACCCCATTCGGTCTGTTTGAGTGGACCCGGATGCCGTTTGGCCTCTGCAATGGGCCGGCCACTTTCCAGCGCCTGATGGGGGTGGTCTTGGGTGACATGGCTTTCGAAATGCTGCTGGTGTACCTAGACGACATCATCCTTTTCTCACCAGACTTTGACTCCCACTGTGAACGACTGGAAATGGTGTTCCGACGGTTGAGGCAACATGGCTTAAAATTAAAGCCCAGCAAATGCTTCCTCCTCCAGCCTGAAGTGAAGTTTCTAGGCCATGTAATTTCAGCGGAGGGCATCCGAGTGGATGAAGAGAAAATCCAAGTTCTGAAGACCTGGCCCGTGCCCACCAGTGTGAAAGATGTGCGGCAAGTCCTGGGCTTCATGAGCTACTACAGACGCTTTGTGCCACAGTTCGCTCACTTGGCCAGGCCACTACACGTCCTGGTTGGCAAGGGAGGACACCAGACAAAGGGGAAGCCAGCCACGCCTTTTTACTGGACGGAGCAGTGCCAGGAGGCGTTCGAGGGGCTGAAGACTTGTCTGATGTCACCACCCGTATTGGCCTACCCAGACTTTAGCCTTCCATTTATCCTGACCACAGATGGCAGTCTCCATGGGCTTGGAGCCGTACTCAGCCAAAAGCAAGGTGGTGTGGAGCGAGTAGTGGCCTACGCCAGCCGAGGCTTACGAGGGTCAGAGAACAACGACAAACACTACAGTGCTTTTAAGCTGGAGTTGTTAGCACTGAAATGGGGTGTCACCAAAAAGTTTAAAGAGTACCTGAGATTCGCCAAGTTCACCGTCGTCACTGACCACAACCCGCTGCGCTATCTCGAAACAGCCAACTTGGGGGCCGTTGAACAGCGATGGGTAGCACAGCTGGCGGAGTACAACTTCGAGGTCAGTTATAAACCTGGTTGGCAGAACGTGAATGCTGATGTCCTCTCCAGAATCCCTTGAGAGGAGGAGCCAGAACGCGAAGATGGAGGCAAAGACTTCATCCAGGTCACCTCTGAGGAAGTTCGCGCATGCTTATGGCCCACTGAAGCAAATCACCTAAGTTCACCTGTGCGGAAAGCCAGAGTACAGGCGACCAGACGGACCATCACAGGTCAAACCTGGAGTGATGTGGAAGAGCAGCAGCAGGCTGATCCACTTCTAAAGCCCATCTATCGTGCAGTGGCCATGGGAACCCGACCCACGCTCAATGAGCGACGCGCCATGGAAACAGAGGGAAAGCAGCTGGCTCGACAGTTTAAGCGCTTAAAATTACAGCGGGGTGTTCTCTTCCGATGCATTCTCAGCCCCCGAGATGGAGAAGAGATGCATCAGATGGTAGTCCCTGGATCCCTGCGGCGCAGAGTGTTTGAGAGCCGACATGAACATGGAGGGCACTTTGGGGTTCGGAGCACTGTGGAGCTCCTCCGGCGAGAATACTACTGGCCAAGAATGGAGGAGGATGTGCAGAACTGGATCCAGCAATGCAGCCGATGCACACTCGCCAAAGATGTGTTTCCCCATCATCAGGCTCCCATGACCTGCACTAACGTCACCACCCCACTAGAGGTCCTTGCCATGGATTACACTGTGCTGGAACGATCAGCTGGGGGATATGAGAATGTCTTGGTGCTGACGGACATGTTTACCAGATTCACCGTCGCAGTTCCCACCAAAGACCAGACGGCTAGCACAACTGCCAGAGCTCTCCTGAAGCATTGGTTTGTCTCCTACGGCTGTCCAGCTCGCCTGCACTCTGATCAGGGTAGATGCTTTGAGGCCAAGGTGATAAAGGAACTTTGCAGGATCTATGGCATAGGAAAGAGTCAAACCACTCCTTACCACCCCCAGGGCAATGCACAATGTGAGAGATTTAACCGGACAATGCACGACATGTTAAAAACCCTACCGCCTGGAAAGAAAAGGAATTGGAAAGAATACTTACCTGAGTTGGTCCTTGCTTACAACAACCGTGTACACTCCACGACAGGTTACTCTCCATTCTACCTGATGTTCGGGCGAGATGCCAGGCTGCCCACGGATCTCCTGGGAGGCAAAGACGTTGAGGGTGATGAAGCTGAAGACCTGGATGAATGCGTGCGAAGCCACCATGATCGGTTGAAGACAGCTGTGGAAGTTGCCAATGCTGTAAACCAGGAAGCATCCAGGAGGCGGAAGAGAATCTACGACCGCAGCTCCCGAGGGGCCCTTATCAGGCCCGGTGACCGAGTGTTGCTGCGTAACCACCACTACAGGGGTAGGCACAAAATACAGGACATATGGGAATCCACCACACACATAGTTGTCAAGCAAAATCACCCTGACATCCCGGTATTCACACTCAGACCAGAGATGGGGGGTCCATCCAAAGTAGTTCACAGAGATCAGCTGAAATTATGCACCTTAGAAACACCACCAAATAGACAGCAAACACATAGGCGTACTGAAGAAGACCTGTCAGACAGTGATCACATAGGCCTGACTTATATTTCCACTTTCACTCCCACACCCCATACACCTACTTCCGGTGAAGACAGAGTTTACTGTGAGGTCTTAAATGAAATGGAACAAGATGATGGTAATCCAATAGGGAATACAGGGTCAGCCCTGAGTGATGATGCTGATGAAGCAGATGTTTCTGATTTAGAGGTAGAACCAACACCTCGATATCCAATAAGGCAGAATAGAGGTGTACTTCCACAAAGGTTTCAGACAGACTATGTCATGTAATCTACTGTCAAACTTTAATGCTGGACACTCTGCTTTGCAGCCACTTTAAGATACTTGTACTGTACACCATGTTCTTGTCTTGTTTCTGTTCTTTTGTTTTAATTGTTTGCTACAGAGGTGGAAATGCAGAGGTCCGGATGATATGGCAGGGTTTAGCAGGGGGGAATGTAATGGGGGCATTACAGAGGCATAATAACGCACGCGAGGGTTCTTAGATTTTTTATGAAGATTGGTAACCGGGGTTACGGGAGAAGGAGCTTCGGCGAGACTTAACGGCGAAAGAGGCAGACGGAGCGACCGGGCGACGAAGGAGAAAAAGAAAGAAAAATAGTTCGATGTTGAAGTGCTACGTTTCGGAGGCGTAGGCTTATTGTTTTAGAGGAGTCGCTGTGTTTCGGTCGTACCGTGCTTCACTTGTTTCCCGTCCCGTGTTTCATTGTTTCCCGTGTTTCGAGGAAGACGGACAGAACCAGCCAAGAAGCCTTCGTTGCTCGGGCAACGTTTAAAACGCCGGCTGAACTTATTTACCCTTTCCTGCCCACCGGACCCCTAATCTTCCCTCCTCACCGGCTAAGGTACTGGGTTCCAATTTTCCTTGTGAGAGATCAACAGTTTTGCACACACACTCTTACACTGAAAGCCAAGCCGGTTACGCTGTTGTCCTTACCCAGCTGGCCCAACGGAAAACGGCGCTACTCCGATTCAAACTGTAGCCTACTTGAACATTTGGCTGGAGAGTGCGCCTTAAACGGGACAATCAACGGGACATTTCGGGGTGTAGCCTACTGTGATTGCTGAATATATCCCTGCATTACTGTATTGTATGATTATCAGAAGATGTAATGTGTTATTGTTAATATCAGATTCCAATGAACTTAAATAGCCTAGTATAATCTCCAATTATCTGTGAATCTAAAGTCTGCTGATTAATGTGTTTAATAGGACGTGTGAATGAGAGTGTGATTGGGCTCTAGGCCACCTATTTGATAAATTTCTGGTTAATTGAATCAGTTGCTTATTTAATACTTCCCCTGTAATTTCATCCTTTATGGTTAAGGACCGATTCAATATATATGTATTCATCCCTGTTCATATCCCTTTATTAGATACTTGTTTTATTATTAATATCATTATTATTAAAATAATAAATGGTTAAATATTGAACCCCTGTGTGTTGTTAATGTATTCTGTAATAGTAAGGTAAGTCAGATCCGGGACGTAGATTCCTCTTTATTTTTCCCAGTATTGTCACACACACACACACACACCCATATACACTTTCCTTAGTGGAGTAAGCGCATTGCACCCACTACAATAACGCGAGTTGGCAACTACAAACTGTGCTGCTGACAAAATTATAATCATCTTCGTTTTGCTTTATGGCGAATGATGCATCCAGACACATAACTCTAAGCTATGACGTACATACAACATCGACCTTCATCACGGTATACAGCTGAACCCGAAAACTTCTACCGATTTTTAGCCAAACCTATGGCATTATTTCCCTCATATTGGCATACGTTTGCCTATAACACATTTTTATCCAAAACTAGTTTGTTATTCAGGTAAAATTTTATCTAGATGGCAATCATGTTCGAACCTGAACATTTGCACTCTGAGCAAATGAAATGTATAAAATGTAGGCCTAAATACATTTCTTATGAGTTTTAGTGTAATAATTCTGACAAAAAATATTGTTATTACCAATTGGCAGATGATGAGTGCTAAATTGAGTGTGGGTTCATGGCACTCAAGGCATATTTTACTGTATCAGCCAAAGTAAGGTTGCATCCAGGTGTGTAGATGTGAATTCATAGTGGCTGTTCGGGATAACTTTTAATCCATTCCACACGCTGAATTACATAGCAACCAACATGCTTAAATTGGATCTGTTCATGTTGTAATACATGTAATAATTACTTGGCCACAGGTGGGGATTACAATATGACAATCTTTAGCATGGTAAGCTGGCCCTACCAAGTTAGAAATTCAACTATTTGTCATCAAGTGATATTGGACTTCTATCGATCAAGTTCCCATTAGTCTGAAGTAGCAGCCAGATAATTAGACTGGAGGATGGCCTTAATAGTCCTTAATATTTACCCAGCACTCTAGCAAAGCTGGCACTTGAACCAGCTCTCCGTCACCACAGTATTGTTATACCATGTGACTGTGTGCAGTTTATCATAAAGTTTTGGTAGGTGTTAGTTATACAAGTTCCATAACTATTTTTCTGTGAAAAATATGCAGCAATTCCATTTTCTGAACAACTTTCTGTTTTAATCTTTTAATCTCTAGTAGCATGTAAACCACATTACGGCTGCAGGAAAGCCAACACCAACAGAGGTCAGGATACTAGTACAGTGTTCTCTCTCCACGCAATTTAAACAGGGTCGTCCCTACCTGTTCAAAAATGTGTAATGGATTTCTGTCCATGTTTGAATTTTAAGCATGTGATTTTTAATGCATTTTGCAGCCTGTACAAATTTCATTGCCACTCTATTTGAAAATGTCTTGTAACTGGCAATAACCACCCTAATGGGAAGAGAACCTGGCCAGAACACTATAGTACAGGTGTCGCTGATGATGCATACTTACTAGTCTCTGGATGTCTGTGCACTTATTCTGTGACTGTGTACCCACACTGTATGACTTAAATCCAAATTCTCTAAGGTTTCTAACTCAAATTAAAGGCACAATGTGTGGCTAAATGGTTTTCTCTGTGGCTAACTGAACTTCGGGGTGATTAGCCACTTTGGCTAAGTGAAATTTTTGGCCAGCACAAAACCTGCTATTGATGAGTCAAGGTGACACCGCGCTCCTGAAAATGCAAATGAAAGAGTGAATTTTTCTGGGAGGTAAATGATGGTGCCAATACAGGCCACCAATGGCCAAGACATCCATCAAGGCAGGCAAAAATGAATTGCTTTGCACTGGACACCCTTTTGTGCTGTATGAAGCCCTGTTGCTTGTGTCCTATCTCTCCCTCTTTTCCTTGCAAATGCCCTTATTTCATTAAGACCAGCATTTAAGAATCTCGTGGAATGTTCCTCCATAAACCCGGTTAAGAAAATTCTCAGAGCCCCCTCCTCTAATTGCAGCATCATTGTTTTTGGCCATCTCAGTGTTTATAATGGCATTGTGCACTGTAGACACAAGAGAATCAGGAACCTTCTCTTGGTGAATCTTTCCGGTGACAGAGCAAAGATTAAATGAGCTCTCGCGACATTCAGCCTCCAGTAGCTATTGTACACCAGCAGAGAGCACCTTGAAGAGATTTATCCTGTTACTCTCTCAAAACCAGAGGAAATATCCTATTACTGAAGTGCATCAAAGGCAGGTGCCCTGCTCTTGTGCTGGAGCACATTCCCTCTCATGCCAGCACATTCTGTGTTTTTGCTCATAGCAGCTGATTGGTCTACCTTGTGAGTTCCAGCATTTCCCATCATGAAATTCCACTGGCCGCATTGCTGCATCATTACAGAGGTGTGGAAGCATGAGCGCTGAGACGATAAGAACTGAGTGGAGTGCGGCAAAAATTCTGAATCTGAGCAGGCTGATTGCAACTAAAAAATTTGACTTCTTTTATATCAGACAGGAAAGCCTAGTTCTGCATTCATACCTTGACATGTTTTGACGGGAACTCTCATCTTCCTCAGAAGTGTCACCTGATGGCACTGTGACATTTCTTATCAGCTGTTGCTACTGAGGCATGACCATCCCGTCAGTTTTGACAGGACGGTCACGCCTCCTGCTGTCAGTTCGCCGATTCAGAACAGCACTCCATGTGTGAGACAGCATGTACGTGTGAGGTAGCGATCTGGAACCAAATGCGAGGACACGGGATTGCAAAAATGAGGAGCTTTATTGAGTAAGGGGGGTAACCCCCACAGAGCAGAGAGCAACAGTACAGAGTACGCAATCCAAAACTCAAATTCCAATGGGACTGAGCAGAGTTCTTAACCAGGGCAGCAATCACAAAAATCTTAGTCAGCAGAAACAGATCTGGTACACAGGCAAAGGTTTGTGGGAGAAGCAAACTCATAAGCCTAAGGACAGTCCGAATCGGTAACAGGGCAGCAATCCACAAAATCGAGGTCGGGCAGAAAAAGGTCAAAACACACAGATGCAACAAGTAATCCAAAAGGGGCAAACCAAGAACCAGTACTTGGGCAATCCAGTCAGAAAGATAAACACTGAGTAATTGAGGCAAAGAAACGTGGCACAAGAAGACTTGGAAAACAATCTGACAGAGACTGGCTGTGAGAAAACACCTAACATACACTTCTGGGAAGATCACAAGGGGAGAATCACAGGTGCAGGAAGTTAGGCTGATTACAAGGGGAAGGCACATGAGAAAGAACCTAATCACATGAAATTAGCCAAAGCCAAAACGTGGACAGGGAACACGAGACATTCCTATAAACAAACATACGGCTCCAGTCACAGAGTTTCTAACGTGCATAGATAATGAGAAACAGGACAGCGCGATCAGGTGTGAGCTTTCACAGAAAATGCAGCAACGGTAATCTGGGAGAGCAAAGAGGCGGACACTAGAACAGGGCGAGTGCGGAGAGCTTGTTAAGCAATTAGTAAGTGCAACTATACAAATCCTTGGTGCTCGTTAGTAAGTTAGTATTATATACTTTGTAGAAGGTTAGTTGTTGTTAGTAATCTCAGGAGAAAATAATAAACTGTTAGTACTGTTAGTGCAAAAGTAGATAGAAAAGAAGAGTGAAGCCAGCAAACGAGATCGGAAAGAAGTTTGAAAACCAGAATCCAATAAATCACCCGAAGAGTGAGACACAAGACTGGGGCTGAGTGCGATGACAAGACATGAGACCAGACGGGGGAGACAAAGTGCAAAGCAAAATGGAAAACATGAACCAGAATGAGATATGGCAAAATGGAAAACATGGAAAAGAAAACTGAGACTAAACATGACAAATTAAAGTAACCAAATCACAATACATAATACAAAGAATAGTCAGACATGGCAAAGGGTCAAAAAACACAAAAGGCAGTCAGAATTACAAGGCATGAACATGGTCAAGGCAGACATGGCAGAATCATAACAGTACGCCCCCTTGTCCCTGTCCATCGTCCTTTGGGCTCGCTTCCGGATTTCTATCGCCTCCATGATCCAGCACTGGTGTCGGTTTTCCTCAGTGCAAATAACTTTGGCCTCAATCAGCATTATCAGCACGCTTTCAACTTCCCATTAATCCAAACAGGTGGGAAGGTTCATGTTAATCAACCACATCTTCAACCTAAATAGTTTTGTTACCTGAATGAGCCACATGTTTTGCCCAGGAAACAAATGTCATTTATAAGCAAATAATGAATATCAGGCATGTTTCTGGAGAGCACAAACATCACATATAAAACAAAGAAACACAAGCAGTTTATACAACATGAGATGGTGACAAATAACCCTTAACCAGACAGTCTAACCCCACCCAAGCTGTCCCACAGTATTCATAGGTAAACCCAGACAAAAATAAACCCAGACAAAACACTGCCCTAATTTTTTTTTTCAACTTCTCTATGACTGCAAAAGACTTCTACGGTACTGCAAGCTGAATATTTGCTGTTAATTGCACACTGGCCCTCACAAAATTCAGCCACTGATGTTATGAGATACTTTCCAAGCAAACTGTGAATCCAACTGCATCATGTGGACAACATTCAATTTAGTCAATAAAACAGCCAGCATATAATTACCCCCAAAAGATTTCCCTCCAATTCCTTAATTAAAACAATTGCAATGCATCAAAACTGATCTGCATCATTGTGCTCTTCTCTGATAGTAACAGTATCACCAGGCGTCAACACACTTCTTATTTTCTTTGGAAGTTAAGTGCAAATCTGTTAATGAAACAGCCAGTATACAATTATCCTCAAAAGATTTACCTCCTATTCCTAATTTAACACTTTTATTCTATGCAATGCATCAAAACCGATCTGCAAGTAGCAATGTTGTGCTTTTCTCTGATAGCGAGAATACAACCGAGTTTTCATCAAGTTTTTTTGGAAGTTTAGAGCAAATCTGAAAGACATTAAGGCAACATTAATAAATATGTCAAAAAATATTAACAGATATCTTTGTTACAAGAAGGGTTCAAAAGTTTTGTTTTGAATGAGTGTGAGAGATGAGTTCCTCAGCTCCTCAGATGACCTGACGGCTTTGTAGCCAAGCTGGTTGAGGACTTTGCTGCAGATGTTCTGAGAGTAGATGGCCATATCCAATGAAAGTTTCAATCTCCAGCTCTCAGCAGTAGCCTTTGAGTCCCTTGTGGTACTATACGAGTTCTGGGAAGCCAGTCTGCTTCCCTCCCTAGTGTTGTACTGTATCCAGTTGATCACGTTCTTGTCCAGTGACATGCCCAGAAACTCATAGATTTCTTTAGTCTTTTGCAGAGGGTTCTTTGCCAGGTCCTCGTACCTCACCAGCATGTACTTTCCTTTGAGCCAGTGGGGCCTGCTCAGGGCCATGGAGATGGAGTTATGGTAACCATCGCACAGCTCCCTTATGCCGGTTAGGTCTGATTTGATTTGATTTGTGCGTGCCATATCCTCCATCGTATTGCGCTGGTCAAGGCTCCAGAAAGTTTCCATCCAGGAGGAGAGGATCCCACGTGGATCCCGCACCAGATGGATGATCTTCAGGTTGAGCAGTGGATCCTCCACAAGAGTTCGCAGATCGCTAAGCTCCGGAATGCGCACAATTTTTATGGCCTTGCTGGGGAGCTGTCGGCAGGAGGTAGTGGCCAGGGTCATGTTCAGCGGGCACTTGTTTTCACAGTTTTTCACTCCCAAATTGGCATTTCGTAGTCTAGATGCACTGCACACCGGTGGGGAACACAATGCCCTGCTGGACCCTCGTCGGAACAGATCGTTCGTGATGTGGTTCACTGGCGGTGGTGTGATGTACCTCTCCAGGAAGTAGAAGTCGCAGTCGTACAGGCTCCTCAAGAGGTCTCGGCTGGCCCCCGCCATCAACTTTTGTGCAGTGTAAAAATCGCTGAGGTTTAATCTGGGCAGAAAAGAACTTTGCACGTGGTAGAGTGGTTCAAATAAGTAGATGACATCTGAGTGCTGGTTCAACAGCTGCCCCATAAAAGAGGAGCCAGTACGTGTGGCGGCCAGAATGAGAATGTTGGTCCTCCTGGGGCCATTGTAAGTGAAGTATTTTCCCACAATGCGGATCTGGTTCATGGGGCTGTGACAGGGCTCGACTTTGAATGTTCTGATCACTAAATACTGGATCACTATAGATGCCAAGGTCAGCACGACCACAACCTTCCAGAAAAAAGACATCGCTGAAAAACGTCATTTCATTTAGGAGTTTCACATGTAATGGAAATCATAATGGAATGTGGGAATGAAAACATTGAAAATATTCTGAAAAAAAAAATCAGAAACAAATATAATTAAAATAATTTAATTGCATTTCCTCCATTTGACTTTACCCTTTTTGCTTTGCCATAACTCGGGCCTGCAGTAGTTTTGTCTTCTGTTTGGCTTATTTGAAATTTAATTACATATTAGGTTTGCATATGCAAACCGCAGGTCCTGTGTTTGCTTTCACCAACGCACAATACAGCAATTCAAATTGGTTTAACAGCATTACTTTAACCTTACCTAATGGATCCATTCTTGGTTTGCATGAAAGGCTGATTGATATCAGCAATGAGATTCACAGATCTAGTCTCAAATTTATATGGACAGATCTCATCACAGATTGGACGCCTACAATATAGCTGTTATCTTGAGAATGATTTGGTTGCTTGCTGCCAAGCAGCAAGTGTTGGATTTTCCTGACTCGGTTTGAAGGAAAACTATTGTAACTCTAACTGTTACTGCTTTCTTTGAGATTTTGACAATAAAAATGTAGCATTTGCGTTCTTATTGTGAGATGGCATAACATATTTTCTAGAAAAATGCAGATCTTTTCGCTGACTTTAGCCTCCCTTACTGGTTAGGTAACATCCACACTGCTGTTTGTAAAGTGACCCTATTTGTCAAGTAACATGCTCATCCCAATTTTTCAGGTGGCCTTGTTTATCTGCTAACGTCCTCACCCCAATTAGTCAAGCGCCTCTAATGCTCAGGTAATGCCCTCACCCTAATAGTATAGGTTATGCCTTAACCCTTATTTCAGTACCCCTATTTTTCTCTAATGTCCTTGTCCCCATTTCTCTAGCTCCCCTATTTGTCAGGTAACATCCTCATCCCTATTACTCAGGTAATGTCCTTACCCCTATTGGGCAGGCATCAGGTAACACGTTTACACACATTTATCAGGTAACGTCTCTGCCTCAATTTTTTTGGCTCCCCCATATGTCAGGTGATGTTTTTTCTTGAATGACTAACCCTCCCCATCCGCTTGTCCAAATTGTCAGGCGCTCCTTAATGTAAGATCACCCCTATCTGCTAGGTGCCCCTATTGTCAGATAACATCTTTGCCCCTATTTCTCAGGTAACATCCTAAACTTAATTTGGCATGAACCACTCTTTGTCAGGTAACATCCTCGCCCCTATTTGTGAGGAGCCCCTATTTGTCAGGTAACGTCCTTACCCTTATGTATTATGTAACGTCCTAACCCCTATTGGTCAGGTGCCCCAATTTGTCAGTTGATGTCCTCACCACTATTTGTTTGGTAAGATTCTTTCCCCTATTAGTCAGGCACCCCCATTTGGTAGGTAACATCCTTGTCCTTACTTGTCAGGTACCATCTTCACCCCTATTTGTCAGGTGCCTCTATGCATCCGGCAATGTCTTCTCTCCTATGTGTCAGGTAACATCCTCGTCCCTATTTATTTGATACCCCTATTTACCATGTAACGTCCTGACCCCATTTGCCGGGTGCCCTATTTGTCAGGTAATGTCCTCACCCCTATTCGACGGATGACCTCAAATGTTAGGTGACTTTTTTCTTGAATGATCACCCCATTCCCTTGCCCCAATTTGCGTTCCTTTTTCTCAGGATATTCCGTCACCCCTATTAGTCAGGCGTCCCAGTATGTCAGGTCGCGTCTTTACTAATATTTGTAAGGTGTCCTTATTTGTCAGGTTATGTTGTTTCCTTTCATTACGATCCGTCTCCACTGCCTCATTCCTTCTTGTCAGGTAATGCACACGTCTGCCCCATCCTTCCCATCTTTATCAGAAACTCTTACATATTGTGTATTGTCACCAAATCTGCTGTATTCTTTGGCATTGGCATTATTATATTGGCAAATAATGCTGTAACTGAATCACCTATCTACATAACTGTAAAAAAAGTGCATTTGTTGCATGCATTACGTGCAATGCAGTCGGGGACCTATTAACGACAGTAGCTAGACAGGAAATGCATTTCAGCGCAACAGGGCAGTATAACTAAGACGTGCTGTCAGGCGACACTCGCGGGGCAAATCAGCTGTGGAGAGATTACAGAACTGAAGCTGGTGCTCTCTGTTCCACCAAAAGCGCCACACTAGGAATGGATTCAGAGGCAGTTTGGACATTATGCAAGGGAGTCCAGTTTTCTACTGTGCGATTTCTATAGGCAAAATACTGTATGTGTAAGGGTTTTGCCCTGCAGTACCTCCCCTGTGGCTTGCTCTCACCTCCACCCTGACGAGCAGCATCTGCTGCTTATAGGGTGGAGGTGATTATCATGGTATACATGGCTGGCAGTTGCGAGTGCTGTGAGTTACTGCATTGTTGCTTTTATTCTCTGTGTTGCTGCTCCCCCATTTTATCTTTGTTGTTTTTTTTATTTATTAAAGTTTTTAGTCCAGCCTGGAGTTTGGGTCCTTTTACTCCTTTTTAGGCCCATGGTCCTAGCTCCCACCGGATTGGTATTTGTATCCGGCGGGAGCAAAACCATGACAGTATGTGTCCCATATTGGAATTTGAATTGCGTAACTTGAATAATTGTATAGAAAAATTGATGCGATAAATAATTTTAATTTGCATTGTTTAATGTGAATAATTGCGCTAAAAACTAAATTTGAATAGTAAAATTTGAAATCAAATGTATTAATTTAGGACTGAATTCCAATAAATTAAAAGCTGAATGTAGAGTAATATAATGAAATTGTATTCAGTTGCTCGGAAACTGTATTTTGGAAAATTCTGAAATGTATCAAAAAAATCCTCATTGGGGATTGGATCCCCCAGGAATCTTCAAAAGCACCTTACAGCATTACAAGCTTGTCTGCTAAGCCACTACAGCTTTCACTACATTTTTGTATTAAGGCTGAGAAAACCACTGGATAGTGACTTCCTGATTTAAAAAAAATAGAAATAACCAAACAATGTTATTTTAATGATAGCAGCCACATTTGAGTTTGAGCGGCAATCTATGAAAACATTGGGATCAGTTTATAGCCATTACAATACGTGAAAAGGAGTTCCTTTTAGTCTGCACTCGATTGTTCTTCCTCAAGAACCTTGGTATATCCAAGGTAAAGTGGAAGAATTGAATTTGAATTTTGAGCTCTGAATGTGAAAGTGTTTTCAGAGAGGATAAAATACTATTTTACAGCAACTGAATTCCATTTCAATCATGAGAGACAAACGAATTACATGAAGACAATCATTCATTACAGATCAGCGTGAAAAGATGAATGGATGTGATGACAGCCTCAACAAAGTCCTCAGTGCTTGGACTCATCAGGGTGATTTAGGAATTGAGGAGCATCTGCCCTGAGCCACAGCATGATAAATCCCCCCATGGAGTCCATGTACTGGTGGTGGTGATGGCTGAAGGCTCTGTTGACTGATAGGCTGAAGAGGATGTATGATGAAGCTGATGACTCTCTGAAGACTGGGCAGTGATGGGTCAGTGGAAGGAGTGCATAACAACAGCCTGAATTACTACAGACAGAGAAAGAATCATTTATGAAAAAGGCGGCAGTGAGACGAAAGGCTGACAGTGTAGGTGTATCGCAGTGGTGGTGGAAAGATGTGATCAACTGATGTCGCAATTTACAGCCCCACACAATGACAGCTGGAAACATGTGTGAGCATGTGAAACGGGAGTAAAAGCACTCTGAATGAAGGGTAAACTGCCGGTCGAAGCATGCAAAATAAGGGCTTTCCAAACTGAACCTACTTACAGCTTAATTTCATAATATTTCATTCAGTTTCAAGTTTCTTGGAATTCAGTTCCATATTGATAAATTTAATATCATAGCATGCAAAAGAAATTCAGTTTTTTAGTCCGATCATTGAAGTTAAACAATACACATTCAGATAATATGATTCAAATTCAGTTTTTCAAATGTTTATTTGAGTTGAGCTATTCAAATGAAGTATTTTACTTATGCATATTTAACTTGCATTTATATATTGTCTGATAAATAGTTACAACAAATGTATAGCCACTTGGTTGTAAAATAAACAATGTCATAAAATAAAGGAGTAAACACAGTAATAAACATATGATTGTGCCACATTATTATCTGTTTAAATTATGTAATGTTTGTACATGGTATGCTAGCTTATATAATTTTTCATTACTTTCCTTAATTTATTATAAACAGAATGAGAGCTCTTTTACTGTACCTGCTATGAAGACCGAGGAGCAACAAATGCCTGGACCTGCTCCTCCAGTAGTGCAACTAGTCTACAGCCCAGACTTCTGTCCGTACTGTCTGTTATTCTCCTGCCCCTCCTAATGAGAAGAAAACACCTGCAGGCTGACATGCAACCACACCTCTCAGCAGGGTGCAGCCAGGTAACTTGGGACATCAGGTAAAATACAATAAGAATAGAAGTTTTATATCTTGGTTTTAAGTGACTGTCCTCTTTTATAATCTAAAAACTAAAAAATAAACATACTCAACGATATCAACCTCATACAATGTAGTATTTTGATAAAAATTTACATGGTTGCCATAGAAATGGCACTTTAATGACAAAATCTGAAAATATTTTGTGGCACTGATATTTCAATAGTCCATGGTCAGACTTTTCTCAAATTAGTCTCATATGAAAGGTTTAATAGATAGTTCTATGAAATGACATAGGAGTTTTTTGTTTGGAACATTTATGAATATTTAATAAGCTCTGTTATGTGACCATAACAATATTTGCTATCATCAACTTGCTTCATTTTCAAAATTATCCCCCTTGGGATGCACCTATCAATCATTTCAAAGATCTCATTTCATAGGTGATTTTATGAATGCCACAAGGTTGAAAATCTATCACAAGTAAAAACTGAGGCAGAGGAAAAACATAGATTCTTGGTGTTTACTGGTATCTTACTGCATTCCTTTATTTATTTTATGTGAAAATATTCAGAAAAATTGAAATTTTTACCCTGGAGACCCCTTAAGTGCTCTGCATCTGCTCCCCCCACTGTTGGTCCATGGGATTTTAGCTGCCATCCTTCTTCTCCTTCTTTTGTTATGGTTTATTGCTGTTCCAGTTTCATATTAAGTTGGAACCTTGTTTCCCTTTGGTTTTGTATGTTATATTCTGTTAATTAAACACTCATCACTTCCCAGCCTGGCATTTGAGTCTGTTTCGCATCCGAGTCCTAAACCCCGCCGGATAGCCGCTTGGCACCAAGTGGGCCATGAAGACCGTTACAACTACAAACATTTTTAGTATTTGTCGCATAAAATTATTGATGATGCAGTGATTCCACCTTAGCCACAATTGTTCTGAATGAGCCAATATTGTTAGGCACATGCAAGCAGACACACGCATGTGTCTGTTCTGCATATTACACGTACATGTACACACAAGTGTTTGGGCATGTATGGACAGTCCCATGTCTCTTGCCCTCTCTCTCACATTCAAGGACAAACACAAACATCCTGCGGGGGGTGGGAAGTATTTGAATGGGAATATTATAATTTTTAATATCCATTGTAGACAATATGGCACCAAAGAAACAGGCAGCAAAAGTACATGGAAAGCATGGCAGAACAGTCAGAGGAGTATAACCAGTGGAGGGAGAAAAGAATGAGGCATGTGAGAAAGAGAATATCATATGGGCATTTTCATATCACACCCTCTGTTAACCCAAGGGGGGTGCCGGGCCAGCGATTGAAAGGATTCAATCGGACCAGCGCATTTTGTCCGTCATAAGCAAAATCCGCTATATGCATAAAATGGACAAAATCTGTTTTACGCATAATACAGATTATATCCGCAGTATTTACAGACCATTCACTCTCACACTCATACCTTTGGGCAATTTAGTGTCTCCAGTTAACCTGATATGCATGTCTTTGGACTGTGGGAGGAAACCGGAGCACCCGGTGAAAACCCACGTGAACACGGGGAGAACATGCAAACTCCACACAGAAAGGCCCCAGTAACTATAAAAGCAATAAAATAGAATAACAAAATCAAAAATCCAGTATATACGATGTTTATTGGATGGAAAAACATTGCAGAAAAATTGGGACATCAGCTGTTGTCCGGTATGAGCGAGTTTCCGTTTTATACGAGGACGGCTTCGGCGAGTTCTATGGTACACTCAATTTTCCCTTTTTTTTTTACGATTAACCACTCAACAGTCAGAGTATTATTATAGTAGTTGATTCTTGAGTAGCAGTGCATAAAGGTTTCATTGTTCCATCTCATATCACTTTTGTTAACATAAATAGTTATGTTCTGTGGAACAACTGATGAAGAACTAACCTACCGAGTCTTAGAATAAAAAAAAATCTACATGGGCTTCTCAGTGCCATAGCTCTAAGTACTCAGCTTCATATTGCTATTGTTAAGAGGAGAGAAAGCTCTGTAAAATTACCCACTGCTTGAACAAGACTTGCGTATGTCAACAGGCTAAAGGAGCTGTTTATTTTCAGTCAACACATATGGAAGAAGGTAAAAGTAATGTCAGCCTTGTCAAGCGATTATTTAAGTTACACCTAAGGATACCACACTGATTGTAGTTCACTAGCCAAACTTAGCCTGTACAGTCACATACAGCTGGAGAGAGCTAAGTATGCAGTAACCACTCATAATAAGAACGAAGGAACGTCTTCTGATACCGGATTTTTAGACGGCATATTATAATGGCTGGCGAATGATAACCTTACCCATCTTTTCTGTGGATGATACTGTTAATAACGGAGTAATGTCATTCTTGTCAGGCGATTATTTACACAGCTGACACCGTCCGTGGTAGAAAACAGGCGAGCTCGAAAAAAACAAAAGAAAAGGGAAATAAAACAAAGATTACCTTACTCACTAACACTTATCCTGTTATGCAGCTAAGATCCTGACAGTACTCTCTCTCTATAGACCTTACAGGCTAAAGCACCAAGGAGATAATGACACTCTAGCAACACAAGCGAGGCATAACAGGAGCTTAAATAGAGTTCGGGTAATGCTCCCAATTAATGCCAGCTGGCCCAGGAATCCGATGGCGTGCAAAACGACATCGTCCCGGATGAGAGTAACAAAAGGGGCTCTCAAAGCTCCAAAACCATGACAGGGTGCTGCGTCCATCTTTTTATTCAGTCTATGCGCAGGACACAATCTATGCATATTTCTTGATGTTGTTATGGACGTAACACGATATTAGGACACAGAAAGTTTTTTTTTTCAATCACTATTTTTAAAAGCATGGTATATATGATTGTCAGACGCCTTGTGAAATTGTGATGCAGGAAGTGAGTACCTTAGTTTGCCGCGGTCATCTTTACGCTATTTGCATACAATATGCAAACTAACCCACAGGTCTGGACGTAACACGTGAGGACACGACTGGTTACGCCCAGAACGGTCATTTATAATTGCATTTCTGCTCAGAAGAGTCTTGATAATTTAATGCAGACAATTGAAACCGTTATTATGGGTACTTCTCTGCAATATTTCATTTTACTTTGTTTCGAAGTATCAACAGACATGTCATGAGCATTTCAAGAAGTTGGCTGCCAAATTTTGTAACAAAATATGGCTTTCACAATGCCTTGGCTGACATCAGGACACCACGTTTTCTGCGGTGTTGTTGAACCGATGTTTTTTTCTGTTGTATATCTTCAATTCGGGAGTGAATAAATATGAACGATGCAAATCATTTATTTCTCTTCGAAAAAATGTTATTGATCATTCTTTTGCAACACAGTGAATTGTACAGTTTAGTATGGAATGACCCATATATGAACATGATCCAGAAACGCCGCCGTCTTTTCTGGGCCAAAGTTCTGTGATTAGATGAATCAAGATTTTAAATTCTTTTTGGAAACCACGGACACCATGTTGTGCTGTCTAAAGAGGAGAGGGACCATCCAGCTTGTTATCAGCGCAGAGTTCAAAAGCCTACATATCTGATGGTATTGGATTGCATTAGTGCCCATGGCATGGGGAGCTTACATATCTGGAAAAGTATTATCAAAACTGAAAAGTGCAACAACCTATGCTCCCATCCAGACAATGTCTCTCTCAGAGAAGTGCGTCCATGCACAGTCAGTGGCTCCAACAATGTAAGTTAGCATTTGTGCTTTGGAAAACAAGCTCATACAGCAGGAATTTCCCTCTGATTGATAACCAACAAGATCGCTTGTATTTGTTAATATCCAATCCATACCAAGCTGAAAAGGGAAGTACCGCCTTCAGATTGCATTAACATTTGAATTATGTAAGGAAAAGCGCGCGGCACCTCAAAAATGAAAATGCAAAGCCAGGCAGGGCAGTCTCTCATAGAGAAGAAAAAGAAAAGCGGCGAACTGCATTAGCGATTTAATTATGAGACAGATATCATGTCTGCTTCTTGAAAAAGAAAAAGCATTCCCGAGAATGTATTTGCTTTATGAGATTAGCATTTTCGATTTAGTTTTGTTACTGATATTGCGGGGCACTTCAATTGCAAATGAAAACAGTGCCTACATGGACATGAAAATGTAAAGGCAAAGTGGAGGATTTGATGATACAAATGACGCGCACGCTCCTTGAAAAAGGAAAAAGAATTTCCAAGAATGTATTTGCTTTGTACGATTAGCGTTTTCGATTTCGTTTTGTTCGTGATATTGTGGGGCACTTCTTGAAAATGCAAACGAAGAATGTATTTTCATTTTCCCTTTGTTATAAAATTGCATACATGGATTTGAAAATGAAAATGTGAAGTGGAGGATTACATTTGAATTTTCATCATGATACAAATAATTGCTTGTATCTTGAAAATGAAAATGCATTTCTGACATTGCATTTTCATTTTCATTTTGTTCACAGTAATCTTCCATACAGACGCACTGAAATGTGTACCTGCAATAATTAGCGTCATGGAGCAGGGCTTTGTGTACTTCCTCATAAAATGCAATGATTTACAAAAACCATTTGTCGATGGCTAATCACAGGCAGTAATTCATCAGCCAGACAGCAGTCTATGACACCTATGACATCAGTTATTAGCAGGATGTGGCTTGATGAATAAACAAGCTTTGCCTCAACATATGACAGGCACTCCTGAGTGCAAATATGAGTGTAGATGCTCATCTGCATGTAAAGATAAGTTGGTATTTCTCTTTGAAAATGTCATAAATGCCACCTATGTCATAAATGTAATATGTTGCATGTTGTGTTATGTCAATGCCTAACTTCATACATGGAAGATTCTACAACTAAACAGTCTCTCATGTTGTACTGGCCAATGTTGCAGATATAAAACTCTGGATAACAGGATACAACATTATTTACTGCTGCACTGCTAATTACACTAGTCTGGGGGGAAAAAAATATTTGAAAGGTTTTACAATAGAATAGTTGCTTGTTTATAAGACCCTGGCACAGCCTCGGTTTGACACCAGACCAAGCTGGGGTTCAACCATGAATAAGTATGGGACACACATCAGTGGACACAAAAATGGGCAACAAGAGTGTGTATCCATAAAGAATTCAGACAAAGCCCACCTTATCTTTACTTTGCAAATTGCAATGAAGGCCTTTTTTTCCTTGGGCATCAATGAGAACCATTTTCCTTGTCGTATCATTCGCTACCAAAACTGAGTGCCCCACTGTTTCTGAATAGGATAATACTGCTGGGGTCACCTCCAGCTGATAGATAAAATTTGCAGAGCACGGAGGCATTAATGATGTTAGACCAGTCAGCAGCAGGTAGGTTCCCAGGTTTGCAGCCCCTAACCGTGCAGCCAGACTAAATATAAAAATAAAACATTTTCATCAAGACTTCCCTTGGCTTTTAAGAACCAGCAGCACAAATGACCCAAAGCAAGTGCTACAAAGTCTAACATTGCAGGTACCTCTACATCTTCAATACAGTGAAATACACTTGGTGTTATCTTTTTTTTTATCAGTTGTTGTCAATGTGCAAACAGAGCTCTGAAAAAGTACTTGTTCTAAAGTACTTGTTTTCTAAAGACTGATTAGTGCATTCAGTCTCCCTGTTGGTCTCTGGGTGGCCCTCAACTGCTTGCAAAATGCCTGCCAGAATCTAGCCGTAAACTGAGGGCCTCGGTCAGAGACCACATCCTGCGGAAGCTCATGCAGCCGGAACACATGGTTAACCACAAGAAGGGCCGTCTCCCACGCTGAAGGCAACTTGGGTAGCCCGACAAAATGAGCAACCTCAGAAAAACGGTCAACCATGACCAGGATGACCGTGTTGCCATCAGATACAGGCACCCCGCTAACAAAGTCCAACGCAATATGCGTTCAAGGGCACCTGGGAACGGGCAAATGTCGCAGCAGACCAGAGGGAGGGAGGTGGGAAGTCTTGTTCCTGGAGCAGATGCCACAGGCAGCAACAAATTCCTGAATGTCTCTCATCATACCAGGCCACCAAAAATGTCGGGCCAGGAGCTTCTTGGTTCGATGGGCCCCCGGTTGCCCAACCAAGTGGGAAGAATGTCCCCACTGGAGGACCCGTGGCCTAACAGTAGGCGGAACAAACAAACAGCCAGGAGGCTCGCCCATAGGACCAGGGTCAGTCTTTAAAGCCTCCTGAACCACTGCCTCAATCTCCCACTGAATGGGTGCAGCAACCTGAGCAGCCAGAATAACTGGCTCCGGGGTATCATCGTGGTCAGAGTGGTCGTAAATCCATGACTGGGTGTCAGGCTTAATGTTTTTAGAGCCCCGGCGACAGGCCGGTGTAAAATAAAAGCAGTTAAAGAATAATGACCACTGCGCCTGCCGGGAATTACGTCGCTTGGTTTGCTGAATATACTGGAGGTTTTTATGGTTGGTCCACACCACAAAAGGGTGTTCAGCTCCCTCCAACCAGTGGTGCCACTCCTCAAGCTCCAGCTTGACTGCCAATAACTCCTGGTCGCCAATGCTGTAATTGCGTTCCGCAGCAGACAAAGACCGGGAGAAGTATGCGCATGGGTGTAGCTTATTATCCCAACGAGGGCGCTGGGACAAAATAGCACCCACGCCCACCTCGGAAGCATCTACCTCCACAACAAATGGGAGGGAGGGATCGGGCAAAACCTGAATGGGCTCTGAGCTAAAACATTTCTTTAATTCCTGAAAGGCAGCATCAGCTGCTGGAGAATAAAAAAACGCTGAGGAGGTATTTTTCTTGGTGAGCGCAATAATGGGGACAGCAACCGCGCTAAAATTGCGGATAAACCTCCAATAAAAATTGGTAAAGCCCAGGAAGCATTGAACCTCCTAACACTCAGAGGCGCAAGCCCATTCCTGACCGCAGCCACCTTGTCCGAGTCCGTACAAACCGACCACTTAGAAACAATGAAGCCCAGGAATGAGACAATTTGGGCATTAAAAACACATTTCTCGGCTTTTACAAAAAGCTTGGCATTAAGGAGGGCCTCAAGCACACATCTGACCTGTTGTTTATGCTCCGAGAATGTTGAAGAAAAAATCAAAATGTCAAGATAAATGAAGACAAATTTCTCCAACATCTCTCGGAGGACGTCCACCTCCCGAATGTGAACCAAGTTATAAGTATTATGAAGATCTAGCTTTATGAAAAATGACGCCTTCTGCAGACGTTTAAACACGGAATTCATTAACGGAAGGGGGTACGGGTTTTGAATGGTGATCTTATTCAAACCCCTATAATCAACACAGGGTCTCAGACCGTAATCCTTCTTCCGCACTAAAAAAATCCCGCACCGACAGGAGACGTGGACGGCCTAATGAAACCATTAGCAAGAGCTTCCTGAATATATTCTTGCGTGGCCTTACACTTAGGTCCTGACAGCGAGTATTGCAAACCCCTAGGAGGAGTTGTACCAGGGTAGAGATTGCTATCGCAGTCGTATGGACGATGAGGAGGTAACGTCTATGCTCGTTGATTACTAAGCACTTCGGCGAGATCAGCATAGTCATTAGAAATATTAGAAGGCAAGCTATAGTTCAGGGTGGTCCCAAATTCCTCACCCTGCTCCGAATCTAATGTCTCCGTGACTGATTCAGAATAGCTAAAATCCTCTGAAAGGTAATTGTTCTCTGGCTGTGGCTAATCAAATTGAGGATCCCATTCCAACCCCTCCTCTGCCTCTTTCTCCAGTCTAGGAGGGTATGATGCGATAGCCTCCTCACATTCACTCCAGGCATCAGCCTCCCTCACAGCTTGATGTCTGGGAAAACCAGTTTCATTATCTCTACAATGAGAGTTGCAATTGGTGCCCCAGCAGACGATAGGATTGTTCTGTTCCCCCCCAACTGATGCAAGGTCTATGTTCCCCTACCAAGAATGCCCTAAAACAATGGGAAAAGCAGGCGAACTGATAAAAAACTGAACCTCCTCAGAGTGGCCGCCAAAATGAACATATTAAGCGGTTCAAAAACTTCAGTTATAACTCCCATTCCAAGTCGGCGACCGTCCAAAGTTCTGACCGAGTGTGAAGGCGTAACGGTAGGAATGGAGTGCTTCCTAGCCCACTTAATATCCATGAAACAATTGTCTGTGCCGGAATCCAAGAACGCTTCAACAGTAACTCTCTTGCACCCCACAGTCATTTCAACAGGGATTAGTGTTCAGAACGGAAATTGGGTCTACACCTCTAGCGCCCCCCAGATCGCATGAGGTGCTTTCCGTTTTCCCTGAAGCTTTGGACAACGTGGACGGGTATGACCCAGCTTTTTAAAATTAAAGCAGATTATTCTTCTGCGAGTAGGTTTATTAGTCTGACTGTCAAATGAACTATGAACTTGCATGGGCTCAACCATAGTAGAATTTTCAGTGGGTGGAATAGGAGCCACACAATCGCCACTAGCAACTTTAGCCCCATTTTCAGTAAGCGACAATCTGTTGAGCTTCTCCTTGTTGCGATCGTGTATGCGGATGTCAATTCACACAGCCGTACGAACTTAAGTTTAAAGTGTCGAACAGGGTTCCAAAGTAACCAACACGTCCTTTATCTCCTCAATAAGAGCATGACTGAACACAGTCATAAGAGGAGCCTTCGGCCAGCCTGTCTCTGTGGCCAGAGAGCGAAATGCGATAGAGAACTCGGACGCACTTTCTTTGCCCTGTTTAAGGTGCATTAAACGTGTAGCAACATCCGGACCACAAATATCTTAATCAAATACTGACACCATCTCCCTATCATCCGCCTCCACAGATTTTACAACCGGTGAATTAGATCTGATTAGTGGGCTGACCCAAGTGAGTGCTGTGCCAGCCAGCAGGGATAATTTAAATTCCATCCGAGAATCCTCTTTAACAAATAGTGACGTTTGAGCCTTAAAAAATATTTCACATTGGGCGAACAAATCCCTACATTTTCCGGCCTCGTCACTGTAACTTTGAGGCAATTGTAACTTAGGTTCTTGGGGAAGGTGTATAGATGATGCTTATGCAGCATTTTGTGAAACTTGTGTTGACGGAGACCTAACACTCTCGGTCAAGCTTAACAGAACGCTCTCCTGATTCTGAAGAAATTCTCTTGGAGGTGGAATCTCTCAGCAAACTCAGACCGCTGATTTCTCAAACCTGAAAGCTCTTTAGCGAAACCAGACAGCATATCTTGCTGGCTGGTCACAGCCCTTTTAATCTCAGCCACCGCTGATGTCTCCATGTTTGGCTAGAGTGTACTGTGATGGCTGGTGAGTTGAGACGCCAAACGCAGTGGCCAGAAAAAAAGGGGGAACACGCAGATGAGGGACACACAAATAAAATAAGAGAGTACACTCGCGCTTCCAACGGACTTAGATTTCGTCCGAGGCAAGGAAGCAATGCAAGCTCGAAAGGAGCAAAAGAAAGGGAAGAAACAGAAAGATTCCCTTGCTATCTAGAACTTCTCCTCAAATATGCAGCTAAGCCCTAAACAACTCTCTTACAAGAGACCTTACAGGCTAAAGTGCAAACATAATACTGACACTCTAGCAAGGGAAGTCAGGCGAAACTAGGGCTCAAATAGAATCCGGGTGACACCCCCAATTAATGCCAGCTGGCCCAGGAATCCGATTGAGAGCAAAAGGATATTGTCCCGGACGATAGCAACAAAGAAAGCTCTCAAAGCCTCCAAACCATGACACTTGCCCCCTTCCCAATTTCTTCTTTTCTTGCATATTTGCCAAATTTTTGTGTTTCAGATCATAGAGAAAGTGTACAAGTACGCTTTCCCGCAGGTGTCAAAAAATATAAACACAGAATCAAAAAAGTATATCTTCCTAAAAGTTCTGTGATTGACTCTCAGTCCACATAATACAAAAGGTACTATCCTAAAAGTCTTGGGGGTCATCAATTTGTTTTTTGGGTTTTTTTTTTGCAAAAGTGAGATGAGCCTATGTGATGGGGTTATTTGCAAACCCTTATCAGTGCTCAAGTCCATATTCATTAAAAGTCAGATAACTCTACAAATCCATTCTTTCAGCAATAAGCCACATAAGGTAATTTTGGCCAAGAAACACTCAAGTACAATATTTAACTAGGCTTATGCCATCGGAGGAGACGGCTGGGGGTATATCCCCGAACGCCCCCAATCCTCCAATTCCCCAATCCTTGAATAGACCTTGAATAGACTTTCATTTGAACTTAATTTCAGGTCAATCGGTCAAATGGTTCTGAAGATATGGCCAAAATGGTCATTTTCCATCACAAAGCGCCACCTGGTGGCAAAATATTGAACCATACAGGTGTGATGTCATCATGTGACACGTTGTGAGGTCATGACCTTGCAGTTGCAAATAGTTTCATGTCAATTGGAGAAATAGTTCCAAAGATATAGCAAAAATGGTGAAGTTTATGTGACAAAGCTCCACCTTGTGTCAAAATTTTGAACCAAACAGGTATAATGTCATCGTGGGACACATCCTCAGGTCATGACCTTTCATTTGCACTTGATTTGAGGTCAATCGGACAAATATTTCTAGAGATATGATAAAAACAGTGATTTTTTTCTGTTTTTGACCCCTGGTGGCCAATCTAGACATCGTAAATTGTCCAAAATTGAATTAGTTCTTCCTCTTTATGATACTTACTGATATGCAAAACTTGGAATTTTTAATTGAAATATTACAGCAGTTATCACGTTAACACTGAAACAAGTTTTTGGCCCCTGGTGGCCAATCAAGACATCGTAAATTGTCCGAAATCAAATAAGTTCTTCCCCTTTATGATACTTATGTGCAAAATTTAGAATTTGTAATTGAAATATTACTGAAGTTATCGCGTTAACGCGTAGTGCGGCGGCGGCGGTCGGACGGACCAAAAACATAATATCCCCCGTTCCGCCATTCGGCGTTCGGGGATATAATGAGCAGTGAAATGGAAACTCACCATGAACCTACTTCTAGCGGTGACAGAGTCCAGTCTAAAAACTTCTGCAAGTATACATGTCTAGTAAGCTAGTCAAAGAAACGCTTTGAAAAGTGTTTAGCTAAAAGCAGCCTCTGCAGTTTTCTCACCTATAAGCAAAATGGCTCACTCTACAGACCAGGATGTGGGTGTGTGGACTCAGCTCAAAAGAGCTACAAAAAAGACCCAGGCAGTCAGGGAAAGAAATCTGGCAAAAGGTAATCTTTTTTGCTGCTTATTCTTTGACTGAACTTTCTAAATACCATACCGCATCTCTATCGATGCCGAATGAAGTCTTTAAATGTATTTTATGGTGGTACTGCCCATTCATAATTTATGGAGATTGGTTTTTATTGTGACCTTTGCTCAGTCGCATTTACCTTCCATTTCACTGAATATATCTCCCATTCATTTTGTTCAAGAAGCATTTTGACATCCATGGTTACAGGTATACAGGTATGACTATATTTGCTGTTCATTTTCATGAGAAAGTGGTGTGTTTTGTTTTCAAAAAGATGACTATCTGAGTACTCTGAAATGATAACATTTAATGCTGTTAATTTTTTTAAATTGAGTTCAATTTTTGTTATTTTGAGACATTTGCTTCTAAAAGTACTCAAGTCCACAGACTGGTGTTTGAAATATCTGGGCCAAGAACCAAGATAGAGGCCAGAAGGTCTCCTAATATGTTTAAGATATCTTTTCTGATATTTCATTACGTTTACATCAGCCTAACACATGTAACATCTTCCCCATAAGTTCTCAAATTCTTAAAATCTTTTTTCTCTAAAAAGACGAAAGCGAACTTTCACGCCTCTTGAAATCAACCCTTCACATGTTCTTTTTGGTCAGCTTTTGCCCTGCAGCTCACCCGTGGATGCCATTTTTGCTCATTTTCTATCTTTTTGTGGAATGACGAGCCTTACCTTGACTGAACCCAAAAGAGGCTTGCAGTTCTTTAGATGTTAGTCTGGTTTCCTCAGTGACCTCCCATATGAGTCATTTGTAGATAATGGTTCTCACCAGGCTTCCCTGATATCCCAGCTTTAGAAATGGCTTTGTAATGCTTTGCAGACTGGTAGGTGTCAACAACTTTGTTTCACACCTATTCTTTAATTTCTTTAGATTGCTGCATTTTGTGCTGCTTTTTGCCACTTTTCATTACCAGATTACCAGGTTCTATTTAAGTGATATTTAGATTCAGCAGGGCTGTCAGTGACATCTAGATGGATTGAGTTTAAGTAAGCCCAACTATCAATTGAATTGTTTTAATAGGTTGATTTAGTAATTAAGGGGGCAATCATATTATTTTGTAGGGCAGGGGTCCCCAGTCTTTCCCAGAAAGGGCTGGTGTGGGTGCAGACTTTCATTGCAACCAAGCAACTACACACCTGATGCTACTAATCAAGCTTATTAGCAGAAAGTCCGGGGGTTGATTTGTAGGATCAGGTGTGTGATTGCTTGGCTGCAATGAAAGTCTGCACCCACACCAGCTCTTTCTAGGAATGATTGGGGACCCCTGGTGTAGTGCAAGGTGGGGTGGGGAAGATTTTTCCCTCACTAAATGAAAAACGGCATTTTTCATTTACTCTGGTAATCTATGTCTGATATTAAAGCTAGTTCGATGATCTGAAACACTTAAGTGCGACAAATATGCAAAAATAGAAGAAATCGGGAAGTTGGCAAATTTTTCACAGCACTGCTGCATAATAGCTTTGAAATTGCATATATTCTATAATAGGCCAGAGTCTCAATTCACCATTACTAATATATTTTTTCTACGAGGCCTGACGCCACTATCAGACCTGGAAATACATCAAAGCTTTATCAGTTAGGTACTCAAATACTATAAGGATGTATTTAAATACCCATTACTTTTTCACGGTTACATCTCAGCTGTATTCAGCATCTGGTGCTATATAAACTTTGCGAATATATTTATAGGAATCCCAGCGAGGCAGCTTTTATATTGTGGCATTTACCTCTACGCAAACTCTCTCACACACACTTGCACGTACAACTACCTGCCCACAAAGCTACTTACAAGCATGCACAAATACACAGTCAAACTCACATTCAGAACAAAAAAAAAACTAAGTTTGATTGTGTTCATCTGTCTTGTTTGCCAAAAATTACATTGTGGAAATGCAATACAATGCTTCTGAAAATACAACGAGCAGGAAAAGTTCATTGCGCTTGGCGTTTAATGCAGTCTTGACACAATTCATTCTGACTGCTACCGTATGACAAGCACAGTAGAGCATTGCATTTCACTGAAATCAGAGGTGACAATAAAACTTCATTATGACGAGAATCCGGGAACAAAAGCATTTTTTTTTTACATAGTTACCAGATGAGAGAAATTTTTATTTATTTTATTTATTTGTTTGCATCAGACATACATATACAAAATAGGGTATAGTGTAGTCCATAGAATTAAAATGACTAGAATAAAAAACATTAAAAATAATAGTATGGGACAGACAATAATGAAAGCAATCACCCATAGCATGTATACAAATGTTTATACCACAAGGTAACAAGTTTAGATGTCATGTAAAAGTCAGATCTAACAATATTGCATAAAATGGTATTCAAAGATGAAACGAGCCGATTCATGAAGCTGAACACAGACAAACGATACATTTCTGAAAAAGATTTGACATTATTCATAACAAACATTCCACTTGCACTGCATCTTCGGTTCAAGTTGTGAAGTATCCTATAACAATTGTTGTAAGCAATTTTGACAGCATTCCAGCAGGCAAGATTGAAATCACTCCAAAGTGAACAGAGATAAAATTACTGCAATATGAAACAAATAGTCTATTTTTAACAGTGGCAGAATAGAAGTAAAACTTTCTCAGCAACATATTCCCTCTGGCATATAACAATCCGATTTTGCTTTGCATATCAGCTTCATCAGAAAGAGAATTATCAATAATATGACCTAAGTACTTGTACCTATCAACATAACTCAGATCAACATTATTCAACATAACATTGTGTTCATCTTTAAATTTCCGAGTATCAAACAACATAACTTGAGATTTGGTGTCATTGTACAAAATATCATGTTTAACATCATATAAGGAACATACATCTAACAATTTCTGAACACCTTTAGCAGAAGGTGCAAACACAACAAGATCGTCAGCATACAAAAAATGATTGATAACAACTCCACGACAGTAACAACCAGCATTCATATCATTCAACAGCAAACTTAATCCATTCATATAATAGTTGAACAAAAGAGGTGATAAGATGCCACCTTGACGGACACCATTACTGACATGAAAATCTTCAGAAATAGATGTACCCCATTTAACAAAGTAACATTGGCGAGAATACCAGAAAGCAATAACTCTAACAATATAAGATGGAACACCAGCATCAACAAGTTTCCTTATCAATTTCAGTTGATTCAAACGATCGAAAGCTTTGGAAGCATCCAAATAGGCAACAAACATTTGGGAGCCATGTTTAACATAATAATGAATAATTTCTTTCAAAGCATATACACACAAATCTGTACCATGTAGAAACTATTTCAGCCTGGGCATTAGTGCAAAATCAAAGACTGTCGAATTTTTCCATGCAAATACCAACGATTTCATGCTATCGTGAGATTTGCTAAACCTTAAAAACACACAGGAAATTAGACTTTAATTTTTCGGTGGTAATTATGGCGGGGCTTTGCGTCATTTATGAATATCCTCTATCAATGATATTTAAAACACTGGCTGCCTTTACATCAGGGGGGTCAAACTGACCCGTAAACGGGCCAAGAGGCTGCAGGTCTTCAATCCTACCAAGCAGAAGCTCACCTGAAAGCACTGATTTAATCAACTGATCTAGGCCTGCACAACTGATTAGTTGTATCAGGTGCGCTTCTGCATTGTTGAAGTGAAGACCTGCAGCCTCTTGGCCCGTTTACGGGTGAGTTAGACACCCCTGCTTTACATAGTTATTTACGCTTAAGTTTTCGTATTGATTTAAGACATCACACATCTTAAAATGTTTTTGCATTGAAGTGCTTGTACTGGAAGGGGAGTCAAAAACAATGCCTAAGAGTATCAACTTTGCTGGGATCTGCTCAAAGGGAGAGCTGTTTGAGCTTCAAGCCAAACTGCTGCCTTAGAGATATCTAAAAACTGAAAGAAACTGAGGGTCTCCACAGAAAAAGCCATCTGCTGATTATCACACGTACAAACCCATTTTCAAAAAAGTTGGAAAGCTGTATAAAATCAAAATGAAAACTGGATGCAATGATATGCCTATCATTGAAACCCAAATTGAAAATAGAACAAAGACAAACTATCAAATGTTGATACCGAGAAAATATATTGTTACTTGAAAAATACCTGCTCATTTTGAATTTGATACCAGCAACGTGTTTTTAAAAAGTTGGAACAGAGGCATTTTTACTACTGTCTTGCATAACCTCTTTTTTAACAACAGTGAAAGCATTTGGAAACTGTGGTTTCCAAATGCTTTTGGTTTTTAAACTGCTGTGGTTTTGAAAGCAACATGTTTTCCAATTCTGGCTTGATGTAGGATTTTAGCTGCTCAACACTTTGCGGCCTCCATTGTCATATCTTTTGTTCCATAATGCACTCAAAATTTTAAGTGGGAAAAAATGGGTACCGTCCTCTAGCTAAGTGAAGCAGGTAAATTCTCCCTGTTTTTTAAGTGACTGAGCGTTTTAAATTATTATTAAAAAAATAATTACAGGGGGACCAAGTTAATTACTAAACTGATCATTCTGGACATCATCTGATTTAGTGAAATGTCCAGGATGCCACAGTATGTCGTCTCTGACCAAGGCCCTCAGTTTACGGCCAGATTCTGGCAGGCATTTTGTAAGCAGTTGGAGGCCACTATGAGTCTCTCCTCTGGGTTTCACCCGGAGACCAACTAATCATTCTCTAGAAAACACTCTTCGATGTTTGGCGGCGGATAATCCCTCGTTGTGGATTCGATTTTTAGCTGGGCCGAATATTCCCATAACTCGTTGTGTAATTCCTCCCGGTTCTTTCCCCGTTTGAGGCCCAGGTGGGTTACCAACCCCCACTATTTCCTGAGACTGAGAACGATTCCAAGATTCCCTCAGTCAACCAGTTCATTCGTCGATCGGTCGGTTTGGACTAAGGTCCGTTCTTCTCTAATGCGCTCGGGGTGCAAACAAAAATCCTTCACTGATAGAAGGCATTGTTTAGCCCCGTCTTATCGGGTTGGGCAGAGAGTTTGGCTGTCTACCCATGACTTTCCTTTGAGGGTAGAATCCCGAAAACTGGTGCACCGCTATATCGGCCCATTCAAAGTAGTGCGGAAGATCAATCCAGTCACGGTCCTGTTGAAGCTCCCGAGATCTTTACGCATACATCCATCATTTCGGATTAAGCCGGTTAGCACTAGCATCCTGGCACCCACCGACACACCCCCCGCCGCCGCCACGAATGGTTGAGGGGGGGGCTGGTTTACACCGTGCGCCGCATTCTGGCCGAGAGGCGTGTAGGTCGTGGGGTCCAGTTCCTCGTGGGAGGGATATGGTCCCGAGGAGCGCTGCTGGGTCCCTTCGCGGGATATTCTGGATCCCTCGCTAATTTCGGAATATCGTGCACAAGGTTCCTTGGGGACTTCTGGGGCTGTCCCTTAGAGGGGGGGGGGGGTCCTCTCATGGTATGGAAGCATTGAGAGCTCTTTTTGTTGCTCTCGTCCGGAACGATATCGTTTTGCTCCCAATCGGATTCCTTGGCCAGCTGGCATTGATTGGGGGCGTTGCCCGGACTCTATTTAAGCTTCAGTTCTGCCTCGCTTCCGTTGCTAGAGTGTCAGTGTCACATTTGCGCTTTAGCCGGTAAGGTCTTGAGACAGAATATTGTTAAGGACTTTAGTTGCATATTTGAGGTTTAGTGGTAGTTAGAAAGGGAATCTTTGTTTTATTTTCCCTTTTCTTTTTGTACCTTCGAGCTCCCCTGCTTTCTAACTCGGATGACTTCCAGGTCCGTTGGTAGTGCGAGTCTCGCATTTTTATTCTGTTTGAGTCTCTCCGTTCTCAGCTGTTTTTGCCTTTTAATTCTGGCTGCTGCTTTTGGCGTCCAATATTCAACACCCATCACATTAGTTCCTATCCCAGCTATCAGATGGCAGCTGATCAGTTCCTATTCATCTTCATATCCCTATGAAATGCTTTCCTCCAATTCCAGAAATGAGGTGAAGCCTGCAGAGCTAATTCAGGCAGGCAACTCAAAGCGGCGCCAAACCCTGATCAGTCACGTGCTCTGTTCATCTAATAGTGCAGGTTATTTAAACCTCCCTGCCTACCTGATCATTTCGTGCGGCTCATTCTACTCCTTGCTGCACTGCTGCTACTGACGCTCAGTACTGCTGCTACTACTGATGCTCAGTACTGCTGCTGCTGCTCTGTGCTGCTGCCCATGAAGTTTCGCAGTGCCACCACCTCCCCAGCATCCACCTGTGGGCTCTGTTTCTATGATCCCCTGCGGGGGTCTTGCTATCATTCCCTGAAGTGAATCTGGCAGATCATTTTCAGGGAATTAATAAATTGAGACAGAGCCTGTCGCCAAACTTGCTTCAATTATGCGAAGTATTTATGCTCAATAAAAATATTGAATTCAATCCAAAGTTGTTTGAATGAACTGGAGATATGAAAGTAATAACCATTCTTGTTACCAATTACAGTGTCCATGAGCTTTAAACTGTTGGAAACTGTGGTGTTGGATGTACACGGTGTCAGACGTACAAAATTTGACACCAGTATTCCCAGCATGTTGCAAATACCTGATGACAGTAAACTAGTCCATTTTCATAAAGACATTATGTACACAATTAATCCAGGATATCAAGTTAGTTTGACTATGCATATTGATGGGACAGTTATAAAGAATCATTTTTGGTGTCGGACGTACATGGGAAAAGTGTGTATAATAAGTATGCAAATAGTTTTTTTTATTATAAATCAAACTGATTTTTTTAAATCAATGCAATAAATACTAGGGCCTTTTGTAAAAATCATTCCAACAAAAATTTGAAACAATGATAATCTTGGAAAAAAATACAATTATTTAAATACGCATCAATCAGGGATATTCAGACTCCTTTATTCCATCTTACAAAAACACTGATATTTATATAAATATACTCAGGTTTACTCATTGGTTTTGAAAAATAGGGCATTAAACCTTTAAAATGATGTATTACAGAGATGTGTATTTTGAAAATTTCACCTATAGGTTTACTAATTGGTGGAATTGCCCTGAGGTATTCCACTTGGTGATTTTTTTTTATTTCCCCCATCCCAAATTTTTTCAAATGTGTGGCCGGCATGAAATTTAAAATGAGCGGATATTTTCCTGAAGACTGATTTGCAACTAATCGCATTCTGTTTCCATTTACATTTCCAACTGTTTCGGAAATGGAGTGTGCAACAAAAACAGAAATCAATGATTTGCAGATCTGTTTTGACCTGTATTCAATGAAAGACAGGACACTAACAATATAATAATGTAAGGCCACACCTCCCGCCATTCAGCTCACCGGTCTACTAAGACCTGGTCTGCACTTAATTCATTATTCACTTACACTGCCCTCCATAATTATTGGCACCCCTGGTTAAGATGTGTTCTTTAGCTTCTAATAAATTCAGTTTTTTGCTAAATAATATAGGACCACAGCTAAAAAGAGACGAAAATCCAACCTTTAATTCAAGTGCATTAACTCAGTGGGAAAAAAAATCCCACATTAAGAAATAATTATTTTACATCACAATTCTTAGCACCCCTGATGTTAATACTTTGTACAACCCCCTTTTGCCAACAAAATAGCACCCAGTCTTCTCCTATAATGTTTCACAGGATGGGAGAATACAGAAAGAGGGATCTTCGACCATTCCTCTTTGCACAATCTCTCTAAATCATCCAGCAACCTGGGTCCTCTCCTCTGCACTCTCCTCTTCAGCTCACTCCACAGGTTTTCAATGGGCTTGAGGTCTGGGGAGTGAATAGCAATGGGAGGAGCCTGATTCTCTGTCTAGTAAACAATTTCTGTGTAGATTTGGCCACATATTTTGAGTCATAATCTTGCTGAAAGACCCAATGACGACCCATCTTCAGCTTTAGGGCAGAGGCCGCCAGATTTTGATTTAAAATGTCCTGGTATTTCAAAGCGTTCATGAAACAGGCCCACAGCATCACCGATCCTCCCCCATATTTCACAGTGGGCATGAGGTGCTTTTCTGCATACTCATCTTTTGTGTTCAGCCAGACGCACTTAGAGCGTTTGTTGCCAAATAGCTTTATCTTGGTCTCATCTGACCAAAGCACACGGTCCCAGTAGAAGTCCCAGTACTGCTTAGCGAACTCCAGACGTTTGCGTTTATGATTGTGAGTGAGAAAAGGTTTTTTCCGTGCATGTCTCCCAATTAGCTTGTTGGCATGTAGATGGCGCCTGATGGTTATTTTGGAGACTTTGTGACCCCAAGATGCTACCATTTGTTGCAATTATTTAAAAGTGAGCTTTGGAGAACTTTTTATTTCTCTCACCATCCCCCTCACTGTGCTTGGTGGCAAAATAACCTTGCGTCCTCGTCCAGGCTTGTTTACCACTGTTCCAGTTGTTTGAAACTTCTTAATGATTTCTCTGACAGTAGATATGGGCAGGGGCAGGCGAGTGGCTATTTTCTTGCAGCCATTGCCTGACTTGTGAAGGTCAACACACATCTGCCTTACTTGAATGGTGTTTTCCTTTGTCTTTCCCATGTTGAAGAGTGGATAAGAGAAATGGCCTATGTGTCATGTCATATTTATACCCCAGGGAAACAGGAAGTGATGAATTACTAATTAAATGTTCCTAGATATTCTGATCAAATTTGTAAGCTACTGTAGAAATGACAGAATTTACATTTACTTCCCAGGAATTGTTAGGGGTGGAACAGGCAATTTTGTGAAAAATAATTATTTCTTCGTCAGCAATTTTTTTTCCCCTTAAAATTCACTTCAGTTTACATTTACATTTACATTTACATTTAAGGTTACATTTTTTTACAATTTTCAGTGTGAGAGTATGCTTCTGCGATAAAAATTGAATTTATTTTAAGGCTTTTAACACATCTTAACTAGGGGTGGCAATAATTATAGAGGGCACTGTATTTCTTGCACCTGTTTCTCATTGCCACTGGTAGCAGCGTGCAAATAAGCCCGTTTCGCTCAGTCTCATTCTGAAGTCTCGTAAATCCACACCAGTGCGGCATTGTTAGTCTTGTTTGGACTTTTTCTCTGTATTCGCGTGTCAAAAATCTAAACTCTTTAAGCGTAATACTCTTTGTGTTTATTTCAGCACTTCATTATTAAGGAACATAGTTTCCTTTTGTTTTCCTGTTTGTAATACATTGTTACTGCAGCTTAAGCCCAGAGTCTGAATTACTTCTAGAGTTCAAGGATCCCAATTTCCATTTTGTTTTGTATTGCTACATTTGTGCCTGCTGTTGTGCAGAGGGCATAATAAATACAACCAAGTCCATCCTTGCCCCTGAGTCCAGTCCTTATCTTCTTGTCCTCCATGCATCTGAACTGTGCACTCAGCACAACTGTTAGAAATAAATGTTTTGGCAAATCAACATTCATGCTTTTGTTCATATACACTAATTCTACCCATAATGCCTGCAATGCATTCTGAAGAATTGAGACAGGAGCATGTATACCTCTGTGTCACATAACCTTTCCTTTTTACAGTAGCCAACCATTGTTTGGGAAGTAAAAATACTAATTACTGTTTTTTTCAAAGTGTATTTTTTTCCCAGTCTTGCTTGATATACAGGATGCCAAACATTTGTGGATCTCTACTGTTGTGTCACATTTCACAATACACCACGTTTGGCAGACAGGTCTGGACTGCAAGCGGGAAAGTCCAGCAGTTGCAATCTTTCACAATGAAGCCAGTTGTCTTTGTTGTTTCATCATTGTTTATATGTCGCTTACTTCTACACTGTCTTGCTGAAATAAGCAGGATGTCTCAGAAAAAGATGTCATCATAATGACCAGATGAATTGTCCCAAAAGGCTTGTGTGTGCCTCAGGGTTAATGGTACGAATGACACTAACTCATCCATATAATGACAGATGCTGTTTTGTGAACTGCGGTAACAATCAGAATGGTCTTCTCTTCCTTTTCCTGAGAATACACCATATCATTTGAAATGAGGAATCGTCAGACTATGGGAAGCATCTCCTGCATCACTCCATCTCAGGTACGCTCATCCCATAAAAGTCAAAGGCATTTCTAGATGTTGATATAGGGCTTTAGCTCTGCGCAGCACTGCATTTGAGGATGCAGGCACAGCCTGTGTTTACTGACGGTAATTTTCTGAAGGATTCACGCACGCATATTGTTATACTCATTACAGAAGCATATCATGTCTTCTGGCAGTATAGTGTGAGATTCAAAGATCGCGGGCATTCCGGGGCCATTTAATTAGCGACTCAAATCAATTCAGACTGGCCCGCTAATCAGTTTTGTAAAGTAATTAAGACGATTAAAAATTTGGCAAAAAATTTGTGCAATGATTTGACATTTTTGAAACCAATACTCTAAACTTCCAGTAAGAGAACAGAGGGCTCTTGTGATTCTGTCAATGACAGCCAGTCACAAGTATGCACCATAGTGTCTGATTCACTGGACGGTCATCTGATCAGATTTATTTTATTTGTTTAACCTTTATTGTGTTGATATGCTCAGAGGAACCAGTCGCAACTCAGGGATAATCCAAAAAGGGTCTGGACCAGAGGGTACAAGAATTGCCAAGCCAAAGACGAAATCCAAAAAGCAAAGTCGACTTGACAGGCTGGGGTCAAAACCTGTAAATCAGGAGTGCGACGGTACACAGACAGCAGGCCAAATCGTAGTTGTAATACAGAGTAGAGGGTCATACACAGGGCATCCAAAAACAGAAATCGTAGTCGAACAAAAAACAGGTCAAATCCAAAAAGGCAAAACAGGAACAGAAGGGCAATGGCAAACTCAAGGTCGGGCAAAAAGAGTTCTGAAGAAGCAATTAACAAAAGGCAAATGAGGAGCTCTACACAGATGAGAATTAATCAACGTTCTGACAAGAATGAACTGCAGTGAGGACTTTAAATGGACAAAAGGAAAGTCACGTGCTATGCAGGGAACTGGTGAATTGGATAAGACTAATTACAGAGGGAAGCACACATGGGGAAATCCTAAACCACAAACAATGGGCAAAAACCAAAATGCGGACAGGATCCACGCAGCCTGTGACAGATAGAACTCCTTGACCGGAGCTGTTTAAGTGCACTGTAAAGATTCCAGGACAGAGAGAGAAGCGCAGCTGAGGTGCGTGAGCTGTAATCAAAGCAGAGTACAGGGAAAGCAAACGGGGCGGAGTTACAGCACAGAGCAGAGCGGGGCAGAATTAGTTTTATTAGTACACAGTGATATCTACACACCTAATCAAAATACGTGAATATTAGTTGGTTAGTTTATGTACAGATAAAGGGATTAGCCTACAGTAAAATTACCAGTACTAACTAAGCAGCCTAGCAGTTAATTAATATGATCATTTCAGAAAAGCGGGAAGGAAGGTAAAATGAGACTTGAAGATAGTTCGTGAAATACCAGAAAACTTTTGAAGTCACCCGAACCGTGTCTGCACGCAGACAGGGGAGTGCACTGGCATGATAATACAAATCACATCAGACATTACAGGGGAGACAATGTGCAATGCAATAATGGAATGGAATAAATAAACATGAAAAATAATAAATACAGAAACCAGAAAGATGCGGAATCATAACATTTATTTTACCAGGAATTTATCCCATTGGAACATAACTTCCTTGCATCTGGTTGCTGTATGGTGTCAAATAAAATGACTATTTCCAAATCAAAGGAAACACGATTTCTGGCCACTTTAAATGTGTCCTGTGACGTGACAACGTCACAAGAAAGTAAACGTGCAAAGCCTGTGTCCCTTTCTGCAAGAATCGGTAAAATTCCAGCAGCCATGGGATCTGTGAAAGGTGTTGCCACATCTCTCGTTACAGTTAGCTTGTCATAAAATTTTTGCTGAACCACCTCATATGTGACCCTCCTGCACCAAACCAGTCACATGGGTCAATTTCTCAAATATGGGTTTTTGGGCTCATCTGAAAGAGCATTTAATATGAGCTCAAAAACTCATATTTGAAAAACTAACCCATGTGACTTGTTTGGTGCTGGAGGGTCACATATTTGATTTTAGGGGAGTGAATCTATATCAGCTAGATTGCAAAATGTCGCTTTTAACAAAAAAAATGTATTATGAAAATGATCAATTCATCAATGTATTCACTGGAATTGTGGGGGAAAGCCAATGTGTCGACTTCGCAATGAATGCATTTCTTCGGTAAATGTCATGATCCCAGACAAGGAACCAAATGCATGTTAAGGGTACAATCCACTAGGGAGTATAAGAACATTATATGGAAAACGGTATTAGATGAGGGAAGGCCATAGCCAAAAGCAGAAGAGGAGCAGTCCAGCTAAGTTGGTTGTGACTGGAGAGGGTGGGGGTGTGTCCACGCTCAGGCCAGAGGTCATCCCAGGGGAGAAGGCAGGTAGTGAATCCCCCTTGCAGAAGCAGGGCTGTTTGCCAACAGAATCGAAGAGATTAGCAGGAATGCAGCAGTCATGGAGACCAATGAAGGCTTGGATTGTGTTTCTAAAAACAGATTCAGAGGAACAAAGTATTAACAGGAATGCAATCCCAATCCTGGAGACCAATTAAAGGTGTGGGAGGTTGTTCCTATTAACTAGATTAACCCTTCAATTTCATAAAGTCAAACATCCCTCAAGCGGTAATGCTGGCATTACTAGATTTTCAAATAACGTGCCGTGAGCCTCTGACCCTTAAACACAATTTCTTTCAAGCTGTTCCAGTTTTACATCACGTGATTAATAATCATATAATTTACTTACTTTACTTACTGAATAATCAAGATTAATATGTCATCATTATCCCCATCTGGAGCTAATTTTTCACTCCAATATACCTTTCCAATTCCCTGCACTGTTGTGTGATCATGTATGCATAATAAAGTCGCCTCCAAAACTTCTTTGCGTCATTGACAAAAATTCTCCCTCGTCAGAAACCATTGAAACAATTTATCCTTGAAACATTAATCTCATAGCTACCAGACTCTTCATCTCAGACTATTGGCTGTCCTTGTAAATTAAAAGAATTGACTTTACTGTTATATTGGAGAGAGGACACACTTACTGTTCCGTCAGATCAGCATATAATAGCCATAGGGTACACTTCATTTGTTACTAAAGGGCTATTGTACAATGTACAACACTGCATCATGAGTATAAAAAACAAAATACAGAGAAAATCACAAAGACGCATGGTGACTACCGCTATGTCAAAGTCGAGTTTGAGATTATTATTCAAACTTGCATGTTTTGTGAACTAAAAACTATAACAGGTTTTTAACGGTGGACAGCTAATGATTGGCTATGCCAATTATTCTCACTCAACAAATGCAAGAGCTGCACAATAAAGGCTTTGAAACCAAATCTTACCAAATACTATTATGAGATCATATACAGTGATAATTAGCGATGTTATCATTTCTGTAAAACGTACTTTAACTTATTTCATAATTGAATGGATTTTTTAGTGCTTCCGGGCCTTCAATACTGTATCTTATCTATGGATAGTTTGGAGGAATTTATTATTGGATGATTTTTTTTGCAAGACTACGGAGACGAAAAAGTAAACATCATCTACCTGCCAGTTTTAATATAGAAACTTCACTGTTGCATTCATTTGCAAACTAACCACATTTCCCACAATAGAAATGGCATCCCAAAATATGAGTACAGAGGATGTTATGGGAAAGGATACATTTCACACAAAGCAAGCTAGGTAACGTGCCTGTAAGGCACAAGGAACTTTTCACTGGACAGGCATTTTGATTTGTCTTTTCTCTAGTCCCTGTCACCTTTGTACATGCATTATCAATTGGTTCTCTCTGTCTTGTGTTTTACTATATTGTTTTATCTCTCACTTTTAATTTGTACTGATTCTCTCCCATTGTGGAGGTATTAATAATAAATGAATAAATAAATAAATAGTCTTCCATCTCCACATACTGCACCAGTGCAAGGCTAACTGAATTCCTCTAATTCTATTGCTGTAATTACTCTGCCACAGCGAGCCATTGGGGTATCTGGTGACAAGACACTGTTTCTGTTAAGGTGGTTGTAATGTCTTTTTCCTAGCCCCCACATTCCTTCATTGGGCTGGAATGTGTGAGATAACCTCTTCCTCAGACTCTCACAATATCTGCCCTCCTGAACCCCGTTAGCTGCCTTCTCTTTCAGTTTTGGGTCACTATAAGGTTGTACACGGCATGGCATGTTTCAAGACAATTCAAGTTCTGGGTATAATCATGTTTGTTGTCATTTTGATTGTCTCAGTGTGACTGAAGCAATAGTCTAATTTCCACAGCAGCTTTCCTAGGTCTCAATATACATGCAGCCATGAAAACCACATGGCCTGAATCTTAAATCAGCATTCACCTCCTGTGGGCCTGGGACTTGAGACTTGAAGCTCTAAATGATTAATTCATGCCTTTTTGTTTCTAGAATCAAATGCCTGCTCTTTGGACTTAAAGCAGGAAAACAAAGCCTATGTTGAGTTCTGCTGCCAGACTCCCTCATGACGCCGTTGTGTAATATTGTGTAGAGTTCTGAGGCCAGACTCACATGTAACTTTGTGCAGACATCTGCTGACAGGCTCCCACATGACCCTCGTCATATGTAGCTTGTTGCCAGGTATGAAATGTGTTCAATTTTGACTTTGTAATTCGGCGTAGTATTTCAAAATTTTATAAACACATTCTGAGTATTCTGACCAATGTTTAATTTGGATTATAATTGATGTTTGTGATATTTGCAAGTTTATGAATATATTTTAAGTGTTTTGATGTAAAAATTATGTTTCATTTGGATTGGAATTGCCTTTAAGTGACTTACCTGGCTAATAAATGGTTAAAATTTGATCTGTGTGGTTTCCTTGGAAATTGTCTTACTCTCTCCACTAATAGTTTAGTTTATTGTTGTCATATGTATTAAAACTACAGTGTACAATCGATGCAATGAAATTCATTTTGCCAGACACCCACTCTCGACCCTCACATTAAATTAAGAATAAATAAAATAATAACACAATAAAATACAATAAATACCAGTAAATAAGGATATATATATATATATATATATATATATATATATATATATACTGTATGTGGGATGGTCTGACTTTCTCAGTTAATATATGTTGTACATAAAATGTAGTAATACCCCCTCAAGCTGGTCTGAGGAGAATGCACATTTATGCTAACTGTATCACAGAGTATTGCACCTGTTGACCTCTGTCTTTAAATTGTATGTGGCACCAATATACAATATTCTGAGAAGAGTTACAAAAGTACTGGATTCTTCTTATGATCAAGTCTAAATTATAAATTGTAATGCTTCTATTCAAATTAGATTTTGTAGATTAACAATTGGATTAAATTGGAGTCAGGTACATTGTACATGGTCATTAATGACTTTTACTAGCATCTATAAAAAGATCTTTTTACCGGCTGTGCCAGGGGGAATGCATGCAAATACCTTCGCCTTGTCGGCTAATTTCCATCATTGGGTCATTGGGGGCCTTACATGCCTTCTGTAACAATACTGTCTAGTCAGCTAATGAAAGTTTTCATCAGCTTGTAGTCGTAGCAGTCTGGAGCAAGATAGCAAGCAGAAATTTTTTTCGTTCATTTCGGCTACATCCCTGGATAACCTTATTGTTTTAACACAGTCAGCTTCATGTCTGTCAAGTCCCTTTATCTCAAGGTTGTAACGCTAATTAGCTGGAGCTAGTTAGCTAGGAACTGGAAAATTTCACCAGTCATGAAATTTTGCCAGATCTTTGCATTGATAAAAGAAAACAGCTTGTTAGCTCCCTGGCTAGCATACTCCTCTGCCACTCCAGGTCGTCCAGTCTTCACCACTCATCTCCCATTATAACTAGATTGGAAGACTGATGCTAATTGGTCAATACTGTGTTTAACTCACTGGAAGTTCCATCTCAACCACATTGGTTCCGAAAGCAAACCCTTCACTATCAATTGCATGTCATTCCTGGCTCTAGGACACTTCACCCCCAGACTTTTTGTCGCAAGACTTTTCGCCCCCTAGGAATTTTCATCCCTGGACTCTTCATCCCCATGAACCTTTCGTCCCTGGATGGTTCATCCCCAATAATGCATTGCCCTCTTCCTGTATTATAACACTATCCCTAACCCTAACCCTAACCTTAACCATTATGATAGTCCTCGGGGACAAAAAGTCCAGGGATGAAAAATCCGGGGACAAAGAGTCCTGCAACAGTCATGGCTATATCAAATATCATCATCATTACTGGTATTGTATTTTTCACGGCTCTTCATGTCAAACATTAATATTGAGAATGAACATTGGTTGGAATAAAGATACACAAATCGGAACAAGCGTGGCAACAGAGCAAAAGAAGTTACTTTTCACTGGTGAGGCAACTGAATGGTGGGCTGTGTACGTGGTCCCTTGTGTTGAATACAGTCAATGGATGGTTTTGATGCTGGGCACTGCATTGTTAAATGAAAACTAGATGTGAAATAGGCACACATTCAGGCTACCCTTCACCTTGATGGAAAATTCCTGAACAAAACTGAGCCAGTCAACTGAATCATAATTTCACCTCCAGTGTAGCCTCGTTTTCATGACGGGATTCCCAAACTCTTCTGATAATTTCAAATTCTCAAACAAGCGACTGACCAAAGAGAAACAGACAGATACTCAAGCTACCTAACAGGAAGCCTGAGTAATAAGTCTAGAACATTGGTTCTCAAACTTAGTCCTGGTGCCCCCGGTGTATGCTGGCTTGTGCTTCGATCCCATTAGCAATCGTAGGATTTTTATGAGCTGTTATTTTTGTCCTAATTTGGTACATTTTATGTTTGAAGTAGTCATTTACCATCTTATGCCACATTTTGATTGAACCATCTAAGTGTGCAACCAAGAACTAGACACCGAGTAGGCATTCATTTGGGCTACCCTACTCAGTAACATGATTTCATAGTTTTAGGACTGTGCAAATATGCAAATTAATATTTGATTGGTAATTAGGCCAAAGTTCAGAAGGGCAGTCAGACACTCATAGCTGCAAGAATTAATTGCATCTAGCTAGAGCTATTCCTGCATGTATTTTTATGATATGAAGCTTAGCGAAAGTTCAGTCAGGAAGACTCTTTCTCTCGCGCACGTCAACTATTTTCCTTTCATTCACTCGCCTGTTCGCCCATATACCTTTGCGGTCAATGTCTGGGGCTGTCAACTGCGCAGTCAGCTGGCATAGCAGCTGATCTCTTACATCCAACCGTGGCACACCTCAGTCGCATCGCTAGCCAATCGTTATGTTGCTGTCTTTTTAAAATGTGTGATTTTTCTCTGCTCTAGCTTGTTCATGCTGCCGTTCGCTGACCCTCCTCCTCCCCAACACCACCCTGCTCCATCAGACCTCCCGTACTGCACTCCAGCTTTGTCAGCCTTCAGCCACCACCGCCACCACCAGAGTCTGGACTTTTCAGGGGATTTTCTACCTGCTGCTCTTCGAGTCTCCTGAAGAGTCCAAGCCCCAAAGACTTGTCTGATTTAAGCATGTTAATTCTGATTGCTGTCTTCCTGCTGTCCTGATCCTCTCATCCCTATTTTACCATCAATTTATTATTCAGCCAGCAGAGGACGGCCTTACCTAGAATAGCCAGGTTCCTCCTGAGATTTCTTCTCAATGAGGAGTTTTTTCTCACCACCGTTCCCAGCCTTTTCTCCCTACAGGGAGTGTTTTGCCTGCTATTCTGGGATTAGGGTTTAGTCTGGGCTCTGCCCTTTTCTCTCTGTAAAGCGCTATATAAATAAAATTGAATTGAATTTTACTTATGTGCTAGGATCCTGTTTATCCCATGTTTATGCTCTGTGCCTGGCTATGCCATGTTGTTCTGATTTTCGTGTTTAGTGAATCCTGCCTGCCCTTCGACTTTTCTTAGCCTCATGTATTGTGTTTTTGGTATTTAAGATTTCATGTGTTTATTATTTTCCTTGCCATAGTTATCATGTCTTGTTTTCGTTTTCTTGCCATGTTCATATTCTCTCGTCTTGTTTATTTCTACCACGCCATGCCTTGCACTACGTCTACCCCGTCTAGTCCTGTGTAGGTCTTTGTTCACGGTTTAGTCTTGCGTGCCACTCATTCGGGTGATTTACTGGTTTCTGGGATTTCAATCTTCCTTCATATCTCATGTTCTTCCTTCTTCTCTCCTTTCGCTATCTACTAACCGTACTAACTGTTTATTGTTTTCGATAATTTACTAACACATATTAACATTGTATATTTTTACTAACTTACTAAAATGCACTCGGGATTGTATAGCTGCACATACTAATTGACTAACGATCTCTCAGCAATCGCCCAATTCTAATCTCCGCCCTCTTGCCTATCTCTGTTACTGCTTCTGTGAATTTCCACTTATAACTCATGCTTTTCTTTTCTTTAGACAATGCACATTTAGTTCTCCTTAATCGGAGCTGTTGTTTGTTCATAGGATTGTCTTGTGATCCCTGTCTGCGTTTTGGCAGTTGCCAAATTCATGTAATTAGATTATTCCTCATGTGTCAATCCTGATTATTGCTTCATTGATCGCACCCGTTTTCCCTTGTCATGTGCTCACCCCGGATGTGTATTTAAGGTGTCTTCACTTTTACTTCCACGTCAGATCGTAACTTCCTTGTTTCTTGTGCCAAGCTTGTTTTCGCCTCGACTCATTGTAATTATCTTTCTGACTGGATTGCCCGACTCCTGATTCTTGGTTTGCCCTTTTGGATTTTGTTGCATCTGTGTATTTTTGACCTTTTTTCTGCCCGACTTCGATTTTGTGGATTGCTGCCCTGGTTTCGATTCGGACTGTCTTCTGGCTTATGAGTTTGCTTCTCCCACAAACCTGCACCTGTGTACCGGATCTGTTTTGTCTGACTACGATTTTTGTGATTGGTGCCCTGGTATCGAACTCTGCTCTGTCCCACTGGAATTCGAGCTTTGGATTACGGACTCTGTACTGTTGCCTTTTTCTCTGCGGGGGTTATCCCCCTTAGTCAATAAAGCACCTCATTTTTGCAATCCTATGTCCTCACATTTGGTTCCAGATCGGTTCCTTACATTATGCTCAGCACATATTAAAATCTTTCTTGATTTCACTCGAGTCTCTCCTGATTGAAATGACTTGGCGTATTTTATGCTTCCTGCAGTAATAATTAGGTTTAGTTTATGCCATATGTTTTACCTCATAACATTTTTACAAAGTATTATAGCAATGTAATGTAGAGTTTGGGTTTTTAATGGAAGAAGAACGGTATTGATCAGGGGCGGAGCCAGGATTTTGAAATGGGGGGGCGCAGTTACCGACAGCCAAAGGCCGATGCAGTTGAAGCTGAGCCTCGAAGACGCAAAGCCATCAGAGAATTTTGAATTCTAGTAGGGCTTAGATGCGATTTCCAAGCATCTGGATGGCATATTTTTCTGATCTATTTGTTCATTTTTTTTTCGGAGTAATTGACCATGTCAAACCTAAACTGTTAAGCAATTATAGGACTTCAAGAAACCTCAGAATTCAGAAAAAAATCTTCTCCCAAAAATTGAACGAAAAACCCCTCAAAATGGTGTTATTGGACCCGAAATCATCCCATCAAAAGAAAAATCAACAATCGACAGAGATTAGTCTACTAAATCAATGGAACGTTTCGGAAGTTACATGCCGATGCCTTGCTACTCCGTTTGCATCGAGGTATTAACTTTATCGATGAACAGATGAACAACGAAGTTCTGAACTGCTGAATGATATTCCTGCACCCGCCTCCTGCATAAACAGTTAATCAATCGAAAAAGATCTAATGCTTCAATAACGGTGAACAATGAAACAGAACATTTTATTTCTGCAGATTCAACAAAATTCTAACGGTAAATTCAGTCTGACCGTGAGAAATTTGAGAACTCCACGAAATACTGTGTAATGTCAGTTAAGTACATACTGGTACATAACATGTATAATGATCAAAATCAGAATACAATAATATGTGAGATTCGTCCACGTGTCCAGAATTCATGCGCACCCGTATGATGATGTATTCCAAGTCATTTCATTGTACCCGTTTCCCTCTCGTATGGGTTGCGAAATTCAATAGGAAGATTAAGGAAATAATTCTGGGGCCGGCTGCAAAATTCAAAAGGGAGATTGAGGAATGTAATGTACCAATCTAGCGAGAAAGAATCTTAACAATGGTCGGAATTAGGGGTGTCAACATCTAAACAAGTAAACGGCTACACAGATAACAAATCATAACTGTTAAGAAAAATCAATAACCATGTACACGTCATTTTTTCCTCCTTTTCCTTCTCCAAATTCATTTCTCACCGATACATAAAGTCGCCTATTTTTAGGGGTGATAATGTTGCCTGAAAGCTTCAGATAATAACATTAACTAACTCTACACTTAAATGTTCCCATTAGTGCAGTTATCCGCAAACAGATGCATGGGGCGCAACGTTACCTTGATATAAAAAATTTAAAAAAAAACCGCAGACACAGCCAGTGTCACGCCACTTCAAGAATAGGCTGCGGAGGACTTGAGAAGAGCCAGGCGCTCACCATCTTCACCATGTACAAATGTCATGCAGCTGAAAACAAAAACGGTTAATGGCTTGTTATTTTAGCCTCTGGATCCGCACCTGTTGATATATGGCTTCTTTGCAAAGTAGAGTCTTGCATTTGATGGTGCCACGATGGGCTTAGTCCATTGACATATATCGTTTGAAGTATTCAGCAACCTGGTAGATATTTATAAATTTTGGTAATTAGCATATCATTTCTTACTGCCATACTGTCTGGGGGCTTAAAAATTACAAACATCCAACGTTGATATTTGACCTTGTCTTCTATGCTCCAAGATTGCTCTGATTCCTCCAAATTGTCTGAATTTGTTTACTGTATTATGGACTATTGCTGGTGAAATCCCGAAATTCTGCTTAATCGCACAGAGAGAAGTGTTATCATTAAACTATAAAATTATTTGTTCCTGCAACTGTTGGTAAAGAAGCAAACCTCAATCCATTTTGCTGGCAACCATTTTAGCGTTTTGTTATTGCTCTTTTTATTCAGAATTATGTCTTAATAAACTGGGACCTATTCATCTTTTTTCCTGTGGAACATTCTGAAGGCTCCACAACATGTTTACTCTTTCCGTACCCCTGTTCCAATTGTTTTGGCATTCATTGTGAACATAAAATTTGGAATTTGTGAATATTCACAATAATCAATACAGTTGCTAAGTTGAGACTTATAAATGTAAAATTTTGAGCTGATTTCAACTAAATATAGGTAAAAGAGAATTTACAAATCACTTGAGCGTAATTCTGTTTCTAATTGTATTTCACATATTGTCCCCATTCTTACAGCATTGAGGCTGTATATGAAGTGTTCAAACACAGCATTGCATAAATTTCAGATGTCTTCCATGGTGCCACAATCCACAGCTTAAATTTATCAACAGGCTTTGATCTGACTGATTGTTCTGCAGGATAATGAGCTTTGCATGGTCACTGGCAGGACTGATTAGATTTTGGGACAATGGAGAGATTCTTGCCCACACTGTGCTCCTCACACCACACACTACACCCAAAGCATCTTCTCTAATAATTGATTGACGTAAAAGAATTTACCCACAACATCCAGAGTGGTTCATTGAGAATAATGGCTTGTGTTACCTCTGAGGTCTGACAAGCAGAGTGCCTTTTATGCTCAAGACTGCAGGTAGAAGGCTTCAGCAGCCTCCATACCTTCATGCGTCATGTCTTTAATGTCAATTTAATGTGCTGCCACCGTATTTAAAAGATAATAGCCAATTAAATTTGAAATCCCACCATTAGTCTTCCTACTGTGTGCATGGCATGGCAGCACTTTCACAGCTCTGCTCAGTACAAAAATCTATAATGACAACAATTTAAGTTCTTCACTGAAGCAGCTGAGGAATAGACACAAAAGAATAACACAAGTCATTGACATACCAGCCCTTGGAAACTTAGCTTGCTTTTTCTGAGCATTTCATTGCAAGCTAGTCTAATAGCTTTGTCCATTTGGAATTCAAAACTTTATATATATGCTGTATGTGTATTGTTATGCACTTGGATCTGGGAACGAGGCATGATAACAGAAATATTAATAGCTCCTCTGTTTTGTAGTAAAATGTAAACACATTTAGTGGCTTGGCGGCTGTGCATTGTGATTGGTGACTGGTTGGGGAAATGGGGACGATGCCTTGTGTTCTGATTGAGCAATGGTTGGTCATGGCAGGGGCGTCCCTTTTAAATATGCCAAAATCAAAGGCGGTTCTGGCGATATGCCGGATTCCTAAAGTGGTAGACCTTCCCTAAACTCGTTTTCCTGATCACATGATTCTGTTTTATTTTAACTCGTCATCTATCAGACTGCAATGTTTTCAGAAAATGACTCACTATACTGAATCAAAGAACCGAATGACGTGGAGCTATTCGCCGGTGGAGCGGCAGCTTGAGCCTGCCCTGGAACTCCATGGTGCCAACGGCGTTTAGCCCTTTTGTACACAGTCGTCATGTTCCCAGGTCTCATCTTCCTTACTGTCCTCATATAGAACAGAACAGAAACTCACTCAGACCGGACAACAGCTGAAGTCCCGATTTATGTATGTGTATCTATAATATATTTGAGGTCGATGTCTGTCTGTCTGTGTGTATGTACACGTTTTTCTCCTACATTGCTCAACCGATTATCACCAAATTTGGTGTGAATATCCACTTGGACGCCAGGAAGGACTTGACGTGGCCCGATTTTTGAAAAACGGTCATGCACGCAAAAAATAGCAATTTCACTGCAGGTAGTAGCTATTATGTATATGTGTATGTATAGGTATGTGCGTGTGTATATATGTACGTATGTGTATGAGCGTGTGTATATGTATGTATGTGTGCATGTGTCTTTGTGTATGTGTGTACGTGTATGTATGTATGCATGTATGTACAACCCCAATTCCGAAATAGTGGGGACGAAGTGTAAATTGTGAATGAAATCAAAATGCAATGACTTTCAGATCACCTGAGCCAAAATGTCATTTAAAATAGAACATAGATAACATTTCAAATGTTGAAACTGAGACATTTTACATGTTTATCCACAAAACGAGCTTATTTCAAATTTTCTGGCTGCAACAGGTCTCAAAAAAGTTGGGGACACAGCCAAAAAAGGGCTGAAAAGCAATTAATATACAAAACCCAAAACCAATGAAGTTGGCACGTTGTGTAAATCGTAAATAAAAGCAGAATACAATGATTTGCAAATCCTTTTCAGCCTATATTCAATTGAATACACTGCTAAGACAAGTTACTTAATGTTCGAACAGGTAAACTTTGTAATTTTTTGCAAATATTAGCTCATTTGGAATTTGATGCCTGCAACATGTTTCAAAAAAGCTGGCACAAGTGGCAAAAAAGACTGAGAGTTGAGGAATGCTCATTAAACACTTATTTGGAGCATCCCACAGGTGAACGGGCTAATTGGGAACAGGTGGGTGCCATGATTGGGTATAAAAGCAGCTTCCCTGAAATGCTCAGTCATTCACAAACAAGGATGGGGCGAGGGTCACCACTTAATGAACAAATGCAAGAGCTGATTGTCGAACAGTTTAAAAACAACATTCCTCAACAAGCTATTGCAAGAAATTTAGGGATTTCATCATCTCCGGTCCGTAATATCGTCAAAAGGTTCAGAGAATCTGAAAACATCACTGCAAGGAAGCAACAAGGTCGAAAACCAACATTGAATGCCCATGACCCTCGATCCCTCAGGCGGTACTGCATCAAAAACCGACATCAGTGTGTAAAGGACATCACCACATGGGCTCAGGAACACTTCAGAAAACCACTGTCAGTAACTACAGTTCGTCACTACATCTGCAAGTGCAAGTCAAAACTCTACAATACAAAACGAAAGCCATTTATCAACAGCACCCAGAAACGCCGCTGGCTTTGCTGGGCCCAAGCTCATCTAGGATGGACTGATGCAAAGTGGAAAAGTGTTCTGTGGTCTGACGAGTCCACATTTCAAATTGTTTTTGGAAACTGTGGACGTCGCGTCCTCCGGACCAAAGAGGAAAAGAACCATCCGGACTGTTATAGGCGCAAAGTTCAAAAGCCAGCATCTGTGATGGTATGGGGGTGTATTAGTGCCCAAGGCATGGGCAAGGGCGTTACTGAGTCTCTAATTTTGGGGGGGACAAGATTTTAAGGGTCTTTTTTTTTTTACTCACAAGCAGACAATGTTCAATGCTGCCCAGTCTGTTAAGATAAAGGCTGAAATGCTCCAAAAACAGGCATCTTCAAAAGATTTCTAATCAAGGTTTTGGTTACAATGTTACTTAACATTTTGTCTAGAAAAGGAGCACTGTCTAGGTGGGGAGAGTCCAATCTTATCGACAAAGGGCCGCTGTGTGTGTAGGTTTTCATTTTAGCCTAGCGCTAGATCACCTGAATCATCTAATTAACTAATCATGGGGTTCAATAAAAACCTTGATTACTAAAATCAGGTGCTGCACTTTTAAGTGCTTTTTCTATCGGACGCGAAACAAATTTTTCGCACCACAGATTACATTCAAAGAAAAAAAAATCCGGTGGAAACCAGGGGGGTATTCCACAAAGCTGTCTAATTGAGTAAGCCTGGCTTTTGCACAAAGTAAAACCCAAAAAGCTGTATTTATTTCAGTCCATGTTCCAGATTTGAATAGTTTCTAGGTTTTACTTTGTGCAAAAGCCAAGCTTACTCAGTTAAACAGCTTTGTAGAATACTGCCCAATTTAGTAATGCTACACCTGACGTTAGTAATCAAGGGCTCAACACTAACTTTTTTTTTAATTACTCATTCGGGAAAGTAAAATCAGATTTTTACTTGCCAAGAGAAAAATTTACACGCAAAAAATAGTAATAATAATAATTACTAAAAAAAACATTTCTCAATGACTGGGAACCTTCACATCTTTTCTATAGCAGGGGGTCAGCCAAGTAAAAACAAAAATAATGTTTTAAGTTCTGGTCTCTTCATGATTCTTGCATTCAAAAATGTTTCCTTTTACTGTTTTGTGAAACTATGATTTGTATTCCTCATAATAATATTTTTCAAAGTGATTTTACTGTTGTGTGTCAATAAATACAAACATGTATATTTTTACACACTTTTTTCTACTCAAATCCTCATTTGTAACTTCACAGTCACCAATAAACACAAAGAAATGTGCCAGTGTATAAGAAACCCTTGAAAAATGATATTGCAAATAAAATTTAACTTTAGTTTGTACCCTATTAAATTCTAATTAAGAAACTCACTTATTTACCCTTTAAATGTTTTAGTCTCGCAAATTTCACTTGTGTTCTCTTAAAATTCACCCAACAGGGAAATTGGAAAATAGAAATAGGCATCACACACAGTGACGAACAACTTTTCACGCGAATTACCGGAAACATCAGAACCAGGGCTCTCAAGTTTTGAATGCAGGCTAGAGTGAGATTTTCTTCGGGGCGGGGGGGGGGGATGCGTGATACTCCCATTTTCAAAGGTGCATAGTATCCATGTACATGTACTCCATTACAGTATTTAAGTAGTATTGGGGAGACTGTGGTTACCTCATCATGATTTTGTATTTGGCTTCGTAACTCGTTGTTGCTAAAGCTTAGAGAAATATCTTTATGGTCTATGTGTAGTGCAGAATGTCGCCCACAAAAGTTGTATTAATACAATCTCAATATAACGTATATTGTTGTCACAATATTCAATTTTATATGTATCACAAACATGCCAAAGTAACCCCATACCCAGGGTTACTTCGTCAGATGGGTGGGGTAAAATTGTCATAGTTGGCAATCAGCTGAAGATGAAAAAGACAGTCCAATATTCTCATAACTTAAATGGTGAGAACAGTTTCATTTTTACAACGAACCAAAACAAGCTATGATTTATGAATAATCACCATCAGAGTAGCAGTTATGACATTTGTAGGCGAGCCCACTGACATTAGCACAGTCCTCATGTGCCCACCCTTTCCATGAGATGCAGTGGACCCACTCCTCTCCACCTTTGGATGATGAGACAGGACCACGGCACCAAAGAGGAGCAGCAAACATTCCCGCTGAATAAGGAATAGAATGAAATGCAGAGGTTTCAGGGCTGGCACCTCCCAACCCCAAATACTCTGCCAACACCTCCACTTTAATGGGCCCCACCTGTGGCCCATTCAGGTGGAGGTGAAAGAGTGAGAAAGGGGAGGGGGTGCAAGGAGCAAACCCTTACAAACCCATACTTGTGTCCTCCAAACAAAGGCCCTAATAGGTTCTCTATCATAAACATGAAGTAAATGCAAATATTTGAATTAAGACACTATAGGTGTCTGAAAAACAATAAATCGGCTCCTATATTTTACTTTGGAATATTTTATTATAGGCCAAACGCAGGACTTACTAGTGGTGGAACCTCAGCACCCTGACAAACTAACCCCATGTTGCTTAGCCAGTGTAGCTCCGTGCTCCCATTTTGGAAATCAGGCCGCATATCTAATGATCGCAGATAAGTTCCCTTTATCTTATGTGTTGTTAATAACACTAGTTACATGCGTTTATGAAACAGTAAAAACACTGTAGAAATCTTGGTCTTCAAAGAAGCTAGACGCATTTCTCTCAGACACTTAAAGTTTGGAATTTGGGCCAAAATTTAGTTATTTAGGCAGAAAACGCTTACATGGCACTACAATTCCTTCTTCTTTCCAAGTGATGACGTCGCTGGGATGTCACATAATTTGTGCATTTTCGTTTTCCCGTCAGTGCGTTTGCAATAAAAAAAACAGGTGACAAACCTAACCCCGTGACCGAAGTAACCCCGGTCTCCCCTACTTTCACTTCGTTACTTTGACACTGGTAACAATTAAAATATCAATTTAATTCATTAACGGATTATCTGGATTCGGCATGTTCAAGAAGAACAACGGAGTATCTTTGTGCAGATGTGTCTGCCAATGGACGTGGAGCTGCAAATTAATGCACGCAGTTACAAAATTCTATCAGTGGATGGCACACCAGGATCAGTTTTTGAATATTACCACTGCCAGTAAACTGAAATAAGAAGTGACTCTCATTCCCCCCAATATCTGTGCTTTTTTAATTTCATTGGGACTCCCCTGTATAATAAAGGCTAAATTAAATAATTATTTTGTGTATTTGTATCGTTTTGTCAGTCACAAACGAGATTTTGCGGTACCACTTCTTACACCGGATCGGAGTAGGGTTTGTTTTCCGCCAAAATACACGGAGGGCAGAGAGCCCCCACTCTCCCCGTAACAAGTTAGAAGTCAATTCATCTAACCATAACCGCCCAAAGCTGTAAAATTGAGGGAAAAATGATCCGTAAAGCAAATATATCTGACAGAGTTCCTAGACTTTAATAAGCACTTTTTGAAAAAAAGTGATGAAGTGATTACCTGATTGCGGGCTTCCACTTCCAGCGCTTCTTTGACGTGTGCACAAAGTAGAATTTGCGCGCGTTTGGAAGACGTGATTACGGCACTGCTATTTCACCTAGCAACAAGAAATCCTATTTTCTGATTGGCTGATGGGCTCTGTTTGAATCCGCAACCTATCTGCCTTCGCATTATCCATTCATAGATTACTAATCTCTTTTAAAGTTCATGTTACTAATGTGCGGCGAGTATTATCACTTCTCTGCGTGAGAAATGTCATTTGTGGCGGGAGAGCGTGTGAACTTATTGAAATGCGTGAGTGTCGCGCCCAATGCGTGAGACTTGAGAGCCCTGCAGAACCTCATTGGTTTAGCTCAAATTTCAACCATGAAATTAATATAAGTAAAATTACTTTAAGAAACAATCAGTATCAGTGAAATGATAGCATTGGCGCTAAACTAACGTTAAACCTTGGAAATGTTCAGACAATAACCAAGCACTTGGCTTTGCATTGGGGACCAAACGTTAGTGCACATAAATCCTTGATTTCGTTTCGATGCAGTGACACTCTACCTCACGAATCCATGAAACAGGAGAAGCCAATCGGAAGCGTTGAGTGGAGAAACCAATGCAGCAGGTGGAACAGTCGTCCGGGTAGCCTCCACAGTTCAGCAAGTTCATCCTCATTAGGCATTAGCAACGGTGGCGAATTAACACGGTTCTTTCTTGGTGAAAGAAATGGCTAGCATTTTAGCGGAGTCTCTCACAATACTTAAAAATAAACAATATCTTAAACATCCACGTCTTCAAAGCTCACACGTTTTAAGACTTTATGAAAAAAACAAACGCAATATATTTACTAAGCAACCCTTCACTTCAAGATCGCCTTTAAACGAAAGTTTTGGCTGTTCAGTTCTCTCACGCCACACTCTCTCAAAGCGTCTTCAACGTTCTTCACGTTTTTTCTAGATGCACAATCACCAACAAAAGGCTTCTTCTTGGTTAAAGGTGCAATCCTGCCTGGCTCAGTTTAGGTTGTTTTTCTTTTGAATTTCTCAACGAGTCGAGCACCGCCTCCTTCCAATCAGGAGTCTCCCTGAAACCATCCGCTGACCGAACCGGGTCACATTATCAGTTGTCAGAGTGGTCACTTCGTCCTCGCTGAAAACACTACAGCTGTCAAAAAGAAAGCGAACTAAACCGCGACAAATTTAACAAAATTATCTTGTAACCCGAAAATGTTCATTCTATAATTTCTGTATATACAATTTTCGTCCCGGGAAGTTTTAGGAACATGGTTTACTGGATGTTTCAGGCCGTACGATCATGATAGTCCGCTATTTGTCAGCACCATTGACTGTATAAAACATGGACGTAGCCTCCGTGACGTCACCCATAGGTTTCTGAATATCCATTTTGAAGCAAATTTGGACGCCATCTTGGCACTTACTTGACTCCGCCTACCTCCCGGATAATCCAAAAATGGGCAAAAAGGCAGGCCGTTGCTGGAGCTGACGCAGCCCAGTGGGCGGGCCGAATGGAGCTCTTTTGTTGAAACACGCCCTCCAAGCTCGCAGCTGCCAAGCTCGCTACGGCCTCCATGTTCGGTTGAAAACCTCAACCAGCCCGATGCTTCCCGGTTCGCAAAGGCTGAGATGCGAGGTCATATGTGTCCCAGTAAAGCAATAGATCCTGTTAAGTCACTTGTGGTGGCGGGTCGTACGCTGTTTATATTCATGAAGCGGTTTCAGGACGAAAGTTGTTCGTATCCGTGAGGCAATAGCGCGACAAACGCTGTACACCGCTGGGAAGTCGAGGCGGTTGGCTCACTGAGTATCAGAATCCCCCTAGTACGAGCGGGTGCTCGTCTTAGCTCTTGTACGCTGCTTAGCCCGGTCCCATTAACGGTGGTATGGCCATCCAAACGATAACATTGCACTACGTAACCTTACTGACAAACCTCACAGATCTTTATTTTCCTGCACACTCTGATCGCAAGTATTATTACCCTACATTTTGACTTTGCAGAATGCTAAATTAATCGGTTGTGGTAGTCAGCATATGTGGGCTGATCAATACTAACGCTGCTGGGCGTCTGGCACGAAGGCTCCGTGGATGTTCCATCCGCTGCCCAGCTTACCTAATATATTAGCTAACGATACCACTGCAACGCGCACATTTTTTTTTTCAAGCACGTCGTGAAATCAATGTTAATTTCGGGGGGGGGGGGGAGCCTTTACTCTTATTGACACCGAATATAGCCGAACGTGGCTGGTTAGCAGCACTTTTTCGTTGCCGTCTGGCTTAATTGTTGCGTTAATGTGGTTAGCGAGTTTGTGGATGATGGACTTCATGTAGAAATACTTTTAGCCACAGCTAGCTAGCTTGCTAGATAAAATGGGATATGTTCAATTATAGCTCGCTAGTCTTTCTATTTACAATGATACGGTTCCGTAATCACACTGAAAATTGAACAAATCTATCGGTGGAGAACGCAGTTCTATATGGCACTGCTGTGTGAATCTACTGAGTGTATTACCGCGGCATTCCCCAGTCAAGGCTTCCAAATACTCCGAGGAATCAGATAAGTCAATTGGTAGCGTGCCATCGTGGTTCTATGGTAACTGACCAGCCAGTTACGTTGGCAACCTGTTCGGGAAACCGTGACGGTTTTCCAACAATTGACTGACAGCTTTTGTTCAAAAATATGTTTACGCTAAATTCAAACACTTTTCTGATCTGCCTTTACTTCGCTGCATGCCTGTGTAATAACTGTGGTAGGCGTACGGGGCGGGGTTTACTGTATTCATTCTCTGGATAGTTGGCTAGAGAACGAACTAACGCTACTTCGTGTTGACAGCGAATTTTATATGAAATAATATTAGTATTTCATCATCTTACAAAGTAGACCACAGACTCTTAACCACACAGCAAGACATTATCACCCTGATATTCGATAAAAAAATCTCCAGTCAGAAACGCGGCCGATGGATCAAGTTCTGTATGAGCTTAGGTAAGATCACGGCTCAAACATGATTAGAAAAGGCCAAGGGTTAGCGGCTAGGCTAGCTGAGCTGTAGTAACCCCCCCTCCCTCAGACAGCCAGGCTAGGACCGCAGTTAGCGGTAGGGCTTGGCGTTCCAACTCTACAGCCCGCGGCCACGAAGGCCTGTGGTCTAGCCTAGCCACAACATAACCAGACGAGCCGGCTCCGGCCCAAAGACTGTAATTCAAGGTTCTGTCACTCAACGTGGCCACGCCCTTAATTATGCAGAAATTTAAACCTTTAAATAGTAGAGATACAAAAAATTACAAAAAAAATTCACCCCCCCACAGTTTCCGCGGAGGGGAAAATTAGCAATAGAGACCAAAACCGTATTTTGTACCAGGCTTTAAACATGTTTATTTTTGCTGTAAAATTCGGCCTTTTAATATGGGGGTCAATGGGGATTGACTCGTTTCTGCCACCAGCCTCAAGTGGCCATTCGAGGAACTGCAGCTTTTGGCAGTTCCGTATTTGCTTCACATTTCATCCTCGCAGGTTGCCGCTTAGTCAGCACTCACCAATTTGATCTTAAAGGGATATTTCAACATTTTGGCAAATTGGCCTATTGAGACAATCCCTATAGTTATATTGGTAGGTGCATTACCTTTAATTATCCATGCCTTTTGTTTTGACATTCGGGGGGAGAGACGCGAGCTGTTCAGCGAACATGAGAGTGAATGTTACGGGTCCACAACTAATCAAATATCAAAAACAGCTCCAAAACGCTCTCGTCGATAAGTTGTGACCATAGAGTTACATACTAATATTAAGTTGATGTTTGATTTGTTTCATTTTTTTGGTGGGGGGGACAAACACCACCCTTTTGAATGTTGAGGGGGACATGTCCCCCCAATCCCCCCCCACTAATAACGCCTATGGGCATGGGCAACTTACACATATGTGAAGGCACCATTAATGCTGAAAGGTACATACAGGTTTTGGAGCAACATATGTTGCCATCCAAGCAACGTCTTTTTCATGGACGCCCCTACTTATTTCAGCAAGACAATGCCAAGCCACATTCTGCACGTGTTACAACAGCATGGCTCCGTAGTAAAAGAGTGCGGGTACTAGACTGGCCTGCCTGTAGTCCAGACCTGTCTCCCATTGAAAATGTGTGGCGCATTATGAAGCGTAAAATGTGGTAAAAAGGCCCCTGTGCCAACTTTTTTGCCATTTGTTGCTGCTTTTAAATTCTAAGTTAATGATTATTTGCAAAAAAAAAAAGAAGTTTCTCAGTTTGAACATTAAACATCTTGTCTTTGCAGTGTATTCAATTGAATATAAGTTAAAAGGATTTGCAAATCATTGTATTCTGTTTTTATCTACGATTTACATAACGTGCCAATTTCACTGGTTATATACAGCGTCCTCCATAATTTTTGGTACCCCTGGTTAAGATGTGTTAAAAGCCTGAAAATAAATTCAATTTTTATTGCAGAACTTAAGCAAACTCTTACACTGAAAATAGTAGAAAAATGTAACCTTCAACTCAATTGAATTTTAAGGGAAAAAAATCCCTTAGAAATAATTATTTTTCATATACTCACCTGTTCCACAATTATTGGCTCCCCTAACATTTCCTAGGATATAAATGTAATTGAAGTATTTCTGTCATTTCTACAATAGCTTACAAAGTTGATCAGAGTATGTAAGAACATTTAATTAGTAATTCATCACTTCCTGTTTCCCTTGGGCATAAATATGACATGACACAGAGGCCATTTCTCTTATCTTCTCTTCAACATAGGAAAGACAAAGGAACACACCATTCAAGTAAGGCAGATGTGAGTCGACCTTCACAAGTCAGGCAATGGCTACAAGAAAATAGCCACTCGCCTGCACCTGCCCATATCTACTGTCAGAGGAATCAATAAGAAGTTTCAAACAACTGGAACAGTGGTAAACAAGCCTAGACGAGGACGCAAGGTTATTTTGACACCACGCACAGTGAAGAGGATGGTAAGAGAAATAAAAAGTTATCCAAAGCTCACTGTTAAAGAATTGCAACAAATGGTAGCATCTTGGGGTCACAAAGTCTCTAAAACAACCATCAGGTGCTATCTTCATGCCAACAAGCTGTTTGGGAGGAATGTATGGAAAAACTTTTTCTCACTCACAATCATAAACGCAAACGTCTTTCTCTAAGTATCAATGCACGGTAGAGCTCCTTGACTGGAGCTGTGTAATTGTCTATAGGATTGTCCCATGATCCCTGTCCGCGTTTTGGCTTCTGCGAACTTCATGTGATCAGGTTCTCCCTAATGTGTTGCTCCCTTGTAATCAGTCTGACTTCTTGCACCTGTGTTCTGCCATCATGTGACCTCCCAGAAATGTATATTAGGCATCTCTTCACAGCACTTCCTTGTCAGATCATTCTCTCATGTTTACTTGTGCCACCTTCATTTTGCCTCGTTCTCATTGGGGTCTATTCTCCCATGCGCGTAAGTAGAAAAAAGCACATAGCTACGCGCTTTTCAGCCAACGCGTATCCTCCTCTCGACTTAAGTCTGTGCATTACGTGCCCCGAAGGCAGTTAAGCACTTGGGGCGGAGCAAGGCCAAAATCGGGGCGTTTCCGGGCGTTTCTCATGCAAATAACACGTACGCATATTCTACCCCTGGCTTGCGCGCCTTTTCTGTTAAGCACTTTTGAGGGCTGTATTAAGGTCAAGCGTCAGCATAAAGCGAAATGGAATATTGCGTTTGATGTGGGTTATAGTCCGAATTTTAACATTAATTTAATTTTATTTAACATGGTAAAGGTTGAGACATTCAATATTCAATTGTTCATCCTTATTTCTAAACTACATTTCTCATAACTATAATAAATCATCAAACGAAATAATCATATGATATTACGCAACAGCCTGTTCTCCAATTAGTTCAATTACAAACGCATTACAAACAATTACAAACATACCGGTGGTCATCAAGGTCACAACTGTGCTGTCGGCCTTGGCATCTGGGTGGTTCCAGAGAGTGGCTGGTGTTGTCATGCACATATCACAGGCGTCTGTGTCAAGGTGTCTGACATGGTTGACACCATGCTGCATCACGTCAGCCACTTTAAAATTCCCTGAAACACCAGCTGAAAGACGGAGAGTTGGGGGGGGGGGGGTTCTACCAGGTCGCTAGGTTCCCCAGTGTTGCGGGAGCCACTGATTGCAACGTGAGTACAATCAGAACCCCTTCCACTAATAAGAATGTGTACATAGACCGTAGACGTCGGAACAGCATTAAGCTATGTTTCCATTTATACGGCTGAAGTCAGGCGTTGGTGCCGACACGGGTATGTCAAAAATCGCATGTCATTGCTTTTATATGAAGTGTTTCCACCCACGCGATTTTCAACTCTCATGTGGAATTGCCCAGAAGGTAGCTGAAAGCTGAGGACACTCATGTAGTGCAGAAACAGAATCTTAGCGACAACATTTTAAAATTGATACTGCATAGTTAGTCAAACCATGGTTTTCACAATTGTTGTTTCGTAAAATTGTTCATATTGTCAATGGTTTATTTCAAGAATTGAAGCACTGATTACTAAAACCCCACAAGTTAAGTCAAGTCAAGTGTGACTTTTGGGGTTTAGGAATAGGTGCTTCAATTGGTAAAATAATTCTAATTAGCTCTTTTCCCTCCATTAAGATGGTATTAATTCATTTGCAGATCTCACCATTTATCAGTTCTTGTAAAACATGGTAGCTGTGGGGGGTCGACATAAAATAAGTTTGTTCGTTTTCTTTTTTTTTCACTTCTTTTTTACTTCGTTAAGATAGGCATATATGCGTTACAGATTGTCTAGATACTTCACTATATCACTTTGTGAAAAACGTGTAGCTCCCAGGGGCGCTGCCAAGGGGCCTTGACCCTGCTGGGGGCTTGCGCAGACCCCGGCGTCTTGTAACCGCATATAGCAATTCAATTTCCCGCTGTCAGAAAAATTAACAGGAATTCTACACATATACATATTTGTCAAATACGATAAACAAGTGGGCTCCTTTCATAAATATACTGTGAATGGAATAAATCTTAAATAATTTCATTTTAATTAAGATTTTTTTAAGCAGGGGGCTTGACTGAGACCAAATCTCCTTTTCAGCAGGGCGCGGGTTGACAAACAATTAAAATATTACAGATTTGGACGTCAAGGAAATTGGTGATACAAAATATACGTATAATGTCATCATAAAATAATCATAAAAAAATTAATTAAGACGACAACAATTCTCTTAATAAAATGATTTGATCACTCTTTAAAAATGTCCAAATGGAACCAGTTCATTCAGTTTCAGTTTACCTGGCCAGCTGATTCCAGGTATGAGGGACATCATATTAAATATCTTACCCAGCTCTCTTCTGACAAAAGGAACATCCGGACATAATAAGTCCTGAGACCGTGACCCATGGCAATCCACTTGCCCTGTCAGAAGAGTAGCTCGATAAGGAGGGACTTTTACTTCTTATATTACAATGTCCCCCTAGCGGTAACGCCGGTGTAACAGGATTTTTGGTGGAATGTTGTGAGACTCTGACGCTTAAAGTCACAATTGCTTTCAAGCTATTCCTGTGCAAGAACTCTTGATTAATAATCACAAAATTTATTTGCTGAATAATCAAAACCAATATGTGACCCACCGTGGTAAAAGGTACCGCCGAGTGGTGATCATGCTATTGAGAAAAACGCAATTTAAATGTCCCGCTTGCCATGTGGACTGTGTTTACTTCTGCATTTGGAAAACTGCTGCTGATCCATGGGATTTAGCTCCATGTACGTCACGTGGAATCCCCTCAGTGTCTCGATAAATTTTGATTTCAATACTGCCGAAAATTGGCTATTATTCAGTGATGGAGCTAGAACTGGGAATCAGGCGGCACAGACACATCCCTTTTTGACAACAATTAGTCCTGGCTAGTTCGCAAGCATTTTCCTTTTTTGAAACGTTTTCCGATTATCATAATGGCAACTGAAGACTTGGTTTCTCTCCATATGCAATTTAACAGCGATAAAATCATGAGCTAAATTCAGTACAGAAAAATGATTTACTTATTAATAGGCCAATGTATCGCGTTGATTGAACTGGCGTGCAATGCATGGAATACTCCTCAGCGCGATGGCAAAGTTTTTGGAGACGTCAACCTTGAGGGCTGAGGGGTAAAAAATTGGCACTTGGCAGTTAGGAAGGCTACAAAAAGCGTGCGGCTCAAGCTATTTGCGTGAGAGTCGACAGGCATACAATTTTGAATAACGTAAATTTAAATACAGATGAATTTCTGGAAGTGGAAGGTCCACTTTATACAAAATAATATATAACTGAATTTAGAAAATTTTGACCCTGACAGCCCTTTTTCATGGCTGGTCACATATATGAGCCTATAGTTATTAAGACATTATAAAGAAATGACAGATCACAGATGGGCTACTTTGTCAATGTAATTTATAGTGATATTGCAAGGATGGAGAACGTAGTAATAATAACAACAATTAATTAATACAATAGGTTATCTGGATTCCATCTCCCGTTTTAGCTATTTTTTTTCCAGCAGTGCAACCTAATTTATTTTAGGATTGCACTTAAAGCAGGAGTATGCAATCTTGGAACAGTGAGCAAGATTTGAATGTAGCCTCACCTCTAAACCCCCCCCCGAATTCACTATTTCGGTAAAACTCCAGAGGCTAGACGTAGACACAGTTTAAAAGCACAAGAGAGGGGGTGGCCCATTGCTTGTACACGAGAAATGATTGACATTGTCAGTCACTCTTCCTGGCTCAGATTGGTTGTTTTGTCCCGGTCGCCATGAAATCTTGTAGAAAGAATTAGAAGCACTAGATGGAGCCAGATGACTCTGATTTTCTCAAAGATCATCTGACTCATATCCCACTGTCAGGTCAAAGCAGCAGTTTTAACAAATATGACAAAAAGTGATTTTTCTTAAAAAATGCAAATTCCAGCTTTAAATGTTTTCAACGTTCAAAAGAATAGGCTACATTTGCAGGAAATAACAGTTGCACACTCTTGCAACAATGCTGTTATTCATTCATTAAATAACCAAAGCTTCCTATGTCGAGGCATTGGTAATTGAATCATTTAGTTAATTGATTATTAGTGCATCGCGATAGTTAGACTCATGGCATGCATTTAAGATCATTTAATATGCATGCCAAGCGTCAAACTTTCATGGTCGCAAAATTATTGATGAGGCCATTATTTTCCAGTTTCTAGTAAAGTTGTAAGAAGGCTTCATTATGAGATTGTACTAAATAAGAAATCAAATCTTACCTAAACTACAGCAGCATTTATCGCATATCATAACAGAATTTTGAGAAATTTCAGTTATTCCAGTCCATGCAATCTCATAGTGTAGCCTTCCTCTTTTTCACAAAGCTATATGTCTTAATCCCTGATGGCAACACAGCTTATTGGTAGCCTTTTCAGTCCGTAAATGAATTCAATCAATAGTCAGATTCTTCATCGGAAACAGGTTGAGAGTTAACATGCATTATGTTAATCTCACTGGTTGTCCACAGATTTTTGCTAAAGCAAACTTCACACGCAGACCTCAGTCGGCAAATCCTTGTTTTTTTTTTTTTTTTACATTTTCTTTGGCGAAACAAGCCAATCAGACCCTGACACAGAAAAGAATACACTGTTTTGTGAGCTACAAAATGCTAAATTACTATAGCAATGAACAGTAATGCAAGCTGAGATCCTTGCAACTGAATTAATTAATGCTTAGTTTCTAATTAGGAATCATAGATGAGAAAGGGTTTTGAGAGGTAATGTGCTTTAAGGTGAGGTGAAAGCCAGGAAATAATCCCTCCGATGGCAAGTCCTGAGTGGACAAGGTTAAATAAAACACATTTATAAATGAATAAAAACCAATGGTAGTCTTGTCTAGATTTCAATAACCCCGACCCTACTGACTTGTATAAGGCACAATGCTGGGTGCAGACTAGTGATAAATTTAATAGCAGAGTGATAAACAGAATCCATAGTTTTTAAAACAGCAGTAGATGCATTTCTATAAATCACATCACCATGATCAAGTATGGGCAGTATTATTGAATGCAAACCCTCCTTTTCCTTCAAAATTGAAGTCCTATTTCTTAATAGGAAACCTATTTTACTCCTCATCTTTTTAGTCAAATTTTGAATATGCATGTGAAAGTCAGCTTGTGATCCAGCGTAATAACCAAGTAGTTATAATGGTGGACAAATTCAATTCAGTACCCTGCAGGATATAAATATGAAAATCAAGGGGTCCATTTTTCAAGATTTGGTGAGTAGCATGAACTGGTTTTATCCTTATTCAAGCCAAGATTTGATCTTTGGAATCTTTGCTCAAAAAAATCCAGCAAATGCAGTGAATGTCTGCAATAATCAGGCCTATGGAGTAGACCCCCAAGCCGTGCAGTTTTTCAAGTGTGGCTGGCTTATCAAAAATGACGGCTGCTAGCTAGCTTGAGCCGATGCACAGCGGCTGCTCATGGCTCAAGCATCGGTATGACAGTAGAGTGACATTTCGCAGTTGCAAGATACCTTAGCCAGCTAAATACGGGCTATTGGTGTGCTAGCTATTACATTAAAACGTTTGTTATCACTTAAACTACCTAGCTAGGCCCAGATAGCAAAAATTCTTTAATGTAATTGCTAGCGCTCCGATATATTTAGTTAGCTAGATAGCCAACGGCCGCAATAATGCTTCTAGGGAGCTAAATAACGCAGAACATTCAGCGAACTGGGACACAACCTGCAACTTCCACTCGTGTGTGCTCGCAGCGGTCAGCGTCAGTGACTTGCGAGACGCTCAATAACAGCAGTACCAAGCAGGTTTAAAGGCTTTCTTTAATAACTTCTCACAATCGGTGCCTGAACTGCGAGTCAGTTACAATGCGTTCACTCCATAAATGTCATTCCATCCTGTACACAGCGCTAGGCACTGCAGACTCGCTAGCCTGGCGTAAGTTCGGATCTGAACGGAGATACTCAAACTATTATTGGATCATGCAGGCTCTTGCTTTGCCTGGTTTCCTAGCTCGCTCTCCCCACTGCGCACCACAGGAAGCCAAGTAAAGAGCCTGTTTCGCAGGATAACATCATTCATGATCATTGGATAAATTCGTGAAATTCAAAGGTTGTCAACATGATTTGATATAACCTAAAAGTTTTCTTTAAATGAGCAACATATTTGCTGATATGATGCACTGAGTTGTTTATCTTGAATGGATTTATCACACTTACCACCATGATTATTTGCCATGGTGCACTCGCACTGTGGATTTGTTCCAAAATGTGTACTTATCCAACAGAGGGCACTTCTGCTGATGTTGTTTCGCCATCTGTCAGTCAAAAAACGCGAGGCGCCCTGGCGGCTGGTTTTCACAATAGCTTGACAGCTTCACGGCGGCTGACAGGCTTTCTGTGGCTCGCTACGGCTTGAATACTCTATGGCGGCTCATGGCGGCTCACGGCAGCGGCTTGGGGGTCTACTATGGAGTTCACAGAATACACCATGACAATGCTATTCTGTGTGCAGTTCTAAGCTGCCTTAAATAAAACAAATCTTGGGGTAAGCAGGTAGATCTGGCTTTAGCCCAGATGTGGCAGTTGAAGAGTCCTGTCACTAGAAATGCTTCCTAATAAGTATGCGCCCTGGCTACCTTGCCAATGAGCCTGGCTTTTTGGCAATGTGGTCAGTGTGTTGGACTCTTACCCAAGAGTCTGGGGTTCTACTCCCCGCCCGGGCCTTGCTTTGGCCTACCACACATCCTTTGTTTCTGTCTCTGAAAGGTAGTGAGAGCTCCAACAAATATCATGGAATCGCTCTGTCCTTGATTCTCAGAAATTTTTAAGGAGCATGCTTGTCTGAGTTAAATACGGCAGCAAAAAACTCAAGTGCAAGCTCCATTTTAGGACTACAAGAGAGATGATGCAGATCACAATTATACAAGTCATGTAGGAAGCCTTGAGTGTCAAATGTCACAACTGCCACAGTTGCTACCAGGTAGCGTTCCAGCAATGCAGTAGAAGTGATCTTTATTAAGCGAGGGGGTAAACCCCCGCAGGGCAGAAGGCAACAGTACAAAGTCCACAATCCAAAAATCAGAATCCGAGTCGAAAACCAGGGCAGCAATAAGAGTATTTGTAATCAGGCAGAAAAAGAGTTAGATAACAGATGCAGACAAAAATACCAAAACAGAGCCAAAAATCGAAGTCGAGAACGGTCCAGGCAGAAAAGCAACACTAAGAGTACGAGACAAAAACAAGAGCAGCACAGGTAAACCAGGGGAAACGTTCTGACAAGAAACTGCTGTGAGAAGACTGCAAACATACACATACGGGAGGTCACATGCTATACATAAATCAGGTGTAGAGAATCAGACTAATTCCAAAGAAGCAAACATGAGGGAGAACCTAATCACATGAAATAGGCAAATGCCAAAACGCGGACAGGGATCACAAGACAGCCTATCGACAGAACATACGGTTCTGGTTAGGGAGCTCTAACATGCATAGATAATGAGAAAAAAGGACAGAGTGAGCAGGTGTGGAGGATCCACTGAAACGCAGCAAAGAGGATTAGGTAAAGGCATGAGGCAGAGACTAGAACAGGGCGAGTGCTGAGAGCTTGTTAATCAATTAGTAAGGTGCAGCCATACAATCCCTAGTGCTCGTTAGTAAGTTTTGTATATACAATGTTAGTCTAGGTTAGTAGGTTTTAAAAAAAACAACAAATTGTTAGTATTGGTTGGTAAAATAGAAAAGCAAGGCGAAGGAAGTGAACGAGATTGGAGGGAATGTTTGGAAACCCAGAAACCATGAAATCACTTAAACATGTGACACGCAGTGCGAGGGGAACGAGCTGTAGCTCAACACAAGACCAGACAGCGGAGAAAAAGTGTGATGCATGGCAAAAGCAAAATTGTGGACCGGAATGATAACGGCAATGTGGAAAATGGCAAAATACAAAACATGGCATGAACTAAACAGACAATACAAAATACAAAGGGTGTGTGGGCTCTGAAATTAGCTAAAACAGATTTTAATCAGTACATATATTATTTAAATCACCTGACACCGAAGTGTACATGTCTTGTGTCATTGACTGAAGAGTGAAATTGCCTCAGTTCTATTTAGCCTACTGTGATCAAACAGCAGGCAGCTGAAAATGTGATGTTACATTGTGATGTAATATCGCATCTTAGCAGTAGTGTTACTATGTCTGTTTGCTTTACTGATAAACCAAAAATGTTGCTTCAATGTAATTTACCTGCATGCAAACTAAACTATGACCGGTATTTGTTACCTGATCTGAAGTCATCCTTCCAGTCCAAAGTACAGTACACACTTTTCTGTTTTATGCGACTTTGTACACTTGAGTGGGGAATGGTGAAAAATGCCATTCTTAAGATAAAGTGCAGCTTTTTATCACAACTAGAGGCACTGCAGACTTATTTCATCCAGCCTCATATGTATTTTGCATGTTTACAGTTTTTAAGTAATTTTTTTTTTTGGATTTGATTTTCTTAACCCTTTCAACACTGAATAGAGTAATACAAATCAGAGTTACCCACTGGACATGTAGTTTATTGAACGCTCTCATTAGTTCAGTCAGGCAAGGGAGTCAGACTAGTCACAAGTCAGTTTCTGTTCATTCTTAACTTTAGCTCCAACCATCCAATTGCCGAGCTTTTACATCCAAGGCAATGTTCATTCATTTCTCCGGCTCCACGCCCTCTACACTGCAGTTATTTGGGTTGACTAAGTAATCTGCTTCTCATCTCCCCCCACCTCACCAGTCTCCTCCATTATAATTATCATTGTTCATTACAAGCAGAATTTGTTCATATCGTGTTCAATAACTTAAACGTTACCGAGATTCAATAGAATCTCAGGCTCTGCTGGGGAGTTTGTGATCTCAGGGACTGTCTGTTGCATGCTTGTTCAGATTATTCCAGAGCATCACTTGTGCGGAGTCAATGCCAAACTCAAATGCCAGTCATCCTGCAAGAAGTAGTTAAATCTGATGTAAGTGTCCTGTCTGAATTGTATAATATAGAATTGGCCCCAATGCAACAATTTCTGGAACTCACATGTCCCAACAGGATATTTGAAAATACTGTGGGACATAAGTGTCCCGTTAGTACTGAATGGGATAAGCAAATAGGAAAAGCCACAGCCTACAAGCAAAGTCACTCTCAGCACAACTGACTAACATAAAAGACAAGGTCAAAGGTCAACCTGGTGAGTTGCTGGATCATTTATGGGCCATATGTGAAATAAGGGTGAGCAATGGCTAATGTGGAAAGCACAGTCAGCTCACAGCTGGCCATCTAGTTATGGTAACTTCATCAGTCAGTCACTCACACTCAACCAGGAACATCTGCGGATGTTGGGCAGGATGGGCAAAAGGAATGGCATTTTTCTGATTATTCACTGACAGGGCTTAGTGAAATACACTTTCCAGGACTCCAAGACAAAAAGCCCAAGGCTAAAAAGTTTCCCTTGAAATACTGACTGCGCTCGAATAGTTATTTTTGCTTCAGAGAACATCTAACTCTTTGGAAATGACAGGAAAGTATTTACATGATTGTCATGATAAATGCTATTTGAATTCTCAAAATGCTAAGAAACTGTAGTTCATTGCTGCTTTACATATTTCCTTTAGCACAGGCTACAATGGACTATCCTTTCCAACAAAAAGGAAATCATGTTCTTCCACAATTCCTAACGGCAGCAATATTCAAAACAAGACACCATCTATCCGACCATTCACAACAACAAAAGAGAACAACAAGAAAAGAGAACAACAAGAATGCATGATGACGTCGCCTAATGTACCTGTGATTGGATTCTCTTAGCACTGTGATTGTCTTTTATTAAGTCCTTACACATTTTCCTTTACAGCCCTCCATATTCCCACAATTCCATCAAGGTTGAGGAAAAGTGGTGAAGAATTAGATGGTTAAGAATTAGATTTTTTCATCATGGTTTATCCCCCGGCAGCAGAAGGAATGAAGCCGGAAGGCACAGGGACCATGTACCCACAGGAAGAACTAGGGACCCAAATGCACAGGTTGAGTAAAGATATAAAATATTTAATTTAAAATGTAAAAACATTCCCAGAGGGGAGCAGTAGCACACAAGAAACAGCCAGGGCTCCAGAATACTGCTGCACCAAAATGAGGTGCAGCCAGCCCTTAAATAACAGAGCTTCACCTCCACCTTAACGAGCCACACCTGTTGCCCGTTAAGGTGGAGGCGAAGAAAGCAACAGGCGGAGGGCCTGCAGGCCAACACCATGACATTTTTACTCTTCAACTGCATCCAGTTTTCAGGGTGCCACTGAGTGCCAATAATTTCTTGCAGTTCTCAATCACTTCAGCAACCCATAACAATAGTGATTCCATGCTACACTTTATGCATTTCTAATAGCAGAGTCAAAGGAAACTGCAGCATGAAAAGATGTTTACTCAGAATATCTTACAGAATATCTTGGGTAGGATCCTAATAAAGAACACTCTGTGACGCACTTCTACATTTAAAAAAATGGGCCAAGCCCAAAATAGAAAAAATATCAGCTTTTAATGTTTTTAAAAAAGAATTATTGGTCAGATCATGTGCAAGGGTAAAACAAATTCACACTTTGCTCCAATATTTGCTCAATAACTTTTCCAGAACTGTTTTGAAAAAAACTGGAAACTGCTTCACTGTTAAAGAAACATTATCACTTGATGTTTCGCACATTGTTCATAATGATGTGTGATAACTGACCGGAATGCCAAGATTGTCGGTTTGAAGCTCTCACAGGAGTCTATTCAAATAGTGGTATGTGAACTGCAAATCTAAGTGTTGTGATTCTGCCCTGTTTGTCATGTTTATTTAGGATTCTGCCATGTCTGGATCTTGATATCTGCCTTGTCTGACCATGCTTTGTATTTTGTTGAGGGATTTAGGTGCCTGCCCATGTTTTGTGTTTTGCATTGTCTATTTGTTTCCATTATCCATCTTGGTGTTACCATTCCGGTCCATGTTTTTGCTTTTGCCAGCTTTGCACTTTGTCTCCCCCTGTCTGGTCTTTGGCCATGTGATCGCTCACTGCCCCAGTATTGTGTGCCACACTTTCGGGTGATTTCATGGCTTCTGGGATTTCAACCATTCCTTCCTATGTCATTTACTTCCTTCATCTTGCTTTTCTATATTACTAACCAAAACTAACAGTTTGTTGTTTTTGCTAAAGTTACTAACCGAGACTAACATTGTACATAATACCAACTTACTAACGAGCACTAGGGATTGTATAGCTGCACCTTACCAATTGATTAACAAGCACTCAGCACGCGCCCTGTTCTAGTCTCCGCCTCTTGCCTTCACTTAATCTTCTTTGCTGCGTTTCAGCGGATCCTCCGCACCTGTTCTCTGTCCTCATTTTCTGAGCACATGTGAAATCCTTAACCGGAGCTGTGTGTTCTGTCTAGTGGCTGTCTCGTGATCCCTGTCCGCGTTTTGGCTTTTGCCTATTTTCATATGATTAGGTTCTCCCTCATGTTTGCTCCTTTGTAATTAGTCTGATTCTCTACACCTGATTTCTGTATAGCATGTGACCTCCTGTATGTGTATTTCAGCAGTCTTCTCACAGCAGTTTCTTGTCAGAATGTTTCTCTTAGTTTGCCTGTGCCACGCTTGTCTTCGCCTTGTACTCTTTGTGATTCTATTCTGACTGGACCATCCCTGATTACGATTTTTGGCTCTGTTTTGGATTTCTGTCTGTGTCTGTTTTTTGAACCCTTCTCTGTCTGACCACGAGTACTGTGATTGCTGCCCTGGTTTTCGACTCAGATTCTGCCCAACTGGATTGTGATTTTTGGATTGTGGACTTTGTACCTTTGTACCTTTACCTTTTGTACCTTTGTACCTTTGCCTTCTGCCCTGCGGGAGGTTCCCCCCTCGCTTCATAAATTCCTATCTACTGCAATGCTTGGTTCTCATGTCTGGTTCCTGAGCGTATCATCATACTAAGAACACCTTATGTCACAAACTAAAACTTAATCAATAAAGAATTGAAGGACAGTGTTTCTTACTTGCCACTGGCAATACATCTTCATCCTCTCAGGCCAATAATATCACCACCAGATGCTGACTGAAGTTGATGTGAAGTTTGCACTGTGAGAGAGGAGAAACTCCACAAATTCACCATTTGTATTGTTCCTGTATTCAACAAGGTCCTTCTTTCTATAGAGAGTACATGTCCAAACTTTGACTGTTTTTGTTTCTCTGTCCCTATTTGGCCTTTGGTGGCAACACTGAATTGTTCAAATGATAAAACTCCCAAATTAAAGCAAGCCAACTGGCAAACAACAAAGCAAAATGATCAGCAAAGAAAACGAAGAAATTATAAATCCTTACAGATTATAGAAAACAAACAATAAACACTGCAATGGAGACAGATTTTTCAGATGCAAACTTCCGCATGTAATCTTGACTTTCAGAGCCTGTGAAATGATTGTCTGACCGTCGTGCATCACAGTAAGTGATAAAGGGTCTTAAAGCTCAGCTGCTTCCCAGTAAACTCAATAAATGGTTTGGAGAACAGAAGAATATTGCAGCATTTGTATTCTAAAGAGGAACTATTAGATGTTATTTTTCATTTCTTCTTTCTGTGATTATAACCTTTATTTAACCAGTTAGACAACTGAGATAAAATCTCTTTTGCAACTGTGACCTGGCCAAGAAGGCAGCACACAGCAGGTTGCGCATTCAGACAAAGAAACAGGACAATGCGACAATAGCATGACACAAAACAAAACTACAAAACAACGCATGAGAAGTTTTTTGCAGGTTTACTGACAAAGTTTGAACTTTTTTTTCAAAAATCAAAACTTTAACCCTCTGTTTAAATCTGGTTAAATTATTGCTGTTAAGACCATTAATAGCTTCAATTTTGAATCCTTGGAATAGTTTTGTCTTTGACCAGGAAGCAAAATCCCTCTTGTGTTTGGAGACTTGGGGCCAATCCCTATTTACCCCAACCACTTAGCTTTAATCCTCCGTTTTGTGCTTTCATACGTAAGAGTCGAGTGCCGATACTTCTTGAAACAGAGGGGAAGGGCACACTATAGTGTCCTCCAAAAGGAGGTTTTTCAGAGGCACACTCCAAACAGAGAGTTAAAAGAAATTTCTCAGAATGCCTTGCAAATCATGGGCAAGCTTACAGCGAACGTTTCCGGAGCAGCAAAAGATCAGCACAGATACAAGTATTTTCTTGCTGAGATGCTGTCTATCAATTATCGCAAAGGTGTTACTCATCTGGTTCAATGTGCTGCACCAACAACATCCAGATATTCACACTATAATTATCTACTCTTTCTCCCATTGAACAATAATAAAAATCTGTCAAAGCTTTTGCAGATCGTGTCACTTAATGAAAGTAGAAAAAAGAAAAGAAGTTTGGTCTGCTGGATAAACTTACTTGGGGTGTTATAAGGGCATATTGGATAGCACTGTTGTCTCACAGTAAGGAGAACATGAGTTCAAATCCAGCCTGGGCATCTCTGTGTGGAATTTGCCTGGAGTATAATTGACTAGTGTGCCCTGCAATGTACTGGTAACCTGTGCAGAGTGTATTTCTGTTTCAATATATTACACCTTTTCTTTTTCACAAATATTTCTAAAATTGCAAGTTGTGCGTGTGCTTGCTGATGTCTCTGGCAAAATAGCACCTGTTATAAAATACTTGTAAGACTTATATAGCATAAACATGCTAAAAGCTACATATAATGCAGGTGCACAGTACTCTGTCCAAACAAACCTGCATACAGATCAGCACACAAAAAATAAAAAATAAAGTAAGCAGATCTTTACATTAGTTACCACTATACTAGCTTGCTAGCATGTTGCGTAGCAAACGTTTGGCTCACTACTGTGCTTTCCGATTCAGTTCCCCGTCAAATCATGTTCCCCCTTACTAAGCTAATTTGATATCTGGAAGTAGTGTTGACAGCGTACGTACATTTTACTCTGAATATGATGAGAAAACAGATCATGAAAGTATAAGGGACTCGTGCGATTACTGATAGGCAGAAGAGTTCCGTAATGCAAATGAACAAAACGCTGGAGACGATAAATCATCAGAATTCATTGCTTTTTGTGGCATCATCTTTGATACATTTTTTTAAGTATGAGCAGATTCCTCAACACCTGTTAAATCATGTTTGATGTGATTTTCTTAAGTCAGCAGCAACAACAACACATTGCTTTCACATGGGAGACCAGGATTTGTTGAGAGAGCAAAATCAAATACAACAACCGTAAAAAAACAAAGTGGTCCAGTCTTGCAACCAAGATTTTAGTTTTTCAACTTAATTCTCACATCAGTCGCGTGCTGCGCAACCAATACTTCATGCACTGTGCGCGTATTCTGGGCAGTGATTCACTCCCTAATTATCAGCCTCCAGCTGTATATTTTTTTTTCTGCAGGTGAATTGGTACTGTTATGGCCCCAATTTGTTATTACAATTTACAACACAACAGCTACAGCAACAGCAAGGGATGACAGAAACAGTTTTAAAAACTTGAACACATTTAATTAACAGACAAAGACTAATACTAACCTACAACTAATAACCAAGATTGATTTACAAGAAAAACAGAAATATTTACAGTCCCTTTTTGTTGGGGTGGCTTGGTGATGTCCTGGGTAAGGGAAAAAAAATGCTCTAACACAGGCAAAAATCCACAAAAGAAACTTAACAGGTCTTGAACAGAAATGACAGGTCTGGTCACATGTATCCTTCTCCTTGCAATTTCTCCTACCACTTTACTGTCTCAATTCTTTTCTTTATATACTCTTTTGCAGACCCCACCCACATTTAGACCTTTTTTTTTTTTTCGGGGACTTGCCCCAGACATGTCCAGGACATATCTAAACCTAGCTCCAGTCTGGGCTTAATAAAAAAAGGTAAATTCTGCTATCTAGTGGCCTATATTCACATTACAGTACCATTACATACACCAGTCAATCACAGATCAGCTGGTGCCATCAGCGAATCACAGCTCGGCTGTACTCATGCATCGATAAGAATGGCAAAGCATTCGACCTTGTCACTGTCAGCTGAGTTGTGCGCGTGGCAAATTTGTAAAACCTTCTCTGTTCGGTGTAAATTCTCCACCGAATTCCCCACCGCAGACCGGATCGGTTTTTTATTTCGCTATTTAGATTTTGCGCATTTCTAAGGGTAATGAAAACGCACCTGGAGAGTGAGAACGATGTTCGACGTTATTAGCCCAAAAAACACAGTCTGGTTCGTGACTGTAGACTGTTCGTGACAGTTTTGAGTCTTGTTGATACCAGCTATGGGTGGTTGAGTCCAGTGGCAAATGGTTTTATTTAGCGTTTCATTCGGTGGCCCTGATGGCCAAAACACAACCACATTTCAGAAAACACAACATTTCAGAAAACACAACGACATTTCAGAAAACACAACGGCATTTCAGAAAGCACGACATTTCACAAAACTCAACGGCATTTCAGAAAACACAATGACATTTCAGAAAACACAGCAACATTTCAGGAAAGACGACCTTTCAGAAAACACAACAGCATTTCAGAAAACACAACATTTCAGATTACGGAAAGGGTAGGGACAACACTTCTTGTTTGTGATTGGACCAACCGAAGTCTGGCGACATGTCATTTCCTGTTTGTTCTCTCAACACAGCAAGAAGGTCGCGGGTTGGATCCTGGCCTGGGGTCTCTCTGCGTGGAGCTTGCATCTCCCCGCGTTCGCGTAGGCTTTCTCCGGGCACTCCGGCTTCCTCCCACACTTCAAAGACATGCATGTTAGGTTAATTGCAGACACTAAATTCAACCATTCATTCCAGCGAATTCAGCATTTTGATTTATTAACACCAGGGGCTCTAATTTCCTGGCGCAGTGCAGGTGGCGTAGCGAGGCGCAGCCCGCGCAGTGGTAATTTCGTACGGTGCAGCCCGCGTAGTGGTAATTTCGTGAGGTGCGCAGCCTTCGGTAGACGAAGGTGCGCCGAGATGGGTGTGGCGGCGTAGTTGGGGGAGGTGTCGCATATTCATCAAGACGCAGTGACAATTTCGTAGAAAAAGTCTCCGTTGGAGTTGCGCAGAAAACTCGCCAGCTCCAACCTGGTTTAATTTCTGTGCAGTGGTAATTTGGCTGACCGGCGCAGAGTGCGCACATGTCACTGAAATCTCACAGGCAGGTTTCCAGAATGTCAGGCACATTTCAATGCAAGAAATAATTACAGGAAGCACAATTTAATGTAACTATCTGAATAAGGACATAAATTACAGTATCTACATCGATTGTCCTGCATGTCAGACTAAAGGCGGTTGACATGCCTGATGGAAACTTGACCTGGCTTAATGCAGCTGAATCTGTGATGCAAACTAACGACTTCACGTCTTTGTCAGCCAACCACAAACATACATATATATATATAGCATGCCTGCGTTCTGTGCTCAGTAAAGCCGCTTGCACACTGGACACGAAACGATGTGATTAGTGATTCATGTGATTAGTTTATTCCTCATGTGTCTCTCCCTGATTATTGTTACCATTGATTGCACCTGTTCTCCCTGGTCATGTGTTTACCCCGGATGTGTCTATAAGATGTCTGTTTGGTTCACTTTCTTGTCAGATCGTTCTCCCTAGTTTTCTCGTGCCACGTTTCTCGCCTTGATTTCTCAGTGTTTATCTTTCTGACTGGACCGACCTTGATATCGAGCTTTGCCTACTCCCTGTACTTTTACCACATTCTTGTTTTTTGACCTCTTTTGTCTGACTACAATTTTTTGTGATTGGTGCCCTGTGTATGACTCTGGATTTCGCCCTTTGGATTCTGATTTTGGATTGCGGACATTTTAATGTTGCCAGCTCTGTTGGGGGGTTTCCCCCTTCAGAAATAAAGCCTCCTTTTTGCATTTTACTGGTGTTTGCTCTTGGTTCATTTCGTAACACCTCACATTTTCTACCTTTGCTAACATAGTAACCTCTGAGGTACAATAAGCTGCATTATTTTAGTGAAGGTATCACTATCACTATTCACCGAATTACCAGAATAAATTGACAAGCGCCAATCACGGAAGCAAGAAATTACAGAGGTAGAATAGCTAACGTCTGTATGCTGCCTCTGTGCATTTGAATTTGATTAAAATTATTCCGCAATTGGATCCTTTAGTGAGTGCTGGTTAATTTTTTTTACATTAATTAGCTCAAGGAATGAATTTATACCAACAAAAAAGGACATTAGGAAATCATTCGACAGTATACGGGGATGTACAAAATGTCGGAATCACCTGCATTACGTGATGTCTTGTAATAGTGAGAAGGTCCGCTCTCTGCCTTCAAAATTCTGAGTGCGATTTCTGCGCTGTGCAAAGTGGGCAAGTGACTTATTCTTCAAGGATAGTCTCCAGATTTTAAGAACGAAAGAGATCTGTCAGAATTTAGCGCTCCAGAACTGTCCACAGTTTCAATTAAGTTTAGATTCGGTAGTTGTACTGGCCATGGTTATTTGACTTTAACCTTCTGTTCTAAGAATACTTTTTAAAATGTTTTTAGCTGTGTGTTTGGAGAGATTATCATGTTGGAATATGAAACATTATTAAGGGACATAAACCAATCCAGATGAACAAAAAGTAAGGTCCAACCATAAATACCAGTTTTGTGACGGTCACTACTTACTGTTGGAACAGTGGACTCAAACTATGTGCAATATCAACTTTATAGGTACACGTCTAAACAGACGTGTTCTGTGGGCCGAGGCTCGATGAAAATGGACTGTGGCAAAGTGTCCTGTGGTCAGATGAGTCCAAATTGGACATTCTTTTTGGAAATCATGGGCGTTGTGTCCTCAGGGCTAAAGGGAAACACCACCCCTCCTGTTATCAGTGTTCAGTTCAAAAGCCAACATCTCTTGGGGCGTCCCGGTGGCTCATCGGTCTGAGTGTGCGCACCATAAAGGTGTCATGGTTTGGGAGCTTTGAGAGCTCTGTTTGTTACTCTCGTCCGGGACGATATTGTTTTGCTCCCATCGGATTCCTGGGCCAGCTGGCAGTAAATGGGGTTGTTGCCCGGACTGTATTTAAGCTCCAGTTTCACCTTGCGTTCCTTGCTAGAGTGTCTGGGCATCTTTGGCACTTTAGCCGGTAAGCTCTCTTTAGAGATTATTGTTAGGGACTTAGCTGCATAAAAGGATCAGTATTAGTGAGTAAGGGTAAGAATTGAAGAAGTGAGTAAGAATCTTTGATTTATTATTCCTTCCTGGGGAAGGGACACATTGTTTTTGCCTGAATTCCCGTTGGCGTCGGCGTCGGCGTTCCCATTTGTTTCTGGAGCATAACTCTGAAACTGTTCGACCGATTCTCACCAAGTTTGATATACTGTCTCTCCATAACATTTCGATGTGCCTTTTGAGGGTTTGAACTGCTTTTGAATTTTATTTTTTCTGTTTCCATGGCAACAATTTGGACTTAGGCATATTACCTCCGCCAGGTGGTTATGTTTTAGGCAGCGTTTGTCTGTTTGTTTGTTGGCAAGATAACTCAAAAAGTGATGCACTGATTTTGATGAAATTTTCAGAGAGGGTGGGTATAAAATTAAGGAACAGGTGATTTAATTTGGGCATATCTAGGCCAAAGTATAGGTGAGATATACGCCAAAATTCAAGATTTCAAGTCTTTTCGATTGGCTAGTTGCGCAAGATGGCGCTGTGTACATTCTGAAATACGTTGGTAAGCTTAACTATTTCTGGTTTGCTTCTGCTACTGATCAATCTCCATCAGATGATGAGCAGATGACAGGTATATCATCCCGAAAATGTGATTTTAGCTATAGCCATACTCCCAGGATTTGGCTTAATTAACCACAAATGATATTCGCATGATTTGTCTCAATTACCTGTTACTGATGTTTGTTCACTGGCACTCTTAATGAGGCATTTGCTGCTCCAACGAGAAACGAGAGGATTTCTAACTAGCAACACATTTCCAGCCGTTCTCACTGATGAGTGATGAACTGGCTTTAAGCGTCAGATAAAATACGTGAAAATATCTGATAATTAATGTGTAAATAATCCATAACTTCAAAATGCTGTTTCATAAATTTAACATTCATGTTGGAATATGAAACATTTGCATATTTTTATATTGTCAATACTTGTTTCCCTTCCCACTCGGCATCAGTTGCACTCTCAAGACCATCACATCTGGAGCTATGGTTAGCTGAGCACATCTAAGAAAACCATAACAATATCGCAGTACTAGCAAGCCAGTTGCATCAGAAGATGTAAGAGTAAATTCAATATAATACCTAAACAGAAAATCTTGCTTGCTCTCTCGCAAGCCTGGCTATCTACTCAACTTTGCTATTGCTCGATGAAAAAAATTAAAGCTAGCTCCAGATATTAATCTAATGAGGAAATTTAGCTCGTGCAACACTGGATGCTTGTCGCTTAAAGCCAGTTCGTGGCAGTCACCAGAGCAAACGGATGGAAATGATGCTAGGTAGAAGCGTCCTAAACCCTCTTTATCGGAGGGGCAGCTATTGTCTCATTAACAGTGCCAATGACCAAACAGTAGCAGCTAATCGAGACAAATCATGCGAACATCATTCACGGTTAATTTAGTCAAATCTTGGGAACAGCGCGCAATAGTTAAAATCACATTTTTGGATTATATTCTTGTCACCTGCTCAGCATCTGATGTAGACTGATAAATGACAGAAGCAAATTTAAAATAATAAAGCAAGCCAGAATTTACTTAGCCCCATTTTGTGCACATAGCCAATTAGAATAGCACATCGCATAGAATTCACTGGAAGTATGCTTGCTCACCCTGTTTCCATCCACACGTTCCTATGCGAATGAAGTCATATCGAATAAAAAATGCCTTATGGAAACGGTGACATTCGACTTGATTTAAAGAATTGTGACACAGTTTATACGGTTGATCTGATCGGATTTTCTTTTGATCGGTGAAAGGCTTATGCGATAAATGCTGATGGAAACTTTATTTGCCCAATAAATCTGCAATCCCTATAAATCTGACGTGACGGTGTTTTGATGCCGTCGTTGCCTTCTGATAATGGTTTGTTATGTTGCTAATAGCTGGCACATAAGCACGTACAACTTGTGCAAATTATCATCTGTTGAATGGTAGACACAATTCATTTTGTCTTACTAGCTAAATTAGTCGGCTAACACACTACTTTTGTTCACTTGAAGGTTCTGCGATTCAGTATGAAAATGAATGGAAACAGCTTAAAATGTCAGAAATCCATTCGATACACTAATTTGACTGCATAACAGCATATGATGTCATTACGTACAACTTTTTATTTGCTTTAATGACGTTAGATGGTAACGCACTTTCACCTGCTTATTTCACATGAATATTTTTGGCAAACTCCAGATAGTTCAATTGACAAGTAGATGGAAACATAGCTTCAGACAACTCGGAAATTCAATTACAATTGTTGTGCACCTAGCGAATGGGCTGAAGTTCCAATTGCCGTGCTTTAGGGTTTTGCTGCCACCTAGCAGAGGTCTGCGCTCTCTGAGTGCTTTTCTAGTTGAGACTGTGGACAGTTCTGGAGCGCTAAATTCCGCCAGATCTCCTCTTTCGTTCTAAAAATCTGGAGACTATCCTTAAAAAATGGGTCACTTGCCCACTTTGCACAGCGCAGAAATTTAACACAGAATTTTGAAGGCAGAGAGCAGACCTTCTCACTATTACAAGACATCATGTTATGCAGGTGATCACGACATTTTGTACACCCCTGTATACCGTCGAATGATTTCCTAATGTCTTTTTTTGTCAGTATAAATACATTTCGTGAGCTATTTAATGTAAAAAGTTTACCAGCACTCACAAAAGAATCCAATTGCGGAATAATTTTAATCAAATTCAAATGCACAGAGGCAGCATACAGACGTTAGCTATTCTACCTCTGTAATGTATTGCTTCCGTAATTGGCGCTTGTCAATTTATTCTGTTCATTCGGTGAAATATTAAAAAGTGATACCTTTACTAAAATAATGCAGCTTATTGTACCTCAAAGAGTTACAATTTTAACTAAGGTAGAGCTGTCCTCAAAAACGCGATTGGAGCTTAATTTATTCTGTTTATTCGGTTAAATATAAAAAGCGATACTTTTAGTGAAATTAGCCGTCCTTCTTTCATGCATAAATTCCACCTCAAAATTTACAACTTTAAGTTATAGAACTGTCATCAAAAAAAGCATGCATTAAAACAAAAGAAACAGCTTTCTAATTAGTTTTACGAAAGATCGAGATTTAATTATTAATCCTTCATGCATTCATCTGGATTATCATGTTTTGAAGCCCATAATAATTGCTCTTTGGCACCGTTTGTGTTCAATGCAATACTGTAACCTAAGCGATGCTATAAGCTATTTGATTCATATTAATGCCAATTATCAAGCAAAATATTTGCGGTTCAACTCGAGCCAAGTTTGAGGCGAAATAATTCGCTGATCATCTTTTGCATTACATGCACCAAATACCTGTTCGCTAAGTAGGCTAGGCTAGCTAGCTGGCGAGCAGACGTTAGTTTAGCTAGCCAACTAACTTATCTGGCAAACTAACGTTTGCTCGCTTGCTAGTCAGAAAGCCTTTCATTTCATTGCATTAGGCCCTTTCACTGTTTTTCTGCCAGTGAAACCCCTAATAAAAGTGATATTATCTCAAAATAAAGTAAATGGCGTTTATCTTTCGTGACAATGACATTAATGTGCCGTGAAACGGCGTAAGCCAAGGTGTTTATTGGTGAATAGACACCTGGGGCCTGTGTCAAACTAGATTAACATTCCTGGGGTTTCCCTTAGTTACCCAGCTGCACTTAACCAGACATTTGCAGTCTTGATCATCGGTCTCACAAAGCCGGTTATCAACTCGTTAAGTGAACCAAGGAGTTTCCAACCTAGATCTGTGCTCCTGCTCATAAAAGGGGAGTGTTAACGCCATTTGACCAATTGCGCACCATGGAGAAGCCATAGAGAGCAACTTATTTCTCGACAGAGCAAATAATAATTCTAAGGATGTATGAAGAATATAAAGACATCATTCAGGAAAAAAGCAACACTTTTGCAGCTGCCAGAAGCCTCAAGGAATCTTGGCAAAAAAATTGCCGATTTTGTCAATGTTTAAGGTACTGGGATTGTAATATTAAATCACGACTGTGTGTGTCTCTCAAATGTATGAGCCTGTTTCGATTTTTTATTCTTTTTTACAATTTAACCTCATTTCACTTGCAACCCCAGTGGAGCCAAAAGGACTTGGGAGCAAGTAAAAAATAAATACAAGAACATAGTTCAAAGCGGTCAGTAAGTTTATTATGATGTAAACAATATACACACATTGTCTATAATAGTTAATACTACAACATGCACAAAGCTTTACCTTTTACGCCGTCTCATTGTTGTAGAACGATCAAAATGGCACTGATTTGACATTGTATGCTGCTCACAGGAAAAAATGTGACAAGAAAAAGAGCGGAGGGGGTCCTCCTACACAACCGTACACTCCTGCAGAGGAGTTGGCCTTTTCTTATAATAAGAATCGCCCCATAGCGGAGGGGAAGTCTCATCAGTCCCTGTTGGAGGTAGCAGCTCACAAAGCACGGCATTTGTACATGGTATGTTTCAGCATACCAAATGTTAAAACAGCGGGCCGCTTTTAAAACACAATTATCCTTTTATTGTGAGTATAAAGTATTATACTTAAGTATAGCTTAAGTAACATGTTTTTTTTTTTTGGTCACATAACACGCGCTCTCTCCGGAGTGCTCCTCTCACTATCTGTACGGCTTCCTCAACAGGATTCTCAAGAAATGGGCAGGTCATTTTTCCAAGACAATGATTGGTCCGTAGGTGGTCTTATATACCCGCTGAGATCTTATCCTGAACTTAATCTGCTCCGGAGCAGGCTAGGCGTTCAGCATAAGTTACCGCAGCAACATACCCCGCTAAGTGAACCAGCTTTGTGCTCCGGAAAACCCAGGGTTAATCCAGAAGTTACCTTGGTAAGCCGAAATCCAGGTTCGTGAGACAGACAACTGGTGTTAATCAATCAAAATGCTGAATTTGCTGGAATGAATGGTAGAATTTAGTATCTCCAATTAACCTAACATGCATGTCTTTGAAGTGTGGGTGTGAAGTACCATTCAGGAACCACTCGCGAGACAGCGTAATCCAAAAAACGTATGCCTTTAATGGGGTCCGAGTCAAAGCCAGAAAACACAAGAATTGCCAATCCACAATACGAAATCCAAAAACAGTATTGACTAGACAGGCCAGGGTCAGAACCAGTAAGACAGATGGGCAGAGGTCCAAAAACAATAGGCAAAAGGTCGTAGTCGATGGGCAAAGCCAATGGTCATACACAGGGCGTCCAAACACAAAACTCGTGGACATACAAAAATAGGTTGAAATCCAGAAAGACAAAAACAGTACAAAAAGGGCAATGGCAAGAATCAAGGTCGGACTATCCAGTAGAAGTGAAACAATAATCAATGCCACACAAGGCGTTCTGCACAAAGAAATATTGATCAACATTCTGACAAGAACTGGAGTGAAAAGACTCCTAATACACACAGGTCACATGCTATACAGAGATCAGCTGTGGGGAATGAGGCTAATTACATCGGGAGAATCACATGAGGGTAACCCTTACCATGAAAACTGGCGAGAGTCAAAATACGAACGGGAATCACACAAACAGCCTATGACATTTAAACAGCTCCGGTCCAGGAGTTCTATGTGCACAGATAACAAGAGCAGGAGAGTGATTAAGCACGAGCGAGAGATTCTCGCTGAAGCTCAGGGAGAGCAAAGCAATAGACAAGGGGCAGAGAATTGAACAGGGCAATTGCGGAGAGGTAATTAGTCTAAGAGTAGCGGTGCAGCTTTACAACTTGAGTGCTTATTAGTAATTTAGTAATCGAATATATATACATGGTTAGTTGTGTTAGTACTTTGTATACGGTAATACAAAATACAAATGTTAGTCTTGTTAGTAATCAGAACAGAAGGGTGAAGGAAAAAAACGAGATACGAAGGAATATTTTAAATACCGGATTTCATTTAAATCACCCGAAGTCAGTGAGCACGCAGACAGGGAAGACGGACTGAACCAACTAGATCACAAGACAGGGGAGACAAGTGCAATGGAACTGAGACATGGAATGAACCAAAAACCTGAAAGTTACAATAATCAAAAAGAATAAATAATAGACAATAATCATGAACACAAAACCAGCACATAAACATGACCAAAAACCAGAACCATGACATTGGGAGGAAGCCGGAGTGCCCGGAGAAAGCCTACGCGAACGCGGGGAGATGCAAGCTCCACGCAGAGAGACCCCCAGCCAGGATCCAACCTTCCTGCTGAGTTGAGAGTGCAAACAGGAAATGACACGTCGCCAGACTTGGGTTCATCCAATCACAAACAAGAAGTGTTGTCCCTTCCCTTTTCGTAATCTGAAATGAGGTTGTGTTTTCTGAAATGTGGTTGTGTTTTGTGAAATGTGATTGTGTTTTCTGATATGCCGTTGTGTTTTCTGAAATGCCGTTGTGTTTCGTGAAATGTTGTGTTTTGTGAAATGTCGTTTTGTTTTCTGAAAGGTCGTTGTTTTTTCTGAAATGTCGTTTTTTCTGAAATGTCATTGTATTTTCTGAAATGTTGTGTTTTCTGAAATGTTGTTGTTTTTTCTGAAATGTTGTTGTGTTTTCTGAAATGTTGTTGTGTTTTCTGAAATGTTGTTGTTTTTTCTGAAATGTCGTTTTTTCTGAAATGTCATTGTATTTTCTGAATGTGGTTGTGTTTTGTGAAATGTAGTTGTGTTTTGTGAAATATTGTTGTGTTTTCTGAAATGTCCTTGTGTTTTGGCCCTCAGGGCCACTGTAGTTTCAATATCAATTGCAAACCTTCTATCCTGGTGGATTAGGTTGGATGCACACTTCCACTCTGATCTGAAGATCCGCATGTACATGATTATTTAAATCATTTCCCTCCACAACCCTGAGTCCTGGATCATCCGAGCCCTGTCCCTCACCATGAGCTCTGGCTGCTGCTGTCCTGATGCGTTTCTGATCCAGTTCTGCACCATCCTCTGCATGCCACTTCCTCGAGCAACTGATAGCACTGTTTAGAAGGACTTTAATGGAACTGTATTGTCATCAACTAGCTAGCCCGCGGAGGATGGGTTTCCCCACTATAGCCGGGCTCCTCCTGAGATTTCTTCCCACTGGGGAGTTTTTTTCTCACCACTGTTTGAGGATTTTTCTCCCTACCGGCAGTTTTTTGCCTCATTTGCTGTAGTGGGGAATAGGCTGGGCACTGCCCTTTCAGTAACTCATCCCTGACTGTAAAGCGTCTTTGTGACAGTTTATCTGTGAAAAGCGCTTTAAAAATAAATTGAAATTGAAATTATTCAACCAGTATGTATGAAATCAGTGACTGGTTTGTCCGAGGGTAAGATTATTTATTTGGCAGTTCCTATGGGTATGGCAGTTTTTCAATGCATTTCAATGTGGAGAGGTATGGCAGCCCCCATTTCAAGCCCTGCCCTAACCTAACCCTATCCCCTAACCCTTCCCCTAACCATAATCCCGAATCCTTATCCTAATCCCTTGAAATCGAATGCCGTACCAATATAAACTGCTGTGTCTCTAGACTCTGCGTATTTATTTTCATTGGAATACAATAAAGATAAGAAAGGCTGCTATAGTCCCTTTTCTTTGGGGTCCCGATACTTGGCCGGCTGTCAGAGGAATAGTATTTTCTCTATTGTAGCAAATGTTCTAAACTGATCCAAAAACTAACTGGTGACGCCTGCCCAATGTACTCCAGCGACAACCATAGGCGTATCAGCGCAATGCCTCAAATATGAGTCTGTCACAAACAGTGTACGGTCACGAAGCAGACTGTATTTTGGGGGCCAATAGCGTCACACATCGTCCTCACTCTCTATGTGCGTTTCCATTACCCTTTGAAATGTGCAAAATCTAAATAGCGAAATAAAGAAAAATAAAATAAAATGGATAAATAATAATTATAATAAATCATCCTACTACATTGTTATAAGTGAAAGAATTTAATCAAACTTTGTGCAAACGAACTTGGCATACTGCACTTACTTTTTACCAAATATTTAGAGTGGATCAATTTGGGGACTATATTAATTTTAATGTTTAACTTTCAATTTGTGATGAAAAAATGTAGCCAAATTCTGCTTTTCTCCGCTTCACTTCCTCCTGGGTCTCATATTTTCACAGCAATTAAGCCATGTTCGGTGTCAAATTGTGCCTTGGGATGGCAGCAACAATACCAGGTTTAAATTTTAGAACTAGCACTGAGATAATTGGGAGTTATTCATTGATGTATCCCCATATGTTGGTTTAGGGGGGTGCTCATTTAAATTTTTCTTTTATTTATATCTGATTTATTTATAACATTTTCATACACATACATGAGACATGCAAATAGTTGTATCGAGAAGTATACACCCCTTTTCTTATTACAATACAGAAAGATGTAGGTAAATTGAGAAAGCGGGAGAAGAGAAAAAAATAAATAAATTTCAGCACAACAGTAAAAGGCAGTCCCAATATTTTAGACAGAAGTCAAAGGCCGCATATATTCAAGCCCCTTTATGGTTCTCTGTTTAAAGAAACGAAAACAAAAAACAAACAAACAAGAAAAGGAACCAATAATTTTTGGTAATTTAAAAAAAACAAAATTTTTTTTAATAAAATTATAAAAATAATTTAAAAGCTATAATTTTTCTATGAATGATTCAGTTGATGTACAAGGGAGGGTTTGATGAAAAGTTGACCCTTGGGGAAATGGAGACTTGTACTTACATTTAAACTTGTATGATAACTCTCCAAAATGATAACTGCATCTATACATTTTTCAAAAATTCTTGTGAACATCAAATCTACTTTTCAGTTCACAGAGTGCATTCTGATAATGTTTCTTAAATGCAGCCACAAATGAAGCTTAGTGAAAGTTCAGTCAGGAGGACTCTCTCTCTTTCGCGCTCGTCAACCCCGTCTATTTGTTCATGTATGTTCACTCGTGATTCTCCGCAGACAATATCCGGGGCTGTCAATGAGCGGTCAGCTGGCATAGCAGCCCATTGCTTCTATCCAACCAGGGCACACCTCAGTCGCGTCGCTAGCCAATCATTCTGCTGCCGTCTTTTTTAAATATGTTATTTTCTCAGCCCCAATTCATCCATGCCGCCGCTCGCTGACCCTCCTCTGCCCCAACGCCACCCTACTCATCAGACCTCCCGTTCCGCCTCTCCAGCTTCACCAGTCCTCAGCCACCACCATCACCAGTGTCTGGACTCAGCGGGAGATTTCCTGCAGCTGCTCCGGGCAGTGCTCCTGATCTTCGAGTCTTCCCAAAGAGTCCAAGCGCCAAAGACTTGTTTCGATTATAAGCATGTTACCCCTTTATGCTCAAAGGATAATAAATATTTTCTTGATTTCACTTGAGTCTCTCCTGATTGAACTGTCTGTTCAGGTATCTTTATTTGGGCTAGTAAATATTCAGAAAAGTATCATGGTACTTTGTGTGACCACAGTTTTGACCTGCACTCCTAAATTTTGTCCTGCGCGCCAAACTTTTTCAGGTTGGGAGCGCATGCGCTCCTAGGTCCAAAAGTTAGTCTGGAGGGTTGAAACAGGTGTAGCGTCTGTAATGCCATCCACGTCTTCTGATGACATACCAGGGTGTAGAAAGGTTGTCCCAATTTATGGGGGAATATTTCAACCTCTGCCCGTGTAATTCTGTTGCACTGGGGCAAGGGGCAGGTGTAAGGGTGAAAATAAGAAATGGGAACAGGCTGTTTCACCTGCGGGTCAGATTCCACATATTAATGAAAAAACAAGATTTATCCACAGATTACAGTTAGATGAGCCATCAATCTGTTATCTAACCAACATAATCCTGGTCAGAGTCATGGGGGGCTGGGGTCAACTGTGGCTATCCAGTGGGCAAAAGGCAGAAATACACTCTGCACAGGTTACCAATACATTGCAGGGCACACTAGTCAGTTATACTCTGGGCAAATTCCATACAGAAATGCCCAAGCTGGATTTGAACTCACGTTCACCTTACTGTGAGGCAACAGTGCTATCCAATATGCCCTTATGACACCCCAAGTAAGTTTATCCAGCAGACCAAACTACTTTTCTTCTTAACTTCTCTCAGGAAGTTACACAATCTGCAAAAGCACTCTATTCGATATTCATAATTGTTCAATGGGAGAAAGAGAGATAATTGTGGTGTGAATATCTGGATGTTGTTGGTACAGCACATTGAACCAGATGAGTAACATGTTTGCGATAATTGATTGGCAGCATCTCAAACCACCGTGTTTGCATTTGTGTACATATCACAATTAATCTTTCAGATTATCTGGTTTGTAACAAAATTTAAAGTCCATTTAATATGAGTCTATCTATCGAATGTAAAATTTCATCCTAATCTTGATCTTGCTCCATTAATTTTTTTAAGGATTTATGAAGCTATGTGAATGGATTTTCCAAGAAGAGAAAAATCGATAAAATGTCACTCTAAATCTAATTAATCCTGCATTGCCTGACAGTCAAACTGTTTAATTAATCATGGTGGGTATAACTTCCTGCAATACTATGTTCCAATTTGAACGATGCTGGGTAACTCACACCCATAAAATGTGATTTTCTGTTGAAGGGCACTAAATCAAACTTGCAGTGCAATATTTGTTGTTCAATCTCAACCAGGCAGAAATAAATCTGTAGAGATTTTTTAATCCTTTTTGCCTTAATAAATGTAGTAACGAGTATCCTGCTGTGACAGAATTGCTTGCAGAAATGGGGGAGAGTATCAGACTCTGACTTGTTACATAAAAAGCACCATTCATCTCCTAGTTTGAAAAATGAGGTACATGCATATCAGTTTACAAATTTTCCCCAGCCTGATGCAGAGATGGCTAGTTTGATAACCAAAATGCATATTCATCAAGCTACATACATGATTTAATGATGTATTGAACAGGACATATAGTATATGCTATATATATATTAATGCTCATTTTCTTTGATATTTCATAATTGCTCAAAAAGCATTTTAGGTTTTTGCAGTCTACATACAATATATACTCTTCCAAAAAAGAAACTATACATCGTTTTTAGCATCAATTTATTATACATGAAATGTTTTGACAAATGTGGAAAACATATTGAAAAGAAAGTGTAATCAATAATTCAATATTTGTATAGTTTCTTTTTAGAAGAGTATATTTCAATATGTATTCCACATTTGTCGAAATATTTCATGTATAATAAATTGATGCTAAAAACAATGTATAGTTTCTTTTTTGGAAGAGTATATTTAGTGGTTATTTTTCTGATGCTCTTATGGAGTGACTTACTTGCTGCTGACAAACATAGAGGTTTGGGCAACAGTGCCAGTGGGGAGTCATCAGGGGCAGATATCTAAGAAAGCAAATGGATTAGGAGATGAAGTTTTAGATTAAGCATTATCCCGGGAAATAAACCAATGCTAGATTAGCCCATCATAAGATGAGTAAACTTACAGACTGAACTGTTAAAGATGTTTTCAGCTTGCCGCAAAAGATGTTACCCTGCTGGTCTGACCACAGTGCAGAAGCTCATTGCTGTGAATGGGGTGGATGGTAAAGGGGAGACACTATACAGAGTAGGGGCTCTAGGACTCTTTGTCCCCAGACTCTTTGCCCCCAGGCTCTGAATTTTTAGTCCCCAAGGAATTTTCATCCCCAGACTCTTTGTTCTCGGACTCTTTATCCCTAGATTGTTTGTCCCCAGTAATGCTTTGCCCTCTTCCTGCATTATAACCCTCTCTCTAACCTAACCCTAACTCTTTTATCATGGTGATCTGTCCGTTCATCCATCTGTCTGTCAACAATGGTGGCATGTTTTATTATCATTAGGGGACAAAAAATCAGAGGAAAAAACGTCTGGGGACCTACAGGTGTTTTTCAGGAGTTGACTCAAAGGTTTCATACCACTGCCACTGAACTTGCCCCTATTAACACATAACCAGTTATCTCAATCCCAGAAATATCCAAAGCACTGGTGGAGAAAATGATCAGCTCTTTCAAAAACAAAAGATGTCCATGGCTTAGGTACTACATTTCTTAAAAAGCAAAAGAATACCCTCGTCAGCTCGACTACTGATCTGATAAACCTATCCATCAAGTAGAGCATCTGTCTTCATACCAGGAGGTTTACTGCTGTATAATATTGAAATATGAAGACTCAACAGATGTTGCCAATTTCAGGTTTATTGGGGCCCTACTAGTTTATTTGAGGTGGTAGAGAAATGGGTGGCAGGGCAGGTGACTGCACACCTGAGCTTGGGCCATAACCCTTTACATCCTATGCAATTTGGGGTTTGGTCCAATCATTCAACAGATACTGCTCCCATTTTCAAGAGAGCATAAAATCTGAAATGGATAAAGTGGATGTATTTGGTATTGTCTTTTTAGACCTGAGGGACCCCTTTGATACAATAAATCACAAGGTCCTCTTGTCTAAAGTCACCTTATTTAATATTTCTACTGCTACCATTAACCAGGTGATCTCATATCTATCCAACAGGAAGCGAGCTGTCCTGTTCGTATGAGTGATACTCTGTAAGCAAACTTTGCAGTTTGGGGATTCCCCAAAGATCAATACTGGGCCCCCTCCTATTCAGCGTATAAACACTATAAATGACCTCCAATTTGCATACCAATCTGTCAGTCTTCAAATATACACTGATGATATCATTTTCTGAACACTTGCAACAAATGGACAGCATGCTACGTCCAAATTATCTGGAACACTGGCTAATGCATCAAATTGGATGAACCAGTCTTGCTTGCACTTGAATGTCAAAAGTCCACTTGGAGGTTAGTCTCCAAAACCACTACAAAGCCAGACGTGTTCTGAGGGTGGCGTAAGAATTTAAGTACCTTAAGATCATTTTCAGTTCAAATTTAACAAACAAAAAAACAAATAAAGAAGGATATCTATACTGTAAAATTTGGTCTTGCCAATTTCAGATATATTTGTCCTTGAAACAGCCTTGCTATATGCACACAATGATTTTCTGTCATCTTTAATACTATACCACCAGCTGGTCACAAGTAGGATCAACCACTTTGCGTGCTTCCCTCGACAAAGAAGCACGAAAGACCATGGATGAGAGGCCTCACACATATTACCACAGTCACATCATTCAAAAATATAGTCTACTAACCCTGGACAGTCATACACAATAGAATGATGCCTGCCTTGTTGCCAGAAAAGGTAATGACTGACTTACAAGGTCCATAGCCAGAGAGGAATGCATTGTCTCGTTTAGGAGGAGTACTTCTGGATGTTTTGCCTCCTCTGCCTGAACCATACAGAGCTTTAATACTCTGCCCGCAAATCTAAGGCCCTGCACTACCTTTAACCTTTTCAAAAACTCTGAAAAACTTGCGTAAATGAACACCAGTACTGTCTCTGCCCATTACACTTCTCCAAAACCTTCATTTTGTTTCTTATAAGTCATTCAGAGGTGGACTTGCTTCTGTGCTTTAGATCAGTGACCTGTGGCATAATCCAACAACACTTGAGCTGTAGGTCACAAATTGATGGCCGGACATTCTCCTTCAGGAGTTTTTGGTACAGCCAAATTCATGGTTCCATCAATTATGGCCTGCCCAAGCTCTGAAGCAACAAAGCAGTCCCGGGCCAATATTGTGATTGACTGTTGGCATGATCTTCTTATTGAAGAATGCTGCGTTAGCTTTACACCAGATGTAACAGGATCCATGCCTTCCAAGAGGTTCCACTTTCGACTGATCAGTCCACAGAATAATATCCCAAAAGTCTTGGAGGTCTTTAAGATGTTTGGCAAATGTGTGACAAGCCTTCATGTTCTTTTCCGTCAGCAGTGGTTTTCACCTTGCAGCTGTCCCATGGATGCCATTTTTCCCAACCTTTTTTTTTTATTGTGGAATTATGAACACTGACTTCAACTGAAGCAAGTGAGGCCTCCTTTACTTTTGATATAAGTCGGGGTTCATTTGTGGCCTCTTGGATGAGCATTCAATGCACTGTAAGAATTTTTAGTGGGCTGGCCACTCTTGGGAAGGTTCACCACTGTTCCAAGTTTTCTCGATTTGCAGATGTTTGTTCTCACAGTTCCAGAGCATTGCTGAATTTGCTGCAGCTCCAGAGCATTGTGAATAGCTTTCTAACCCTTTCCAGACTGATAGGTGTCAAGGACACTCTCATCTCATTCTCATCAGTTTCAAAGTTTCCTGTGCCATCATGAGCTACTTTGGCCTACTTCCCATTGCCAGACTGGTTTTATTTAAGTGATGTTTAGATCCAACAGGGCTGTCGGCAATCCTGTCCAGGTGTGTCAAGTGAAACTGAACCCAATTACAAATTAGATTTGTTTAACTGGTTGATTTTGTAACTGAAGGGGCAATTACCTTTTCATTCAGGGCCATTGTAGGTATGGTTGAATAGTTTTTCTCCTTCAAAAAAAAAAAAAAAGAATTTATTTCTCCTCAAGTTATCTTTATCTAAAAAGTAATTTGAGATCTGAGATTAGGATCATTATAAAGAATATTATTATTATTATTATTATTATTATTATATAATTGTGAAAAGTATGCAAAAATAGAGAAAATCAGAAAGGGGCAAATACATTTCCCTGGCAAATAAATCTTAAATAAATAAATGGGCAGAGGTCTTGCCAAATCAAGTCTGACTAATTACACAAGCTAGCCGCAAGGCCCACGGTCTCCTGTCGCCAAAATAAATATGTGCCCTGTGACCTTAAAGGAGGTCAGTTCTGTTCAACGTGAAAGTGGATATTTTTTAAACGATGGCAAGGAACTGGATCCACAAAATTTGACCATCAAGTTAAAGAGAATGCCACAAAACACCACAGTGAACAATTTCGAGCTTGTAAATCAATTTTGAAAGAAATAGGTGAAATACCAATAATTGCTAATTGCAAGGTCAAATAATAGGTCAAGGTCAGTGATATTTAATAGGAAACTGATTCATAATTTAATCTTCTTATATGCAGAACATGGGGTCTGTAATCCATTTTCGTCTTCAGTTATTGTGTTAACGCCACTTTTTGGATGGATGGACATGCACGCACGGGGTGCATTCCTATGTCTCCCTTTCACCAGAAGGGACGGGAGACAATAAAGCTGAAAATGGCTAAGAGAAATGCTCCTTTATGACCGCGCCTCCAGCCTTCCAGCTCACCGGCCTATTAAGACCCGGACTGCATTCTTCACTCTGAAATCATTACCTGCATCGCTAGATTTTGTCAACCTGTTTCTGCATACTGTGCCTGATTGTCAGCCAATCAATTTGACCTTTTTTTCTGGTCAGTCAAGCCTGTAATGATTAAGAGGCGATGGTAGCAAAAAGATTAGTTTACCTTTATGCTTTGATTGGAGACTGCAAGGAGGTAAATCTTAATAATTAATTAGTAAACAATCTCAACTCTCTCAGTAATTCTGTATATTGTTTTGATCTTTTGTGTTGGGGTTTACGAAAAGAACCAATAGCGAAAACCAGATAAATGCAAAAAGGAGGCTTTATTTCTGAATGGGGAAACCCCCAACAGAGCTGGCAACAGTACAATGTCCACAATGCAAAAACAAATTACAATGGGCGTAATCCATTGTCAAAACCAGGGCACCAATCACAAAATCCGTAGTCAGGCAAAAAGAGGTAGATAAAGGTGTGAATGTGAGGTGTGAAACATTAGGGTGTATGTGAGGCAAAAGGTTGTAAAGTGCTTTGGGGTCATATCATGTGACTAGAAAGTGCTATATAAATGCAGTCCATTTACCATTTACCATAAACAAGAATGCGGTACAATACAGGGAATAGGCAAAGCTCGTAGTCAGGCAGTCCAGTCAGAAAGATAAATCACTATGAATCGAGGCGGAAAACAAACGTGGCTCAGGAAAGTAGGAAGAACGATCTGACAAAGGAAGTGCATAAACAGACATCTTAAATACACATCCGGGGCGAACACATGACCAGGGAGAAATGGGTGCAATCAATGATACAATAATCAGGAGTGACACATGAGGAATAATCTAATTACATGAATATGGCAAAAGCCAAAACGCAGACAGGATTCACAAGACAAACCTATGTACAGAACAACAGCTCCACTTAAGGAGTACTAAAGTGTATAGATTAAAGAAAAGGAAAGCATAAAGTATTAGTGGAGATCCACAGAAAACTGCAGCAGAGATAATTAGGGATAGGCAAGGAGGCGGAGACTAGAATTGGGCGACTGCTGAGAGATCGTTAGTCACTTAGTATGTGCAGCTATACAATCCCGAGTGCATGTTAGTAAGTTAGTAAAAATATACAATTATAATATGGGTTAGTAATTAAGCGAATACAACAAACTGTAAGTATGGGTTATTAGATAGCAAAAGAGAGAGGAAGGAAGAACACAAGATAATGAAAGGAGGTTGACACCCAGAAACCAATAAATCACCCGAATGAGTGGCAGGCAAGACTAGGGACCGTGGGTAAAGACCTATATAAGACAAGACAGGGTAAACGAAGTGCAAAGCAAGGCATGGAAAATATAAACAAGGCAAAGACTATGAATAATACAAAGCATGAAAATAAAAAAACAAGAAATCTAAAATTACCCAAACACAAAACACAATACTAAGAATGGTCAAAACACTGGCAGAGGTCACTAGGCAAAATAATCAAAAATCATGGCAAGGCCAAGCACAGAACTTAAACAAGGCATGGGCAGGCAGACAAGCAGAATCACAACATTTTGTTTATCGGATTATGAAAGAAGACTGAAAATAACCTCCCTATTTTAAAAAAATGGCATTAAAAAGTATGTGTTTAAGGGGGGAAATATTATCGTAGACATATTGACCATACATAGAACGCAGCATAAGAAAGGTTTTAAAATTTGTTAATGGCATTGCTTTAGCTTCCTCTTAGCAAATATGATCAAACTTGCTGTCTTGGGAGCATTTTAATTTTGATGCACTGAGCAATAATGTTGTGGATGGAACTGGCATGCCATTCAGCCAGTTCATCTTGTAAATTAGTTCATCAATCCTCAGATTGCTAATCAAGCAAAGTAATAGAGTTATAGTTTGTTTAACGGTGAGGAATCTGCCTACCCTAACTGACCTCCAAGGGCACGTTACTGATATATATATATATATACATACACACACACACACAGCGCCCTCAATAATTATTGGCACCCCTGGTTAATATGTTCTTTAACCTCTAATAAATTCATTTTTTTTCTAAATAATATAAGACCACAATGCACAATCTCTCTAAATCATCCAGTGAACTGGATCCTCTCCTCTGCACTCTCCTCTTCAGCTCACTTCACAGGTTTGCAATGGGGTTGAGGTCTGGGGACTGATATGGCCTTGGGAGGAGCTTGATTTGTGTCTGGTGAACCATTTCTGTGTAGATTTGGCCACATGATTAGGGTCATTATCTTGCTGAAAGACCCAGTGACGACCCATCTTCAGCTTTCGGGCAGAGGCCACCAGATTTTGATTTTAAATGTCCTGGTATTTCAAAGTGTTCATGATGCCATGCATCCTAACAAGGTTCCCAGGGCCTCTGGAAGAGAAACAGGCCCACAGCATCACCGATCCTCCCCCATACTTCACAGTGGGCATGAGGGGCCAAAGCACATGGTCCCAGTTGAAGTCCCAGTACCGCTTAGCGACCTCCAGATGTTTGCGTTTATGATTGTGAGTGAGAACATTTTTTTTCCGTGCATGCCACCCAAACAGCTTGTTGGCATGTAGATAGCGCCTGATGGTTGTTTTGGAGAATTTATGATACCAAGATGCTGCCATTTGTTGCAATTCTTTAACAGTGAGCTCTGTAGAACTTTTATTTCTCTTACCATCCTCCTCAATGTGCGTGGTGGCAAAATAACCATGCGTCCTCGTCCAGGCTTGTTTACCACTGTTCCAGTTGTTTTCAACTTCTTAATGATTCCTCTGACAGTAGATATGGGCAGGTGCAGGTGAGTGGCTATTTTCTTGTAGCCATTGCCTGACTTGTGAAGGTCGACACACATCTGCCTTACTTGAATGGTGTGTTCCTTTGTCTTTCCCATGTTGAAGAGTTTATAAGAGAAATGGCCTTTGTGTCACGTCATATTTATACCCCAGGGAAACATTCACAGGATAAATTACTAATTAAATGTTCCTAGATACTTTGATCAACTTTGTAAACTATTGTAGAAATTACAGAAATACTTGTTAGGGGTGCCAATAATTGTGGAACAAGTGTTTTTATGAAAAATAATTATTTCTTAGTCAGGGATTTTTTTCCATTAAAATTCACTTGAGTTGAAGGTTACATTTTTCTACAATTTTTAGGGTGAGAGTATGCTTTTGCAATAAACCCTGAATTTATTTTAAGGGTTTTAACACATCTTAACAAGGGGTGCAAATAATTACGGAGGGTGCTGTGTATATATATATATATTACTCGAAACTTCGAGAGCTGTTATTATTTATTTCAGCACTGTTCCCGGGGACCTCCTTTCCCATTTGTTTTCCATTTGGAGTGCATTGTTACTGCAGATAAAGCCCAGAGTCTACCAATAGTGTTTCTAAGGAACCTCGATTCCTGCTTGTTTTGTGTTTGCTTTGTCTGTGCCCTTTGCTGCGCAGTGGGCATAATAAATATTACCAAGTCCATCCTTGCACCTGAGTCCAGTCCTCAACTTCCTGTCCTCCATGCACTTGAACAGTGTGCGAAGAAAAACGGTCACAGACTCTTTGGGCTTTCTTTCTGATCTGCTTGGTGTTTCATGTAGTTTGAGAAAATTAACTTAGACAGGCTCACAGTTTTTTCTAGAGGAAATTTACAGCAAAATACAGCACATGCACATTTGATTTAATAAAGAATGACTTGACACTGCAGACCATCAAATTTTATTCTCATTTTATTGAGATTGGAGGGAACATACAGAAAAAAAAAATTGATGTACTGGCAGACGAAAAAGAAAAATATCCTTGGATATGGCTTCAGCGGAGAAAAATGCGCAAGGCACTTTGAATTTACCGGAATTATTTCAGAAAAGCTGGAATTCCTCAGAGTAACATACTGACCACAGATGCTCAAAAAACTATACTGCAAATCTATTTGGGGGCTAGGTTGTTGGATTCGGCAAAGGGTCAACGTTTCATTGTTGAAATCAGGGGCATGTTCAGTGCATAGCTATTGAGCTATAGCACTGGGTACTTTTTTCAGGTCGGCCTGGGTCTTTCTTTATGTTGTGTTCCAGGGTCCTGGGCCTTTGGCCAGGACAGTATTTTGGGTTTTAACAGTTTCTTGTGCCAGGTTTCATAGTTCATGTTCATTCTCATGTTACAGTTTTAACAGTTTCTTGAATCAGGATTCTACATTTCATAGTTTATGTTTATTGTTCATGTTATTACTTTTCCATGTTTTGTTTTTCGCCAGGTCTGCCCAGCCACTCCACCGCTTGTCTGCGTTCCGCTCCATGTTTTCGTTTTCGCACATTTCAGAGCACTGGTTGGCTTTTGATATTTCCCCCTTCCTTCTGTGCTGTGCTGGATTCAGGGCTGCCCAAGCTTAATTGGCAACTAACTGTTTTCAAGTTACTAACGTTTACTAGCAGTCACGGGAGGTGTAATTCTTACACAGGCACATTACTAATCACTACAAATTTAGACAGGGAGTTTATTGTAATGATTCCTGCTGTGCTATTTCAAGATCTTGCTGTGCTTTTCTGTTCTAACATTCATGCCTCCTTCCAATCTGCATGCTTCATTGGTACTTAAGCTGAGCACGCTCATTCTCTTAATGAGCAAGTCAAGTCAGCCTATCATTGTCCTTGTCTCATGATCTTGCCTTGCCCCTTGTTTCTTCTCCAGGTGTTGCCCTTCATGTGTGCTGATTTCCTTCCCTTTATCAGGAGTCAGTGGAAGTTGGCTGGCAGACAGAATCTCGTGTTTCATGCCCTTGTGTCTTGGAATTTAGTGCAGTGTTTACAGTGTCATGCTATCCAGTCAAGTTCTTGTTGTTTTACTTCTAAAGCCTGAGTATTCTTTTCTGTTTGTGGTTTTTCTCCCTCGAGGTTCCAGTGGCTTTTATTTTTGTCATTTGGGCTCTTGGTTTTTTTTTTTAGCTCTGTGAAGCTCCCTTTAGTTTGGATTTTTTCAACCCTTCCGGGCAAATTTTCTGATGGCCCTCGTGCCTGTTTTCTTTTGTTTTAATAAACTCCCTGTTTCCCGGCATCTCGCTTTTGGTGTCTCTGATCTCGCATCACTTTACTCCCAAAAATATTTAATTCTTCTCATCCATGCAACTGAGACACTTCTCTTTTATAGTTTGAAAATAAAATCTGCTTCACCACACACAATAACACACAAACACTATTTCTTTTGACGGACCTGCTGTTCTGTATGTCACCACCCCCTGGTCTGTCCGTGTTGCTGACTGGTCAACATCCCCTTGACTTTATCTTAGATTGCCCATTTAGAACTCAGTTGTTTAATAAAAATGCCACACATTTAGAGAAATGTGATCTTATTTTAATCTTGTGATTGAGAACATATGTTAACACCGTGTCCTAACTGGATGCGACGCGAGCGAGCGCTAGCTACAAAATCAGCCGTTTTCCATTGGAATGTCCTAACTGGCTACGCGCGATGCGCCGTTTAGAGCCGGACGCCCGGTTTGTCTTTTAACTGTCACTCGCGTCGCATTCAGTTAGGACACAGTGTAACACTGTGAGAAGCAGTTTTGTTACTTTTGCTAAGATTGAGCTTCAGCTGGTGGTTATTGCAGCATACAATGGTTAGAGAATATTATATCACAGGCTGTATCAACCCAAGACCCCAGTATCTGAAACTGGTCAAGGGCTGATACACAGTGTGATATGAAAACGCCCATTTGATGTTCTATATACTCATTGGTCCTCATTTATCAAACTTGCATACACCTAGGAAATGGGTGTACGCCAAATCTCCCTCAAGAATCGGCATTTATCAATCTGAACGTGAGCGAACGGTCCACAAAAATCTCACGCCAGCTATGACCAGGTGTACGCAAGTCTGAAAACAGCAAACAACATGCAGGAACGAGTGCAGCTGTTAAAATGAGTAATAAACCATATGCAACGATGCGGACGTCATGCTGTTGTTGTTCATCTTAGTAAAATAAATAAAACTAAATAAATGAATGAATAAATAAATGAATAAAAGCAGGTTGTTTCCAAATATAAGCGTAATTAATTTCTCTACTTAGATGTCATTATTTATTTAACAAATTAATTTAATAGCACCTGTGTTGAGAAGTTAGTTACTTTTATTTGGAAACAACCTGTTTGTCAGGCCAGACGGCTGACAATTAATCAATTTGATTAAGCGCAATGCGCAGCTTTGCAGATATGCAGTGTATGTCAGATGCTCATCCAGTCAGATATATACTGAACAACAAAAGAAACGAAAGTTAGCCTAATTAAAGGCAGACTGGAAAATAAGTTTGCGCGTAATTATTTTAGAAAATCAAATTTATTACTAGCATGTGCACATTAACGCTCGTTGTTGGGTTTTACGAAATGAATCAATCGCAAAAACCAGTAGAATACAAAAAGGAGGCTTTATTTCTGAAGGGGGCAATCCCCCAACAGAGCTGGCAACAGTACAATGTCCGCAATCCAAAATCAGAGTCCATTGGGAGAAATCCAGAGTCATACACAGGGCACCAATCACAAAATTGAGGTCAGACAAAAAGAGGTCGAAAAACAAGAATGCAGTAAAAGTACAGGGAATCGGCCAAACTTGGTGTCTAGGGCGGTCCAGTCAGAAAGATAAATCACTATGAATCAAGGTGAGAGAAGAGTAGCACAGGAAACAAGGAAGAACGATCTGACAAGGAAGTGAATAAAACAGACATCTTATATACACATTCGGGAGAACACATGATCAGGAACATAGGTGCAATCAATGGAACAATAATCAAGGAGTGACACATTAGGAATAAACTAATCACATGAATTTGGCCTTAGCCAAAATGCAGACAGGGATAACAAGACAAACCTATGGACAGACAAACAGCTCCAGTCACGGAGTACTAAAAGTGTATAGTTTAGAGAAAGGAAAGCACAAAGTATTTGTGGAGACCCGCAGAAAATCGCAGCAGAGATAATTAGGGAAAGGCAAGGAGGCGGAGACTAGAATTGGGCGACTGCTGAGAGATCGTTAGTCAATTAGTAAGTGCAGCTATACAATCCCGAGAGCTTGTTAGTAAGTTAGTCAAAATATACAGGGTTAGTGTTGGTTAGTAATTAGCGAAAATAATAAACTGTTAATCTGTGTTAGTAAGAGAGTAAAAGTAAGGGGAAGGAAGCACACGAGATAATGAAAGAAGATTGAAACCCAGAAACCAATAAATCGCCCGAATGAGTGGCACGCAAGACAAGGGACCGTGAGCAAAGATACACACATGACAAGACAGGGGAGACAAAGTGCAAAGCATGGCAATGAAAGCATGGCAAGGAAAATAAACATGGCTATGAAAACGAAGCATGGCATGGAGACTAGATAAACTAGATAAACATGAAAATAATAAAACAAGAAATCCTAATAACCAATACACAATACATAATCCAAGAATGGTCAGAAGAAGCAGTGGTCACGAAACACAAGAATCCATCATGGCACAGGCCAGGCTCAGAACTTAAACTAGATATGAACATAGACATGGGACATGGCAGGGCAAAGACAGAAAATGCAGGATCACAACACTCGTTTCATCAAACTTTTCTTTATTTTGCAGTCCCTTCGACTGAGTAACCGTAACTAACTTTGTTGCTCAGTACATAGATGCCTACAAACACTTCGACCGTGATCACATTTTGACAATGGCAGATCCTCCGTTGTTAGAGGAATAAGCTTCTGTCAAAAGTGAGAAGAACTTTCGGCACAGAGATCTCATCCGGGAAAGTGAAAAGTGGCTGCTCGTTTTGTGTGGCGCTCAATAAAAAGCCATGGAGTAACACTAATAACAGTACAATGAAGAGTGATCTCTGTAGACCCTCATGGTGCTCCGATCGAGGCCGGAAGGGACTCATCCATGTCCCCACCGGCTCGTATTCCCACGATGGAGGGGGAGCCTATCAGTGCTGTGACAGCTGGAGGTTCGAGTCTGGTTGGCCTCCACTGCTCCCTGCGCTGTTGCAACCCGCTTTTTGGAGGCGATCTTAAAATCGCACCACTTTTTTTAACCCTCATGGAAAGCATTTGGATTGTCAATTAATTAGGCAATGTAACATGAACTATCGTGAATCTATAAATTGAATTTATTAAGGCCGATGTTATTCGCACTTTTTTACGTGTGGTCAAAGGTAAATTTTTTTCTTGACCACACTTGTAAATACGCAAGTTGATGACCATTCCATTGCCGCTTAGAAAATATCCGCTTAAAATAAGGTTGGCCAAGAAAAAATTTTTAGCTTTGGATACACTTAAAATAAATGTGGGCAATGGAGAAATGTGCGTCTTAGCCACAATAATAAGTGCGTCTAACAAGACGTCATTTTGGCCATTTAAGTGCGTTCAAGCACAAAAACTAGGTGCGCACAGTCACTTCGAATTAGTAATGAATTATAAAACCCAAAACCAGTGAAGTTGGCACGTTGTGTAAATCGTAAATAAAAACAGAATACAATGATTTGCAAATCCTTCTCAACCTATATTCAATTGAATACACTGCAAAGACAAGTTACTTAATGTTCGAACAGGTAAACTTTGTAATTTTCTGCAAATATTAGCTCATTTGGAATTTGATGCCTGCAACATGTTTCCAAAAAGCTGGCACAAGTGGCAAAAAAGACTGAGAGAGTTGAGGAATGCTCATCAAACACTTATTTGGAACATCCCACAGGTGAACAGGCTAATTGGGAACAGGTGGGTGCTATGATTGGGTATAAAAGCAGCTTCCCTGAAATGCTCAGTCATTCACAAACAAGGATGGGGCGAGGATCACCACTTACTGAACAAATGCGTGAGCTGATTGTCGAACAGTTTGAAAACAACATTCCTCAACGAGCTATTGCAAGAAATTTAGGGATTTCATCATCTACGGTCCGTAATATCGTCAAAAGGTTCATAGAATCTGGAGAAATCACTGCACGTAAGCGACTAGGCCGAAAACCAACATTGAATGCCCGTGACCTTCGATCTCTCAGGCGGTACTGCATCAAAAACCGACATCAGTGTGTAAAGGACATCACCACATGGGCTCAGGAACACTTCAGAAAACCACTGTCAGTAACTACAGTTCGTCGCTACATCTGCAAGTGCAAGTCTAAACTCTACAATGCAAAGCGAAAGCCATTTATCAACAGCACCCAGAAACGCCGCCAGCTTCGCTGGGCCCAAGCTCATCTAAGATGGACTGATGCAAAGTGGAAAAGTGTTCTGTGGTCTGACGAGTCCACATTTCAAATTGTTTTGGGAAACAGTGGACGTTGTGTCCTCCGGACCAAAGAGGAAAAGAACCATCCAGACTGTTATAGGCGCAAAGTTCAAAAGCCAGCATCTGTGATGGTATGGGGGTGTATTAGTGTCCAAGGCATGGGCAACTTACACATATGTGAAGGCACCATTAATGTTGAAAGGTACGTACAGGTTTTGGAGCAATATATGTTGCCATCCAAGCAACGTCTTTTTCATGGACGCCCCTGCTTATTTCAGCAAGACTGGCCTGCCTGTATTCCAGACCTGTCTCCCATTGAAAATGTGTGGCGCATAACTTGGCCACAACCAAACCATCGCAATGCCAGATGTCAGCCAAGAGCATATGATGCAGCAAATGTGGGCCAGTTTTGGTTCACTTACAGACTGACTATTTTTGCCAAATATTTGCCAATTGTGGGCCATATTTGTTTTGTGATATGCGGACCAAATTCAGCATTTTTCACATGGGCCACTTTAGGCTCACATCTATTTTGTCTGGGCCAGAAGAATGCCAAAAGTGCCAGATCGTTGCTTGATATAGTCCACATCCGTATGCTATCTGGGATAATTCTGTATCAAGTTCCTTTTCCAGTTCATAAATTTTAGCCACTAAGGCAGCAGTCACAGCATGCCAGATAGATTATGGGACGTCTGACTGATAGAAATTTTGCAAAAGAAAAATATCCGGTGGTGAAAGTCATCTCCATTGCTGCTCGAAGCTCAGAATGCACAAAACTACCCATCATTGAATGGACCTCGCCTGACGAAAAACGCATGCGAATGGAGATGAACTAATTGAAAATTTTGCTCCCCGTCAGATGTCTGTTAATGCTAACCAGCAAGGTACGACCGCTACTTAAGGAATTTATGAGTCTTTCCATCATGACAGCGTCTGAAGCGATGCGTTGCTGTCGACGCTCGTGACTGTTGCAATGGCAATGGTTGCTGCCACTCATACTGGGTTTTGCCTGGCAGGCAGAGACGGATGATACAGGGATTTTGCTCGTATTACATGGGTGGATTCCCCATATTTATGAGGAAGTATATGATAAAGCAGTCTCAGTCATCTGTGCAAATTGTTCCAGGGCAAAAATTATCTCTATGTGAAGACAGTATGTTTCTCACCAGAAATTATTCTCGGGAGTCATACGGGTCAACATAGCGATAAAATCCTTTTTGCCAAAAAAATGCACTTAATACCTTTTATCTTTTCAATTCTGCCAACTAAGTCACTACATATATTATGAATATGGACAGACATGGCTGTGAACTGCAACTGAACTGCTTGGTGGTGGCATGTAAAGGGATGGCAGTAATTCTAGTTTTTGTTTGTTTTCAATTAAATTTTATAATTGCTCATCTCCATAATAAGCATATTGACACAGTGATGACTGGAATCACTTAAATTAATAAAGCCATCCATCCTTTCTTCTGGAGCTATTGACAGGGGAGGGGAATCTAATGCTGCCTTCACATGCTATCGGGAAGAAGATACTTTCCATTTGCGAATTCAAAAATACGAGTGCATTGTGTTCAAGTGCTTTTGTTGTTGGAGCGAAATTAAAAATGGCGGATACATTATTTACCATGGGCGATGAATCCTTGCTTGTTCTCCGCCGTGTTGAAAAGGTGAAAGGTTATTTCATCTCAGCAACTCATTTATCAAAATTATCTCCCTTTTCTCTCATGGAAATTACGACGTGAGAGGGGATTCATGCGCAATTTTCACGTCGGTCACTTGTATTTACCATAATTCCTACAGCATGTGAAGGCAGCATAAGTCAGGGACTGGCAGTGTGGCGAAAAGAAACCCAGGCACTCATTCTCTTTGATGCATGTCCCCTGCCAGATTGTCCAGGCATGTGCAAAGGTTGATCTATTGTCTTTTCTTTCAGTCTAGTCTCTGGGCTGCTTCTGCACAGTTTTTGGCCCATAATGATTTTGGGGTTTGCCAACTTTATTTTCCTTCCACTCATCAACTTAGGTATGGTCATTTTTTTGCCCACATTCAGCAAGACTTAAGGGAGAAAACTCAGGAGAACTGGGAAATGCTACAGCGACTTCTCTGACAAGACATCCCGAGTTTGGTTCCTGCTTATTGCAGCCATTAGCCCATGGATTGGAATTTACTCATAGAGCTTTAGTGTAAAAGCAACATATCATTAAAACCATGCCTGTGGGTTGTCACTATTTATTAGCTTCTAGGAACACTGGAATCATGCAGGTGCCAAATACATCCTTTTTTTTTTTTTTTTTTTTTTTTTTTTAAAAAAAAAATTTGGCATCTCCAATCCCACCCGAATTTGGAATGCCCAATTGGGGAACTATGCCAAATACATCCTTAACCCCACACCCCACATTATTCTCTTGAAAACGTAATACTTTGCTCTAATTGCATGAACATTGGTTTGTGTGGGCATATGATTTTTATTTTGAACCACAACTGTAGGAAACCAGAACTGGTTTTTGGTTTTGTCATGGTTTTTGGAGGCTTTCTTTGTTTCTCTCGTTCGGGATGATATGTGAGGTTGCGTTCAGGAACCAGTCGCGAGAATCCAGCAATGCAGTGAAAACGATTTTATTGAGCGAGGGGTAAACCCCCGCAGGGCAGAAGGCAACAGTACAAAGTCCACAATCCAAAAATCACAATACAAAGGGCAGAATCTGAGTCGAAAAACCAGGGCAGCAAAAACAGTAATCGTAGTCGGGCAGAAAAAGGGTTCGTACACAGATGCAGATAAAGGTACCAAATCAGAGCCAAAAATCTAAAGTCGAGGATGGTCCAGTCAGAAGCGCAACATTATGAGTGCAAGGCAAAAACGAGAGCAGCACAGGTAAACTTAGGGAAACATTCTAAAAGGGAACTGCAGTGAGAAGACTGCTAATATACACATACGGGAGGTCACATGCTAAATAGAAAACAGAAGTTGGAAATCAGACTATTTACGAAGGAGCAAACATGAAGGAGAACCTAATCACATGAAATAGGCAAAAGCCAAAACGCGGACAGGGATCACAAGACAACCTATAGACAGACACATAGCTCCGGTTAGGGAGTTCTAATGTTCTAAACAGATAATGAGAGAAAGGACAGAGTGAGCAGGTGTGGAGGATCCACTGAAACGCAGCAAAGAGGATAAGGTAAAGGCAAGAGGCGGAGACTAGAACAGGGCGAGTGCTGAGAGCTTGTTAATCAATTAGTAAGGTGCAGCTATACAATCCCTAGTGCTCGTTAGTAAGTTAGTATTATATACAATGTTAGTCTAGTAATTTAACAAAAACAACAAACTGTTAGTATTGGTTAGTAATATAGAAAAAGCAAGATGAAGGAAGTATACGAGATTGGAAGGAATGATTGAAATCCCAGAAACCAATAAATCTCCCAAAAGAGTGGCACGCAATACTGGGGCTGTGAGCAATCACAAGACATGAGACCAGACAGGGGGAGAGAAAGTGCAATGCAAAGGCAAAAGCAAAACATGGACCGGAATGAAAACAGGGCAATAACAAAAACATGGCAAAACTAAACTAAGACAAAACATGAACATAACTAGGCAACCAAATCACAATACACAATACAAGGCATGGTCAGGCAAGGCAGAGATCAAAATACAGACAAGACAGAATCATGACAGTACCCACCCGCCCCCACGAAACGCCTCCTGGTGTTTCAACTGGATGGTCTTGGGTGGGAAGCATGAAAGTCTATAATCAGGGACTAGTCCAAAATGTGGCGAGCAGGGACCCAGCTAAGGTGTTGTGGACCGTATCCCTCCCAGTCGACGAGGTACTGAAATCCTTAACCTTGTTTACAGCAGTCCAGTAAAGCCCGCACAGTGAATGGCTTGCCTCCTTTGATGATGTGGGTGGGTGGTGAGGGATCTTAGCCAGAAGACAGGGGATGGGTAACAGCAGGCTTAATCTGGGATACAAGAAAGGTAGGGTGAATGCGGCGCATGGAAAGGGGAAGACGGAGGCGAACAGCAGCAGGGCTAAGCGGCGATGCGTTTCTTGTCAGCGCGGGCCTTCATACGGGCTACTGACCTGAGCAGCACATCCCGAGTGGTCTTCCAGTTTCGCCTGCAACGGCACACAAACTCGCGGGCAGACGGAGCTGAGACCTCCACTTCCTGGCAGGGAAACAAAGGTTGTTGGTAACTAAGACAAGCTTTGAATGGGGAAAGTCCGGAGGCTGTGGAGGTGTGGGTATTTATGGCATATTCAGCCCAGGGGAGTTGATGGCTCCAGGAGGAGCGGTTTTTCATGCAGAGGCATCGTAATATGGTCTCTATACATTGGTTCGCCTGCTCAGTCTGGCCATTAGTTTGTGGGTGGAATCCGGATGACAGACTGACAGATGTACCGAGTGATTTGCAAAATGATTTCCAGAATTCCAGTAAATTGAATTCCAGTAAATTGTGGACCGCGATCAGAGATGATGTCAGTGGGGATACCGTGTAGTCTAATGACGTGTTGGATAAGGAGCGTGGCGGTTTCTTGGGCGGAAGGGAGCTTAGTGAGGGGGACCAAATGAACAGCTTTGGAGAACTTGTCGACTATGGAGAGGATTGTAGTGAAGTGATTGGAAGAGGGGAGACCGGTGATAAAATCTAAAGCTATGTGTGACTAGGAGTAGTGTGGAATGGATAAGGGTTGTAACATGTTGTGAGGGGATTAGTGTGATACCTTTCCTTGGGCACAGACCGAGCAGGCAGAGACATAATCTTGGACGTCTTCGTTGATGCCGGGTCACCAAAAGCGTCAAGTTATGAAGTCCAAAGTGCGACAAATACCTGGGTGGCACGAGAAGTTAGAGGCACGTCCCCAGTCAAGGACTCGGGGGCGCAGACTGGCAGACACAAACAGACAGTGATCAGGGCAGGCACTCAGGGCAGCAGAACCGTCTTGGGCATTTCTCACCTCTGTTTCAATATCCATGGCCACAGCGTTGATAAAAGCCTCTTTGGGAAGGATGGTGTCAGGACTGAGCTGATCTTTGTCCGTTTCGAAACAGCGAAAGAGTGCATCCGGTTTTATGTTCTTGCTGCCGGGGCGATAAGCAAGGCGAAAATTGAAGCGTGGGAAAAATAATGCCCACCTAGCCTGTCGGGGATTCAGCCTCTTGGCAGACTGGAGGTACTCCAAGTTTTTATGGTCTGTCCAAACCAGGAACGGAAGTTCGGCCCCCTCCAGCCATTGGCTCCACTCCTCCAAGGCTTACTTAACAGCTAGTTGCTCCCTATTGCCGATGTCGTAGTTCCTCTCCGCGGCGCTTATGCGACGGAAGAAGTAAGCACAGGGATGAATCTTGCCGTCTTTGGGAGATCTTTGTAACGGACGGCCCCTACTCCCTTGTTGGAGGCGTCAACCTCCACCACGAACTGGAGAGTGGGGTCAGGAATGGTTAGAATGGGAGCAGATGTAAAATGAGTCTTGAGATCAAGGAAAGCCTGTTTAGCTTTTTCAGACCATTGAAACTGAACTTTGTTGGATGTGAGAGCGGTGAGGGGGGCCACCACAGAACTGTAATCATGGATGAACCGGCTATAAAAATTAGCAAATCCCAGAGAGCATTGTAGTGACCTACGATCAGGGGGTTTGGGCCAGTTGGTGACGGCCTCAATCTTGGCAAGATCCATCTGGATGGAGTCAGGAGAAATGATGTACCCCAGGAAGGAAGTGGTTTGAATGGAGAATTTGCACTTCACAGCTTTGACGAACAGCCGGTTCTCTAATAGACACTTAAGTACAAGGCGCACATGGTGAACATGGTCTTCCTGTGACTTGGAGAAAATCAAAATATCATCAAGGTAAACAAATACAAACTTATTAATCATGTCCCGGAGTACATCATTAACTAAGTTTTGGAAGACTGCCGGGGCGTTAGTAAGGCCGAAAGATAAGACCAAATACTCCTTGTAGCCGGAAGGGGTATTGAAAGCAGTCTTCCATTCGTCCCCTTCATGGATATGAACTAAATGATAAGCATTACGTAGGTCTAGCTTGGTGAAAATTTTCACCCCCTGGAGGAGAACAAAGATGGTGTTCATGAGGGGCAGGGGATATCTGTTCTTAATGGTGATTTTATTAAGGCTTCGGTAATCAATACAGGGCCACAAGGACCTGTCCTTTTTGCCCACAAAAAAAATCCCGCTCCAGCAGGAGAAGAGGAGGGGCGAATGATTCCTTATGCAAGTGACTCATTGAGGTATTTCTCCATTGCCAGGGTTTCAGGGTGTGACAGGGAAAACAGTCGACCTCTAGGCGATATGGTGCCGGGCTTGAGCTCAATAGCGCAATCATAAGGTCTGTGCGGGGGTAAGCTGGTGGCACGAGCCTTCGAGAACACTTCCTTGAGGTTATGATACTCAGGGGGAACCTTCTCCAGGTTCGGGATATCTTCAGAAGGGGAAGTGGGAACTTGCACCAGAGCGTCATTGAGACAGGTCTGAGCCCAATCGAGACTCCACCCCTTAATTTCATGCCTTCCCCAGTCGATCTCGAGGAGGTGTTTAGCCATCCAAGAATGCCCGAGGACAACTGGGGCATGAGGAGACAGAATGAGGTAGAATTTTATAGTCTACTGATGATTGCCAGAGATACGTAGCTTAATTGGGCTGGTGACATGAGTGATGTGGCCAGTGCTTTGACCGTTGATTGAACTCGCAACACGATCCGGGAAGATCTGTTATATAGGGACGGCCCACTTCCAGGGCTATATCCTGATCAATAAAGTTTTCTTCGGCCCCCGAGTCGAGCAGGGCAGTGGTTTTCCTTCCTCCCCCTGCCCACTCAAGGGAGACAGGAAAGCAGGTGCGGCTTCTGGAGGAGTGATCTATAGGAGTACCGCCCACTAATGCTCCTCTCCTCGTTCGTGGGTGTTGCCTTTTACTGGGGCACCGGGAGATGTAGTGACCTTCCTTTACTTCTCACAGTAAAAACAAGCCCGCTCCCTTCGCCTGCGTTCTCTCTCCTCACTGGTGAGTTTGGTACGGCCCAGCTGCATAGGTTCCGAGTCGAGGGGAGGCTTGGTTTTGTCAGGCTGAGGTAGGGATGGAATCGTCCCTGGTGGCTTGGGAGTACTGGCTCTGATGGCGGACCGTCTTCTCTCTTCCAGGCGTGTGTCGATACGGATAGCCATTTCGATGATCCGTTCCAGACTCTCGGCCAGGTCACGTGGTAGTAGCTCGTCTTTGATATGCTTGGATAGCCCAAAGATGAAGGCATCATATAGGGCTCTCTCATGCCACCCGCTGTCAGTGGCTAGGGTCTGGAATTCAATGGCGTAATCTGAGACAGAACGACCCCCCTGGTGGATTCGAAGAATCTCCCTCCCAGCCTTGTGTCCGTGTCTGGAGCGGTCAAATACTCGCTTCATCTCCTCTCCCAGCAGATCAGAAGACTGAACACAGGGCAGTCCCGCCTTCCAGGCAGATGTAGCCCACTGTTTAGCCCTCCCAGTAAGCTGCGTGATGATGTAAGGTACGCGAGCTTGCTCAGTGGGGAAAGTGGAAGGCTGTAGGCTAAAAATTAATTTGCACTGGGTCAGAAAGGCTCGGCAGTATCCCGGGTCACAATCGTACTTCTCGGGGGGAGGTAAACGTAGCTCTTGAGACGGAACAGGAGGTGCAGATGCGAGAACAGACACGGGAGTTGGCATGGCGGAGGCAGGTTGTTGGGGAGTCTGGATGGTCTGCGCATTCTGCAAAGAGCGGGTGAGGTCGGCCATCTGGTGCGTCATGGCTTACATATGCTGTCATAGCCCAAAGCTGTCGTTGCTGTAGCTCCAGCTGGGCGCCAAGTTCCTCTACTGCTGCCTGCAGAGGCTGATTACTCGCTGGCTCCATGCTGGTCAGAACATACTGTGAGGTTGCGTTCAGGAGCCAGTCGCGAGAATCCAGCAATGCAGTGAAAGTGATTTTATTGAGCGAGGGGGTAAACCCTCGCAGGGCAGAAGGCAACAGCACAAAGTCCACAATCCAAAAATCACAATACAAAGGGCAGAATCCAAGTCAAAAAACCATGGCAGCAAAAACAGTATTCATAATCAAGCAAAAAAAGGGTTTGTAAAGAGATGCAGATAAAGGTACCAAATCAGAGCCAAAAATCAAAAGTCGAGTTGTCCAGTCAAAAGAGCAACACTATGAGTACAAGGCCAAAACAAGAGCAGCACAGGTAAACTTAGGGAAACGTTCTGACAGGGAACTCCTGTAAGTAGACTACTAATATACACATACGGGAGGTCACATGCTAAACAGAAAACAGGTGTAGGAAATCAGACTAATTAGAAAGGAGCAAACATGAGGGAGAACCTAATCACATGAAATTGGCAAAAGCCGAAACGCAGACAGGGATCACGAGACAACCTATAGACAGACACACAGCTCCAGTTAGGGAGTTCTAATGTGCACAGATAATGAGAGAAAGGACAGAGTGAGCAGGTGTGGAGGATCCACTGAAACGCAGCAAAGAAGGTTAGGTAAAGGCAAGAGGCGGAGACTAGAACAGGACGAGTGCTGAGAGCTTGTTAATCAGTTAGTAATGTGCAGCTATACAATCCCTAGTGCTCGTTAGTAAGTTAGTATTACATACATTGTTAGTCTAGATTAGTAATTTAACAAAAACAACCAACTGTTAGTATTGGTTAGTAATATAGAAAAAGCAAGATGAAGGAAGTAAACGAGATTGGAAGGAATGATTGAAATCCCAGAAATCAATAAATCACCCGAAAGAGTGGCATGCAATACTGGGGCTGTGAGCAATCACAAGACATGAGACCAGGCAGGGGGAGACAAAGTGCAATGCATAGGCAAAAGCAAAACATGGGCCGGAGTGAAAACAGGGCAATAACAAAAACATAGCAAAACTAAACTAAGACAAAACATGAACAGAACCAGGCACCCAAATCACAATACACAATACAAGGCATGGTCAGGCAAGGCAGAGATCAAAATACAGACAAGACAGAATCATAACACGATAACACTTTGCCCACAATCGGCTTCTTTGGCCAGCTGGCATTAATTGTGGGCGGGGCCCGGAGCCTGTTTAAACCCAACTTCTGCCTCGCCGCCTTTGCCAGAGTGTCAGTGTAACTGCACAATAGCCGATAAGGTCTCTAGCTAGAGAATTGTATGAGGAATCAGTTTCAAAGAGGAAAGTGCTAGTTAGCAAGGGAATCTTTCTCTCTTTATTTATCTCTTTCTGCGCACCGTCTGGTGCCATATCTCGGTATCCCAGTAGCCGAGTTTTTCCCTTTGTTTCGTTCCAGTCCTGCTCACTTTGCTTCCTTTTGTACCCGGACTGGATCTTTTTCTGTTGGAAGCGCGAGTCTCTCTCTCCTTTTTTGTCGGTTTGTCTCTCTTATTTTGCTGGACTTCCTTTCGTTTCAGCTGCTGCTTTTGGCAACTCGAAACACCAGCCATCACAGGTTTTACATGCTCAGGCTATGCAATAATATGTGATACATAAAATATTATGTGAGGCATCAAAAATGTTGATCCATCCATCCACCCATTCTCTATCCCACTTCTTCCTCACCAGGGTCACAGGATAGCTGGAGCCTGTCCGAGCTGATTCAGGGCGAAAGACAAGGACCCACCATGGACAGCTCGCCAATCCCTCCCAAGGCGCACACACCATTCACTCCCTCATTTATACCTATGAGCAATTTAGCTTCTCCAATTAGCCTGATATGCGAGTCTTTTGACTGTGGGAGGAAGCTGGATTACCTGGAGGAAACCCAGGCAAAAACACGGAGAACATACTAACTCCATACAGAAAGGCCCATGGCTGGATTCAAACCCACAACCTTCTTGCTGTGAGGCAGCAGTGCTAATGCATAGCAAAGGGACAAGGCTTTGCCCCACAGCAAAATATATTTGTAAAAAGCCACAATTTGCACTGCAAGTGGCACCTTTCCTTTAATATTTTTTCAGAGGCATGTGATTGCAGTTGGTCCATCAAACTGAGCCACGATAGCCAAGTTCATCTGAAATGAAGAATGTAAACACATCGAAGAAACACCCATGGCGACATCCTTCAAATCTAAATCTTGTCATTTAGTTTGTAATTACACCTTGATTATTAATATAATTTGAGCCCCTCAGAACAATGGTGGTCTAACTCCATTTTTTTTATCATTTTGAGAAAACAGCTTCCAAATTTTCAATGTTATCACATTCAGCATGCCTGTAAGTATCTTGAAGTGACATCCTTTGAATCTTCGCTTTTCTGGTCAGGAAGTATTAAGTTGTCAATGTTTAAGATTTTTGTTATTGTTATTGTTGTTTTGTTATTTTTGCATGTTTTGCTTAAAAAGTAAGAATTTTGGAGTTAGACCACTCTTGCTCTACTATCTATATTTCAGTGGTGAAATTAACAATCTTCTGCCCCATTATTGCATCAATAGATTTTACCTTCAGCATGAAAAATATGGGTCACTCGGAAAATTTGAAAATCGGAGTTAGCCGACTATTGTTCTGAGGGGCTCATTTGTCCTTCGAAAATTCTGTTGCATCATTTACAAAGTTGCAAATTCAAATCTGTCAAGATACGACTGGGATCGTGTTTCTTCAATCCATACAACTTATTGTTTTTCTCTCATTTGCCACTTAAATCTATTCGCCTGCACATACTCCAAAGGCATGTATAACTGAGGAGGAATCGGTGTGCAACTTAATTTTTGTTTCTATAGACCGAGCTTACCAAAGGTATTGGACAGTGGCTGCTACTTTACTCTCCATATACACATTTTGGCACATTAGTTCTTTAATCTATAGAACATTAGGACTAATTGATCCAACTAATTGCAATCCTAGACTTCTTGAGCTTAAGGGTATTCTGTCCCAGTAATAACTGTAATTAGTTATCAGACTCCAAGACTCTTAGGTTTCTGCTAATCTTTTTTTTCCAGAAGCAAAGCCACCCTAACGGGCTAATAAAATAGAAATTGATGTATACATCCTTGTTTAGCTTCTTTGCTAATCAGCCCCGTTGCCAACAGCTCTGGTAATGACTGAAATCGAAAGAATATGAAGCAGGAGAGCCACATACTTGCTGCTTTGCAATATCAACATTGGACCCCAAGGATAATGGCTGGACACATCATTTTTTTACAGTTACATTGCTCTCGACACTGACACAAACCACAGTTAGAATTATCTGGTCATAAAGCAGGGATACCTGAAGTAACTGAAATTTTCTGGGCCCTGTGTAGGGAACAGCATCGGTTGCCTGAAATGGCGTCAAGCTGTTTATTTTACTATGGAGAGAATGTGCGATGCTGGTATACAAAAAATAACTGGATAGGTTAATCTCCCAGCATGAATATACATATGCAAATAAATGAATAAATATATGCTGTGTGATATACCCCAGAAAGTATATACAGTGCCCTCCATAATTACTGGCACCCCTGGTTAAGATGTGTATAAATAAATTCAGGGGGTTTTTTTTCAATGAAAAAAAAGAGGAAAACCCAACCTTTAATTTAATTTAATTTTAAGTGCATTTATTCAGTGGGAGAAAAATCCGACATTAAGAAATAATTCTTTTACATCAAATCACGTGTGCCACAATTATTAGCACCCCTGATGTTAATACTTTGTACAACCCCCTTTTGCCAACAAAACAGCACGTAATCTTCTCCTTTACTGTTTCACAAGATGGGAGTATACAGAAAGACGGATCTTTGAGCATTCCTCTTTGCAAAATCTCTCTAAATCATCCAGCGACCTGTTTCCTCTCCTCTGCACTCTCCTCTTCAGCTCACTCCACCGGTTTTCAATGGGGTTGAGGTCTGGGGACTGAGATGGCCATGGGAGGAGCTTGATTCTGTGTCTGGTGAACCATTTCTGTGTTTGCTGCCAAAAAGCTCTATCTTGGCCTCATCTGACCAAAGCACATGGTCCCAGTTGAAGTCCCAATACCGCTTAGCGAACTCCAGACGTTTGCATTTATGATTGTGAGTGAGAAAAGGTTTTTTCCGTGCAAGCCTCCCAAACAGCTTGTTGGAATGTAGATAGCGCCTGGTGGTTGCCTTGGAGACTTTGTGATCCCAAGATGCTACCATTCGTAGCAATTCTTTAACAGTGAGCTTTGGAGAACTTTTTATTTTTCTTACCATCCTCCTCACTGTGCATGGTGGCAAAATAACCTTGCGTCCTTGTCCAGGCTTGTTTACCACTGTTCCAGTTGTTTTAAACTTCTTAATGATTTCTCTGACAGTAGATATGGGCAGGTGCAGGAGAGTGGCTATTTTCTTGAAGCCATTGCCTGACCTGCGAAGGTCGACACACATCTGCCTTACTTGAATGGTGTGTTCCTTTGTCTTTCCCATGTTGAAGAGTGGATTAGAGAAATGGCCTCTGTGTCACGTCATATTTATACCCCAGGGAAACAGGAAGTGAGGAATTACTAATTAAATGTTCCTAGATACTTTGATCAACTTTGTAAACTACTGTAGAAATGAAAGAAATACTTCAATTACACTTATTTCCTAGGAATTGTTAGGGGTGCCAATAATTGTGGAACAGATGATTTTATGAAAAATAATTATTTCTTAGTCAGGGATTTTTTTCCCCTTAAAATTCACTTGAGTTGAAGGTTACATTTTTCCACAATTTTCAGTATGAGAGTATGCTTCTGTAGTAAACCCTGAATTTATTTTAAGGCTTTTAACACATCTTAACCTTCACTTAAGGGCGCTGTATGACACATCCCGAACGATGTAAATATTAATGAATTGCCTTCTTATGGGAAAGCAGAATGAAACACTTCCAGCTGCAGTAAAAGCACTTTCGCATATTCAAGCTTTTCATTTTATGCAAATCACATATCGCAATTGAGAAGGCAAGAGGACTTTCGTATCGTTTTTGTGGCTCAGATGCAGCGCTCTCCACAGTTGTGAACCTCTTATTCCAATTTCATTCTCCTCCAGGAAAGTTTAAAGATGGGTTGATTGTTTTTTAGTACATGGCTGAATCTCACTAAAAGCCCTTGGGGTTGAGATAGCTATGCAATAACATATACCAGCATACCAGCAATAATAGCCTTTTTACCCTCAGGGTGATGTGATCAGGAAAATACTCAGGATTGCTTTAGACAGCATCATGCTTGTAAAAAAAAAAAAATACTTGCTAGCTTGCAAAATATTTTTTGCTACTGTTTGTAAAATGACGACAGCAGTTGAGCAAAATTGTAACAAAAACATCCTTACAGATTATTTAATAATCTTGTTGGCTCGAAAGCTTTTTTGTGAAGCAGCTTTTTTCACCTGTTTTACCTCATATAGGAGGTTACGTGCTACTTCATAGCAAAAAAGTACTCAAAGCCTTCCTCAGTTTAATGCTGAATACTTCACTGCTTGAGTGACACCTACAAATGTGGCCCACTCCCGAACAACACCGAACAACAACGGAAGTTAGCTTTGAACTAACATGGTACGATGCATCGTTAAACTAACGAACATCAGAAGAACTATGGTTTCCCAAAACCTTGTTCGTACCATAGTAGTCTGAACCATGTTGGTTTGAACGACGTTAGTTTGAACTATGATGGTCTGAGCGATTGTCGCTCGAACAACAATGTTACCAGGAGCACGCCGGTCTGATTTTCACCTTGGTAAGCTAAGAAACTAGGCATTTGTGCCTAAATATGGCAGTTGTGATCGATATTACCATACTAATTCGTCGTTTTGGCATATTATTTTGTGATCGTATACAAAATAGCTACAATATAATTTACCATTTAAATGAAAAGACACTTTAGGCAACGATTCTTGTGGAAGAAAAAATAACCTAAACAACGATTTGCCATTTCAATGCATTTAATGAAATGAGCTCCATTGACATTCTTAATAGTTATATTTACTAAGTTTCCTCATATAACATGACTTCTATGGTGTAGTGGATAAAGCAGACAACATAAGATTCAGCAACATTCGTATTCTGGGAGTTCAAATCCCGCTGGTCGAAATGGCGCCTTTCTTTCCACGCTGTCTTTTTATTCATGGCAACGTGTGCTCTGATGAGCAAGTGATCATTAAATTTAGACGCTTTGTGTCACGTTGTCTCTTTTGATATATCTTTGTAGTAAATACTAACTTAAGGTCACCCACCTTCTTCGTGGGCATAGAAATAGACACACAGACAAAAATATTAAGATTTTTATTCCTTTTTCCTAAATGAAAAATAATTTCATTGACTCAAAGAACAAAAAATGGCATAAAGCCATAGAAAAAATGTATTCTGAGGGCCACGAATGGAGATGCAGTGCAGAGGATGTGAGGGGGGAATGGAGGGATTGCCAGCTAGACATTACCAAAGAGAGCAGCAGCTCTAAGGAGTGCGCTATAGAGGACTGGTGGTGGGAGCTCCGGTCTGTCGGCCTCCTCTTGCTCCTGAGGAGAGTTTTGTCGATGCTAAGCCCAGAAGTGCTGGCGGGAGTCCCAGGGGTATAGATGTCTGTGTTATGCACAATTCCCTAATATGAGTGTCTTCCCCCCTCTGCCCACTTCCTCTTAGCCCATTTACGCCTTGTCCCTTGCAGTTTGATTCCCAAGGCCCCCTAACATTGGGCATCCTCACGCAGGACCCCCCAACATCGGCCCTCCCCTCACTGGACCGCTCCACACTGGGCCCCCTTTGGCACGGCCTTCTGTGTGTCAGGGCTGCTCTTTCCCCTGAGTCTCCAGAATTCCCTCAGACTGGCAGTTCGTCAACGTCCTGCACAGCATGGCCGTCACAGCAAATGTCCAGCTCCCTAAAGATGAGGCGATCTCTGTAAAGGATGCTGAAGATGACCATGCATTCCACACACCAGGAGGAATGACAAATGTTATGCAAAAAGACCTCTATCTCCCCCACGCCCTTTCTTTTTTATCAACACTTTCCCCTCTACTGCCATTAATAAATATAATGTTTTCTACCATATTCACGGTTGCAAGTGGGCAAACACAACATCCTCTCCTATCGATACATAAAAATACATGAAGCTAAACAGCGAGATCATATGTTCTTCTTATGACTAGCAACACGAAGTTACGAGCTTTCCAGATTTATTCAACAATACTACCATCTCGATCCATGATCCCGTAATGTAGACTAATTAACCGCCTCCCACTCTAGTGACAGCAGGAAAAAAAACAAGTGTTGAACGAGGCCTCCTACACTAGACTAGCGTAGTTAATCGTCGCCGAACATTTAAGTATCTTTGTGAACGCATGCGAAGGCTACAACATACACAATTTCAGAGATCCAACCATAGGCCTAAACTTGAACAGAGAAATACTTTTGTACAACAAAAAGTGTTTTTTCCTGAGTAGCTACATTTTCAAATCACTGTGTTGACGTTATATTGTGTGTACAGCAAGATCGTCGAACATTTTCAGCTCCTGACCTTAAGTTTACCGCTTGGACTGCATTTTCCGACGCAATCAACTGGAACTAAGATTCTAACTACACCTGGGGAGCAGTAGTTGTAACTACACAACATAACGACAGTGGTTGCGAACGTTCGATCGAACTACGGTTTTATGGAAAACTTGCGTCGTTTAACGATGGTGCGCACTACGTAAGTTACCTTGATAGTTCGAACGATCGTTTTGGGAAACACTGGCGTCGTAACTACATAGTTCAAACTATCTAAGTTGCTAACTTACTTGGGAAACGCACCCCAGGATTACAATGTCTGATGTAACACCACTGCATCTCACTCTCTGTGTATGATCTGTTAAAAACTCTTTCATCCATTTGGTAATGTGGCTGTTGGTGTTGATGCTGCAAAGCCTTTTAATCAAAATAAATTTCCGCATACAGTTAAAAGCTGAACTAAAGTCTATTAATAAAAGTCTAGCATAGCTCTTAGGCTGCTGAAGATGGTTTGTGACTGTGTTCATCAGAGTCAGTGCTGCATCTCCAGTACCTTTGCCTTTCCTATAAGCGAACTGAAATTGGTCATAACATCGATTAAGAGATGTAGTAAGATAATTAATTATAATCCTTTCCATACATTTGCTCAGGATACTAGTCAGAGCAACTGGTGTAAAATCATTTAACTCCACTGCTCTGGGCCTCTTTGGAACAGGTGTAATATCAGAGTGTTTCCATATTTTAGGAACAGAATGCTAATTTAAATAATAGCCGAAAGAATTTTTTGAAGACTGCTGTGAGCTTAAACCTACAGGATTTAATCACCCACCCCTTTAGTCCATCAGGGCCATGTGCTTTATTAAGGGATTAAGTCTCGAAAAGCAGTGGGTTACAGTGATTTTATAACGGCGGAGGGGCGTTCTAAGGCACAACGCGGAGCGGAGTGCCCTAGTGCCCCTCCGCCGCTATAAAATCACTGTCACCCACTGCTTCAAGGGGCTTATTCCTTTTATAAAAAAATTCCTTTTTAATAAAAAAACAATTTATTGGTAATAATGCAACAATAAAATTGAGAACTTCTTCCCCTAATCAAGATAGAGTGGACAGAATGGTTGGCCAGCAACACAGACGCTAAGATTGCTTTTTCATCTAGCACCATTGTCATGTCACATCAGGCTGTTTGGGCTCGCTAATACTATGAAAGCAGGCTATTTTGAATGTCTCCTTCGGTCTCCCGAAGACCCCGTTCAATAATTTTATGTTCGTTGTTTTCGAGTTTCCTTGTTCTCAACTTGCGCCGATCGGCCAAATCATTACAACCAGCAGCGAGAGTAGGGAACGATTGACTTTTGTCCTCCACACTTGCCGTGTCCAGGAAAATTTGTTGAATTGTGCGTTAGTTTGCTAGCCAGCTAGTCAACTGGCTAGCGTTCACTTCAATGGATGTGGTTACCCTACACATAGCACCAGGGGTGAAAGTTGGATTAGATTCTTACAGGAACTGTGCAAGTCAAAAATTTTGCTTGCGCGCATCATACTCTATATATTAACAGACAGCTTTCTTTATCGTCCTTGAGTGCATAACGTGTCAGACACAAAAAATTTAATATTATGGCAAATTTTCACATTAAGTGCAAACTTCTTTGGGAGAACAACATCAGAATAGTAACAACAGTAAGTAAAAATAAAATGCTTTCTCTGTTGTCAGCATGAAAAATAATCAGGACCCCATTAATCAATCTGCTGTAGCTCAACCCTCAGCCAGTGTTAACCACGTATTTTTCCCTAGTCTCAGTTACAGTTTTAATATTGTATGTATTGAAAGATTCAGAATAGCATCTGCTTTACCACTCTCTTTATTTTGGTATCAACTTTAAAAAATAACTGAATACGTAGAAACAACAAAATATTTACAGTAGGCTGTTTCAATTCAGATGTAAAAGCATGCAGGCAGCAACAAATATTCAGTAGTTGACCTGCTATGGCACAAACCATTTTCTTTGAATGATGACATGTCTTCTCCAAACTCTAAACACAAACAACCAAAATTCAAACACATACACTCCTAAAGCTAACACTTCATGAGAAAACACTGAATTCATCATGTATATTTACACTGCAACTACATTTTAGTAAAATTACACAATAGCTTTCAATATACTATGTTACATGCTGAAATTTAAAACACTTGAATAAAGTAGCAGCAAAATGTTTTGCTGTATTGCATCCAAAGTGAGTCCTTCCTTATTTATATAATTTGAACGATTGTCAGGATGAACATGGGTAGGTGTCGGTGTGTTGGTGCGGCATTTTCTTGACTAAAGAATTATTTCAGTGAAATAAACCGTGCTTCGTAAAGCGTTTAGAAACGATGTAAGTAGTTTTTTAAACGATTCTGACTGGCACGAGACAGCAAAGTGAGCAGTGGCGCGAAAAATATTCAAAAGAAGACAGACAACATAGTATTTCAAATTATACAACTATTTTAATTTTTTTTAATCAATATATAATTTGTGTAGAGTCCGTTGTTATGAAATTTTGTGAAAACGAGTCCCCATTAAAAGTGGTCGTCTTGTGTCGGATATTAACTGCGTGACGAGATTATGTAAGGGATAATTTACCAAAGGTGTGCATTCCACGGTTTAAATGCACGACGCAGAGGCAAGGTTGCCTCCGCAAAGTGCATTAAAACAGTGGAATGCTCACCTTCGAGTTGATTATCCCGCTTATACCAAGGTCATTTGCCAGAAATATCATATCGCAGCATTCTGAAATTTTTGGTAAAAGTTTTGCACTAAAAACAAAAAAACAAGCTGGTAATCATTAAACAGGCGCCGCGCCTTCTCATTCCCAATAGCCTACTATAGGCCAAGTTGAATTGAACCAGCTATCTTAGTTCATCTTACGTTCATGGAGAAAGAATTTTTTGCACACGCTTAACTGCTACATCTGTTTACCAGCTGATTTGATAACGGATTCTAGCTGAAATGGAGATCATGCATAACGCAACATTATGTGCGATTATGCAGACTGTAGCTAACTTGCTACGCACAATTACAGAGAACTTAGGACGGTTTCCGCAGTCAGCGAACTGAAATCAGTTTGCTGGCAGAAGCGAACTGTCAGCAGTTGCTGACACAAGAAGTGGACACGTTAGCTTCCTTTGTAACCGTACACAATTACAGACGTTCAATGAATAAAGCCTGATGACTTCGCTGCTATAATATTTCCGGTCATTATCGCTTGAGTACCTATTAACCGCCCCGCAGGACGCAACATATATGACGCCGCTAAATTTACTGGAGATAAATGAGCAGCTAGGTTTCCGTTGTACCCAGCCCAATACCAGGTCTAACGTTGCTAGGGTTACAAGTTGGCTGGTGGATGAATTTCGAATGGTGAAACGACCGTAGCCGAACTACCTGTGCGGTTCCACGGTTTTAATGCGTACCTGTCCGCCAATCAGAAAAAAGTATTCACCCGGACCATGGTATAGGTCAAGCTGCGCGACAGGCTCGACAGCGAGTAGTGTCCGAAACCGATTTGGTTTACAGGGTGGGTCCACTATATGCTGCTCACTAAATTGTGGATGGGGGTAGGGACTGAGTGTGAGGTTTCGGACACAGCGTGTGTATCTGACACACAGTCATAAAAATGGGCATTGTAGCAGATTGTATCCATTGTAGCAGCAAAGCCTACCTGCTACATTATGTGCCGCGCCCACATCCACATTTCCCTCTCTCTGTTCCTCCTCTTCCTCGGCTTGCTCCCTCTTTCTCTCATTGAACATGAATGTAATTGTTCTTTGCATTTTTAAAAAGTTTTCATTCAAGTCAAGTGTAACGTTAAGAAACAAGCGTTTGGCTAACGTAACGTTATCGGTTTCACAAATTTGCGATATGACTTGACAGAGCCTGGCCTCCTGTCATCACCTAGGCAACCACGAGCTGACCAATAGCACATTGAGTTACACACACGTGCATTTGTTTGGGAAAGAGTGTGATGGCTGCGCGCGTCTGAGGGAGGGGGGAGACTGAGAGAAAGCATATTCACATTCACATCAGGTTCAACTTCACAATTTACTACCATAGAAGGCATATTCTGAAGATGTTTTTTGTATATTCATCAAATCTACACTAATTTCGTTACAATTCGCTTGGAAACAGAAAGGGCTCGCATCATAGCAGGGGTGAATGTTGCTTTTCCGGTTGCGTTCCGGTGCGTTCCTGTTGAAGAGGTCTAGATATTTCTTACCACCACGGCGTTCCTGTGCGTTCCGGCCTACTTTCACCATTGCAAAGTCAACAATTTATCGCTAATAGGCTACTGAAATTGCGAGAAAGTTAGAAAGCAACATAGCTTGCAACACATTAAGTGATATCGACGGTGTAATGCAATAGCTAGGTAGATAGCCAACTGGTTATCAGTAGTGCTGTTATCGTCAATACCAAGGCTTCGGAGCCTGTATTAAATGTGAAGCACTTCCTAACGGAGCTCCGTGTCGAGGCTTGTATCACCTCAGCGTAATGACGTCAGTCAGTCAGTCGACAATAAAATCTCCCATTTCTCTTCTATAGCTCGCGTGGGTTGTTGTCAGTAGTTGAAGTTTGTTGGTGCGGTTTGCGATTTTGTGCGGTGTGCGAGTTTCCGTGCGATGGAGCCAGCAAGAAAGAGAAAGTTGTTTCCCGTTCGGGAATACTTTGATTTGATTTCACCGAATAAGGTTGCTTAGTGAGGCTATTAGGCCAAATTGTTTGACTATTATGTGATGTCATATTTTCAAACCTTTTCAGATAATTTCCAATACATAATAAATTCCCTTAATTTGATAGTTTTTCATTTATTATTAGAGGAAACGCTTATTATTTTTGAACAAAAATACAAGGCTCTATGTTTCACATGCGCATTCACTGCCCTCTGTCCTGTCCCAGAAAGCATCTTATAGTTTCATTATGACATAACATGTGGTCAAAATACTTCATTTTATTTTGCATTTACTGATCTGCCACTTTCGTGAAGAAGGCTTACGCTTGCCTACCATATCCTACGAAGCACAACTCGTATGTGTTTTTATTGACCAACAGGGGTCTCTAGAGTGCATTCGAAACATCAAGAAATGAACCACAGTTCAACACATCTGGCTAGAAAGCTTCAACGCTTCATGAAGCTTCATCTCATCAGCACTAGTTATCAGGTTAAAAGGCTAAACATCGCTGACACTTTGATGTGAATATAGGCCACTAGATGGCAGTATTTACCTTTTTTTTTGTTAAGCCCAGACTGGAGCTATGTTTGGACATGTTCTGGGCATGTCTGGGGCAAGTCCCAGAAAATGAAAAAAAAAAAGAGGTCTAAATGTGGGTGGGGTCTGCAAAAGAGTATATAACGAGGGAGAATTGAGACAGTGTAGGGGTAGGAGAAATTGCGAGGAGAAGGATACATGTAACCAGACCTGTCATTCTGTTTAAGACCTGTGAAGCTTATAGTGGATTTTTGCCTGTGTTAGAGCATTTTCCTCACCCAGGACATCACCAAGGAACCCAACCAAAAGGGACTGTAAATATTTCTGTTTTTCTTGTTAATTGATCTTGGTCATTAGATTAGTTAGTTGTTAGTTGTTTTTGTTAATTAAATGTGTTTAAGTTTTAAAATTGTGTCCGTCATCCCCTGCTGTTGTGGATGTTGTAAATGTAATATCAAATTGGGGCCATAACAAATTGGGGGCTCGTCCGGGTTAGACCATTGTGTGAGTAATTTATTGAAAATCTAACATTTCAAATTGTAAAATTGTTTTTGTGAATTTTCCTAGATATATATTGACAAAAGCAATGGATGAATTCTTGGTATCACCAACCGTAGGGGTTTTGAAGTCTTTTAAAAAGACAGAACTGTTGGAAATATGCAGACATTTGGAGCTGACAGAGGTCAAACCAGCCATGCGAAAAGCATGACTGGCTAGAGAGATATATTGAATATTACATTGATGAAAATGTGTTTGCACCAGGAGATCTGGAACAATTTCCAGTGGAAAATCCAAATATAGAAGAGGAACTTAAATTAAAAATGCTAGAGATTGAAAGGGAGGAAAAAGAAAAACAAAGGCAGTTTGAGTTAGAAAAATTAGCAAGAGAAGAGAAAAAAGAAAGGGAGGAAAAAGAAAAACAAAGACAGTTTGAGAGAGAGAAAGAGGAAAGAGCAGAAAGAGAGAGACAGAGACAGAGAGATTTTGAATTAGAGAAGTTGGATAGAGAAGAAAGACTCCAAATGGAGCAACTAAAAATTAAAATTGAAACTAAAAATAAATTTTGTGCCAGTCAGGAGGTAAAACTGGTGCCTCCATTTTCGGAAAAGGACGTAGACAACTATTTCCAGTGTTTTGAAAAGGTAGCAAAGAGTTGCCAGTGACTAAAGGAACACTGGCCTCTGATTTTGCAAACTGTCCTCAAGGGTAAAGCTCAACAAGCCTATTCGGCTTTGTCTGCAGATGATTCCTCTGATTATGAGGTTGCCAAAAAGGTTATTTTGAGAGCTTATGAGTTGGTTCCAGAGGCTTACCGACAGAAATTCAGAGGTCTGAAGAAATCTGAAAATCAGACTCATGTGGAATTTGCTAATGAGAAGAAGGTTTGCTTTGAGCGCTGGTGTACTTCTATGGAGGTCAAGGATGATTTCAACTCACTAAAAGAGATGGTGTTAGTTGAAGAATTAAAGAACTGTGTTAAGGATGATATTAAGACCTACCTTAATGAGAAGCAAGCACTGAATTTTCAATCAGCTGCCAAATTTGCCGATGAATATGTTCTCACACATAAGTCCAAATTTCAGTCTAGCAGTAACAATAGATGGTTCCAATTTCAGAAAAAAAGAGAACGGTGATACCGAAGATTCCTCACCCAAAGAGAAATCTGGTGATGGTGCCCCTGCTCTCTGTATTCTTGAAGTCAGACCTAGTTACGGGACAGGTAAAGGTGGGACTTATGTCAAGTCTACCTATAAAGGGTGTTTCTCTGTTGCTAGGCAATGACCTGGCTGGGGGCAATGTAGTTCCCCCTGTTCATCTTACTTCGCAGCCGAGTGCTGGGGATGGCGATGGGGACCCATCTCTGTGTCCTTCCTGTGCAGTGGCTCGTGCTGTGGCCAGGAGGGCTCAAGGGGAGGATGGTGTGGTGCCGTCCAGCGCATTGGGTGGTCGTGGCTCGGGTGGTTTGCCTCGTGACTCTATTCGGCCTGCTGTGGTTTCTCCGTTTGAGGACTTGTCGGATGCTTTTGTCGGTTCTTTGTTCGGCTGGCCGGGTGGGTCTGGTGGTTCTGGTGTGTCTGGGGACTTGTCTCTGTCCAGGGGGCGGTTGATTGAGGAGCGGGCTGGTGATCCTGGGGTTTGTGTGCTGAAGAAGAGGGCCCTTCCTGGTGGAGGGGTGGACGCAGTTCCAGTTGGGTGTTGTCTCGGAGATGGTGTGTTGGTGCGGGGGTGGCGCCCTCCTGGTGTCCCTGCCGATGCAGATTGAGCGGTGGTCGGGTGGGTTGTTGTTCCGAGGGTCTGCGGGAATGGGATCTTGGCAATGGCTCCTGGTTTGGCTTTGGGAGGTAATCTTGGTGTTGGCAGGACTGTTGGTGGGATCATGGGGCACTTCTTTTGGCCAGGGATATATTACGGCCATTCATCAATTAAAATGGCAAATATATACTGAGCATCAAAAGAAACGCAAGTTAGCTAGTTAGATAATGTGCTCTCATGGTTACCCAGATAGCAAGCACCTCCGCTTCGGATCCGCCCTGGCTCCAGCTGATCCGGGTCAGAGCCGGGGCAGATCCGGAGTGGCGGAGCTTGCTATCTGGGTACTCATAATGACCGCAAAACAAAGAAAAGTTTGATGAAAGGAGTGTAAATGCGCACACGCTAGGAATAAATTTGATTTTCAATAATTACGCGAAAACTTATTCTCCGGTCTGCCTTTAATTAACTTGCGTTTCTTTTGTCGCTCAATACTTTTGCTCCGTAACTTGCCAGCTCACTTGGCTACGTCTCCAATGTTGAACACAGACAGACGGCAAGGAATGTCCATTGCTCCACCCACTCACATCCGCTGCAGTGCGGAATTCGGAAAAGCCGAGAACGCGCTTACATATGAGGACCTGTTGGTGTTTGCATAGCCTGAATATAAATAAAAGATTTTGTCTTTGCCAAGAAACGAGGCATTAATGATTTGAAAGAGAAAAATAAACCGTTTCGGTATCGATAATTTGTGGCCGTCAAAAAAATTTATTCACGGATTCAATAGCGTGTCTTTTTCAATTATTCTCTATGGAGAAATTCCTTTTTGGCCATGGCATCACGTCATCTGCAATATCAGACTCGCTGCTAGGACCACGTCGGCGTGTGTTACAGACCCTAGTTGTGTGTCCAGTTCTCCTTATAGGTCCATGGTCACAACTCGTGAAATCGAAGCTTTCAGAAAGGTTCGACTTACGACTTTGTGAATACCAAAAGAGGGAGGCATTCATAAGGACTTTACTCGCTCGGTAAACACGACCCCATTTGAAGGCACTATCTGTCAGTGTTATTGCAGAATGATCAGTGGTGTTGGAAAATATGTAAAAATTGTCATTGTTAAGACGAGGAGGATGAATGATCAAATCTAGTGTCAAAATTATTCAGATCATTTAAAAAAGATATGCCTCCATTCATTAAATCACATTTTTCCCCTCCTTCCCCATCATAGCATTAAGTCCATTCCAGGCTTCTCTAATTTTACTGGAGCAGAGCTGCTTTTCGACTTTATCTTTATATTTTATCCTATTACTCCTTAAAATCGAGTTGAACTTGTAATGGCGTGGAGGTGTAGGACGCCAGGAGCAGTGGCTCGAAATAAAAGATAGATGCACCAAAGTGCTAAACTTGAACAAAAGGAAATATATCGGCTCGCGCTACCCACGGGCCTAACGCCTGACCGTGGAAGTCAACAGGCGAGCTCAAAACAAAATACCAGGCAGCTAAAAAACCTGCCTATACTCTCGCTTCTCACATTAATAATATAATGCAGCTAAATTCCTGCCTATTCTCTTTTCTCAAACAACCTTACCGGCTCAAGCGTCAAAAGCATACTGACACTCCAGCAACCCGAACGAGGAAAGGCAGGAGCTTAAATAGAGTCCGGGCGACGCCCCCAATTAATGCCAGCTGGCTAAGGAATCCGATGGTGAGCGAAACGATATCGTCCCGGACGAGAGCAACAAAAGGAGCCCACAAGGCTCCCAAACCATGACAGGACCCCCCCCTCTAAGGGACAGCTCCAGAAGTCCCCAAGGAACCCCGCGCACGAAAATCCGAAATAAGCGAGGGATCCAGAATATCCCGAGAAGGGACCCAGCACCGCTCCTCGGGACCATATCCCTCCCAATCAACCAAAAACTGGACCCCACGACCTACGCGCCTCTCGGCCAAAATGCGGCGCACGGTATAAACCGGACCGCCCTCAAGCATGCGCGGTGGCGGTGGCGGCGGCGGCGTGTCTGCGGGTGCCAGGACGCTAGTGCTAACCGGCTTAATCCGTGAGACGTGGAACGCCGGATGTATGCGCAGAGATCTCGGGAGCTTCAACTGGACCGTAACCGGATTGATCCTCCGTACAATCTTGAACGGACCGATATAGCGAGGTGCCAGCTTACGGGACTCCACCTTCAACGGGAGATCCCGGGTGGACAGCCAAACTCTCTGCCCAACCCGATAGGACGGAGCCAAACGACGCTTTCTATCAGCGAAGGATTTTTGTTTGCGCCCCGAGCGCAACAGTGCCGAACGGACCTTAGTCCAAACAGACCGACAGCGCCGAATGAAGTGGTTAACTGAGGGAATCTCGGAATTGTTCTCAGTCTCTGGGAAAAGTGGAGGTTGATAACCCACTTGGGCTTCAAACGGGGAAAGCCCCGTGGAGGAATTACACAACGAGTTATGAGAATACTCGGCCCAAGCTAAAAATCGACTCCAAGATGAGGGGTTATCTGCCGCCAAACATCGGAGAGTGTTCTCGAGAGACTGATTAGTACGTTCCGTCTGCCCGTTGGTCTCAGGGTGAAACCCTGAAGAGAGGCTAACAGTGGCCCCCAACTGTTTACAAAACGCCTGCCAAAATCTGGCCGTAAACTGCGGGCCTCGGTCAGAAACAACATCCTGCGGGAGCCCATGCAACCGGAACACATTGTTGACCACAAGATGCGCTGTCTCCCGTGCTGAAGGCAGCTTGGGTAGTGCGACAAAATGAGCCGCTTTAGAAAACGGTCGACCACCACCAGAATAACCGTGTTGCCATCAGAAACAGGCAGCCCCGTAACAAAATCTAAAGCAATATGCGACCAAGGGCGCCTGGGAACGGGCAAAGGTCGCAGCAAACCAGCGGGAGGGAGGTGGGAAGTCTTATTCCTTGAACAGACGCAACAGGCAGCAACAAACTCCCGAATATCTTTCATCATCTCCGGCCACCAAAATCGTTGGGCCAGGAACTGCTTGGTCCGATGGGCCCCCGGGTGCCCCGCCAAGCGGGAAGAGTGTCCCCACTGAAGGACCTGTGACCTAACACCCTGTGGGACAAATAAACAACCAGGAGGCTCCCCCCCAGGACCGGGATCAGACCTCAACGCCTCCTGAACAACCGCCTCAATCTCCCACTGAATAGGTGCTACGATCTGGGCCGAAGGAATGACAGGCTCTGGGGAAGGATCGCTATCAGTGCGATCAAACAAACGTGACAGCGCGTCAGGCTTAGTATTCTTAGAGCCTGGGCGGTATGTAAGCGTAAAATCAAAACGGTTAAAAAACAATGCCCATCGCGCCTGCCGGGAATTACGCCGTTTGGTCTGCTGAATATATTGGAGGTTTTTATGATCAGTCCAAACCACAAAAGGGTGCTCAGCTCCCTCCAACCAGTGGCGCCACTCCTCGAGCGCCAGCTTGACCGCTAATAACTCCCGGTCACCAATACTATAATTACGTTCGGCGGCGGACAAAGACCGGGAGAAATACGCACACGGGTGAATCTTATTATCCCAACGTGGGCGCTGGGACAGAATAGCACCCACGCCCACCTCGGAAGCATCTACCTCAACGACAAATGGGAGGGAGGGATCGGGCAAAACCAAAATCGGCTCCGAGCTAAAACGTTTCTTCAATTCCTGAAAAGCTGCGTCTGCTGCAGGGGACCACAAAAACGCTGAGGAGGTATTCTTTTTAGTGAGCGCAATAATGGGGGCAGCAACCGCGCTGAAATTACGAATAAACCTCCTATAAAAGTTTGCAAAGCCTAGAAAGCGTTGGACCTCTTTAACACTCTGCGGCGCAGGCCAATTTCTGACCGCAGCCACCTTGTCTGGGTCCATCCGCACCGAACCCTTAGACACAATGAAGCCCAAAAAGGAGACAGTCTGGGCGCGGAAAACACATTTCTCGGCTTTAACGAAAAGTTTGGCACGGAGCAGGGCTGCCAGTACACGTCTGACGTGTTGTTTGTGCTCGGACAGTGTTGAAGAAAATATCAAAATATCGTCGAGATAAACGAAGACGAATCTCTCCAACATCTCTCTGAGCACGTCATTAACAAATGCCTGGAACACCGAGGGCGCGTTAACCAGCCCGAACGGCAAGACCCGATATTCGTAGTGCCCGTCATGCGTGTTAAAAGCCGTTTTCCATTCGTCTCCCTCCCGAATGCGAATCAAGTTATAAGCGTTGCGAAGATCTAGCTTCGTAAAGAATGATGCCTCCTGTAGACGTTCAAACGCGGAACTCATTAATGGAAGGGGATATCGGTTTTTAATAGTGATCTTATTTAAACCACTGTAATCAATACAGGGTCTCAGCCCACCATCCTTTTTCCCAACGAAAAAGAATCCCGCTCCGGCAGGGGACGTAGACGGCCGTATAAAACCATTGGCGAGAGCCTCCTGGATATACTCTCGCATAGCCTTACGCTCAGGTCCTGACAGCGAATACAGCGAACCCCTAGGTGGAGTTGTCCCAGGATATAGGTTAATCTCGCAGTCGTACGGACGATGCGGGGGTAACGTAGAGGCTCGTTGTTTACTGAATACCTCAGCCAAATCGGCATAATCCTTAGGAACATTCGGAGGCAAGTCGAAGTTCAGGGTAGCCCCAAATTCTTTACCCTGGTCAGAGTCTAATGAATCCGTGACTGATTCCACATCGCTGAAATTCTCCAAAAAGTTATCATCCTCTGGCTCTCGCCAGTCAAATTGAGGATTCCATTCTAACCCCTCCTCTGCCCCTTCTTCCAATCTGGGAGGGTACGGAGTAATAACCTCCTCCAACTCGCTATCGGTGTCAGTCTGACCCATAGCCTCACGTCCGAAAGAACCATTATCCCTGGTTCTACAATGTGCGCTACACTTGGGACCCCAGCGAACGATGGGATTAGTCTGTCTCCCCCAGCTGATACAAGGATCATGCTCCCGTAACCACGAATGCCCCAAGACTATAGGGAAAGTGGGAGACTTGATAATGAAAAATCGAACCTCCTCCGAATGACTACCAAAAGAGATGAACATCTCTAATGGTTCAGAAACCTCGGTTATAACTCCCGTTCCAAGCGGGCGACCGTCCAAAGTTCTGACCGAACGCGATTGTGAAAGAGCAACAGTGGGGACGGCGTGTCTCCTAGCCCACTGAAAATCCATGAAGCAGTCCACTGCGCCCGAGTCAACGAACGCTTCAATGGTAAATCTTTTACTCCCCACAGTAATCTCTACGGGGATAAGTGTTCGGAAGGGAAGTTGGGTCTGCCCCTCTAGCGTCCCCTGAATCGCTAGAGGGGCTTTTCGTTTCCCCGTAGTTTAGGGCACTGTGGACGTGTATGACCCGGTTTGTAACAATAAAAGCAGATTATTTTTCTGCTAATGGGTCTTTTAGACTGACGGTTAAACGAACCATCAACTTGCATGGGCTCAACTGAGGTAGAATCCTTAATGGGTGAACTAGGAGATGAACAATCGCCTTTAGCAATCTTAATACCATTGTCAGCCAGCGGAGATTTATTCGGTCTCTCCCGGCTGCGTTCGCGTATGCGATTGTCAATTCGCACAGCAGTACGAACTAAGGAGTCTAAAGTTGAGCAGGGTTCTAACGTAGCCAGTGCATCCTTAATCTCCTCCGTAAGAGCATGGCTAAAAACTGTCATCAGAGGAGTCTCTGGCCAGCCTGTTTCTGTGGCCAGAGAACGAAATGTAATAGAAAACTCAGCTGCGCTTTCCTTGCCCTGTCTCAAGTGCATTAAACGCGTAGCTGCGTCTTGGCCGCAAATGTCCTGATCAAAAACAGAAACCATCTCCCTGACAAGAGCCTCTACCGAATTAACAACCGGTGAGTTAGCTCTAATTAGTGGACCGACCCAATTGAGCGCTGTGCCAGCCAACAAGGACAATATAAAGGCAACTCGAGAGTCCTCATTAACAAAACGTGACGGCTGAGCTTTAAAAAATATCTCACACTGGGCAATAAAATCCCTACACTTTCCAGCCTCGCCACTGTATCTTTGGGGGAGTTGTAACTTTGGCTCTCGGGGAAAATGTATGGGTTGTGCTTGTGCAAAACTTTGTGGAGCCTGTGACGTTAGAGGTTTAATACTCTCCGCCAATTCTAACAGGGCGCTCTGCTGGTTCTGCAGCGCCGTCTCCTGCACGTGCAGCCTATCAGCCAGATCAGAGCGCTGATTGATCAGCACAGAAAGTGAATTAGCAAATCCAGCCAACATCTCCTGCTGACTGGCAATAGCTCTCTTAATATCGGCCACCGCTGACGTCTCCATTGTGGCTGGAGTGTACTGTAATGGCGTGGAGGTGTAGGACGCCAGGAGCAGTGGCTCGAAATAAAAGATAGATGCACCAAAGTGCTAAACTTGAACAAAAGGAAATATATCGGCTCGCGCTACCCACGGGCCTAACGCCTGACCGTGGAAGTCAACAGGCGAGCTCAAAACAAAATACTAGGCAGCTAAAAAACCTGCCTATACTCTCGCTTCTCACATTAATAATATAATGCAGCTAAATTCCTGCCTATTCTCTTTTCTCAAACAATCTTACCGGCTCAAGCGTCAAAAGCATACTGACACTCCAGCAACCCGAACGAGGAAAGGCAGGAGCTTAAATAGAGTCCGGGCGACGCCCCCAATTAATGCCAGCTGGCTAAGGAATCCGATGGTGAGCGAAACGATATCGTCCCGGACGAGAGCAACAAAAGGAGCCCACAAGGCTCCCAAACCATGACAGAACTCTTTGCTCTTTAACTTAACGAGGTCCAAATCACCACTGATAAAGGCAGCCCTCCTCTCTTTAATACACTGTTGCATCTCTGCGGAAGCCACCTTTTAGCATTAGGATACACTCTGATGGTTTTCTTGGTAGTGACATTTGTCTCACAAAACTTAATATACTCAGTTATAGTCTCTGTTATTTCATCAGTGTCATTGCAACAGTCAAAGAACACTTGCCAAACCGTATTATCGAAGCAATCCTGCAGCATCCCTTCACTCCTTGCATCCCAGACCTGAACATCTTTAATAAAAGGCTTATCCCACTTTATTTTTCCTCTATATTTTGGGACGATATGGATGACATCATGATTGGATTTCCCCAGTGGCAAGGTATATTGTCATAATATCCATTACTGTAGCATGACAGTCCTTAAGATAGTGATGTCTGAGGGATTAGAAATTGCGCGCATTCAGGTCTGTTTTTTTCGGCCTTGCCCTTTACACATTTAGATTCAAACTTATTCCTTCATCCTCTTTTATTTGAATCACCCTCAGTTACAAGCTTCTCTAAAGCCTTGTCTTCAATAGATGGCACTGCGCCTGCAAGTATTCTGATTAAACTTCTGTATTGGATAAAAAATTGTCAGAGAGGAGGGAGAGGAGGTGGAATATGCCATAGATTAACAGCATGAGCCACAGGGACCATCACAAGCTTTCTGCACTACCAACAGTCGTTGTCTTTGGCATGCAGTCTATACACAACAGGATTGATGAGCTAGAAACATAGACCACATTAATAAACAAAAGGATGGAAACCTGCCTTCTTGCTGAAACATGATTCAGCAAATCAGACCAATATGAGGGCCTGTCAATAAGTGAATTTTGTTGCCCAGCATGACTGGACTAGTTGCTTACAATTACAAACAAGCGATCTGGAGGGGGTGTATGTATGAAGGTATTATTGGTGAAAAAGGTTTGAGCACCTGTAACAGTGGAATTTGTAGTTGTGAACAGCGGTTTGTATGTGTATCAGTAAATTTGAAGTCACATACTCTATGAGTTGTGTACTTGTAGATTTTTTTTTTTGCACAAATACAACACAACACTTACACATTCACAAATTCTTAATTACAGGTGCACAAATCCTATTTTACAAATCACAGATAAAAAAACTGACATGCTCACATTTTTACTCCTATTGTTGCAGTATATTTGGTGCAAAACATATTTGTGCACCTGTATAAAACAATGTGAAGTTGTGGACAAAATTTGAATACGTGCAAATCTGAATGTGAATTTGTGCAATGAAAGTTCAATGTATGTGAAATAATTTCTCGCGAAAATATTTGTGTTCTTATAAAACACAAATACAAATCGATAGTACAACTGCTCGAATCTTCCCCACGAGTCACACATTCTGTTTCCTACAAGCCACAGATTCTGTTTTCTACAAGTCACAGATTCTGTTTCCTACAAGCCACAGATTCTGTTTCCTACAAGTCACAAATCGCGCCCCTCTCCACTGTGACATTTGGTGCGAAACTACCTGCGCATTCAGTCTATGGAGAAAAAGGCGGGTGCTGATCTGAGATCGACTGATTCCACAGCCAATCAGAGGAGACTGGCTTTCGTCCCACAGCCAATCCAAGGAGAGGGGCTTTACATTGCGGAGCGAAAGGAGAATTCCCGTTGGTGGAGTCGATTCAGCACCAGAGGTGTAAAGTGATATACATGTGCTTCGTTACAGAAATAAGTAGTTTTTTGAGGATTTGTACTTTACTAGATTTTTTTTTTAACCGGGATTTTTAATTTTACTCCACTATATTTAAAAGAGAAAAAGTATTCTTTCACTTCGTTACCTTGACCGTGGCCAGTTCGTTACTCATCGCAAATTGAAATATTAATGTAATAAAAAATTTAAGGATTATCTGGATTTGGCTGCTCAAGTAGAACAACGGTGCTCGGCACGGTATCATAACTGCGCTTTGAGCAGATGTGCCCGCCAGCAGACATGGAGCTGCAAATTTATGCACAGAGTTACAATATTCTGTCACAAGATGGCACACCGGGAACAGTTATTGAATATCGACAAGCAAGCAGCTCTACACGTTTAGAATGTTATGGACGAGTTCACTCCGATCCCTGTTTTTCAGGAGGTTCCTGAATTAAACTCCTCAGCTAAGCCTGATGTGCAGACTGCTTAATACTCTTGCCCACAGTATCTATCCAGAAGTTCAAAAAAAAAATGCTCTCTTGCAACAGAAAAAAATCCTTGCCCTCTCTAGCAACCACCTCGGCTACGGTGAGCCAATGGTATTCCAATTAGTAGTTATGAAAAATCAGTTTTCTGAAGCAAAAATTCGACAGAGTATCAATACCATGTCATTCTACTGTTAATTATTGTCAATTCTAGTGGTTTTCTACACTGCGGGTAAACTCAAAGAAGATCAAGTATAAAGCACAGGCTGCCTGTTTGTTTTTTGAATACTGCATCTTTCATTCACCTGCGAGTTGATTAAAGAGAACAAGAAGAGAACAATGTGTGGTTAACTTGTTTTGTTTCTTTATATGCGTACTATGAAAAATGCTTCGTAGGTGTACTTGCACTTTGGATACTTATTCACTCACGAGATACTTTTTGTACCTGAGTACATTTAATGTGAGCTACTTTAAGACTTGTACTCAAGTAAGTTTCTTATGGGTGACTTCAACTTTTACCAAAGTAACTTTCAGTTATGGCCCTCTACGTTTACTTCGTTATTTTTTTTGAGTAGGCCTACTTTATACACCTCTGTTCAGCACATACATTGTGTTATTAAACTAACAGCAGCAGAGACAGCGATTTAGGCAACATTTAATGTAGGTTGAATTGGTGAAACCACATTAATAAATTCACTCCGACGCGAAGCTGAAAATGCCGTCATTTTTCCTCTCTTTTGCAAATCTCCTTCCTACCGCGTGCATTTGTTTTCAATTAAGTCGTTGAGAAATCAATCTGTGGTGCGGATTATCATCTACTATATATTATTAATATCTTATTTCCATATTGCCTTGTTATTGGCCTTTCGGTCGCGGTAACTGCGGCACTCGCTCTCTTCAAAGAAGCAGACGACAGTCATTTAGCGCATACTTCGGATTACTACTTCAGAAGTTATAGTCATAATATTGTCATGATAGCACAACATACTTAACCAATTAATACAATTATTATAAACTGCTTATTCTCGCATTGCTTTGTTATTGGCCTTTGGGACGCGGTATTAGCCCTCGGCCAATAACAAGGTAATATGGAAATCAGCGATTAGCCACATATTGTATATGATAATCCACCGCACTACGGATTGATCTCCAAGCGACTTTACTGATAACAATTACACGCGGCAGGGAGGAGGGTTGGCGGTAGCAAAAAAGAGGAAAAGTGACGGTATTTTCAGCTCCGCGTCGGAGTGAATTCATTAATGTGGTTCATGATTCAACCTGCCTTCAATGTCGCCCAAATCGCCGTCTCTGCTGTTAATAGTTTAATAATGCAGTACATGTTCTGAATCGACTCCACCAACGGGAATTCTCCTTTCACTCCGCAATGTAAAGCCCCTCTCCTTTGATTAGCTGTGGGACGAAAGCCGGTCTCCTCTGATTGGCTGTGGAATCAGTCGATCTCAGATCAGCACCCGCCTTTTTCTCTATAGACTGAATGCGCAGATAGTTTGAGTAGGGATGTAGTATTGGATAGTTTCGCACCAAATGTCACAGTGGAGAGGGGCGCGATTTGAGACTTTTAGAAAACAGAATCTGCGACATGTAGGAAACAGAATGTGTGACTCGTGGGGAAGATTTGAGCAGTTGTAGTGATCTATTTGTATTTGTGTTTTAAAAGAACACAAATATTTTTGTGAGAAATTATTTCACATATATTGAACTTTCATTGCACAAATTCACATTCAGATTTGCACATATTCAGATTTTGTCGACAACTTCACATTGTTTGATACAGGAGCGCAAATATGTTTTGCTCCGAATATACTGCAACAATAGGAGTAAAAATGTGAGCGTGCCTGTTTTTTAATCTGTGCCTTGTGAAATAGGATTTGAGCACCTGTGGTTAAGAATTTGTGAATGTGTAAGTGTTGTGTCGTATTTGTCCAGAGGAAAAAAATCTACAAGAACACAACTCATAAAGTATGTGACTTCAAATTTGCTGATACACATACAAATCGCTGTACACAACTACAAATCCCACTGTTACAGGAGCACAAACCTTTTTCATCAATAATACCTTCATATGTATACTTCTACATCAACCAGAGGTACCGTAGTTTGGGGTAGGATATGTACTCTGTTATGGCCCCAATTTGTTATTACATTTATAACACAACAGCAACAGCAAGGGATGACAGACACAGTTTTAAAAACCTAAACACATTTAATTAAACAGACAAAGACTAATAACAACTAACTAACTGACCAAGATTGAATACATAACAAAAACAAAAATATTTACAGTCCCTTTGGGTTTTCTGGTGATGTGCTGGGTGAGAAAAATCCACAAAAGAAACTTAACAGGTCTTGAACAGAAATGACAGGTCTGGTCACACGTATCCTTCTTCTTGCAATTTCTCCTACTACTTTACTGTCTCAATTCTTTTCGTTATATACTCTTTTGCAGACCCCACCCACATTTAGACCTCTTTTTTTTAACTTTCTGAGACTTGCCCTAGACATGTCCAGGACATGTCTAAACATGACTCCAGTCTGAGCTTAACAAAAAAAAGGTAAATACTGCCATCTACTGGCCTATATTCACATTACACCTCCATTCCAAAAGGGAAAAATTTTGACTCATAAAGGCAAAATTTTTCTTTTCAATACAAAATGGTTAAGTGAACACTTGTCTATATATACATATCATACAATATTCAAACACATGATATATATATACACATTCAAACACGGGATAAGCAATCAGCAATTACATTGTCTGTACCCTTCACATGCTTAATTTCCAAGTCAAACTCCTGTAAAATCAAACTCCAATTCAACAATCTCCGATTCTTGTTTTTCATCTTACTCAAAAAACATTAACGGATTGTGGTCAGTGTACACAATCATTGGCTTTTGCCCTGTACAAACATAAACCTCAAAGTGTTGTAAAGAAAGGACCAGAGCCAACAGTTCCTTCTCTATTGGGGAATAGTTCCTTTGGTGGCGATTGAACTTCCTGGAGAAGTATGCCACGGGATGCTCAATGTCATCAGAGTCACTTCTCTGTAGGAGCACAGATCCACAAGCTTGGTCGCTAGCATCGACCGCGATGGAGAACGGTTTGTTGAAGTCAGGAGATTTGAGCACGGGGAAGTGACACAGCAGAGACTTCAGGTGATCGAAGGCTCTCTGGAATGCATCATCCCAGGTGAACTTTACGCCTTTTCTTCAGTTGGTTAGTTAGACTGAGAGCAATCTCAGCAAAGTTCTTGCAGAACTTGCGGTAGTACCCGATCATTCCAAGGAAGCGGCGCAAAGCTTTTTTGTTGTCAGGAACTGGAAAGTCCATGATGGCTTGGACTTTAGCATTTATGGGTGCCACCTTACCCTGGCCTATGACGTAGCCAAGATAGGTGACAGTAGCACAACCAAAGTCACTCTTGCTCAGGTTAACAGTCAGGTTAGCCTGGGTCAGGCGCTGGAACAACGTCTCTACATCTTTTAGATGTTCTTCCCAGGAGTCACTCCATGTGATCAGGTCATCGATGTACGCACCCGTGTGAGGCAATCCGGCGATTGTAGACTGTATCATCCTTTGGAATGTGGCTGGGGCATTTTTCATGCCAAAGGGTAGGACTTCATACTGGTACAATCCAGATGGTGTGGCAAAAGCAGAGATGCTCTTGGCCCTCTCAGTTAAAGGCACACACCAATAACCCTTCAATAAATCAATCTTGGTCAGAAACTTTGCTTGCCCTACACTATCAATACAATCATCAATCCTAGGTATTGGAAACACATCAGTTCTAGTTACAGCATTGACTTTGCGATAATCTGTACAGAATCTAGTACTTCCATCAGGTTTTGGAACTAGCACACAGGGTGAACTCCAATCGGAGTTGGAGGGTCTGATAATATCATGTTTTAACATGTACTCAACCTCTTTCTCAGCAATCTTTCTCTTTTCAGGATTCATCCGGTATGGATGCTGTTTTATTGGTTTGGCATCACCAACATCTACATCATGAGAGGCTATAGTAACTCTCTTTGGAACATCAGGAAACAAATCCTCATATTTCTTGATCAACCTTTCAAACTGATCTCTCTGTGAGGGTTCTAAGTGCTGGAGTTTTACATCAAGATTTTGCAACACTTCAGTGTTTGACAATTTACATGAAAGAACTTCAGCTTTAATTCTTGGTTCCTCATCTTGAAACTCCCCCTCATCTCCACACGTTTCGACCATTGGAGAATCTGAAATGACAGCTGCAACCCTAGCATTTCTGTCATGATAAGGCTTCAGCATGTTAATGTGACAGGTTTTGCAAAAGTTGGAAACGTCTTTCCGAAGCCCAGGCCAAAAGAAGTGTTTCATGATCTTATCAACAGTCTTGTTAACACCAAGATGACCTCCTAAAGGTAAGCTATGAGCCATTGTTAAGATCTCATTCCTGTAGACCTTCGGAACAACAATTTGCCTGACCACTGCCCAATCTGCATTGGCAGGGATATCAGGAGGGCGCCACTTCCGCATCAACACACCATCCTTGAGATAATACCCAACTGGAACTGCGTCTATTTCTTTATCAGGAAGGGCTCTCTTCTTTAGTACACAAATTTCAGGATCATTAGTTTGCTCCTCAATCAACCGCTTTCTGGACAGAGACAAGTCTCCAGACACATCAGAATCACCACACCCTTCCGGCTGGCTGAATAGAGAACTGATAAAAGTATCTGATAAGTCCTCAAACGGAGAAACCATAGTAGGCCAATCAGAGTCATGAGGCGAACCACCTGAGTCCTGACTATTCAATGTGCTGGACGGCACCACAACATCTTCTTCTTTAGCCTTCTTGGCCATAGCACGAGTCACTGCACAAGAAGGATACAGAGATGGGTCCTCATCCCCATCTTCAGTGCTCGGCTGTGAAGTAAGATGTACAGGGGGAACTACTTTGCCCCCAGCCAGGTCATTGCCTAGCAACAGAGAAACACCCTTTATAGGTAGACTTGACATAAGTCCCACCTTTACCTGTCCTGTAACTAAATCTGACTTCAAGAATATAGAGCGCAGGGGTACAGATACAGTCCTCCCTTCAATACCTTGTACAAGTATGAAATCCCCTGAAGCGGTCTCATCACGTAACTCCAAGGAGTCCATCAACAAAAGTGACTGAGAAGCTCCGGTATCCCTTAGGATATATATGGGGACAGGAGTAGTATGCTCATTCAGAGCCACAAATCCCTCTGACACAAATGGAAGAAATTCCTCCCTCACAAAGTCAGCTGCATTAGGCTTTTTAGCCCCACAAGAAGCAGGCAATTTAGCAGATCGGTTATCTACTACAGGGGTTTCTAACCTTGTTTTCACAAAGGCATTTGGTTTGGTATCCTTTTCTTTTTCTTTCTTAGCTTTAAGGAACCAACAGTTAGTTGTAACATGACCAGATTTCTTGCAATAACTGCAAACTAGACCACTTTTGTCACTGTCAGCTTTCACACTTTGATCAGACCTGTAACTGGATTTCTGAGCACCATCACCAGATTTGTCTTTGTCTTTGGGTGAGGAATCTTGGGTATCACCATAACCCTTTTTCTGAAATTGGGACCATCTATTATTACTGCTAGACTGAAATTTGGACTTATGTGTGAGAACATATTCATCTGCAAATTTGGCAGCTGATTGCAAATTCAGTGCTTGCTTCTCATTAAGGTAGGTCTTAACATCGTCTTTAACACAGTTCTTGAATTCTTCAACTAACACAATCTCTTTTAGTGAGTTGAAATCATCCTTGACCTCCATAGAAGTACACCAGCGCTCAAAGCAAACCTGCTTTTCATTAGCAAATTCAACATAAGTCTGGTTTTCAGATTTCTTCAGACCTCTGAATTTCTGTCGGTAAGCCTCTGGAACCAACTCATAAGCTCTCAAAATAACCTTTTTGACAACCTCATAATCAGAGGAATCATCTGCAGACAAAGCCGAATACGCTTGCTGAGCTTTACCCTTGAGGACAATTTGCAACATCAGAGGCCAGTGTTCCTTTGGCCACTGGCAACTCTTTGCTACCTTTTCAAAACACTGGAAATAGTTGTCAACATCCTTTTCCGAAAATGGAGGCACCAGTTTTACCTCCTGACTGGCACAAAATTTATTTTTAGTTTCAATTTTAATTTTTAGTTGCTCCATTTGGAGTCTTTCTTCTCTATCGAATTTCTCTAATTCAAAATCTCTCTGTCTCTGTCTCTCTCTTTCTGCCATATCCTCTTTCTCTCTCTCAAATTCTCTTTGTTTTTCATTTTCCTCCCTTTCTTTTTTCTCTTCTCTTGCTAATTTTTCCAACTCAAACTGCCTTTGTTTTTCTTTTTCTTCCCTCTCAAATTCTCTTTGTTTCTCTTTTTCCTCCCTTTCAATCTCTAGCATTTTTAATTTAAGTTCCATTTCTATATTTGGATTTTCCACTGGAAACTGTTCCAGATCTCCTGGTGCAAACACATTTTCATCAATGTAATATTCAACTATCTCTCTAGCCAGTCTTGCTTTTCGCATGGCTGGTTTTACCTCTGTCAGCTCCAACTGTCTGCAAATTTCTAGCAGTTCTGTCTTTTTAAAAGACTTCAAAACCCCTACGGTTGGTGATGCCAAGAAATCATCCATTGCTGTTGTCAATATATATGTATTCAATTAAAAAAAATCAATTTTACAATTTGAAGTGTTAGATTTTCAATAAATTACTCACAAAATGGTCTATCCCGGACCTTGAGCCCCCAATTTGTTATGGCCCCAATTTGTTATTACATTTATAACACAACAGCAACAGCAAGGGATGACAGACACAGTTTTAAAAACCTAAACACATTTAATTAAACAGACAAAGACTAATAACAACTAACTAACTGACCAAGATTGAATACATAACAAAAACAAAAATATTTACAGTCCCTTTGGGTTTTCTGGTGATGTGCTGGGTGAGAAAAATCCACAAAAGAAACTTAACAGGTCTTGAACAGAAATGACAGGTCTGGTCACACGTATCCTTCTTCTTGCAATTTCTCCTACTACTTTACTGTCTCAATTCTTTTCCTTATATACTCTTTTGCAGACCCCACCCACATTTAGACCTCTTTTTTTTTAACTTTCTGAGACTTGCCCCAGACATGTCCAGGACATGTCTAAACATGACTCCAGTCTGAGCTTAACAAAAAAAGGTAAATACTGCCATCTAGTGGCCTATATTCACATTACAACTCTAAATATGGAACTGCTGTCAATCTTGCTCCGCCCTTCTTTTGTTGCAAATTCCAACAGCAGTTTTTCACACTGCTACACATTAATCTGTGAGCCAAAGCATCTACAGGTGCACAGCTGATTGCTACCAAGCTGTTTGGCAATGTTTTCATGATGCTTGCGATGTCACCAATCTCACACTGGGTTATCTCACACTGCCTCAGCATAAATTAAATTCTGCGTCCAACTCAGTCATCCCAATTGAAATGTTTATTACTTAGCCAAAATAAAAACCTTGGGTTACAAATGAGCTTAAATCAGTTATTAATAAAAAGAAATTGGCTTATTAGTCCCCTACCGTAAACGGAGGGGACTAAAGGATTGCACTCCGTCCGTCCGTCCGTCCGTCCGTCAATACGTCCGTCCGCATTCGTGTCCGCTCCATAACTTCAATACCGTATGACTTAGGAACATCAAAGTTGGTGTGTGGATGCATCTTGGGGAGAGGGTGTGTCATGTATCCTATTCAGGTCACTTTGACCTACTTTTTAGGAAATATAATATGCATACACCGGTAGGGGACTAGTATTGCGCAGCAATACAACATTCGCCATAAGCGGTGCACTTGTTTTACTGGTGGTCCTCAGCGGAAAAAAGTTTTCTCAGAGAAGTGCAAAATGAAAAAAGGAGGGCCAAAATAATGTTTAAGAAAAAGGCAGAAATTTAATCGGCATGGGCATTTCAGAGCAGCCCTAACGGGATTAAACCAACGGCGTCCATTAATCAATGTGCAAATCATACAAAACCATCCATCAATGTAAATGGGGGAATAATTCCAATTTGTCAAACACCTTCAACTACACACACACATACAAACACACAAAAATTTCAGTATCTGGTGTGCTTACCACCCCACAATATGTGAAGTAAGACAATGCAGTAATTTATTTATTTTTTTTGGTGTGCTGGCTTTTTCATGCAACATGGCATTATGAATGTATGAATGCTATTCAGATTTGGCAGCTATTTCTACGTTACATGTGCACTTGGGAGAAGTATTCCGCTCTTCATCTGAGTATCTTAATATGGCAACATCCCAGCTCCAATCTGCAAGCGTACAACATGTGTGCTATCCACTTTTTATCTGACTGCTTCATACTACTAACCTGGATTAGTACAGCGCAGGACTGGTGACAAAATTTACATTAAAGGGGACCTATTTTTCTTTTCTGAAGGTATAAAGAAGCAGTGGCTTCCATTTGTTTTCAAGGATAATGTATCGCTATCTTGTGAGCTAAGTATTTCCGATTTTTGTTAATATTTAAACTGAATTGCAAGTTCAACCTTAGTTATATTTGTATGGCTTGGTTGTTGATGTAGCTGGCCAGCTAAGTGCCACTCTAAACTACTAAACTACCATGCACACATTATCTTTCTATAATCGTGTGGTTTATTAGCTAGCTACTAAATTAACTGGTAATTTAAAGTCATCGCTATTTCAGCCTGAAACAGAAACAGACAGAGAGGGTGACCATTTTTAATGGAATAGCGCTATAAATGTAATGTCAGCTAACGATTGCTGCTTTTCAAATGCTAGGTACTTGAAGTTTGACCCAGAGTTAAATGTGTAGTTGAACTTTAATGGTGACTTTAAATTGCATTTCGTTGTGAATGTAACTTCAATGCTTGCTTCGACTGCAGACTTTACCTTTTCATACCCACTGTGTAATTTAATAGCTAGCTAGCCACTCAGTCATCTGTATTTTGAGACTTGGCTTGTAGCTGGGGGGACTTTTGATATCATCGCTCTCCATTGGCTCTGTTTACTGGCCAATTAGAACAGAGCTCATTCCACTCAGGTGACACCTACTCAGGACAGCCTGTTCTTCACAGGGTTAGGAATGAGAGGAATTAAATTGCCCTGACTTCATGGAATTTCATTTTTGCATAAAAATATAACATCGAACATTTCACCAAAGTTGCTTGCACAACAGATTCTAAATTAACAGCCTTGTATGTGTTCAACGCAGCACTTAAGTTCACTCTCATCACCTTCCCCTAATCAGCCTTTACTTGGTATAAAATCGTTTCAGCTTTAGCTAAGGACAATTATCTTTGCTGGTGCAGTCATTGTCATTTATTACAATGATGGAAAACAGAACCTCTGTTTTATTCTTATGCATATTCATTTTTATTTTGTACCTTTTAAATTAAAATGGCCATAGTTTGGCATGAGTCAGCGGGATGACAAAGTTAAAGTAAGTGATGCCTGCTGCCTTCTTGATAGTATCATGGGACTAATTTGTGAGGCAATTAAATTATTGTTCAGATACTGCTGCATTGTAAAGTTGTGTTCCGTGCAAAGTGGCCGACTCTCTATATGCAGCTCAATGTGGTCATATTGAACACATTTCAGTCTTAATACTAGCATATTGTGTGATGATGAATCAGCCGCAGGGTAAAGCATGGAGATATAACAAACCAAGGGACATAATCTGTGTGTTCATTTATTCGAATTTTTGGACACATGTCCCGCATTGTCCCACACAAACATACCATTTGTCCCACATTGTTACTGAGTATTTGGTCTCCCTGCTCTCAGCACACAACAAGCAGCCACCCCCCTGCTAATGGCAATGATCCATGTTCACAATCACAATCTTCCATCCACTCCACGATATCCCATGTATCTCCCAGTTCACAATCACTGGTCTGCTATCGTCTGTCCTTAAAGTCCTTGCTTGTTATAGCATGGAGGAGAAAGGAGACCCCCTAATAAATTGTACTGTGGGCCCCAGGGACCTTCTACTCTCCATTTTAAAGGCAGTCACTCATCCAAACCACAAAGGTTTTTCAATCTACGTCCCCAGAGGTTGAATGACCTGCTCCTCACAAACTGCTTAGTCTTCCCAAATCTACGGTCATGATCTACAGACTCATCTGTTTCTCATTGAAATTATCTGCTTGTGTGTTGTCTGTCCATTTTGTCCTTATATTTGTCTTTTACATCACATATAGCTGATGTATACCTACAATCTATGATACACTTTATTTGATTGTGACTAAGCTAGCTAATGCTCGGTACATATTATTCATTGTATGATCTGTTGTATAGCTGTGTCGTTGACTTGATTCTATGCACTTCTATGTACAAAATGCAAAGGATAGAGTTTCACTTAAGTATGTCATTTACTCTCATAATAGGTTGACAGGTCTGCCTACGCTGTTCCGTCTGATCAGCATTAAATGTTATAAATGCAAATACTGTGAAAATGTATATTAATACCAAAAGCAATGTAATATTAATGTCTAATAGTTGAGTCATTGTCTTTGCTGTCAAAAAGAAAATAAAGGAGCAATGTTTCCACTGACCCATAAAATATTATAAATCACTGTTATTGGCAGTTAGATCTGTCTGGCAGTTTTACAATACTTGTTGCCCAACAATATGTGACTACCTGTTAATTGAATAATCTTACTCTCAACGCCCAGGTTGAAGGTGCATATATCACATAATATTTTGTCTGGAAGACTTTGGTAGCAAGATAGTATCACCTCACACACTTTCCTCAGACCAACTCCCTGTGCAAATTTTGATGCAGGTTTGAGGAGCTTTGCGTCATATGGATTACTTATATTACTCATACCTATTCACTGGTATTGGTGTACTGGCTGATCTGCAATGCAGCATTGTCCACCTGGCCTTGAATATTCCACAGCATGCTAGGCCATGAAAAAAGCTCTGTTTCTTGTGTCTAATGATGGGAAAGTGCGAGGACAGAAATAATTCAAGGCATTGAAAAGCAGTAAAGCACATAAAGGATGTAATAAAGCAGTGAAAAGAGTGCTTTGACATTTTGGAATGAATGGAAGCTCTAATTGAGCAGAGAAATTTTGCTTTAAAAAGTCTGTACAACATTTTTGAGATGAAAAATTGTGAAAAGCCTGTGAAACACAATCAATGCATTCAGGTGAATAGCGGACAATTTTTGGTTTAAAGGTTAAAGTTTAGCCGAAACTTTTTGCTTGGCTACATCTCGGGAAAAAAAAAACTCCACCTCTTTATTTTGGGGCTCATACTTTCATGTCAAAATATTTATGGGATTTATTTCAAAAACTTAACAGACATTTCCACCCCTCTAGACTTCTGGGTGGTACATGTTGTTGCCAGATTGTGCATCACATTTTTCCACTTCAGAGTGCTTTAAGCACGACTGACTGTGGGTCAGAGTATGAACTGTGGGTAATTTTCATTGATGTCAACCAACAGAATAATGCAGCATCCATCAATGCAGTAATTTAACATGAGGCAATGTTAGACTCCATCAGTCCACATATCAGCAATAGGGAGAATGGACAAAGTAGCAAGGGCATTGTTTGTACAAATAATCAGGCATTAATGGACCTGGTCCAATGACGAAGCTAATGCCATAAATTGTGCTCCAATAACTAGGAAAAAGAACCACCATTGAGTTCAACTGCTTTAGTATTGGTGCTGTAGAAAACAGAATAACAAAAATGTGGAATTTCTGCCAGCATGGCCACCTTAATTTAGATTTTTTTTTTGTCAGTTGTTGACATTTGGCGGATTGAAATACTGTATAAATTTGTCACCAAAATTGATTAAGCCTCTATTTCAGAAATTATTCCAACTTCTCATGACTAGAATTTCTCTAGCATTCAGAGCAATATCTTTGAGAAGGGTGCTCCTGGGAGTAATGATAAGAAAGAATTTGAGCAATACAGATGAAGAAGCCGAAAGTAAGGTCCTGTTTGAATGCAACTGAAATATGTTTAAAGAAAATAATTGTCAAAGAACTCTACTTTTTCCTGGTCATGCATCATTTCGGGCCTTTTAGAGGTAATTGCAGCTTCACGGGCAAGAATTTATGAACATTTCAAGACTGAGACAGACTTAATCTAAAGATTAATAGCAAAATTATCAACTTAATTAGCAGTCCAGTTATAATATCATTGTGAGCAGAAGTGAGTTTTTAAATAGCCAGTTCCGAGGAATTGCAAACATAGTGTTCATTGAAAATCAATATAATAACAAATAAATTCAGACTCTTTGGAAGGTAAGTAATAAAAATGATTATAATACTCAGAGGCAAGATGACTCACATCACCTGCTGTTTGTGTCTGAAAACAATGAACTTTGGCTCAGCGTTATGTTTGGCATCTCATGTCATATTCTGTGCTAGACCTGATTCTCCACCTTTCATCATGTCAGCTCAGAAATATCTCCAGCAGTGTTTGAACAAGAAACAGCCATTTGTTTTCCTTTATCGACTCATCCAGCCTAACATGCAGGCCTTGATATTGAATGTTGTTTCCTAGTCTGTCAGAGAAACTTGCTCACTAAGGCACAGAGGTCTTTCCTCCAGGTTGATTTATGTCAAAAACCCACAGCCATTAAATATTTATCTCTTCGCAAACATCTTAGTAGGATAGCTCACTGAGGCTTCCCCATGGAATGCAGTGTTAATGTGAAACCCTGTTATTGCGGTTTTGTGCACTGGGCTGCTTTGTCTTCAACAAGAGAGAACTGAGTGTGAGTACTGAAGGTGGTTCATTTGTGCTCTTATATAGTAAATGTCTGATTGACTAATTGCAAGAAAAGTAATCGGCTAAACAATTTCCACCCTCTCTACCTCTCCTGAAGTGTTCTGAAAATTCTGGTACAAAATGGAAGCCATCCGCCTCTTTGGGAACTGCACAGTGATGGAGGGTAGGGCAGAATTTACAATATAATAAAACAATTAAATGCCTATAAATAGCAATGTAGACTTTTATATCTGACATGGGTATTGATTAGTTCCTAATCTTGGAAAGCAGTGAAGACATAACCTTGACTGCTGCACTTGGATATAAATTAAACCTCCTCCACACTGGATTTTCAGTGCTGTGACATTTGAGGTACAAAGGTCCTTCAGTAACCTCACCCTAAAATACATGTTGTATTTAAACCTGCTCCCATTTACTTTTACTAATTAGGAGAGAGAGGGAATGTAGCCATGATACAATAAATTGATTCAATTACCAACAGTTTCAACGTGCCTTAAGATCTCTCCAAAGATCAGCAGAGACTTATGTATCATTAAGGGCCAAATCAGTATGCCATAAACCCCTGTTAACCCTTTCATTACCATTGTTGCATTTCTGCAACGCGCCGATCCCGCATCACTTACCATTGTCGCTATTTTGCGCCTAGAGGAAGTTGCTCACAAAAACTGTCAAAGCACCGCAACAAAACACCCCTTTGGACGAGTCTGGTATCGCACAACACATCAGTGATGTCATCAGGCTTCCCGTAGTTCCCAATCCTCCGGTTATGCACAGTCCCTTGCTGACTTCACCGCCATTGCAGGCAGTGCGTGCTGCAGCACATGTATCTCCATTTGTACACAAATGCACGTGTATCTCTGTTTGTGCAGAAATGTGCGTGTATCTCCGTTTGTACATAAAGCCCATACAGGAGAAATCGTCTTGTCTTGACAAACTGAAATACGGTTTTTATCCTCATTTTCTGTTTTTATTTTTGGAAAAACTCAGCAAATATATGTGTCAATGGAAAGGTGAATGTATTTTCAGTCTTCTGTGAACAAAATTGTCCATTTCTGGCGTTTTTAGTTCGAAAAAGGGGGAAAAAATCCACATGCAATATCAGGCTGTGATGGCATGAAAATTTACGGCAAGCAAGGGTTGTCTTATTCCCAGCAAGCGGTTGTGAAAGGGTTAAATTCAGACAGACGACTGTGCCTATGTGTCCTATTCTAGCTACGGTTATATTTATCATTGGTTTGCATGTGACAGCGGAAAACCTCAAGGGTTACTTCTGAATAGAGTACACAGTAGGACAGGTACTCTACATTCAATCACTCATTTCTTTTCCACATGACTCAATCTGCAATATACCCACTACATCTACTCCCTTATGAATGCATTAAATGGATAAAATGGTATTGCATTGCATTGTAAACCGCATAGAATTGTAATAAATCCTTATTAGGTGAAATACCTTTATATTTCAAGCCCCCAATGCTGTCAAAGAATTAAGAACAACAAAACGCAATGGTATACATACTCAGATGCAAAAGTAAACTGTACTTATAAAACTACAACATGTATGTGAGGATAATAGAAAGAAAGCTCCAGCAACTGGATCATAATCAGATCACGGAACTTCTATATGCGGATGATCAGGTGGTTTTTGCTAACTCATTGGAAGAGCTTCAGACAACGTTGTCCATCTATGATGATACGTTTAGATGGTTTGGTCTACAAATGTCGTATGAAAAGACAGAAACCATGATATTAAATACAGAGGAAACACTGATGGAGAAGGAAAGCTTGATTACTATTGGGTCAAAGAAGCTAAAAAACGTCAGAGGTTTCAAATACCTTGGATACAGGATAAGTAATACCAGCAACACTTCTTACTCATTGAATACAAGATTAGGGTCTACCTTTCAGAAATGGGAAGAAGTGAAATACGTCTTGACAGACAGACGCATTCAGCTTTCAATCAGAGTCAAATTCCTAATTGCTTGTGTGAGATCGCGACTACTATACAGTGTCCAAGCCTGGGAGCTATCTGAAGAGGAAATGAGTAAAGCCGAGGTTGTTTGGCATGGATTCCTACGGAAAATGGTCAGACGAGGATATAGAAGAAAGAATGTTCCAGATAAAAATTTGAAAAAAACTGACAACCTGGCAATAACCGAGTCAACTGATTGGAGCTTTAAAATGTCCAACAAACAACTGCGCGACATTACAAGGACACCCTCCATTCGATACTATTGTACCAGGCAGCAATACCAATACCTAGCCCATGTATGTAGAATGAGTAATGACGCCTTACAAAAACAGATATTATTTTCAAGCCACAATGGACAGTTATGGAATAAGATCGAACGTACTCTAGATGTCGATAAAAGCCAAGTCAGAAGAATGATGATGAATAAGATAGACTTCCTGCGATTCCTTGAACTACGGTTCTTGGAAGAGCGCCCCAAGGCTGCCAAGCAGCCATGTGGGAATACACGATGATGATGATGAATAATTTTTCTGCGCACCAGCATTAAAAAGTGTGAATAGTTAAATGCTACACACTAATAATAACCACCTCTCTAATATATTCACTCTTGCCCAAACTGTTCGCTTACTGTCTAATGTATCCCAGATAATGGCATGCACCATGATTACAAGATAATCAACATCATTCGCTTAATCTGTAAGCAGTCATAATGTTTTGGATCATTGGTGTATCGTTGTATTATAAGACCATATATATTAAAATATTCATTCATGCAAATATTCTTCAATTATACGCTTATTGTCACATTTATTTCAGTAATAGCCTGTCATACTTTTGCGTAAGAAACACTTTAAATATTGGCTGTTTTGGTTTTATTTCGAGGCGTAATATTTGCAGAATTATCATGAGGTTAACCCCAGTAGTTTAACAAATGGTCTGTCATGACGGCTTTCTTTTTCCAGCTAAATGGCTCTTGCCTTGAAAGAGACCATTTGCTTTGTATTTGTACACGCCCGTGTCATGATGCCATTTATGTGGAAAAAATGTCCATCTTCAGTTTGCCCCGTAATAGGCTGTTTTCAGTTGTTAAATAAGCCTGGCGGCAGGCCTGAACTCGGAGAACAGGAACATTGCAAAAAAACAGCCCGCGGGCTAGATTTGGAGATTTGCCTGAGCAGTAATGGGTGGGCTTCTGTGACAATAATAGCCGACCGGACAGCATATTGATTTAAAATTCAGAAGCCATAAGTCTGCAAGCTGACAGAGGAGATTTACCCCAGAAATGGAGGTGTCAGAATGACTTAGAGAAACAGGCAAGGCTATGAGATCAAAAGACTCTAGAAGTCTGAGTGGATGGGCGGGTAGATGAAGCGAGCGCAAAACTGCAGCCAAGCTCTGCGTCAGTGACCACGACGCTGGCCATTTATGTTCAGCGGGAGCTGGAGGTCTAACAGAGACGCAGTCTGCTCTTTTAGATCCGTTGTCAATGTGCGTAGCCATAGCAACATTCCATGAATGCATAAGATCCTGAGAGCTTCAATTAGAGAAATTAGTCTAAATTTTGCATTTCTGTAGATTTTACATGTTATTAGAATATTTATAATCATACATAATCATATTATATACTATTATAATATTTCATATATTTCATTTTTTTGCATGTTTTTTCAGTGCTTTGTTTCCGAGATCGTTCAGAATTTTTATCATTTCTCCACAATGTGAAAATGTGACTGATCATTTTTTCCATTGTGGTCTTCATATGCTTGACTCTGATTTAATTCAAGTCAGACACAGTTTTGTCTTTTAATATGTCATCTTTGAACCAAATACTTTAAAAATGTAATGACTTATTTCAAATTTACTCATCAAACAATCCTTTACTCATAATCTCATCATAAAGAATTAAACTCAATAAGATCAATTGTTTTGCATCTGTTTCAAAATTCCCCGCCGGCATAATTCCCCCCCAAAATTGCTGAAACTTAAGTGATAAAATTTAGGTCGACCAGCGCATATAAAAAATTCAAGCAACAGAAAGCATGCACGTACAGTGCTTCTTTTTTTTTACATTTTTTTCCATACACTAATGCAGAGATTTTCAGCTGATGAATATTTTAATGGACATTTTCACGTCTGCTTATGTTCAAATAACGGTCAATTCCACTACCCCGAAGTACAGTGCCAGTCCCAGAATGTGTTTCGCCTTTCACTATTAAATTCACTGGGACATATTGCCCCCTGTTGGTCAGACTACAATAAACTTATTTGTTGCATCACGATGAAAACAGTAGTCGGTTCAATACTGAACAAGACTTTCGCAGTAAAGCGGTTGAAAAGTACAGTGTCAAAACCATACACCAGGAGTAGCACTGAGAAATCACAGCAATATTTTATTTTGTACTTAGACTGCCAAATATCTCCTTGTTAAAAGCAGAATTAGTGGGAGGCTATAAATGCTTCAGGTTGATGTTGAATATTTAGATTCTATAGACCTTTTCAAAAGGAGAGACAAACACTTCCTTTCTGTTAGGCAATATGTCTGCACATATAGAATTTTACGAGGTGTATATTCTTGGTGCCGTAGACAGAGCAGTGTGTTTGTGTTTTTATTAAATGCTGGAGGAGCACTCAATTTGATATGACTGTCTGATGGAATGGTTCCACCATTTAGGGACATAGATTCACTTGCAGGCCCATTGCTGGAGACCCCGAGTCACAATAATTAAATTAGCATTTATAAGCTCCCTAAAATGGACTATTTTTTATAAGGTAATTATGCTGCAAAAGATTAGATTCATTAACATTGCTGATGTATATTTAGCATACTCGGAACAAAAATATGTGTTAGAACTTCATTTTACAAACAAAAGATTCCAATCATTCTTAATTAATTTCCATTCCAAGGTGTGATCACTCCAATTGAAAAATCCAATAACAACTCACGATAACTTGTCATGGCAACAGTCACATCACTGCTAAAATTAATCACTTTTTTCCCTGTCAGCTGCCAAATTTGACATAGTTTCATTGCATTTACATTATTTAATACAAATTTCTTTTAGTCCCTGGAATATAAAGGTGTCCTGAGAAGAAACATAAGACCCATTTATTTTTGAATCATAATCCAGACTAATCAATAATTTGCTTTGACTTACAAACAGTATCATCTCTCATCTGCCTGCACTCGGGGGAAACCATTATGATTGCAGTTCCAGCACAGTTGGAGACATGAGATGAATTCACCTATCACTACAGTATAAGTGAGAAAAATATAGACTAAATCATGGCTTAATATACAGTTACATCTATAAATATTTGGACAGTTACACAAGTTTCATTGTCTTGTTTTTGTATGCCACCACAATGGATTTGGAGGAAAAAAAAAACATAAAATGAAGGAACCCCTTGCGCCTCAGCCCCTCAATCAGAGTAGGTTGGTGCTCGCAGAAAGGACAGTAAATCCGAAAATGAGAAGAAACTGGAGCACTCAAATCGCCAGGATAAATTTATTAAGGCGCCAGGACTGACGTTTTGACGCACTGTCTTCCAGAGTCTTGACTCTGAGGAAGACGCAGTGCGTTGAAACGTCAGTTCTATGGTATGTATAAAAAAAAAAATTAATATATGATACAACCCCAATTCTGAAATAGTTGGGACAAAATGTAAATTCTGAATAAAATCAAAACGCAATGACTTTCAAATCACACCAGCCAGTATTTTATCCACAATAGAACAGAGAAATAACATAGCAAATGTTGAAACTGAGAAATTTTACATTTTTTTCCACAAAATGAGCTCATTTCAAATTAGATGGCTGCTACAGGTCTCAAAAAAGCTGGGACAGGGGCCTTTTTACCATGGTGTAGCATCCCCTCTTTTTAACACAGAGTGGAGGCGTCTGGGCATTGAGGAGACAGGTTTCTTGAATTTAGCCATTGGAATTTGATTCCACTCTTGTTCAATACAGGCTTCCAGCTGCTGGAGAGCTTAGGGTCTCTTTTGACAGAATTTGTTTAATTATGCGCCAACTGTTCTCAATCAGTGAAAGATCAGGACTGCAGGCAGGCCAGTTCAGCACACGGACTATTCTACTACAAAGCCATGCTGTTGTATTTTGCATTGTCCAGCTGAAATACACAAGGCCCTCCCTTGAATAGATGTCGTCTGGAGGGGAACATATGTTGCTCTAAAACCTTTATATACCTTTCAGCATTCATGGTGCCTCTTAAAACATGCAAGTGCACAACATATGCACTAATGCATCCCCATACCATCAGAGATGCTGGCTTTTGAACTGAACGCGGAAAACAGGAGGGGTGGTCATTCTCCTCTTTAGCCCGGAGGACACAACACCCATGATTTCTAACAAGAATGTCAAACTTGGACTCGTCTGACCATAGGACACTTTGCCGCTTTGCTACAGTCCATTTTCAATGAGCCTTGGCCCACAGAACACAGCAGCGCGATTCTGGATCATGCTCAACAATGTCTTCCTTTTTGCATGATAGAGTTTTAGGTGGCATGCGTGGATGGCACGGCGGACTGTGTTTACAGACAATGTTTTCTTGAAGTTTTCCTGGGCCCATTCAGTAATGTCAATCACAGAATCATGCCGGTGAGTGATGCAGTGGCGTCTGAGGGCCCAAAGATCATGGGCATACAGTAATGGTCTTCAGCCTTGTCCCTTATGCACAGAGATTTTTCCCGCTTCTCTGAATCTTTTGATGATGTTATGCACTGTCAATGATGAGACCTTCAAAGTCTCTACTATTTGACGTTGAGGAACATTTTTTTTTTAATGTATTCCACAATTTTTTTACGCAAGCCTTCACAGATTGGAGAGCCTCTGGCCATCTTTACTTCTGAGAGAGCCTCTCTTAGACATCCCTTTTATAGCCAATCATGTTACACACCTGATGCCTGTTAATTTATTTACTTGCTAAATGTTATTTCAGCTGATTCTCTTATATATTAATGTTATGATTCTGCCTCATGTGTGCCGTTTTTGTCATTGTGCTTATTACTTTTATTTTGTGCTTCTGCTTTATTTTTGGTTAATTTTTCAGCTTTCATTCTCGCCGTCTGAGGATCGATTCACTCTTGCCCAAACTCCTGTGGTGTTGCGTGACAGCCTTCAGCATGCCTGCGTCTCATTGTCTAATCACATTTCCTCATTTGGAATCGGCTATGGTATTTCATTCATTACTTCCGCCTGTGCTTAATTCTGGCTCTCACGAAACTGAGTGAATGCGTTCTCTGATAGGATCATTACTAACCCGTACTAACCAGCAATTATTTGAGGGTGATTGGATATATTTTGTAGAATTGACCTTAATTAACTCATTAGCAAGTGCAAGTGTTTCTAGCTTTTGTATTCCTGCCTAAGCTTTCCCTGATTAACTGCGTTTAAAGCTGTGCTTTCATTTGCATCTCTAGAGGTGCTTTTTTCTCGTCATGTTTAGATTACCACAATCTAAACCGTATAGTTTGATTGATTGTCTCAGCGTCTTGTCTCGAGTCATCATTGTTAACCCGGTCCTCATGAATTTGTTTATTAATCCCACGTGTTTCTGTTTCCATTAGACATTGCCTTCCTCGTCCCTGCCTCCTCTCATGGGTATTTTAGCGGGCAGGAGTGAAGCAATCGGCAGACGGAACTTTGTATTTGCTACACTGTGAATTCTCAGCTCCTGTGTCTTCCCAAGTATTTCTTTTGTATGATTCCTGAGCCTTGTGTTTTGCTGCGCCCATGTCTTGTCTGCCCTTTGTCTCCCAGTGTTTCCATCAGTTTATTTAGGTCCAGTTTTTGTTTTTCTAGTTTAGCCACTCATTGAGTATGTACCTTTGTTTTCCCCCTGCCTTGGGCAGTGTACCTTGGGTTCTCCCATTCATTCAGTGCATGTGCGTGGTGTTTTCCCTCTGGTTTGATTGCCAAGTTTCTCCTTCGTGTTTGGTATTTTAATTAACACTTTTGGATCCTGCATCTGGTGTCCCCCCGACCTCTTAACAATTAACTGCTTTTTCAGCACTTTTTTTTTTTGCCTGTGTCCCAACTTTTTTGAGACCTGTTGCAGCCACAAAATTTGAAATGAGCTCATTTTGTGGATAAAAATGTAAAATGTTTGATTCAACATTTCAAATGTTATCTTTCTTCTATTGTAAATGACAAATTGGCTCATGTGATCTGAAAGTCATTGCATTTTGATTTTATTTACACTTCATCCCAACTATTTTGGAATTGGGGTTATATAAGAAACAGTATACGTTGTGATTCTGGTTCTGCCTTGCCATGATTCTGTTTCTGCCTTGCTGTGCTCCTTGTTCTGATTGCCATGTGTGTATTTTGGATTCTGGCCATGTCTGACTATTCCTTGAAATGTGTTTTGTGATTCGGTTGCTTTTTCATTCATGCATTGTCTTAGTTGTTTTTTCCATGTTTTCCCTATTGCTATCGTTTTACTCTGGTCCGTGTTTTGATTTATCCATGTATTGCACTTTGTCTCCCCCTGTCTGGTCTTTGGTCTTGTCTTTGCTTACAGCCCCAGTAATGCCTGCCACTCCTTCGGGTGATTTAATGGTTTCTGGATTTCAATCTTCCTTCACGATGTCATTTACTTCCTTCATCTTGCTTTTTCTATATTACCAACGGTTTGTTTTTGTTAATTTACTAACCAAAACTAACATTGTATATAAGACTAACTTACTGACGAGGACTCGGGATTGTATAGCTGCACTTACTAATTGATTAACAAGCTCTCAGCACTCGCCCTATTCTAGTCTCCGCCTCTTGTCTCTCCCTAATCTTCGCTGATGCATTTCAGTGGAGTCTCCACACCTGCTCATGCTTTCCTTTCTCTTAGTATCTATGCACGGTGGAACTCCTTGACTGGAGCTGTGTAATTGTCAATAAGATTGTCCCGTGATCCCTGTCCACGTTTTGGTTTCTGCCAATTTCATGTGATCAGGTTTTCCCTAATGTGTTGCTCCCTTGTAATCAGTCTGACCACTTGCACCAGTGTTGTTATCATGTGACCTCCCAGAAATGTATATTTGGTGTCTCTTCACAGCACTTCCTTGTCAGTTCATTATCTCATGTTTACTTGCGCCACGTTCATTTCGCCTCATTCTCATTGTGATTATCTTTCTGACTGGACCGTCCTTGATTTACGATTTTTGCCTACTCCCGGTGTCTCGCCGCCTTCTTGTTTGCTTGAACCCTTTTTGTGCAATTCTGGATTTCGCCCTTTGGTTTCTGATTTTGGATTCTGGACTCTGTACCGTTGCCTGCTCTGTTGGGGGGTTTTCCCTTCTGAAATAAAGCCTCCTTTTTGTATTTACTGGTTCTCGCTTGTGGTCCCTATCGTAAAACCTCACAATATAACTATAAAGAAAAAAAAAACTACCCACAGGTGAAATACTAATGTTTCAATGAAAACAGCCAAAATCATAATCATTTAATACGAAACAATTTCAACGAAATCAAGGTTACATTATTATTGGCACCCTTCATTTAGTACTTAATTCAACCACCTCTGTCAAGGATAACAGCATAGAGTCTATCCCTGTAATTTTTGACCAGGTTAAGGCACACACTTGGGGGGGAATCTGGACCATTCCTGAAAGCTTATCATTACAAGATGCATTTATTACATTCCAGAAAATAATGTCATGGCTTTAAAGGCTTCTGATAAGCAAATTGACATGATTAGAGTCAATTGGAGGTATACCAGGGGAAGTGTTTTAAGCCCTACCTTCAAAGTCTGCATTTCTTTGCTTGACATTGTGAGAAAACTCAAACGAAATCAGCTAAGACCTCAAAACAAAAAACTGTGGACCTCCACAAGTCTGGTTCAACCCTGGGAACAATTAAAAATGCAGAGTTGCATCCTGTTCATTTGTACAAACGATAGTGCACAAGTATACAAACCATGGGACCACACAGCCATCACACCACTCAGGAAGGAGGCGCATTCTGTCTCCTAAAGATGAATGTCTCTGGTGTGAAAATGTCATGGTTTGTTAGGCGCGCGTGGTGTTTGAACCTTTCTTTGCAGCTCTCGTTCCAGGACGATATCGAATTCCGGAGTCTTCAAATTGTTTTCCCAGCTGGTTGATTGAGCTGGGGTGGCGCTTCCCCAGAATCTACATAAGCAGGATTTCCAGCACGCCTCCTTCGCTAGAGTGTCTGTGCTCAGCTTCGCACTATAGCCGAAGTTGTGTATAGTCAAGTTTTGTATGACTTTCTATCTTCTTATTGTTGGAGTTTCCACTCAGCGAAGGCCACTCAGCGAAGAAGAAGCTACTGCTCCAAAACTGGCATAAAAAAGCCAAACTGTGGCATGATCTGCAAATGCAGGCAATGAACTTAATTTTTGGAGAAATAATGAATCAAAAATTTTAAATGTTTTACCATAATGACCATTGTTATAATTTGAGGAAAAAGGGGGATGCTAGCAAGCCGTGAAATATGGGGGTGGCATAATATTGTGGGGGTGCTTTGCAGCAGGAGGGACTGGTGCACTTTATAAAAAAGATGGAATCATGAAGAAGGATAATTATTTGAATATACCGTAGCAACATCTTGAGACATCACCCAAGGGGTTTAAGCTTGGTCAAAGATGGGTCTTCCAAATGGACAATGACCCCAAGTTTACTTCCAAAGTAGTGTTAAATGATTTTAGGACAACAAATATAAGGAATTGGAGGGGTCATCCCAAAGTTCTGACCTCAGTCCAAAGGAAATTTTGAGAGCAGAACTGAAAAGCTTGTATGAGCAAGGGAGCCTACAAACCTGACTTAATGCCCCTGGTACCCAGAGCAATCAATAAACATAATAAATACTAATTGTTTCCAAATAGCAACTTTGTCATGCAGCAAGTCCACTTGAAGGGAAGAAACTCTGTGAAAATTAAGACCATTTTTACCTCAACTGAACACAATTCAAGCACCAGCAAATAAATAAGCATGTAGTAAATCATGAGATAAAATATAAGTGCTCGATCGCTAGTGTTTCTGTTGAATTTGTGCTATGAATACAAACGACAAATCAAATGAAAGAGGAAAGTCCACAGAATCCGATATAAGCCATGTCATTTTAAAGGTAACCAATCTGTTTTTTTATTAGTATAATTTAATAGATATGACCAAAACAAATGGGAATAAATAAATATTTTCTCCGAGAACGCTTGCAATCCCCCAAATATTGAATGTGAAAATAGTTTTTTGCGAACTGCAAAAACTCCCGGTGCCATTTGAAATACCATCATTTCATCACTATGCAAAAATGATGTCATGTGAAAGCGGATGTGCGCGGTGGACGGAGAAATGAAGAGAAGATGGCCAACAGCACAATGCCGATGCCAAAGAAATATCTGGCTGATTTGGCCCGTAAAAGTGCTAAAAAGGCCAGGAAGAAGATTGAAGGCCAGGGTAAATATAAAAGGCCAAAGTGATCGCTTGCAACCTTTTAAAGCCAGGTTTGGAGATATTTCCGATGAAGGTGTGGCCAAACTTTTCCTGGATACGTTAGTTTTGCTGGATATGAGTAGTAGAAATAATTCAGCGACTATTTTTACAACGATATCTGTGCCTGCGCACTTCGGCGTCTTGTGACAATTATTTGCAGTGAGTTTCACAGTGCATGGACTATGGCAGACAAGCCTGCAATGTCTTCACGTCGGAGCTGAGTTCACGGGCTCTAATTTCTTGGCGCAGCGCAGGTGGCGTAGCGTGGTGCAGCTCACGCAGTGGTAATTTCGTCAGGTGCAAAGCCTTTGGTAGACGAACGTGCGCCGAGATGGGTATGGCGGCGTAGTAGGGGGAGGTGTCACATATTCATCAAGACACAGTGACAATTTCGTAGAAAAAGTCTCCGCTGGAGTTGGGCAGAAAGCTTGCCATCTCCAAACTGGTTTAATTTCTGTGTAGTGGTAATTTGGCTGACCAGTGCACAGTGCGCACACATCACCGGAACCTCACAGGCAGGTTTCCAGAATGTCAGGTACATTTCAATGCAAGAAATAATAACTGGAAGCACTACTTAATGTAACTATCTGAATTAGCTCCGTGTCCGAAAGTCATAAAAGTTCTAAATTTTCCAAGTATCCCAGGAATTATTAGATGTCCAAACTTATGTTTGTGTTTGACCTTCACAAAATGCAAATTGATAGCTATCGACTTTTCTTGGTCTTTTTAGCCTATTCGTCTGTTTTCTTCCGTTGAAGATAGACAGCAGTCTTTATTCGGTCTTTCTTTTGAAAATTAGTCTGATGGATCGAACAGATTCACGCTTTATTTCCACAGCAGAGATAAAATAGTGCGTGAGCAAATCAATTCCATGACCATTGACAGTGTGAAGAAATTACCGCCTGCACGATCAAGACTGTCCGACACGGAATGCAAAATACTCCATGTCCACCAGCCAGCAAAAAGTAAAAGTATGGATATATGAACAGATTTATAACGAAATAAAGAATAAAAATATATCACCAACAAACGGTATATCCAACAACGATGACCCACCAATAAATAAGTCGAAGTGTTCATTGGATGTTCTGTTGTTAAAATGTTTCCTTTTATTCTACATTTTGTTATCAATCTGTTCTAATCGTCCTCTTTTTTTTTTTTTTTTTTCTTGGCTGTCAGACACGGAGGCATTGTACATTCGCTCGCGCCAGTGTCGATTCACTTTATTGAGCAGAGCTTAAACAGAAACATTGATTGAAATTCTCGGTACTCATCTTGAAGAACTGAGTCCTCTTATCAAAACATTCATGTTTAATATCAAAAAGAGTCGGTAGATTTGAAGAAATTAAAAACAATAATAGACTGTCGGACACGGTGATATATTAAAACCCTGTCAGACTTTCGGACACAAGACGCAATCTGTCGAGCGAAAAATTCGTTTCGCGTCCAGTGTGCAAGCGGCTTAATACTAGGCTACTATTATTGTCACTTAGGTTTTATCATCTTTAGTGGAGGAAAGGAATACAGCCTGCTTGCTATGATCTCGTACTGAGTTAAGATCACATATTGAAAATAAATGTGTCACGTATCTTGCATTGTTGTCCATGCATGTTAATCCCAAAATTTAAAGCAGCAACAATTTGTAATAATAGGAACACGCTATACATCGTTTCTCTTGCCAGTGAGCAAGATTTGACTCGGCTGTGTCGCCTTCTTTGCCAACTTGCGCTGGAAGGAGGGGCAGAGGCAGGACAGAGGAGTACTTGCGCCAGGCTACGCCGGGCACGAAATGGCCACATACGCCTGGACACACCCCGTTGGTGCGGCGCACCCCCCATGCGCCGCATCTGCGCCTGCTCTACGAAATTGGAGCCCCACGAGTTACAGTGCCCTGAACGCAGCTGTTGCCGCTTGGGAACAGGATAACTCAGTCAATTTGTATGCTCATTGTTCGAGGACAATTGAAAACACAAAGCTTTAAAAGTTTTAAAAGGTATTAAATTCCCTAGTCCTAAAGTTTTGTGTTTCATTTTCCATTCCTTTGCAATGGTTTCAATCACGAGTATTGAAAAACTGCTCATAAAAGCCTGGGTAGAAAATGGCAAGGGGTGATTTTTTTTTTCACTGCAATGGCAAATCATGCGATCACAAAAATAATAAAAATCACCCTGAGTCCCAAATCACCCAAACTACGCAGGCGCGACCGGAAATTCTGCCTCGTCGTAAAAATAGTTGCTGAATTATTCCTACGACTCGTTGCAAACATAGCCACTGCAAATTTATTGACATGCAGTCGAATTTGATGACTGATCTGATGTGAATTTTCATGCAATTCGCTCATGCATATTAAGTAGTAGGCACGTCGAAATGCCGCTACAATGACTGATTGTAACGTCCGAATGATGACTTTCCTTCGGAATTTATCCTTGTAAGGGGTCAAAGATGACATTAAAACTGACACACAATTCTTTTTATTGGAACAGCCTGGCAAATAATGCGAAAAAAAAGTTGAGGATAAGGAACAAATTGGTTACCTTTAAGCCAACACCACACTCAAAAAACAGCAGACCTACACTATACATTCTACAGTGATGAGCAAAATTTTTTTCTTACCTTCCAAATTTTGGAATAAAAACTGTGTTTGAGGGTAAATCTGTACTGGCTATTGTTAGCCCAATGTGTCCAAAACAGGATCTTACAGGCTCTATGCATGTTTTTTTTTTCTCTTTTTCCGGAGCACTGCTTCAAAGGAGGTCAGGTCCTGAGAATTCAGCTTGCAGGCAATGTGTTTTCCTCTCTGTGATCAGCTTGTGATGCTGTAAGTAAGACTTTGCAGGTGGCCATTTGATTCTATGGGCTCTGGCATTTCCAACGAGCCCTCAACCACCATAATCACACAGACCTGAGACCTTGCATTCGTGGTGCATCTATTTGAGAGTCCGTGCGCCATTACCCACATGTACTCAAAGAGCGGGACAATATACACGTGTAACTGGTTTGTTTTTGGTGTTTTTGCTGTAATTATCCTTTAAGAATTCAAAAGTCAATTTCAAAGTAGTCGTTATGGGTGCATCGAACTGAGAATCCTTGCGCCATTATGCACAAGCACTGAAAGAGTGCAGTATGTTTTATTGAAAATTAATCTGCTCCAGTGGAGTAAAACTTAATTTTCTTTGCATGCATTTTCTTTGAGTGGGAAAATATATACAGGAATGGCTGCAATTTTAAAAAAAATTGTTTTACAGTTTGTTACCCGAGAAATCTAAAATGACACACAGTGTCCAAATAGATGACAATTTGGAGATGCCACCTAGACATTCCGGAACTAAAACCTCAATAATTTTGCTCTGATTTACTTGATTAGAATAAAGTTTGGTACAAATAATGATGAGATTCTGTGCCGAAAGTTTTTTGAGGTTTCAGAATGTAAGTTAATCATTTAAAAAGGATTCAAAATAAAATTTTGTTCGGCGGAAATAAGATATTTCATTTATGCTGTGGTCCATCTTCATTTACTCTGACTCTGTAAGATACATATTGATTTTTACACCACAACAAAAGTTCCCAAGCCTCTGCTTCAGACCATTAAGTCAGACCAATTGTCTGCAAGACCGAGATTTATGATGCTGGCATCCTAAAGTACTACTGCTGCTTGACCGTCACAGAAGGGATCATCGAGATTGGTGCAGATGTCATATCCGGTGGAACCATAGTCAGTGGGCAATGACAGCGTTCACAGTTGAGTCATGCTTCTTGCTCCAGTTTAATGATAGCTGAGCCCGTATTTATCGTCATCAAGCAGAGAGATGTGCTGATGTGAACCGTGACAGAGCCACAACGTCACTAACAACAGGCAGCGCATTTAGGTACAGATGCACCTCTCTTAGTGCTCTCCCTGTCTCAGTGAGCGGCCGCAAGCAACACGAATACACACGATCACAGACAGCTGGCACACAATCCCCTCTCCCCTCCATTTTCATGAACTGAACACTTAACTCAATAGATTTTTCCCGTTGTCCCGCCGTTTCTAACAAGGATGGGCACAGTGGCAGTCCTACAGGAGGGGCAAAGACACGTCCCTTTTTGTCCTGGCTGGATCTCAATCATTTTCCTTAATTAACGTCATAATTGGCAACTGAAGACATGGTTTTTCACCGTATGCGATCTAACAGCGATGAAATTAGCTAAATTAATTAGCTAATTAATTAATTGGCCTTATTAATTGGCCAATGCTTTGCGCGATTGAACTGGTCCGTGTTCCAATGAAACGCGGACTCTCACTCTCGGTATTTTGTGGGTTGATTAAAAAACAAAAAAAAAAAACAGTGGCACTCGGCACTAGAGCGTGCGGCTCAAGCACTTAGTAAGAGTCGACAGGTAGGCTTTGCAATTTTGAATAACGTAGATTTAAATCCAGCAAATGCACGTCCAGATGAATGATTGCCGTCTTACCTAATTAGGGAGAAAAAGCAGCACCTGTTTAATGCGGAGCGCTGTCAGAATGAACCTTTTGTTAATGATGAAGATGACTGAGAACAGGTCAGGATTTATAATTGTTTTCAATGGCTGTTTTGTGCAACCCAATTCTCTGTTCCGCCACTGTACTGAATTTAACCCGCGATTTGATCGCTGTTATATCGCATGTGGAGAGAAACCGTGTCTTCAGTTGTCACTTACAATAATTAGAAAAGACATCAATAAAGGAAATTGATTATGATCTAGCCAGGACTAAAAGGGACATGTCTTTGCCCCTCCTGTAGGACCGCCACTGGATGGGCACTTGTCTGTTCTCACTTCTTTAAAGCATACATTTACACTACCTTGATCAGGGCCACACGGCAACGCAAACTACATCTAAGGCGTTGCCAAGAACAAAAAAGGGTTGGATACTCGTTAGTGTAGGGGAATTACAGTCCTAACCCTACTCCAAAGGCCCTAACCAGTGATGTTCCTGCGGTGTTGCGTAAATCGTGAACTTGTTCCTGTGTCAGCATGTGTGCAAAGTGTTGGCTGGGGCTAGGTGAAGGCCGCAGGAGGACCAACCCGGCTTACCTCGCAACTTGTTGCATTCTCCTGACCAGGGCCAGCTCATGCGAATGCTCCCGGAGAGCAACCTGCCAACATGGTAGTTTATCTTCGGGCCTTAGACTGAGACGTCCAGTGTGGAGTTAAAAGTGCTTCCGCGCAACGATGAAACAAAACGAAATCAGAGAACTTGCACAGAAACCAAAAGAAAATGTGCTCGGGGAGAACTGAATGCGTGCTGCCATCACACCAACTCACTCTCTTGGTCAGACCACGCTCCTCATAATCAAACGCTCGTAGCAGGTGAATGAGAAACTCAGGTCATGCTCATCAATTAGCCGGGTCACCCCCCCTGCGGCATGTCAGCATCACTGACTGGCCCTAACGCTACTTGACTTCGTAACAACACATAAACACCCAGCACTTCATCTTCATTCTTGCCAACGTCTTGTTCTGCCTCCAGAAAGAAACCCAAACAAACCTCTCCATGGACTTTTATTGTTTGATCTGGCACACTTACTGTACAGATGTGGCATGTGTATTGTGTTTTTTTCTTTCTATCACGTTAAACCATAGCGCAATAAATGTTTTCATTAGTTTGTAACAAGCTGCCCTGTCCACAATATGGGTGGATATATGTTGGGTTACCACACCCATCTACCCCACTTTTGGCCCCTTATTCTCCTTCCAGCACAAAGGTCCCAAAACTTTTAGGGTGCGTTCGAGCGTGTCTGCAAGTAAGCCGGCTGCGCAAGACTCCCGAAAAACCACCCATATTACTGATTATTGATGTCTGGCATGCAAAGATTGGAAAATGGTTGTAATTTGTTTGGGACCTTTATGTAGGATGGAACTAGGACCCAATTTCCATGTTTCAGAAATGGCATCGGGTGTGACTTCAGGTGGCGCTAGCGTCAACCTACATGGAGGTCCCAGGATTTTTTTTCACTTCAAGTTGCAGTCCACCAACTACAGTTTCAAGAATAATTGATAAAAACTTCGGACCTCCATGTGGGTTGAAATCAAATTTGTTACCCCACAATATGGTACAGAAAAACAGTCTGTTCAGCAGGGGGAGGAGTTCATTGTCAAGGATTGATTTCCCTATTCCCAACCCAAAACTCGATAATTATGAAGTATGAAGAGTTTTGGAGATGGTGAGTTGTCCACTTTTACCAGTATTGGGCCGATCTTAAAAAAAGGACTCTTAATACCTCCAAGTACCCAGTCTAAACTACCTAGTCTTGAAATACACATGAAATGATTTAGATTTAAATTACAGAAGTACAGAAATGTAAACGGTGCAGGTCATACATACTGACACTGAAAAAGGGATGCCTCAAACACTGAATAGTCTGCATTAAACATCAAGATCTGCAACAATTACAAGACCTTGAGAGATGCCGTCCATTCTGATTTCTTTCTGGTTCCTGATACAGAAAGACTTGGAGCAAGTCTACTATGCTTTGTGTGATTTATCCTGCAGTTCACAGATATGCCCCACTAAATGTTGAGCCCATGGACAGTGTGCGCCCTGGACACTTGAGCCAGCTCTTCAAGCCAAAGATTTCATATGTGTTGAGCTTAACCTATTTCAGTCTGCCAACTCCTGTGAACAGTTAATTAGAATATTAACAAATAAACACAATGCCAGTTAAATATCAAGGCTCTGATCCTGCCGCACCCTGTGGCCGACTGGGTTTTCGGAGGACTGCAGGGATATTTATGTTGAAGGTAATATTCAGAGCCCACAGTTGGATGCAGGGCCAGGCAAAGCATGTGAAAGTGATACAGCATCAGGTAATGTTAAAATGAAGAAGTAATGACATTCTGAAATAACTTATGCAAAATTTCCGCACAATTTAAAATGTTTTTGCCTTAAATTTTAAGATGACCACAACAGCATGTTCACTGGCAATTTCAAGCCTAATGGTTTTGTCTTACAGCTACAGAATGATGCAGTAATGACCATGGAGACCAATGGGGATATGACCTAATTTGATAAACTATATTCAGAAGGTAGGTCAGAGCATAATTTCTGCTACCCTCTTGAGCCAGTATTGAAAGAGGGGCTTGGGGTTATGAAGTTGATGGGAGCCCTGTCAGAAGTATTAAACCACCTCATGCCAAATGCCTTTCCTGAGGCTCTTATAAGATCCAGGTCAATGCAGCCTCTGACAAGAAATATAACTCAATGCATTTTATTCCCATTGCAAGCTAAAGGCTAATTGTTGGAATTGAAGCTTATTTACAGTTACTAGAGCAGTGCTTGTGCAGGGTAAGGATTAAAACAAATTTGGAAACAAGAGGTTCATTATTTGAACACTGCTAATAAATGACCATGGATGCCTGATGAGACAGTCATGGCGTTACAGACTATCATTGTAAATACATCTGTAGTGTGGAGAATTATCACCATGGTTGATCAGTTTTAATACTTCTTCAGTGTGGAGATTTATCACCATGGCTGTTTGTTCAGCTGACACTTACATCCAAAAAGGCTCAGCATGCTAAATTTGGAACATATTTGGGCAGCTGGAGCCGAGGGATCGGTGGATGTTTCCAAGACTGGAGGAGATAAAATTAAGCAGATAAAACTTCCTGTCACACCACAATAGCCCAAAGCTGCTGAGGAAGTGATGAATTCCTGGCATTTGACTTCATGGCAGTTGGTTTGAGGGGATTAGATGATGCTGCTCAGTTTATTAAATCTTATTTTTTTCCTTTGTGGCCATGCGGGGCATCAGGTTCCCGAAAGAATTGGGCTATGAGGCATTGAATAGACGCTGAGGGTCTCTGTACTGCTGGTTGGTTAGGTGGTGGGAGTGAGGACTGAGACTGTGGGGTTTAAATTGTTAAATTATGTATTGCGAATAAAATCAAAATGCAACGACTTTCAGATCACATGAGCCAATATGTCATTTACAGTAGAAGAGAGATAACATTTCAAATGTTGAAACTGAAACATTTTATATTTTTCTCCTTAAAGTGAGCTTATTTCAAATTTTCTGGCCGCAACAGGCCTCCAAAAAGTTGTGACACAGGCAAAAAAGGGCTGAAAAAGCTTTTAATTTATAAGAGAATCAGCTGAAAGAACATTAAGCAAGTAATTAAGTTAACTGGCATCAGATGTGGAACATGATTGGCTATAAAAGGGATGTCTTAGAGAGGCTGAGTCTCTCAGAAGTAAAGATGGCCAGACGCTCTCCAACCTGTGAAGGCTTGTGTAAAAAAAAAAGGTGGAATACTTTAAAAACAGTGTTCCTCAACGTCAAATTGCAAAGCCTTTGAAGGGCTAATCATCGACACTGCATAACATCATCAAAAAATTCAGAGAAACTGGAAAAGTCTGTTTGTAAGGGACAAGGCCGAAGACCTTTACTGGATGCCTGAGATCTTCCAGCCCTCAGACGCCACTGCATCACTCACTGGCATGATTCTGTCATTGACATTACTAAATGGACCCAGGAATACTTCAAGAAACCACTGTTAGTAAACACTGTCTGCCATGCCATTCACAGATGCCACCAAAAGGAAGCCATTGTTGAGCATGATCCAAAAGCGCCACCTTGATCTGTGGGCCAAGGCTCATTTAAAATGGACTGTAGCTAAGAGGCAAAGTGTCCTGTGGTCAGACGAGCCCAAATTTGACATTATTGTTGGAAATCATGGGTGTCGTGTCCTCCGAGCTAAACAGGAGAAAGACCACCCCTCCTGTTATCAGCATTGAGTTCAAAAGCCAGCATCTCTGATAGTATGAGGATGCATTAGTGCATATGGTGTCGGTCACTTGCATGTTTTAAAAAGCACCATGAATGCTGAAAGGTATATCAAGGTTTTAAGGCAACATATGCTCCCCTCCAGACGACATCTATTCCAGGGAAAACCTTGTGTATTTCAGCAGGACAATGCAAAACCACATACTGCAGCTATTACAACAGCATGGCTTCATAGAAGAAGAGTCCGTGTGCTGCACTGGCCTGCCTGCAGTCCTGATCTTTCACCGACTGAGAACATTTGGCACAGAATTAAACATAAAGTCCGTCAAAGAAGACCCAAAACTCTCCAGCAGCTGGAAGCCCATATTAAACAAGAGCGGGATCAAATCCCGATGGTTAAACTCAAGAAACTTGTCTCCTCAATGCCCAGACGCCTTCACTTTGTGTTAAAGACGGGATGCAACACCATGGTAAACAGGCCCGTGTCCCAACTTTTTTGAGACCTGTAGCAGCCATCAAACTTGAAATGAGCTCATTTTGTAGACAAAATTGTAAAATTTCTCATTTTGAACATTTGCTACGTTGTCTCTATTCTATTATGATAAAATACTGGCTGGTGTGATTTTAAAGTCATTGCGTTTTGATTTTATTCACAATTTACACTTCGTCCCAACCATTTCAGAATAGGGGCTGTACATTTTAATTTTAAAATGCATAACCTTAGGTACGTATTTGCTTAGCATCCACACAACTCCAGTGTTTTCAAACCACTAAAATGGAGACTTAAAACAAACAAAAAAAAAGCTGGGGGCCCTGTTTTAGTTTGAAAACTCAAAAATAAAATTTTCGTGTGGATAGAGATGGGGTTTCGTTTTGAAACACTGAAAATAAAAACATATTGGTGCGGACGTGGCCCAAGTCATATTCTTCGGCAAGCTCAGCAGGCCAAGCTCCATCACAGCAACTTCATTCACCGAGCTTAAGCTACCGTGAGCAGGGTAACAACCTCCATGCGCCTTCCCTGCCTACTCAATGAATAATATCACATGATATGTTCAGAATTTGTCATGTCCCGCACCAATGCCTTAACCCTAGTCCTGCTAGTCCCCGATATATAGAGAACCCACACTTGTTTCCCTATGTCCCAGTTGTCGATGTGTCTTTCCTTGGTAGCCATTTCCCTGCGTGCCGGTCCTCGATGAGCATAAGCCCAGAGGCAGGACTAAGTTTAAGATCGCTGCCACCTTATAGGCAAGAGCACACCTGTCCAGAAGCTGCACAAGCACATCCCAGAGCAGGTTATTGCCATCCTTAGAAACATCCTCCTTTCCAAAATGGTTCAAGGAATGGACAAGAGATGGGGTCTGCTAAAGCAGAGTATAAAACCAACTACATGGAATCAGAGTATCAGCAGCAGCAAGACCCCACCGCCGAGGAAGAGGATAGACTGTTAAGGATGATGGAAAATGGCAAACCCAGTGGACTCTACACAGCTGTCATCTTTCTTTCACCTTTAAACAAACTTGTTTTCTTTCCATCAGCACCACTTTCCCTTCAGTTTATTGAGTGCAAACATTCTTTATAAAAGTTTGAAAATCCAAGCGGTCTGACAGGACAAGACAAGCACTCGCAATAAAAAGTACCGAGACGATTAGCTTGGATCTATACCTTATAACCTAGTGTTCTCAGGTTCCAAGAAAAATGAGACAATGTCCACAAAATGATGACCACATACTGTGGTTTGTGGCTCAGGTCCAATAACCAAGAATGGGTTTCCTTCATGGTGCAAGCTACTTACGCACAGCAGTCCCAGTGCAACACAGCAATTAACCTCCAAAATGCATAATTTAGAAGAGCATTTATTACAGTGCACTGACTAAACTTCTTTGACCTACACAAGGAAAATTATCCCTCTTTGAGAATCATTTCTCAATTAAAAAAAAAAAAAAAAAAAATTGTTACCCCAAAATATTTCAGTCACAGAGCAACGGGTACTGTTTGGTTATTTCATCTCCGTCGATGCGATAAATGCTCGCGATCAGCCAAGCCACCATCCATTTGAGAAAAGTTGACAAAATGACTGATTTCCCAGTGTCTGCTGCAGCAGCTGTAAACTGGCAACTGTGAAAATTAGGGGAAAAACTGCCTGTTACAGAGCATAAACTTTTTCAGTCATATTAAACTAAATACAAGGCATTAAGCACACAAGATGGGCTGAACTTTAAGACTAAGATCACTAATAAGCAACTCCAAGGTCTCATTCACTGGGCATTTTGAAAATATATTTCTCACTTTTTGCAGAATCAATAGCAACTCTCATGACCAAACAAAATGCTCACTTACACTTTGTTAAATTGCTGCAAACTGGAAAACAGCAGATGCATGTCTCTGTGATTTGTTAGACACTGACAGCGCAATGTCCTGAATAGTTACAACAGCTAACACAGCAGTTGAGCATACATCAAATCACTGGTTTTGGCACCAAAATGTTTTTACCAGTAGAGCCAGTGAAAAGAGTGAATACAGAGTCAGCAGTGTGATAGGCTCTCAGTGTATAGTGCACTGATGGGGAACAGATTTCCCAATCAGGGCTAGGTCTGAGTCCATCTTTGGGTAAAACTGTGGCAATTGAGTTCACTGCAACATTTCAGCCATATTCACGAGAGAACTTCTGTCTGGGTGATAAAGGATTGATTAGTTGCTGCTTGTTTTGGTGCCTCAAAGCAAATGTGTGCACTCAAACACCACGGGAATCTACATGTAATGCCATTTGGTGGATTAATGTTTAATGCGTGCATTTCACCCCTGATTACCACATCTACTTCACAGAAGCAGAAGTGATCAGTAAATTGCCAGGGCTGATATTCAGACAAATATATTACTGTGCATCACACTTGCTGCAGTACCCAAGGAATTAATTAACAACATTGATATTTATTTGTTACATAAATAGTCATCGATTAGCCTCCAAAGTTCACTAAGCTCATCATCCCTTCTCCAGGACTCGGGCAGTTAGCAGTGGAGGCTAGGTGTGCCTGGACACTGGCAAATCCATCGACCTGATGAAAACCCACACAAATATAACGCTTCACTGCATTCCAGGGTCTGCAGCGGAAAGACTTGCCCATGTTCTCGGCGCAGGAGTTCTGTCGTTAGGGGAGACGCGGGAGGATGAGAGAGCCTGCAGACGGAGGCCTCAGAAAGGCATCCCTCTGATCTGCCGCGCCACCTGCTCCTCCGTACTGGGCTCCTCCCTCTCTGGGACCCGCTCCTTGTTCCAGTCCTTCAGCCCCTCCGGCAGACTGGTGTCCTCTTCCATGCTGCCTGTCCCCTCCACAAACTCCTCGTAGGAGGACTTCTCTGCGAACGGCCGCGGCCCCAGCAGCTCCACCATATCGCTCTTATCCAGGACCTCCTTCTCCAGCAGGCGGAGCGCCACCTAGGGCAAGGAGGCCGCATCACCACACACGTATTCACATGTAAAGTGCAGTCCGCGGGATTTCGGACAACGACAAAATTTATTTAATGTTTATTTATTAATTAGTTCCCCCCCCACCCCCCCCACCCCCAGCACATTGATTTTAAGAAAAGTAATGTCGAAGTAGAATAGAAAGAACTGCCACCCTTTTCATGCATTGTGGCGAGCTCACATTCTCCAAGTACCTATGAACTGCACAGCATGTAGTCTTCCCTTAAAAACAAAATATAAATCAAAAAAGAAAGGTTAGGGATTAAAAATATTCATCATGTTTGTTTGTAAAAATATACTTTGAGCAATTAAAAACGCACAGATGAGGTACAGTATTTGCTGCATATTGAAGAATTAATCTATTTCACTGCTTTTCCAGTGAGATACGACTGGAAATAAAGAAAATAGGCGTGCAATGCACGGAATACCCCTCAGCCCGATGTCGAAGTTTTTGGAGACGCCCGTCTGCCGCCCGACCGCACGAAGAGTGCTGAGGAGTAAAAACCGCATGATACCGAATCCTGACCACTTCTGTAATAATGAACATTGCGTTGTTTTGGATGTGTATGTTCTTCTAGGGGTGCTCAATAGCTGGCATACAACGAACAATAAATATGTATAATTCCAGGTTTTGTCTTTTCCACTTATGTTATGAATATACTTATGCTGCTGCATTAAAGACCCCTATCATGTCAATAGGTGCACAGCTAATTATCCATAACAAGCCACTTCAAGGTCTGTCCTTTGCAACATCACAAGGAGGAGTGACCACAAGGGAAGCTGGAGGGAACAGCCAACAGTTTTTTATTACCAAATACGCACTCCAATTCAACAGTGAACCCCTCAGTCAGTGACGCTTCCTCAGGGGCTCGTGCGGGTCTCTCACCTTCTCCACCTCCGCCTTCTTCCCGGCCAGCAGGGCCTGGGTGCGCTCATAGGCCGTGCTGATGAGCGCACGCACCTCCGTGTCGATGAGACGGGCTGTGGCCTCACTGTAGGGCTTCTCCAGAACCATCTCACCCTGCCGAGGGAGGTCAAAGGACACCTGGCCCACCTTCTCGTTCATGCCGAACTGCACTATCTGAGGACAGAACGCATGCATACAAACACATTAACACACAGACCTGAAGAGAGCATATGAATTTAAGAAACTTACAGCATGACACGGCAATTAACGATCTTCACCTATTTTTTTTTTTAACCAAAATGCTTAATTGATAAATAGGTAACACAATCAATAGAAAACCGGAAACATAGTCAGTTTTTCTGCAAAATTCAGTTGCAGTTGAATAATGATAAGGCCCCAATTCTAAAGATGTAACATTACAGACAAAGAGCTATAGTACAATTTTCCACCATTTACTGATACAGATTCTAAAATCAGGCCAACACTGCTCCCACACCTGAGCATAGGCACTCTGTGTGACCTTGCGGAGGTCATCCTGAGCGCCGGTGGTGATCCTGCCGAAAAAGATTTCCTCAGAAACACGGCCCCCCAGGGTCATACACATACGGTCCAGCAGCTGCTCTTTGGTGTACAGATACTGCTCTTTCGGCAGGTACTGCGCATAACCCAGCCCCTTCCCTCGAGGAATGATGGACACCTGCAGCAGCCAACCACAGACAAGTGAGGCAAGGGGAGGAGACCAATCATACTAAAGTATAAAAAGTAAGATCAGATAAACGCCAGGAGTGACCTGCAGGCTATGCTGAGCAATTCCCAGATTCACCAATACAAATCTAATATCGAAAGAATATGACGCACGCTGAAAACAAAAATACGCAAACTGAGTTTATGAACATTCATTATCACATTTTAATTCAGTCTCTTGAGGGATTTGACATCCATAAAGTTCACGACTCCTCACAATGACCTCTGGTGGCTTTGGCGCATATAAAGCAGTTTCTTTAAAGGGACGATTCATGCTACGTGCGAGGCTTGTGATGACAATGAATTGAAGTCAATGGACAAAGCACTAATTAGCTTTATTCGCCTTGGTCCATTGGTTCCCTTTCATTTCCATTCCAAGGTTAGCATGTAGCCTGGAATTGGTATCCTTTTCACAGGGCTAAGCTGTGGGCCAAGGCTGTGTGCCACAGATTGAGGATCCCCGAGTTACATAATGTCATCTTGAGGGGTACCACAAACTTGATGATATTTTCCATGCTTGTCAGATCAGACAGCTGTACAGTGGCACCATTCTGTCTATTTAAGAGCAGTGAGAGGAGCACACCTTCAGCAGGGGGTCAGCGTGCTCCAGAAACCACCCTGCAACGGCGTGTCCCGCCTCGTGATATGCCACAGTCTTCTTCTCCTCTGGCTGGAGGACCTGGGTCTTCTTCTCCAGACCTGACAAGTCATGAGAAGATCACTCATGCGCACACACTGGTTCACCACACCACACACGGAGAAAAAGTTCACTTAACCATTTTCGGATTTACAAATGTTAACCAAACCAGGTTATTTTGGGTGCTTGTTCATCCCGCCAAACTGGGTTCTCATACAGAAGAAGAATAACGCAAAAAAAATGCATTTGACCTTAGGCCAAAATGAAGGGCAAGTAGACTGGAACCCGACTTGAGTGCCCTTTAATGTCATCAATATTTCCTTATTTCTCGAAAAGCGGAAAAAGTGGCCCCCTAATGCATTCCATGAAGCACAACGTCTCAGATTTTAGAACAATTGTCCCCTGTTGACGCTTATCCCAAAAAAGGCACTCGTCACAAGCACACACAGAGCTTAGATAAGCCACTCACCTCCGATCACACGCTCGATGGCCTGTTCAAAGTGCTTCTGGTTGATTGCGTCCGAAAGGTGTCGAGCCGCAATAAGTGCTGCTTCGTTACACACATTAGCGATGTCGGCACCTGCCAAAATATCACAGGAATGAACATTTCTGTTCCGAATGATATCAAGCTCCACTGACTTATACCCTGTATCAGGGAACAAGATTTAACCCTTTCCCACTCAAGCTTTCCTGGGAAACTTGATCTAAAAATTTTCCTATTTGCAAACAAGTAAGCAGAACACGTCTTGTTTAAGTTAAACTCTGGCCCCCTCACAGCCCTGAACTTAACAGCAGTCAAGAGGCGCTTGTGGGGAAATAAGGGATAGGCGTGGAGAGGCGCTAGTGAGGGGGAAAGAGTTAAGGGTCTCCTTTATAATGCATTTGAACCTAAAGGAAGGGTTGGACATGGGAGTACATTAAAAAAACCATACTGAGTAGTGAGTACTAAGGCTGTTTGATAAAGCCATCCTAGAGAAAAGCATTTCATTGATGTAACTAAACTCTAAGTCCATGGTGAGAGAAATGCACTGTATAACATTAAATTAATGAGCTTTATGAAACTTTACTTCAACGGCATAGGTAGGAACAGCAATGCTTTTATGGCAACATTAAATTAATTTCTTCCCGAGTACCATTGTGGAACTGACTATGAAGCGACAGCATTTTACCTAATTTGTTTTGGTAGTCAAATTGAGAGGAAATAACTGCAATATTTACATACAAAAAGACTGCTGGTGTCAGCGGCTCTCTACTGCCAGAAAAGCTAAATCAAATCTTTATTTCAAAAGGCAGCCATAGCTGGCTCCGTCATGTGGCCCCCCACACACTTCTGAAAAGAAAGTGATCCCTCCCTCCCCAGCCCCTCAGCAAAGTCCCCTTTATCCTAAAACCATGAGAATCAGGGTACACTGGAAACACAGCTGTGTACATTTTGCTGAGTGCTTGAAGTTCAAACTGGTAATAAAGGGAGTGCCTGCCCAGACAACCAAGATGAAGTAGCCCCTAATCTCCTAGAGCCCGAGAGGTGAGAATAAAGGGGGGGGGGAGATGGGTTGTGTTCCTAGGGAACTTGGGTGGCAAGAATAGTATGGAGATCTTCATACACTTCAACATTCATCCTAACTATGCAAATGAGCCACGGTACAGGGACCAAGTCAGAATTATTTGCAACAGTTCCCAAGCCTGCATAGCTTAGTCTTACCAAATAACATGTCTGATGTAAAATGTGTCCCGTCAAGATCCATGCAAACATTTTAATGGACAACATGTGCAAATCAGAAATAATAATAAACCATTTATCAGATGAACTCCCCAGGAGTCCTTTATCGAGGAGTTCTTTGTTTTGTTTTGTTTTCATGATGAGGGCTTGGCAGCAGAACCGTGGGAATGGACAGATGGGGACCTTCCCCGCCTCACCTGAAAACCCCGGGGTCAGGGCGGCCATCTTCCTGGCCAGCGTGTCCTTCTCCAGCTCAGGGTCCAGCTTCAGGGGCCGTAGGTGAACCTTGAAAATGGAGGCCCTGCCTTTGATGTCTGGTGGCCCTGCAAAGAACGCGCCGCACATCGAAACGAGGCCTCATAATTTCCCCGCTCTGTCCCTGATGAAATTCCCAATCAAGAGTTGGAGTTAAACTATCATGAAAGCTGTTCCATGCATTGCACCTCGGTCCTGGTGTCACTTCTCACAAACAATCAGTCTAAAGAGCTGCATTAAACTGAAGTAATCCGCAGAGAGCACTAAAGGAAGGCAGTAATGCTTTTCTTAATAATAGGTCCAATCATTTTGTCTGCCAGTAGTTTTCAGATGCTGAATATTTTTGTACTGATGTATTTTGCTGCACTCAGATCAGATCAGTGGGACTGTGGGAATGAGGCTGCACACAGAGGGCTGTACCGATATATATCTGCCGATCAAAGCGTCCAGGTCTCATGAGGGCAGGGTCCAGGATGTCAGGCCTGTTGGTTCCCGCAAGCACCACAACGTTTGTCGCAGTGTTGAATCCTGTGAAAGAATAGAGCCAGGCTTTCAGGAAGCGCTCTTCCTGTTAATGGGCTGACTGATTACCTACTTCACTGCCACCTAATTTAGCGTCTCATGGTCCAGGTACAGTTTTGAGATCCACTGCAGCATCTAAATTGGGGGAGTGAAACATGCATGTTTTAGGTCCATCTCTGCTCTAACACACCTGATTCTAATGACTGTAGCTTGTCAAGGGCTTGACAACAAGGCAACCATCTAATCCAGGCATGTGGGACAAACAAGAGATCTAAAATATGAAGGGTCATGGCTCTCCAGAAGCAGGGCTCCCAACCCCTCATCTAAATGATAGCAATGAATTTAGTTATTACAGCTCACAGACAAAGTATAACACACCACACCTACTCCACACTTTAGGTCTCGGGCTCCTCACCATCCATCTCCACCAGCAGCTGATTGAGCGTGTTTTCCTGCTCGCTTTGCCCCCCAAAATTTCCCCGACCTCTCTTCCTCCCAACAGCGTCAATCTCATCAATAAAGAGGATGCAGGGGGCATTCTTACGGGCCAAAACAAATAGGTCGCGGACCTGGAGACAGAACGAGGAGGGAGGTTCAAACTGAATCAACTCAGAGACCTACAGCACAGCAGAACAAATACGCTGAGTTAATTGAGCTCAGAGTTAATTGAGCCTTCACTAGGCCAATAGCTGGAGCAACTCAGAAAAATGCCCTCTGCTTAATGAAAGTATATAAGCTCATACGGAGAAACATACACCTTGTGTATACCTCGAAAATACGAGCAGGTCAAGACTGAAAATTCAGATCTTCTTCAACATTCCAAATGAGTCTCACATATTATTATTGCTAGTGCATGTGGAGCGATATAAATATGCATGCATAATAATTTATCAACCCATCAATAATGGGTTAATTCAACCAAACAGAACCACCCACCTCTTTTGTAAATATGTGTCAACCTTACGGATGATGATAGTCATAATTAGGTTATCCTTTAATAAATAACTGAAAAGAAGGCGACATAATTATCCAACAGATAATGGCTGACACGATCTCTTGAATTCATAGCCACTGTGATTCAGCAGTTTGATTCCGTGAAAGAAAAAAATAAAGGTGTAAACAGATCCACCATCATACATACAAGGTAGCAGAAGACATCTTAATCTCACTCACTCTGGCAGGACCCACGCCCACAAACATCTCCAGGAACTCCGAGCCGTTGACAGTGATGAAGGGGACGTTGGCCTCCCCGGCGGTGGCTTTTGCCAGGAGAGTCTTCCCAGTGCCGGGAGGCCCAGTGAGGATCGCTCCCTGAGGGTCAGGAGGAGGGGAGTCAGGGGCAGCAGAAGAAGATGACAAAAGACTGACTGACTAACTGACACTGAAGGCTGTCTGGGGCTAGGAGCTGAACAAGAACAACTCCGTCATAATATAGGACTGAACAGACCCGCTGGGTCAGTGCCGGTGTGAGCATTAGCCCTTTTAGGGGCCGTGTACATCAAACACGCTTTATCAACAGGGAAACATGAGACGCACCAGTCCATCTTTTTTTTTTTTTTTTTGCCAACTCCATAAAAATAAACTTTGCCTTTTCTGTGGTTGCAATGAAAGGCTTCAGTTATTCACTTATAAAACATTGGTGTTACTGGCATTAGCAAACCAATTCCATTCCAAAGATGAGAGCAGTTCCTTTTTATAAACAACTGATAAGCAGAAACTGCTTTTGCTTATATGAGGGAGAGACAAAGTGAGCTGAAAAATGAAGCAACGTCCATGAAACCAAGTTCAAAAACCAATGGAGACAACTAATTTTTTTTTTATCGTGGGAATGCAATGTTCCCAGGGCTCCACACACCTTTGGGATCTTGGCTCCCAGGTCCTGGTACTGCTTGGGGTTCTTCAAGAAGTTCACGAACTCCATGATCTCCAGTTTGGCCTCCTCACAGCCAGCCACATCCTTGAATTTGACGTCGATCTCGTCGCGCAGCACCTTGGCAGTGGTCTCGCCCACGCTAAACAGGCCTCCCATTCCCCGGCCGGGACGTCCCGCACCTGCAGGGCCCCGTCGCAGCGTGAAGAGCAGGAAGCCGATGATGAGCACGGTGGGCAGCATGCTGAGGAGGAAGGACCTGGGAGAGAGGGATCATTTAACCCTTTCAGGAGTGACATCTTAAAAGCAGGATCATAAGTGTCCCTAACTGCATGATGTAATGCTGGAGTAGCGTTCACTCCAGCTATGTGAAAGCAATGGCATTCTAAAACACTGACTTTGAAATCATGTAAAATATTTTCAAATTCATATCACACTGAAGTAACATTAAAACCCATTTCAATTTCAACAATTCAGCAGCTACTGGACATGAGGCCCTAAGTGCTCATTATACTTGAGTACTCAACAGACACAAGTATAACTTAACTGTGGGCAAGAATGAGCGACTAAGTTTGCAAGATGAAGCCTTAAGTACACGCTATACTTCCTCAGATTCTGTATGCTCATTATGGTCTCTCAGCTTAGGCAAAAAACTACTGGCTTATTAAAACAGCCTGAAAAATGTCATAAAGTGTGAATGAACATGAATTTTTGCATTTGCAACAATGGATTCAGTTCCATCCAGCTCTCAGAGATAATTACAAGGCAACAGAACATATTCAACATCCTGTTCAAAAAATATTTTCGGCCTTAACTGAATAAGTTTGCCTCACTATGTAAATAAACCTACTGATTGCTGAGAACATAGCGAGGTGATCAGGCTCACAGACCCTGGTAGAGTAATTCAGACCAAGGGAACACTGTGGGAGAGCCAGTTCTGTAAAATGGGATTATCGCTGTGGGGTAGCAAGAACAAAATGCGAAAATTGCTCTGCTAATATACGAAACAGACATTCATGACACATCTTTCCACTGATTCACTGCCTTCACATTATGGAAAAAAAAATTTATCATATGATGATCTAGTAGACTCATCCAGAGACAGTGGACTCAAGCGACAAGAGAGCACTAAAATACATCTGGTCAAGATGAACAAAAACCGAGAATTTTATCTTTTATCAGGAATCAAGAGAAAACCAGCAAGAATTAAAGGACAGACAAGAAAAAGACATATTTAGGCTAATAAGCTTCTTCATTTCTCTCCCGGTTATTCCTAAAAGGCCAGAAACAACTGCAGTAATCCTAGCCAGAGACAAAAAGTCTAGAACAGTTAAGAAAGGAAAATGAGAAGAGAGTAGCCAAGTCCATCTGGAATGGTGACTGGTGACTGACCAACACAGACACTGATCATTCACACCCCCTTGTGGCACGTTAGGATAACATCTCTGGATTCAGTCAAAGGACTTTATCACTTCTGCCAAGGAGGTTATGTTTTTCCTTTCGTTTATTACCCCACACGCAAACGAAGTGCCGGAGGGGTTATGCGTTTGTCTCTGTTTATTTATCTATTTGTTTATCTGTATGCGAGTTTGTCTGTGGACAGTCAACAGGCCGCAGTTTTGGTCAGATCGCCCTCATATTTCGCAGAGGGGTTGGTGATGGACTAACTGAGAATTGATTAGTTTTTGGTGCAGATCTGGATCAAACTGTGGATTCTGTGATTACTTCGAAAATTTTGTTAGCATTGGGAGATAGGGCAAATTTCGACATCTGAAGGTCATGGGCGCGGGCCGGGTATGTGGCCTCCGGACACACCCTCTAGTTAGACTGTTTGTGGGGCTGTTAGCATGATATCTCAAAAACGCCTGCACATATTTTAACCAAACTTTGCAAGATGTTAAAGTAGCACAAGAGGAGTAGGTGGCATATCTAGTTTTGGTATAGCTAGGCCAAAGTACAGGTGATATATAGGCCAAAGTTCAAATCCAGCTATGCTGGTGTAGGTATGCACTGTCATGAGACCAGCTCTAGTTTTGGATGTTGAATTGCAGTTTTGAATGTATTTAGGCCAGTGACAATTTTGAAGGGCTGTGGTTCCTTACACAGCTGTAATGATGTTGGTACCCTGAAATGTTCAATGCCTGCTTTTAAATATAATACAGTAAATGCTTTGATATATAATGAACTATGCTAGAATTATAGCCCTTTAAAATTGCTGCATTTTCTGCATACTTGAGGACAAAAGGACAGTAGATTTTCAGAGTGCTTAGTTAGTTAGTTAACTGATTACGTTCCCAATGGCCAGATATTACTGCAGATGTTTGGAGGGAAATATGTAACAGAAGATTCAACCTTTCACTGGGAAAATACAAGACTTTTTAAATGGATAATATAAAGCAAAATCACCACATGTAAATCTTTACTACACTGAGGCCCACATAGAGACTGGGCTCCTCTACTCTTTGGTCATCAGCTGCTCTTCCTAGTGCAGCCAAGAGCCTCACCCATCACTCTCAGTAGAGTACACCACTGGTAGTTTATTCTCCCCCTCAATACCCATCTCCATCTGAGCAGTCTCCAAGTTGCGTTCGAAAGTGTCCACACTGCCAATGTTGAACCACACATATTGCTAGGATACAAAAGGAAATTATGTCAGAGAGCAGAAAGATTTTGTATTCATCACTTAGCAACATTCTGGAAGCACCTTCTCATTGAGCCCAGAGACACTGATAAGAGATTATCAGATTAGGGCAAATAACTTTGTTGAGATGAGGTGAGCCATAATTTGTTTATACCCAAGGGGAAACTCATTTTATCAAAACTACAGCCCTCAAACAAATAAAATAAGCAATGTTAATCAATACAACATCAGTAAAGTTTTTGACAAGACACTGCTAACCTGAATAACAAGGGAAAAAAAATCAAGGATAGCAGGAATTCTGTGTATTCTCCATCATTTGGTTTAAATTAGTGAGACAGAGAACATTCAGGCATTCTTCAGGTAGAGCCAATTCTATTTAGATGCTCATTACAGGACGCTGGCAAAATCTTAGAAAAAATTACAAAAAAAGCACTGAAATAAACTCACTCCGTCAACTGGGGTTTTTCCAGGGCTAAAAATGACTCTAACATAGCGCTTGTTGATCACCTCGAGTCTGTCCACCTGCAGAGAAAAAATTTAATGCTGAGTACAGCCAGACTTCAGTTGCTGGTCAAGTGTGTACAGTCATAACAAGACACGCCTAATCCAAAGCTTTCAGGAACATTTTTCAGGGTGTGGCTTTAATATCGTAAACGGCGGAGATGTCCAACAGCAGCAAGCTCTGCTCAAAGCTTACCACTCCTTTTGAAAGGTAGCTATTGACAAAGTCCTTCCAGGTGACCTCTCGTCCAGAATTTCGAAAGAACAGATAGTAGGCGACAGCCGACCAGAAAGCTGTTCCGGCCAGGAAATACATTCGGAATTCTTTGTCGTCCCAAGGCACATCACCCTACATTAAAAGTGAGCAGAGCATCAGGTCACAGCTATAGACTGTATGGTGAGAGCAGACAGAGGCCAAAAGTGACCTTTCCTGGGATCTGTGATAACTTTAACCAAGGTATTTACACAAATCCCCAAATAAAGTATGAAAGCCTTTTAATGCTCTTTTTCAGGACCAGACATCACCTCACAGTTAAGAAAAGAAGTCCTTCACCAAAAATCATTGTGTGTACAGTTACCCAATGATAAACAGACTGAGGTCCACACACTGTAGCTCCCTCAAAAACACCATTATACTGATGGATAGTAAACTTTGTCTTAGAAAGCTGCACTGTGCAGACCTCTGTCTATTTTTCCATTTAGTGGTTTCACTGGTTCAGCCCCTTCTCCTTATGGGATGTGAGCATCATGCATGCATGTTTTTGTGTGCTGTTACCAATCAAACAACCCCAAGAAGATCTCCTTGCTAAGGCATTAGCAAGTGAAATCTATCTAGTATTTACTCAGAACTATAGCCTCGCTGCATGGAATTTCCAGGTATGTAAATTGAAATTTGTAATTTCACAGAGTTATATCCCACCTTCTGCAGACGGCTCCACCACCCAGACTCATCTTTCCTTCCTCCTCTTCTCCCTCCGCCCCCGCCACCACCTCCTCCTCCTCCTCCAGCTCCTGTTGGCCTCCCAGTGCTTCCATGCCCATTACTTGGCTTTGCCTCTGCAAGAACATATCATCAGGCAAATAGGTCTATCCAACTGCTTTGGAAGCTAAATCTGAATGATTTCATTCTGAACTAGACGAAATCAGTCGGAATATAAATTAAAGGGCAAATACAGTAACAGTTAAAGTTTGGACACACTTTGCTAATAGCAGAGCGCTCCGTTTTTAGAGAAATTTAAATGGCTTAATTTCTCTATATGATCTCAAATGGAATCTGATAAGCAGTAAACAGTCTGAAGTTAGAAGAGAATAATTTACTTGTTTGAATAGTGTCCAAAATTTCAGAATTATCAAACAAGCCATATTTTGCAAAGTAAGCAGACAAACAAGCTCTTTCCATTTTCCAACAGCCAAATTAAGGACAAGCTGTTTTGGAACTTATTGGACAAAAAAGTCGATGAAAAGCAAACCACAAGTGCAACACATTTTTGGGAAGTCAGACGGTCGCTCAGCAGCAAACTCATTTTGGCAAATAACTGCTCTTGTAATAAAAAGTGAGTATGCTCTGTAAATATGGCAGAAAATCCTGGTTAGTTTGATGGATTTCAGAATTAGATCTTTATTTGGCAAAATATATGGTACCCATTTCTTTATTTAACATGTCTTGTAAGAAAAATGTGGTTATGTCCAAACTTTTGACTTGCACTGTATGTCCTGTGACGAGTCCAAGCAGGGGAACAAAGTTAACAAATCTCTACGCAAGAGATGAAAAGCAAGAGATTCAGCCCAGCTACACTCATCATTTTCCCATCACTAAAGGGTACCTAATGCTCACCGTTTGACGTACACTAGAGATGCGCGGATAGCGGTTATATCCGCTGGATCTGCGGACCGGGAGGGTGGGTGATAAAAATTAAGATTCAGATTATTAACGGAAAGGTTGCAGGTGGGTGAAATAATACATAATTAAAGTAGAAATATTCATTATATTGTCTGAAACGTGAACACATTTTTTGCTTCATCTTCCCTCAGGCACAAATTAGCTGAGAAGATTCTTACTGCACCTCCGCACAAATTGGCCCTCATTTATCAAACGTGCGTACACCAAAAATGGGTGTGCGCCAAACCTCCCGCAAGGATCAGCATTTATCAATCTGAACGCAAGCGAACGGTCTGCAAAAATCTCACACCTGGTCTGACCAGGTGTACGCAGATTTGAAACCAGCAAACAACATGCAGGCACGAGTGCAGCTTTCAAATTGAGTAATAAACCATATGCAGCGATGCGGGCGTCATGCTTTTGTTGCTCTTATTAGTAAAATGAATAAATAGGCTAAATAGATAAATGAATAAGAAAACTGTGTTGAGAAATTAATGAAACTTATATTTTGAGACAACCTGCTTGTCAGGCCAGACGGCTGACATTTACAATCAATTTGATTAAGCGCAATGTGCGGCTTGGCAAATATGCAGTGTGTTATGTCAGATGCTCATACTGAACAACAAAAGAAATGCAAGTTAATTAAAGGCAGACTGGAAAATAAGTCTGTGCGTAATTATTTTAGAAAATCAAATTTATTACTAGCGCATGCATTTTTACGCTCCTTTTAACAAACTTTTCTTTATTTTACGGTCACTTTGACTGAGTAACCATAAGAGTAAATGAACTAACTAGCTAACTTGCATTTCTTTTGTTTCTCAGCCTACGGACACTTTGACCGTGATCACATTTTCACAATGGCAGATCTTCTATTGTAAGAGGAATAAGCTTCTGTCCGACGTAAGAGGAACTTTCGGCACAGAGAAGATCCGGGAAAGTGACGAGTGGCTGCTCATTTTGTGTGGCATCCAATAAAATGTCATGGAGTAATACTAATAAAAGTACAATGAAGAGTGATCTCTGCAGACTGTATTTTAACAATCACCCTCATGCAGCTCCGAACAAGGCGGTGGGGACTCATCAGTGTTTTCCCCACCTCATATTCCCACGATGGAGTAGGAGCCCAGCTGCCACAGGCTCCTCGAACGGTGACAGCTGGAGGTTCGAGTCTGGTTGGCCTCCACCGGTCCACGCCCTGCTGCGCCTGAGCGTGATCTTAAAATCGGACCGCTCTTTTTTTTTTTTTTTTACCCACATGTAAAGTATTTGGATTGTCAATTATGTAGGCTATATAACATGAAATATCATGGATCTATAAATTGAATTTATTAAGGCTGATGTTATTCGCACATATACGTGAGGCAAATGCTGAATTTTTTTATTGGCCACACTTATAAATGATGACCATTCCAGTGCCGCTTAGAAAGTACCACTTAAAATAAGTTTGGCCATGAAAAATTTTTTAGCTTTGAACACAATTAGAATACGTGTGGGCAGGGCCGTCGTATAAGGGGGAAAGGTGATGACAAATATAAGGGCCCACAGTCCATTGTGGCCCAAAAAACCCACAGTTACCGCCATGACTAAATTATTATGCATAGACCTAACTGCTATTCATACTAATGCACCAGAGTTAATCACAAAGCCACAAAGACATGCTATATTGATGAAATAAATTTCACAACCCCCTTCTTAAAAAATGGTTCAGTCCATTTTCTGTACGTTTTTGCTGGCGAGGTTCGCGAACTACGGCAGTCAATAGTATGCGCAGCCCACACACACGAATCTGGACAGCAGAAACGGAGAGAGAGGGGCCAGCAGAGCAGGGGCCCAGAAAATTACAAAATTCTTTTCAAAGAAAGGTGAGAGTATTTAACTGGCTTGCTACGTCAGCTTAGCTGTTCAGGCTGGTTATTCAGCTGCTAACGTTACGTTAATGTAATCTGCGGTCAGCTGAGTAAATCATCACCTGACAAGAATGACATTACTCTGTTATTAACGGTATCATCTACAGAAAAGATCGGATTGGTCATCATTCACCAGCCATTATAATATACTGTCAAAAAATCCGGTAGCAGCAGGACTCGTTCCTCCATCCTTATAATTAGTAAATACTGCATACTTGGCTCTCGAGACTGTGCAGGCTAGGTTTGAATAGCGAACTACATGTAGTCTGCGTGGTAACCTTAGGTTTAATTGAAACAATCGCTTGACAAGGCTGACATTTTACCTTCTTACAAAAGAATTTACTAACACTAAACTGCTACTTTATTCTTGCCATAAGTCTTGATAACGCGGGGGGTAATTTTACAGAGCATGCCCTCATACAGTATCAAAGTGAAGCTGTGTGCTTACAGCTATGGTACTGAGAGAGAAGCCCATCTAAATTTGGTTTATTCCAAGACTAGGTATGTTAGTTCTTCATTAGTTTGTCCATAAAATATAATTTTAAATGTTTACAAAAGCAATATGAAATGGAATAATTAAACCTTGATGTACTGCCACTTCAGAATCAGCTGTGGTCACTTCATCTGAACCTGACCCAGCAGTAGATCCTCACCACCAGCAGTCTGAAGATGTTTTTGATGGTGAGCAAGTGTGGCAGAAACTGGCTAGCTGTTTAGATTTATTAGTGAACTGCTGTACCAATGGCAATTATTTACATATTGGTCAGTCTCTCAGCCATTTGAATTATATAATTAAATGGCAAAAATGACCGAACTTATTTATGAGTCTACTTAAGTCACTATCCATCCTGTTGACAGAGCCAGGCCCATCTCCCCAAAAGGCTACTTCAGATAGTGAAGGGAATCGTGAAGCAGATCATAGTTGTAGGCTACAGCTACAACAAGCCAGGAGAGGCTTAATAGCCTTGCCAGACTTTCAATTGGAAATCAGTTAAGTAGACAGTTGGACTTCAAAGACCTTAAGCTGTGAACAAACAAAATAACTTAAGGGAAAGCATAAAATTAGAGTTTTTTATATTTATTTTACAAGAGAGTATTTCATTGTGTTGTCAATATTAATTGCAAGAAATTCAAATAGTTAAGTTACATAGCTACCTTTCGTGATTTCACTATAACAGCTCCACCCTGTGTTTTATCTTTAGCCAGTATACTTTGAGTTTTCGTCTGTTGCACATCAGTGCTCGATGTTTTGAAATAGAATACCCAGTACCCATTCGCTGAGTGGTTAATTGAACATTTATTTCTGGTCAGACTAGGTGTAATAATGTGGTTTCAGGTAGCCTCTTTTGTGAATACGTGCCACATCTAATAATTCAGAATTTGCATAATAATACTCGACTCTGTGTTGAGTGCTTAATCGTAAAATAAAAAAGGGAAAAATTGGGTGTATTGCATCTAGCACTGTCAAGAACACCAAGAAACAGAAAATGAATAATAGCCATTGTCTTAAAAAAAATGGCAATGAAAAGTCGGGAGTGGGGGCCCACACTGATATTCTTTCAGGGGGCCCAGAATTCCTTGCAACTGCCCTGAGTGTGGGCTATGGAGAAATGTGCACATTTAAATGGCTATCACATGTGATTAATAACTAATAAAATTAATTAATAATTATTTATTAAAAATATTAAAGTTCCTCCCACGAGGCACCAAAATGCATCAGGGAATCTGCCTTTACGATACGTAAAATAGCGAGGATGGATTATTCAGAGGTTTTGTCCTAATAATCCCTCCCGCAAGATAACCATTTGATTCAGCAGGAAACCTGCAAATTAAGTAACCAGTCTCAAAAATATGGTAGTTTAATTAATAATTAAAATAACCAATATTAATGATTGAAGAAAACAACTAAATGAACAAGGCAATCAGAGATAGCAGACCTGGCCGCAGCCACGGGCTGACAGACAGACTGACAGAAACACACACACACACACACACACAGACATGATCTGCTTAACCCCCTAGGGGAGGGGCCAGGTAATAATCTGAAGGAATTTTAGAGTTCTACATAGGCTATTTTGACTCAGACGTGTTACAGCACCAAACAGACACCAGGTTTAATAAATGAATTTATTAAACAAACGAACACAGAATATACAAGGGCTAATCTACGGAAGGACTATATACGAACTAGAGAGAGTAACGGTGTGTGTATGTGCAAGTGTGCATGTGTGTGTTACTGGCGCGTGTGCAGGACGCACGCGTGTGCGCGATTTTAGGAGTGAGCAGGCGCGTGGCAGATGCGCGTGTGTGCTCGTGGGCACGAGTTCCTTTGTCTTGGGACAAATTCTTTCAGCACGGGGACTGCTTAGAATATCTAAATGTAACCATAGGCGGGCGATGCACGGCTGGATAACTCCATTAGCTTCAACGAATTGCGAGAAGAGTTTGCTTCAGCTCATACAAAATTTTTATTACTAATTGAGTCATCATCCACACTACGGCATGCGTGAGCATTAGAAAGTTAGCCAGGAAAAAGATTATGCATGTAAATACAAACAATCAATGGCTATTTAACTTCATAAAATATAAAATCGGACACAATGCAATTATACAATTACAACAGTAATAAACAACTTAAATGCGGTACAGTTTAAGTTGAAAACCGCTAAACTGCATTACTGCCTGGAATGTTCAGTTAGTCTTATTGAAGTTCCTAGCTTGCGATTCCTCTCTGGGTCCATTGAACATCGCAGTTCTGGCAAGGATGTCCTGGGTGCGCAGATCCGAAGTTCTGTGTCCACTTGGGGTTGGTTGCGTGCTGATTCGGAAAAGTTCTTTTTCAGAGTTGTTCCGTGTCCAACTAGCAGTAGCACTGGGCATAAGCTAGTTTAATGAGATTTGCAGTCCTGAAATTAAATGGAGATTCGCAGAGATGTGAGCACTCTGCAGATAGGCCAAATGAAATGGCGCAGGATGCGTGAATTCCAATACAAGTGCTGTCTTTTCGCTTGAAGAGAGTCTGGCCTTCCATGGGGGAGAGAGTAGCTTCCCTTGGGAGAAGATGCGCCAAGAGAGAGCGTGACTTCCTCCATTGGAAATGTGCCAAGAAGAGAGAGTGAAATGGCTAGGGTCCCTAGTTCTAAAAGTTCTGTTGCCCGTTTTAATGCTTTTGGGCTCATCCTATTGGGAAACGTAAAGGAAGCGGGTGGTGCTGTATAGGATGTTTCCGTTTCCTGTTGACTGCATGGGAAATGTAGTTCTGTGGGCCTTGCAGCGTCGAACGTGAATTTTGATCAATTTTTGTGCTTGGACGCACTTGAATAAGTGCGAATAGTCACTTCAATTAATTAATGAATTAAATCAAACCTCTGCTGCACTCGGGTTTTCCACCCCAATGGTGTTTACCGCAGCAGCAATAGTTTTCCAAACTGCAGCCTTATGAGCTCCATTTATGCCAATCTTAAGGCTTCCAATAAAATTATTTTGTTTTTCTCCGCCTCGGACGTGATAATTTATATTTCCTCCTCAGTGGCATTCTTTCTTCTTTGCCGTCTTTTGAGAGTTCATGTCGGAAAGTGGACAGAAATATGCCTCCCAGAGCATGAATTTATAGGGGTGTGTCATGTAAATTACGATGGTTTCTGCCGCCAGATTTATCAGCGCCACGCCAGTTTTACACCAAAAACAGATATGTACAGACTTTGAGTAAATCAGGCGAGACACCTGGAGAACGTTGATATTTACACCAGAATCTACACCAGATCCTAAGCTAGTTTGATAAATGAGGGCCATTGTGTGGTCTATTTTTCAAATGCAATGGAGGTAAGAAAGATTAGAGAGAAAATTTTAAAAATAGGACCAAGGGTCCTGTAGCTTACCGTTAAGTAATCTTATATAGTGATGATACAAGCTATGACAATTTCATATATTTTTTTTCTGCTTCAGAGTCTGATCTGTTTGATGTGCTTAAAAACATTTGAAAAAATGTGTTTATGCCAACTCAGGTTCCTAAGTTTTCCTATGTTTAAAAAAAAAAAAAAAACCTGTCTTCAACCAATGACATTACCATAATGCAGGATAACTCTCAATCCGTTTCCTATTCAGAATCGGACAATTAATTGGATTTATTTACTGACCTAATAGGTTACCCATAAACTACATTTCCAGTAATGATCGAGACATACGCAGTGTTGTGAAAAAGTATTTGCCCCCTTCCTGATTTCTCTTTTTTTGCATAATTGTCACACTTAAATGTTTCATATCATCAAACAAATTTTAATTTTGGATGAAGATAACCAGAGTACATTCAAAATACAGTTTTTAAATGATGAATTCATTTACAAAAGGAAAAAAGCTATCCAGTCCTACCTGACCCTGTGAGAAAAAAATAATGCCTCCCCCCTTGCTAAATCATGAATTCACTCTGATTAACCACATTTTTTGAGTTCAATTTCACTAGCCACACCCAGGCCTGATTACTGCCAGACTTGTTGAATCGAGAAGTCACTAAAATAGAACCTGTCTGACTGAGTGAAGTAGGCTAAGAGATCTCAAAAAGCAACACATCATGCCGCGATCTAAAGAAATTCAAGAACAGATAAGAAAAAAGTCATTGACATCTATCAGTCTGGAAAGAGTTACAAAGCCATTTCTAAGGCTTTGGGACTCCGGCGAACCACGGTGAGAGCCATTATCCACAAATGGAGAAAACAGTGGTGAACCTTCTTAGGAGAGGCCGGCCTACCAAATTTACTCCAAGAGTGCACTGATGACTCATCCAGGAGGTCACAAAAGAATCAAGAACAACATCTAAAGAACTGCAGGCCTCACTTGCCTCGGTTAAAGTCAGTGTTCATTATTCAACAATAAGAAAAAGACTGGGAAAAAATGGCATCCCTAGGAGAGTTCCAAGGTGAATACCAGTGCTGACCAAAAAGAACATAAAGGCTTGTCCCACATTTGCCAAAAAACTTCTTGGTGATCCCAAGACTTATGGGAAAATATTCTGTGGACTGACGAGAAAAAAGTTGAAATTTTTGGAAGGTGTGCAACCTTTTACATATGGCGTAAAACTATCACAGCATTTCATAAAATGAACTTTATATCAACAGTCAACCATGATGGTGTTAGTGTGATGGCAGTTGTCGCCGAGGGTGGCACAACCAGTTATTAGGTTTAGAGGGAAATTACATTTTCAAAAAGGGCCAGGTAGGTATGGATAGTCTTTTCCCTCAATAAATGAAATGATCATTTAAAAACTAAATTTTGTATTTACTAAAGTTATCTTTGTCTAATAATAAAATTTGTTTGATGATCTGAAACATTTAGGTGTTACAAAAAATAAGAAATCAGGAAGAGGGCAAATACTTTTTCACAGCATTGTAGCTTTGCATCAAAGAAGAAGGCTACTTTATAAAATCGCATAAATGGCGATTGAATTTCTTGAAATTCCAACTTGAAGTAGAATATTATGTAGTAAACGCTAATAAAGATTGTATTTAGACAAAGTTTAGTTTTCATTTGAGATTAATTAATTTGATAATAGCTGTTCATAAAATCTCATATTGTTGCCTTCCTACAAATTTCCCAGAGGCTAGACAATAAACATCTCATCAATGATTTTGCTACCATGAAAGCTCGACGTGTGGTACGCACTGTAAATAAACTTTCTGGATGCACTAATTATTAAATTACCAACACTTCAACATAAGAAACAGTAATTTAGTAAATTAATTATTATTGCATTATTAATTATATTTACTATTAACTGTGTTTTCCCACAAATGTAGCCTGTTCTTTTGAAAGATAAGAACACTTTGATAAAGTGCAGTCTTAAAATAAATTGGTTTGCTCTGCTGAAAAAAGAAATGAAAAAAAAAAAAAAAACACTAAAATAGGTCAAGGAATTCAGAGAAAGGCATTTCCCATTCCTACAACACCACTATAAAATATGTTGTCAATGCAGCAATGACAGGTGATCTGTCATTTCATATAATTTCTTAATAATTACAAGCTTTTACAGCGCCCTCAATAATTAGTGGCACCCCTGGTTAAGATGTGTTAAAAGCCTTCAAATAAATTCAATTTTTATCGCAGAAGCATACTCTCACACTGAAAATTGTAGAAAAACGCAACCTTCAACTCAAGTGAATTTTGAGGAAGAAAGAAAAATCTCTGATGAAGAAATGATTATTTTTCATGAAATGACCTGCTCCACTATTACTGGCACCCCTAACAATTCCTAGGAAATAAATGTAATTGAAGTATTTCTGTCATTTCTACAGTAGTTTACAAAGTTGATCAGAGTATCTAGGAACATTTAATTAGTAATTCATCACTTCCTGTTTCCCTGGGGTACAAATATGACGTGACGCAGAGGCCATTTCTCTTATTCACTCTTCAACATGGGAAAGACAAAGGAACACACCATTCAAGTAAGGCAGATGTGTGTCGACCTTCACAAGTCAGGCAATGGCTACAAGAAAATAGCCACTCGCCTGCACCTGCCCATATCTACTTTCAGAGGAATCAATAAGAAGTTTAAAACTACTGGAACAGTGGTAAACAAGCCTGGACGAGGACGCAAGGTTATTTTGCCACCACGCACAGTGAGGAGGATGGTAAGAGAAATAAAAAATTCTCCAAAGCTCAATGTTAAAGAATTGCAACAAATTGTAGCATCTTGGAGTCACAAAGTCTCCAAAACAACCATCAGCCACTATCTCCATGCCAACAAGTTGTTTGGGAGGCATGCACAGAAAAAACCTTTTCCTCACTCACAATTATAAAGGCAAACATCTATAGTTCGCTAAGCTGTACTAGAACTTCAGCTGGGACCGGTTGCTTTGGTCAGATGAGACCAAGATAGAGCTTTTTGGCAACAAACACTCTCAGTGGGTCAGGCGGAACACAAAAGATGAGTATGCAAAAAAGCACCTCATGCCCACTGTGAAGTATGGGGGAGGATTGGTGATGCTGTGGGCCTGTTTCTCTTCCAGAGGCCCTGGGAATCTTGTTAGGGTGCATGGTATTATGAATGCTTTGAAATACCGGGACATATTAAATCAAAATCTTGTGGCCTCTGCCTGAAAGCTGAAGATGGTTCGTCACTGGGTCTTTCACAAAGATAATGACCCTAAACATGTGGCCAAATCTACACAGAAATGGTTCACCAGACACAGAATCAAGCTCCTCCCATAGCCGTCTCAGTCCCCAGACCTCAACCCCATTGAAAACCTGTGGAGTGAGCTGAAGAGGAGAGTGCAGAGGAGAGGACCCAGGTCGCTGGATGATTTAGAGAGATTATGTAAAGAGGAATGGTCGAAGATCCCCCTTTCTGTATTCTCCCATCATGTGAAACATTATAGGAGAAGATTAGGTCCTGTTTTGTTGGCAAAGGGGGTTTGTAAAAAGTATTAACATCAGGGGTGCAAATAATTGTGGCACACATGATTTCATGTAAAAGAAATATTTCTTAACGTGGGATTTTTTTCCCACTGAAAAAATGCACTTGAATTAAAGGTTGGATTTTCCTCTTTTTTTCATTGTGGTCCTATATTATTTAGAAAAAAAAACAGAATATATTAGAAGCAAAAGAACACATCTTAACCAGGGGTGCCAATAATTATTGAGGGCGCTGCATTTTGATCTTGATTATTTAGTAAATAAATTGTGTGATTATTACAGGAACAGCTTGACAGCAATTATGTGTTTAAGAGTCAGAGGCTCACGACACACCACTGAAGATCTTGTAATGTCGGCGTTACTGCTCAGGGGACGTTGAGTTTTAGGATGTTAAACATGCGGATTCGAATAACGTAAGATCCAATCTGCACATCTCTATCGTACACATTTGTCAACCAGTCTATTCAGACTGAATGTGAAAGCATACCTTTAGCCTCTGCATTGGCTGGTTTGGGCTCAGAGCTCTTAGGCCCATTTTTCCCATTGGGGAAGTACTTCTCAAACCCTGGAGTGAAATCATAAGAACAAAGAAGCCGATATTAGTTAACAACACGTGATAGACAGCATTACCCTACTAGGAACATCAAAATCATGTGAACTAAGCTAAATCTGGCAAGACAGCTGAATCCTAACCAATACTTTAGGGTTCAGCCATACCTTTTGGGTGCTTGGAACAGAATCTTCTGTAGATGCCCAACACATTGGCTAGCAGGGCACCCCGGTCAAGTGTGACCTGACTGTAAGGCCGTGTAGCCTTCAGATGAGATTAAAAAAATATGCACTTATTAATGTAACCCAGACTGCAATTGCATCACATTTCCCTGAAGCTGTCAATAGATCAACATTAATTGTGGTCATTCCAATTGAGGGTATTTCTATGATTTCATCGCCATGTGTTTATATTTTATGAATATCATTATGTTCCATTTCAGAAACTTTAATTAAACGAGAGAGTGGTAAACCGCAGGGTGGAAATGTGATCAAAGAATGTAATCCTTAATTGAAGACATATTCGTGGAAACATACTCAGGAGTAATAATGGCTTAACATTTCAACCACTAAATTACCAGCTGACCGCACAACCTAACTCGACATTCGCAACGCTTCCATAAGTAACACTAATGCAAGCAACTGATCAACGATTTTATGCAGACTGCAGACAAAAAGCGATTCTGACGAACAGATGGCGTATTAGCAAGCTAGTAGCTAACTCTACTCTATTTATTGTTAGACGGCCAAAGCTCAAATGCAACGTAAAAAGAAGCATTAAAGTCAGCGCTAACGTTACTCAACAATGTCACATGTAGGCCTGTCATGGTCATCTCAAAGCAACCTTACACAGGCTGCAGTTCACCAAGACAGACTGACAGACAGACAGACGGACGGACGGACGGAGACGGACAATGCATATCATAGGCAACTACCATTACTAATTCACTCGTGTCGCTTGCAGTATCGAAACGAAGCTGACAGTGCAACTAGCGAGCGAGCGAGCTCCACAGAGGCACACTTGAACAGAACTTACCAGTTGTAAGGTTACATCAGCGGTCCTTCCTATATTTGGGGGTAACACGCATTGAAGGATACGCCTGCAGCCTCTCGATATTAAGAGATATTTGTGGGCCATAGTGACTCTTTGCTGATACAGCCAGGGACACAATTATTACTCTAATTTTGACGTAATCGATCACTCCGGAGTGAAGGTAGGCTAACGCTACTGACATGAAGCCCACAGATATCCGCCATTCTGCATTCTGTTACGAAGAAACGTCATGACGAAGTACGCACTGCATGCGCGCCGTGATGACCGTGGGGAACACGGCGCAATGGGTGCAAGTAGAGCTCCCAGACCGAGGAACTGTAGGTGCAAGAAAGACTTCAAATTAATCCCGAAGCCTGTTCCATGACTGCTTGATGTGATGTGCGTTGTAATGTGGTCCCCTGTATTTCCGTTATTCGCAAGAACTTCACTTCAGTACGTAGCACTCTTAGATTCAAATCGAATCGAAAAACGTTTGTTGATAAAATAAATTATCCCGTAAATTGGGATTAGTTTGCCGATGGATGCATCTGGAAAAATCTCCACAGCACGGTCGCATTTGCTAAAATAAAGAATTGAGGCAAGCCAGCCGTGTTGCCGTTCTTATTTATTTATTTATTTATTAACCTGGTTGTTTCAGTTTGTGTTGCTTCACTGCTAATCTGCCAATTATTGTCATACATGTATCACGGACAAATCTGTTAAAATGATTTTTTTTTTTTTTTCTGGTGATATTCATTCACAGATGACGATTCTGAAAGACGCCAATTCCAGACAGGTGTGCAACAGGTTCACTGTAAGCTGAAAATGTTGAGCCAGAAACAGATTTAGAGTTTGATAAACTTCCTTATAATGGAAACCAGCTGTTTAAACAATTTAATTGCGATATTTCCCCAGTCTTTTATTTTACTGCATTTACTTTCATTGGGTTCACCACAAATCATGGCACAGTCCACTGGTTTTCAAAATCAGTCCAGGGGAACCACTGTATATGCAGATTTTATTAGATTATTTAACATTCTAAACCATTTACCAACAGAAATGGCTATGTATTCAGTGAATAAATAATAATAATAAAATAATTTTTAAAAATTATATTGCATTAATTTAGCTGCATTCCAAGAAACTACATTTAAGATGACACCACTTTCAAATTCAAGATGGTTGCAAGTCAATAACCTGCTAATTATGTTTCTGAACCAAGTAGTTCTTTTAAAATGTTTTGCTTTTTTTTCTCTAAAATTTATCACAAAAACATTTGACTGCTTATAGTTTTAGCTACTTGTTGGGATTGCAGTTGTGGTTGGAATAAAAATCAGCCTACACGGTGGTTTCCCAGGGCAGAGTTAGAGAACCAGTACACTATTCTACTTATTACTTTGCATTAGCCATTAGTCTGGCAATACACTGCAAAGGAATCAAACCTCAGTCCTCTCTTTTTCTTTTTTTAACCATGGGTCTACTTTCAGTAAGAAGCTAATTAAGGCCAAATGCAATTTCAGCTATGCATTTATGTATGGCTGAAATACACACAGGAAAACGCAGCAAACACTATAGCTGATTAAGGCTGAATTATGGAACCTGTGGTCCATTGGGGTCCTCTTATAATGCAGTGGAACATTCTTCATAAATATGCTCAAAGAATTTGGCAGCATTTTCAAACATTTTATTGAATCATAAAAATGGAATATAGTGTTCTAAAAGTATCGCATGACATGTCAAATTCAATGAACAATGTTTAGTTTCTGTGTTACTTTGGGAACCAAACTGTAAAAGACAGAAATAGATAATGTATCTGATTTCAGGGCTGGTTTTATAACAGAAAAGAACTGCTGCACCTGGAACTGCTTAACCCCCACCATAGGACTCTTCTGGGGTGAGATATAAGCAGTGAAATGAGTGCATAATACACACTGCAAAATGCTTCAGATAGGAAATGAACTGCTTGTCTATGGAGGAGTTTCTGATGGTGGTGGGGGAGGAGTCGACCCAGACAGAGAACTCCTTCCACACAGGAAGCAGGGAGGGGTGAGCAAGGAGGGGTTTGGGAAAGGGGGGCATCAATGCGTGTGTGTAAGCAAAAAGTGGGTGTGATCAGGATTTAGCAGGCATGAGAAGCAGGCGACGAGAATGGGAGCACCAGAGTCTACAGAAGGGGATGGAAGCTCTTCCTTTCCAGGTGGCTGTATGGCAAGTTGTCTTGAAGAGGTGGTACAGCGCTCCTGAAGATCTGGGACAGGGCGGGAGGTAGACCCAGAGAGCCATGGTACCACCATGGAGGGGCCACGTATTGTGGAAGCTGGGTCTGAGAATCTTCAAAAGGAGGGTCCTGCTGTTGGCCCTCTTTTGGTTTGGAATGTGGATGTTCTTCAGTGGTGTGGGCATTATGCATGGGACAATATTTTCTGACCACTGCTCAGATAAAAAGAGCAAGCAGATCCTGCAGGGAGTGGTAAGCATTTTTCAATCTTTCTCTTCGGTTCATTGCTCTCTCTTTCACATACACAAACACAGAGAAGTGTATATTGTCTAGAGACTGTTTTTACAATGGTTTGAAACCCAACTTGATCACAGATTTTCAGTAGTAAACAAAGTTGGCACAAGCTCGTGCCTGTAGCTCTCTAACACTAGACATGGATTGTGTTGGATGTTCCAGTGGTTTCAGAAACGAACAAATAAACAAACAAACAAAACGGCGTGTGCCTGCATGCTTAATTTAGATCTTACCTACTTCAGTTGCAAAGACAAAAGCAACTACAAGTTGATGCGGGGGTGAACTGGAGATGAACCAACATCAGTGTGATTCTTGTTTTGGCAGCTGAAAAAAAAAAAAAAAAAAAACCTGAAAATGAGTCATTGAAAGTCAATCAGCCAAACTTTTTAACAGCACATATGAATCTTTTCCACTGGATTCTTGACTCATTTATGCAATTTTTTTAGGGAGATAAGAGGAGGAATATTCCCACTTCAACATCCAAATCCTGATTAATTAATTTTATCTACTAACTGAAATCAAATGAGTCCTGCAACACTGAGGACAATGTAAAATGTTATGCAGGCAATTTACTTCATCATCGTTCTTCTGAATAAAAACAGTGAATGTTTATGGAAAATAAAAATTGAAGTATCAGCATCAAAAGTAATTCATATACAATGTATATACATATAAAATACAGGCACTTAATATAAATTTTCTTATATTTCCAGTATTGCCCATTATGTATGATTACAAAAGGTTTGAGTTAAAATAATCCCAAGGATGAATACAGCAGAAAAAAAAACAATTAACTCTTTACCCTTTTTGATAGTAAATTAACTCACTTGTATCCAAGTACTGAGTATAGTATTAGCATTAATACCCATTTGCATGCACCGGTCATGAGAAGAGCTCTTTCAGCAAATACTGGAGTATAGAGGTATGAGACATTGAACCAGCTGCATGTTTTTAGTTGACCATGGGAATGTAGTGGGGTGGTGCATGGCAAATTGCTTGGATGGAAAAATTGCAAAAATTTTCTCCTTTCACTAGAAATGGCATATCTGGGGGAGATTTTACCTGTCATTCAACCAGTGAGGGATGATTAATCTTAAGAATATTTGATAACCATGCCCGCTCCAAAAGACTATTGTAATTAAAACTATAGCAACACCAGTGCCTCATGTCTATGCATTCTATGCATTATGCCTACTACTCTAGCTTAATGGAAATTAATCTTTAAATCTCCCATTGACTTCGAAAGATTCTAATTTACCCATCTACATACACCAATGTCAGTTACTTGCCCATCCAGTGCGTTCTCGGAGAATGGGAGGAGAAGATCAGATGGCTACATGTGTGTTCTTACAAAGCTGAATCTTAAGTTAGACTAAGAACCTCAAGGAGAATGATTGGATAGCAGAACAGAAACAGAGTGGAGAAGAGGTCTAGGAAAGGGTTTGGACATGAAACCATAAACCAGGTGCAGGAGAAAAGCTGCTTCAGGAATTGGCAGCTGGTTCCCTTTAAATAATTGAGTTCAATTTAGTAGCATTATCCAAAGGAGGCAGGGTTATAATACTTATTTTTGTACAAACAGAGAGAACTGAAATACACTTTCAGATCAAAGTAAAATTGGAAGGGTTTTTTTTTTGTACGTATTCATTGTCACAGCCATTTATTGTAACTCCAACAGTTAACAGTGTTGAGGATTTGGGAAAGGAAACACTAGGAGCACTGGGAACTTGGAAAACTCGGAAACAAGACTCGGAACTGAACTCGGAACACTCAGAACTGGGAGACAAAAGGGGGAGAGACGCCAGGAGCGGGGATCCAAAAATAATAATAATTTATTAAACAAACAGAAAACCAGAGAAGGGGGGAAAATGGGGCACTCAGGCCAACATAACCACCATGCAACTACACTGAAAGGGGAGAACTAAGGAATCCAAAAACTGAACCGCAAGGAGCAGACTAGGGACACTCGGGACAACTCAGGAAGGGGAGCTAGGGAAACACTCGGAAGGGGCAGACTCGGAAAGGGGACACTAGGGACCATGGAGCTAGGGGACACTGGGAAGCAGGGTCTTGGGCAGGCACAAGACAAGGCAGTGGGCACAACTGGCAGATGGCTAACTCGGATAGCACAGCTGGGCGGCAGAACCGAAAGAGAGAACATCAGGAGGGGGGCAGACAAGATGGCAGGAACGTTGGCTGGGAAGCCGGCGAAGGAGACAGGCACACTGGGCTCTGGAGACGGCGAAGGAGACAGGCACACTGGGCTCTGGAGATGGCGAAGGGGACAGGCACACTGGGCTCTGGAGACGGTGAAGGGGACAGGCACACTGGGCTCTGGAGACGACGAAGGGGACAGGCACACTGGGCTCTGGAGACGACGAAGGGGACAGGCACACTGGGCTCTGGAGACGACGAAGGGGACAGGCACACTGGGCTCTGGAGACGACGAAGGGGACAGGCACACTGGGCTCTGGAGACGACGAAGGGGACAGGCACACTGGGCTCTGGAGACGACGAAGGGGACAGGCACACTGGGCTCTGGAGACGACGAAGGAGACAGGCACACTGGGCTCTGGAGACGGCAAAGGGGACAGGCACACTGGGCTCTGGAGACGGCAAAGGGGACAGGCACACTGGGCTCTGGAGACGGTGAAGGAGACAGGCACACTGGGCTCTGGAGACGACGAAGGGGACAGGCACACTGGGCACTGGAGACGACGAAGGGGACAGGCACACTGGGCTCTGGAGACGACAAAGGGGACAGGCACACTGGGCTCTGGAAGACAAGGGCACCAAGGGCTGAGCAGCAGGAAGGGTAGGCTGGGCTGGGTAAGCGGCTGACTGGAGCACAGAGAAGAAGTGTGGGGACCAGAGGAAAGTGCACAGGGCCGGGAGTAGTGACGGCAGCGGGAGCAGGAGCGAAGTCAGATCTGGAGGCTAGCTGCAGAGGCTGACAGATATAAGGTAGGGGGCATGGACAGACACAGGTGCAGGAACTTATATAATTAACAAGGGGTGGAACATAAGGGAAACCTAATTACATGAAACAGATAAACATTAACACACAGACGAGGATCACAAGACAATCCCAAAGACGGGATAAATAAACTGGGTAAAAAGACTCCTAAGTGTACAGAATAAGAGCCAGAATAGATAAGAATGCAGAGGGTCTACAGAAAATTTAGCAAAGCCAGTGAATAGAAAAGCAAGGGGCGGAGACAAGAACAGGGCGACCGCTGAGAGATAATTAGTCAATTAGTAAGTGCAGCTATACAATGCCAGGTGCTCGTTAGTAGATTAGTATTATACACAATGTTAGTAATTGTTAGTAGATATAGGAAAGCAAGGGGAAACTAGTAAACGAGAAGGGAAGGAAGGATGAAACCCAGAATCCATTAAATCACCCGAAACAGTGCCACAATCAATTAAGACAGAAACTGCTACCAACAATGACGCGACCGGGGAGAAAGCAAAGACAGTACATGGGTAAAACGTGGACTGGACTAACACGGGAGAGGAATGAAATGTGAACACTAAGACATGGACTAAAAACTGACATACCAAAATAATAAAAAACTAAAATAACTAACCAGGCACACAGACCACGGAACACAACAAACAGCCAGACATTCAGCTTGAATACTATTTTCTGCAAGTTTTGGGTTTTCACTGGTAATATTACTTTTAATTTTAATTTTAATAATATTAATATTATTAACTTTTTACTTTTGGCCAGCAGTTACTGGTTTGTTGCATTGAAAGAATCTCTTTTGACACCACATTTTTCCTGTTTCTCTCTCTCTCTTTGCGCTTTTAGAAACAGAAGGAAAAAATTGAGCATTGTTTTCATATAACAAACATTTGCAATTACATGTAACATCTAATTAGTGATTGCAAAATCCAGTAAGGTTTGTTGATCTTAGCAAGAAATCATAAAGGGTTTGTAAACTGGATTATAATCGGGGTAAAAAATATGATTTTGTTTAAAATAAACTCCATACAACATTATTCTGTGACTACAAAGTACACAACCAAAATGCAGTATATGCTACCTAATTTTAGGAATTCCTGGAGATGTGTGTTTTTTTTTTTTTTTTAATGTTACTTAACATTTTAATTTGATGTTTGACTTGGCTTGGCTTAGAAAATAAATGGGCATGATTTGCCGTTTGCCAGGAACATTTGTCTTTTTTTTGGAAAATGTAAACAGATGATCATATTTAGCCTTCTGCATGTCCCACTGCCAAGGCATCTGGAGTAGAAAACAAGGAAATAAGCTGATGTGAGGTTTTGTTCCTAAAAATCATATGGACAGAATTTTTATAAACCAGTCAGAACTTGTTGACTCTACCTTTTGAGGTGGGCTTTTGAAACATTGTAGCCTAACCTCACAGCCTTAACAACAAAGCATGAACTACTGATTATAATTCAAGTGCGTACCCTGAATACTATATGTGTTTTTTTATGCTACGTTCTATTCTCATAAAAATGTAGTTAGACAATATGTCCCACATATAATCTGTGACTGTGATATGATCTGCATAATGAAGCATCTACTGACAATTAAATTCGCTGCAGCTAAGTGTTCTTCATTTGCCTACTCCCTCTAGTTTGCTTATCTACATTAAATCCGTGCTTCTATTCTCAGGAGGAGGCTAGTGGTTTCATCCCGATGATCAGAGTCTGCAGTTGACTGTTGATTATTGGATGGCGCAAGTTGATGTGCACATTCAGATTTGCAAATTCAGAATGTAGTTGTTTGCCAGGTAATTTGGGCCAGCTGTACCCACCGAAAGTTCATGATGGAACTGAGTGAAGGGAGTGTTTTCAAAGTATCGAGGCATGTCTGTGTCCAAATGCCCTTTTGAGAAATGGTATTATAAAGGTTGTGTAGAGGTATTTGGGTCCTTTCATTACATAAACAGAAAAATATTTTTCCATTTCTGCATCTGTTCTATATCAAGTATGTTTGTGCTTTTGGACTTTAGATTTGCCTCTGTTCTAAATTTCTGGTCCTTCTCATCATTTGAAGTTGTGAGTTTCTGTGAGCCATTTTCTCAGAATTTCAATTCACATTTTATTAAATGGTTTTTTCAGGTGTTTGCAGTCAGAGCTGATCAGCCTCAAGCAATAAAGTTCAAGAATATGTGCCATGTATTTTTTGTACCAACTGAATTTTATTCAGTTACCAAAATCAAGATAACAATATTCCTCACATGAGAAAGGTATACTGCTTTTTAATTCAAGGATATGAGACTGTTGGTAAAATAATAAAAACCAAGAACGTTGTCCCAGTGAAGAAGTAGACTCTGATGTTCGAAGCAAAAGCATGAAACACAGTTTATTACACAGCCTGCAGTGGGAACAACATGAGAGTTAAAACTTTATTAATTTTGTAAGAAACATTATACATATAAAAGTACATACATTTGCATATGATGTCTCTAATGTTCTGAGAAGTTGTTGCTGATTGGTCCTGGGGTTTACACAGTGATGAAAGTGATACTCTACAATTGGGTCTCACCTGAACCTCTCAACTTAATTAGTTCAATAGACTCCCAACTCCCGGAAGTGAGCTCCTGTTAAGAGGTCAGGGGAACAGCAGATGCAGGATCCAGAAGTTTATTGAACACCAAAACACTAAAGGAGAAAATGGGCACACAGGCCAGAAACAAAACACTGTGCACATGCGCTGAGCAAATGGGAAAGACTAAGGCACACTGCCTAAGGCAGGGGGAAACAGAAATACTCACTCCAAGAGTGAATAAACTAGAAAAACAAAAACTGGACCTAACTAAACTGATGGACACACTGGGAGACTAAGATGAGGGGCAGACAAGGCGTGGGCGCCACAAAATACAAGTCTTGGGAATCATACAAAGGAAATACTTGGAAGGCACAAGGAGCTGAGATTTCACCATGCAGAGCTGAGTCTCCCAAAGTTCCGTCTGATGTCTCTTCTCACTTTGCCCACAAAAAATAGCCACGAGAGGAGGCGGGGACTCGGAAAGCAAACTCAAAAGGAAACAGAAACACATGGGATTAATAACACAATTACACGAGAACCCGGTTAACAATAATGACTCGAAACATGTCTCTAAGACAATCAATCAAGCTAGACCGTTTGGATTGAGGTAATCTAATCGTGACAAGTAAAAAGCACCACGAGAGAAGCAAAGGAAAGCACAGCTTTAAAGGCAGTTAATCAGGGAAAGCTTAGGCATGAATTACAAAAGCTAGAAACTCGCACTCGCTAATGAGTTAATAAAGGTTTATACTATGCGAAGAAATATTTACAATCACCCTCAAATAAGTGCTGGTTAGTACGGGTTAGTAATTATCCTATCAGAGAACGCATTCACTCAGAGTTTAGCGAGGTGGAAGAGTTAAGCACCGGTGGAAGCAATGAATAAAATACCACAGCGGAAACCGAAAGAGGAAACGTGATTGAAACAGCGAGACGCAGGCATGCTGAAGGCTGTCACGCGACATCACTGGAGTTTGGGTAAAGAGAGAATCGAACATCAGACGGCGGGAATGAAAGCTGGAAAATAAAATGAGAGCAAAGCACAAGCACAAATAAGCACAAAGACACACATGAGGCAGAATCATAACAGCTCCATACGTGGGCATACGGAACCTCCAACTAAAAGGCGCTAGTGAGTACTGTGTCCTGTCGGAACTGAAGACAAACGGAGATCCCAGCTTGAATTAGCAAAAAGGTGATACGCCCTGTCGGACCCGATGTCATCCCTTTATCTCCTAATACACACTCAGTACCTATTGATTAAGCCGTCTGGCTCACCTCATATTGCCAATACCCAAAAATCCTGTTTCCCAACAAGACCATGAGGTCGGCAAGCAGGCTAGAGAATAGGTGTATTTTGTGAGTGTTGTGTAACTGCGCCCACTGCAAAGCACACGTCAGCAGCACTGATGAAACATTTGCCTTTCTCCCACTTTTTTTAATGATTTTTTTCCATTTTTGCATTGCAAGCACCTTTTTTTAACACCTACTGTACATCTCAATTGAATTTATTTTGCATTTATCTCAGCCAGTGGAGTTTTTCAGAGGCTTTCAGTCCCAGCCTACCTGGTGTGCAGGCATCTCCACTGCTGTCCGTATATGTGTATTTTGAGCCACTGTTGGTGTAATTATGCACTGGTGCACGGTGCTTCTCAAGTTTACCTTTATTCTCAGCTTGTGATTCGGAGCTGCAAGCCTGCCAGTATTAACTACTTGTGTGCTGTGCTGGTTTTAAAGAGCAGTGCAGTTGTCAAATTTGAGAATTGTTTATATGTTTGGCTTGAACTGGATCAAGACACTTTATAAAATTGTAGGAACATTCACTGCTCCGCATACTAGTGTAGCTTAATGCTCTTACACGCTTAGACATACTCAAATAGTAAAGCGTCCTTAGTAGAGAGACATAAAATGCTACTCAGTGATTAAAGTTGGGAGTGTATTTTTAACTTTTATCCAGTAATTATTAATTACCACAGGGGAATCACATCTATCTTTTTGAACTTAAGCCTGTATAACTTTGCTTTTAAACAGGCCCTGAACAACAATGCTGTGCAGCTATTCACATGGAAAAAAAAAAAAAAAAAAACTGCACATTGCAACCCAAATTTGAAGGCGGCCAGGTTCATGTTTGGTGGAAGACCGTGAAATTAAAACAGAATCGCTAACATTGAGTACAGCGGGTTCCTGGAGCACACCCTGCAGTCCAATGAACAGGCCACACGATAAGGGTTTTGCGTGAGGGGTCCCGCAGAGCAAGGGAACATTCATGAACCATATCAGCAGGGTTGTGGATAGCTGGATGCAGTGCTTACCTTAGGCTATGTATAGCCGCTGGGAAACCCATATTTTAGACACAACCCTGCAACTTCAACATTAGCTGCAGCCTTGCTAAAATGGGTGAATTGCCCTCATTAGGTTGAATGCAAAAGCAAAGCATTGATTATATGTTTCAAATATACACAGTAGTTATCTGAAAATGTATTAAGAAATATTTTAGAAAAACCATTTTAAATATTTTGTATTTTTCTATGACTGTAACAAAAATTTTTTGGTTGGCTCAAATAACAATGATGTTTGAGTTTTGATGTTTTACTTCAACTTATTGCAGTGAATTCCATTAACCCTTAAATGCCCAACTATAGTAAAAGTTGAAAGAAAAATCTCAGTATTCTGTTAATATGTCCTGGGGAGGGGCTAATAACAACCCAATAGCAATTTTTTTATTTTTGGTGACCTTCGACCTCATTTTAGCTTTGTGACATATATGTCACAATTGGCATTTCGGGGACCTTATTGCTAAAATGACTTGAATGATAAAATAGTTGACATATAGCTGAAGCATTAGGCATAGCTTATTTTTCATTAGCTTACCTGTTTGTCTACTTTATCTGGTGATGAATGGGTGCTGATCTATCGAGTGGATTCCACCATGGGGGCCGCCACATTGGAAAAGTCAGCTGGTGCAGCCAGTGTAGTGTCAGTTCCACTTTTATGCATCAGATGGCAGCACTGAGGCCTAAATATGTCACTATGGGCATCAGGTTGCAAAATTTATGTGGGGTCAGTGGTTTTGACAACCCCCAAAATCGTGTGACAAATTTGTCACAAGAGGCATTGAAGGGTTAATGTGCAGAACAGTGTTCCCCTGCTGATTTCCTCTATTTTTGAATATTTGTCAATTTAAATTGTTTCAGGTTTTCATATGTACTGTTACATGATATACTGAGCACTATAATTGGTGCTCACAGAAAATAACTGAAGATGGCTGCAGTGCAGGCATTTTTGATGTGATGTTAAGCTGCGTTACATTTTTGATGTACTTGAAAATGACAGAGAAAGGCGCGGTCATTTTTTAATGGTTCATCCCATGAAAAACATGTAACTATGCAATGAATCCTGGTGCTCACTGTAACGTGAGGACAAAAAATGCAGTTTTGAAATGATGATTTCATTTGCTGAAAGAAAAAAAAGTTCATCACTTCATTGGCAAACTTCTGTCTGCCTTGTCCTGCATTCATACTGGACGCAAAACAAATTTTTTGCACAACAGATTACATTCAAAGTCAATGCAAAGACACAAACGTTCATGTTTGGTGGAGGACCGTGAAATTAAAACAGAATCGCTAATATTGAGTACAGCGGGTTCCTGGAGCACACCCTGCAGTCCAATGAACAGGCTACACGATAACGTCTTTGCATTGACTTTGAATGTAATCTGTTGTGCAAAAAATGAGTTTTGCGTCAGGTATGAAAGCAGCTTTAGATGAAATACCTGGTTGCGCCACCTTTAGCAGCAACAAGTGCGACCACATGGTTGTCACGGGGAGTGGCAGGACCCAAATGCGACAGAATCAATACGAGAAATGTTTTAATGGTTTTTAATGGTCTCTGAGCAGGGGTAAACAGAATGCAGAACAGGGTAGCTTGGTGCAGATTAAGATCAGGAACTTGTGGATCATGAGTGGAGCTCTGCCAGGAACTTGAGGGAGCAGGCGCTGATGGTGGGATTTGAACACAAGTTGTTCACATTGCAGGCGGGAGAGTTACCATCCGGCCACCAGGGCAGGCTAGCTTAAGGCAGGCAGGCAGCAGACAGGCAGGCAGCAGAGTGGCAAGACGGGGGGCTTAGACAGGGGTTTGGAAGGAGGCAGGTGGGAACCAGGAAGCACGGAGGCTGAATTCAGAGTCAGCGGCAGAGGGCCTTCAGGTTTACTGGGGCAGGAACGAGAGGACGTCGTCAGAGGCAGGCAGAGTCGATTCCAGGAAGTCAGACTGAAGATAAACGCTGGAGAATAGTGCATGCTGCAACAATCTGGAAATAAGTGAGTGAAACAGAGCTGCTCATATACTGGCTGGGTAATAAGACTCAGCTGAAAACAAGTGCAGTGCAAGAGGTTCGGCCAAGCAGTGGGAGAGACGGCAGCAGCAGAGCAGACTGTGACACTTTTGATACTGGAAATCCGTCTTCCACCTCACAAGGAAAGGAAATTTGGCACACTAAACAAAATAGAATTGTTTTATGTCAGCCACATAGTTGGGGTTTTCGCATAAAAAACTGTCCTTTTATGGCTCTGATGCTGCATCTCAATAGGTTTCAAAGGCAGGATTATAACAAGGCAAGTCCAAAATATTAAGTTTGCTTCTTTTAAGCTTTTCAGAGGTGGACTTAATCTCTTGCTTTGGATTGCCTCTTCCCTGCATTACTACCTGAGCTTCAAATCTAGATGACTGGGCTTGCACCTCAAGGATTTTCATTAGAGAGCAGAATTCATGCTTCTATCTGAAGTACTAAACCATCCTCAAACCATCATACTACTGCCCCCATACTGTTGGTATGATATACTCATTGCAAAATGTAGTATTAGATTTATGCCATATATAACTAGACCCATGTTCTCTGAATAGTTCCACTTTCAGCCTATTAGTTTACAGAACATGATTACAAGACAGTTGGAGAGTCATCAAAGTGCTTTCGAGGCAAATATGAGATGAGCCTTTATGTTCATTTTTATTAGCAGTGGTATTCTGCCCTACAAAGGCTAAGTGCAGTCACTACGCAGTAATTTCAACAGTAAAAAATGGCCTCAGAGTTTATTTGCTGTCCCAACAAATGAATTGTCAGCACATCCATGATACATTATGGTTAACTGATTTACCAAGGTATAATTTCTTTCCAAATAAATCCTGACCTCCACATACTTTTAGGCCCAAAGCTGTGCAACTAACATTTCACGCAATGTGTAGTTGCTGCACTTAGGCTTTGTAGGGCAGTATTGCAAATAAAGCATGAGTTCCTTCATTGCCCTGTTTCATCCTAATAGTGCAATCATGAACACTGACATCATCTAAGACAAAAAAGGCATGAAATTCCATAAGAGTTTCTTTGGGTTCTTTTATGACTTTGGGGACAATTAAGTCACTGATGCGACATATGTGGTATTTGGTGGGCAGGCTACTCCTGGAAAGATTCACCACAGTCCAAAGTTTTTTGAAGATGACCCTTGCTGGTGTTTGGTGGAGTCCCAAAACATTAGAAATGGCTTTGCCTTCATCTCCATTTAAATTCCAATAAATTTCCTTATCACCTCTTCTAGAATTTAGCTGCTTGTTTAGACCTTTTCAGTGACTTCACAAGTTCAATTTAAGTGATGTGAAGATTCAACTGGGCTAATGCAGTCAGGAAAGGGGCAAAAACTTTTTCAGGACAAGGGGTTTCAACAATTCATGCTTATAATGTGGGCACATAATAATTAATACAGACTTAAATTATTACAGATTTTTAATATCTTTTGGAAGAGCACAGTTACCGAGATCCTGCATTTGTTAAACATAAAGTATAATATTAATGAATGCAAAATAAGTAATTGTGATAAATAATCGTTAGATCATAATCCTAGGGATTTTCTTTAAATGCAGAAAGATATTATTCATTTATCAAGTTTCAGGTGGCTTTTGTAATATGGATTATAATACTGGATGTAATGTTACCAAAAACAGTTATCTTAATAAGCCTGAAATGAAAACTGCACAGAACCGTTTAATCTATGAGAAATGATAATTTCTTGAATGGTGAATACCAAATGTTTTGAGATTGGATGTCAATTACATATTTTGCATATAGATTATATCTTGTACATTTCATAAATATGTTACATCACATTTGATGAGATGTGGACATTATTTTAATCAGTAAGGCTCAGTTTTCTATCTCCCTCTGGCAGTGTGAGGGATACCGGCGAGGCATCCTGACGGGGGACTTGTGTGAGGACTTGTGCGTGAGCCGTACGGTGGAGTACAAACGCTGCCTGTACTACGAGAACGGCAAGAAGGTAATGCAGGCCGACTGGCAAGGAGTACCAATTGTGTTGAAGTCCAAGCTGGAGAACTTCTCCTCCTATGAAGCCTTGGGTCTGCTGGACTATCCAGAGGGAGCCAGCCCTTCAGCCAGGGATGTTGTCTGGTATGCCACGCTGGAGATGAGGAACTCCATGGGACTAGATCCAGGGGATGCAATGGAGGCCTGGCCATGGGGCCGACTCTCGGAGGGGTCCCCTCGGGCTTCCTCCCAGGCTGAGCTGGCCTCCGTATGGTCCCTTCTGCAGCAGGAGGAGTACATCTTCTTTAAGACAATGCATGGGATCAGCCGGCATGTGGTGAAGGTGCTCGGTTCCTGCGGGCATTTCTATGCCGTGGAGTATCTCATTACAGGCCACGCCTGGAGCCCCAGCCGCTTTTCCCAGAATGCAGTGCTGAACTTGCTGGGGGGGGCCAGGTCCCCCTTGCCTGCAACCAATGGAAATTTGGGGAGAGACGCTATTTTCCGGATCGCCCTCAGCTTCCTGGACATGGTCTGGCACTTTGAGAACGACTTCCCCCATCGCCTGCACCTCTGTGACATCAAGCCAGAGAATTTTGGAGTTCGGGATGACCTCACTGTGAGTCCCACAATCTCTTTTCCAGATGAAACTGATATTAACTTGAGGTCAATGGGCCCCCATTACAGCTTCAACATCTGCTATGAAAACCTTTAGTTTAACAGAATACTCAGACATCCAGACACAATCTTGGCCAGATCTATAAAATGAGCTCACCCAGCACAAATGCTGCGCAGGACAGCAAAGCAGGTGTTCAATGTCCCAGGATTACTGTGCAACGAGCCCCGATTCACACATCATTTTCAAAATATAATGTACGTAATTTGTGGCCTCGCCAGACCTGTCATCTTGAAAATGAAACATAATCTGTTGAGAAACACAGGTTAATCTACTGGCTGATCACCAGATTTCCCATTAGGAAAAGATGTCCGACTGTTCCAGAACTTCAGATATATGACTTCATTGAGGTTTTCCACTCATTAAATGAGAAAAGAACACTTGCCTCAGTCATGTCCAGCTCATATTTTGATCCACTCAACAGGTATAGGCCAACTGAATTAAGATGGTGTAAACTCTGTCGTCTGTAAACAAATTCAACCTGTGTAATTGTTCACAAATATCAAGAAAATTTGACAAATCTTGATATGGAACATCTTTAGCTCATAAATTAATCTGGCATTGCATTTCAGCTCCTCACAGCTAAAAGTGGGCGTGGCAGGGTGGTCAATGGTCATATTGAAAAACTGAAGATGTCCATTTTAGACTTTTAAAATTTTGATAAAGAGCTAAAATTTGGTATATGAGTAGATATACTCATAATTCCGAAATAGTTGGGACAAAGTGTAAATTCTGAATAAAATCAAAATGCAATGACTTTCAGATCACATGAGCCAATATGTCTTTACAATAGAAAATAGATAACATTTCAAATGTTGAAACTGAGACATTTAACATTTTTATCCACAAAATGAGCTTCTTTCAAATTTTCTGGCTACAACAGGTCTCAGAAAAGTTAGGACACAGGCAAAAAAAGGGCTGAAAAAGCAATTAATATATAAGACAATCAGCTGAAATAACATTAAGCAAGTAATTAAGATAACTGGCATCAGATGTGTAACATGATTGGCTATGTCTTAGATTGGCTAGGAGATGTCTTAGAGAGGCTGTGTCTCTCAGAAGTAAAGATGGTCAGAGGCTCTCCAGCCTGTGAAGGCTTGCGTAAAAAAAATTGTGGGATATTTTAAAAATCAATGTTTCTCAACCTTAAATTGCAAAGGCTTTGAAGGACTCATCATCGACAGTGCACATCATCAAAAGATTCAGAGAAGCTGGAAAAATCTCTGTGCGTGAGGGACAAGGCTGAAGACCTTTACTGGATGCCCGTGATCTTCGGGCCCTCAGACTTCACTGCATCACTCACCAGCATGATTCTGTCATCAACATTATTAAATGGGCCCAGGAATACTTCAAGAAACCACTGTCTGTAAACACAGTGTGCCATCCACAGATGCCACCTAAGACTCTATCATGCAAAAAGGAAGCCATAGTTGAGCATGATCCAGAAGTGCTGCCGTGTTCTGTGAGCCAAGGCTCATTTAAAATGGACTGCTGCAAAGTGGCAAAATGTCCTGTTGTCAGACGAGTCCAAATTTGAAATTCTTGTTGGAAATCATGGGCATTGTGTCCTCCGGGCTAATGAGGAGAAAGACCACCCCTCCTGTTATCACTGTTCAGTTCACAAGCCAGCAACTCTGATGGTATGGGGATGCATTAGTGCAAATGGTGTGAGAGACTTGCATGTTTTAAAAAGCACCGTGAATGCTGAAAGGTATATAAAGGTTTTAGAGCAACATATGCTCCCCTCCAGACAGCATCTAGTCCAAGGAAGGCCTTGTGTATTTCAGCAGGACGATGCAAGACCACATACCGCAGCTATTACAACAGCATGGCTTCATAGTAGAAGAGTTTGCTGAACTGGCCTGCCTGCAGTCCTGGTCTTTCACCGATTGAGAACATTTGGCGCATAATTTGTTATGATTCTGCCCTTTCGTGTGTTGTCCCGTGCGTTTTTGTGCTTGTGATTTACTTTCGTCTCGTTTATTTTCCAGACGGCTGATGATCCGCTTCCAATCTGCCTTCAGTGGTGTCGTGTGACTGCCTTCAGCATGCCTGTGTCTCGTCGTCCAATCACCTTTCTACTTTCGGTTTGGCTGTGGTATTTCATTCATTGCATCCAGCTGTGCTTAATTCCGGGTCTCGCAAACTGAGTGAATGCGTTCTCTGATAGGACATTATTAACCCGTGCTAATCTTCACGTATTTAAGGGTGATTGTAAATACTTTGTCACTTAGTATTAACCTTGATTAACTCATTTAGCGAGCATATGCGTTTCTGGCTTTTCTGCTTTCAGTTTGAACTTTCTGATTAACTGCAGTTTAAACCCTGTGCTTTCCTTTGCTTTCTTTATGGTGCTTTTTTTCTTGTCACGTTTAGATTGCCTTATCTAAACCGTCTAGCTTGATTGCTCGTCTCAGCGTCTTGTCTCGAGTCATTAGTATTACCCGGTCCTCGTGTGATTGTTTATTAATCCCCATGTGTTTCTGTTTCAGTGTGATTGCATTTCGAGTCCCCGCCTCCTCTCGTGATCTTTAAATGTGGCAGTATTGGAAGCTTTCATCAGACGGATCCTTGTTTGACTCAGTCTACTGTACATGGTGATATCTCTGCTCCTGCATTCCTGTGGTTTTCCCCCGAGCCTGTCCTGAGTCTTGCCTTTTGCAGCAACCCAGTCTTGTCTTCCTTTTCGTTCAGTCTCCCAGTGTGGTTCGTCAGTCAGTTAGTTAGGTTCAGTTTTTGTTTTTTAGTTTAGCCACTCATTGAGTGTGTACCTCAGTTCTCCCCCTGCCTTTGGCAGTGTATTTCAGTTCTCCCTTTTGTTCAGTGCATGTGCACGGTGTTTTATTTCTGGTGTGCCAGCCATATTCTCCCCCTAGTGTTTTTGTGTTTAATAAACACTTCTGCATCCTGCGCCTGGTGTTTCCGGCTCCCTCCTTACATAATTAAATGAAAGTCCGTCAAAGGAGACCAAAAACTCTGCAGCAGCTGGAAGCCTGTATTAAACAAGAGTGGGATCAAATTCCAATGGCTAAACTCAATGTCCAGATGCCTCCTCTGCGTGTTAAAAAGAAGAGGAGATGCTGCACCATAGTAAACAGGCCCCTGTCCCAACTTTTTTGCGACTTGTAGCAGCCATCAGATTTTAAATGAGTTCATTTTATGGATAAAATTGTGAAATTTCTCAGTTTCAACATTTGCAATGTTATCTTTGTTCTATTGTGAATGAAATACTGGCTGGTGTGATTTGAAATTCGTTTTGATTTTATTCACAATTAACACTTTGTTCCAACTATTTTGGAATTGGGGCTGTAGTTTGGTACTTCATTTCAGCCTTGCACCCCAATCCTAAATGGGCATGGTAAGCCAGTTGAGTTTCAGGTTCACTTTAACCTTGAGGTTTTTTTTTTTTTTTTTTTTTTTTTTGCTTTGGGAGAAAAGCAAGTCTCCAGTGTTTTAATTTAACACCACATCTCTTGCAGGTTGTAGCCATTGATGTTGACATGGCTTTCTTTGAGCCCAAGATGCAGAACACTCTGGAGAAGACCTGTGCAAGTGACGATGACTGCAATTTCTTTGACTGCACTTCAAAATGCAACACAAAGGAGAACAAGTGCAGCTCCAAACGAGTCAACAGCAATTTACAGGTGGAATTTTGAAAAATGTTACACATCATGTAGTTGGCGTACCTAGAAGCAAGGACCCATGATAATACAAGTGTTGTATAGTTACTGGCTGGTAGTTTTGTTACTTACGTGGTTGATCCTTTTTATAAAACCTGCACATGTACTGGGCTGGCAGACTCCTGTAAATTGAATGCGTGACTCTAGGTACCTGATTAATGACAGACAGTGATGTGACAAAAGAGCAAAACATCTACATACACAGAGCAGCATCAGAACTTCTGTCTTTAAAATTTTCCTGAACGCCATGGTATCCAGGGGGTAGCTAACATTGGCAGTGCTTCCTATATCGTCTAACTCCACAGAGATGTACAATAAATGAAACACTAAGAGAGGAGCCATTTGCCACCAGTTGGATAGCCAGATACCTATGACTGAAACTCCCTGCAATTGGAATTTAATTTTTTTTTAACTGTACGCTTTTTGTCAATGGTTCTATTATCTAGGACCTATTACCTCACTCATAAAATTTTTTTTTCCAGGTGATCTGTGAGAAAATCTTCAGACACTGGTTTACCACCATATTGCAAATTTCCAGGTCAGTGCTCCCCCTAGAAAAGGAACTGCAGCAAGTTGTGCAGGAGTGTGCAGAAATGGACGGTGGCAATGGAGTCCATGGTCAAGCTGTTCAACTCCATATCCAAAGCCTTCTCTCTCAGCTCCTTCAAAATGTCTCGGGACAGACGACAGGACACTCCCACTGAGCTATAAACCCCTAAAACTTGAATTCCCTTGGCACAGCAAATAAACACACAGGGTTCAGGAATTTACTTCAGTGGACTTATCTCTGTTATTTTGACAGGAATAAATATGGTTACTCATGCTGGGAATTTTGCTTGTCACAGTTCATGTCCCATTTATCTACTCTGTCTGACATCTTGCAGTTTAGGAGGGTAACTTATCAACAAAAACCCACTGAGGGAGGTTTTTTTTTTTCAATTTTTTTTTTTTTTGCGCGATCAAAGGCTCCTATAGATGGTTTCTGCTCAAAATTCAAATCTGTGCAGTGTTGTTCTCCTCATGGCCAAGTATGTAAAACTCTGTTCCACCCATATTGTCGCCTTTAGCTTAGTTGCAAGGGCATTTTTGACTGAAACTATGAAAGATTGGCTGTTCAAGCCCATGGTAGCCACAATAAGATCAGTGCAGCTGCTGGGCTTCGATCAAGGCCTTGAATGCTGAAGGGAATTGGCCCCTGTCAAGTTAATCATCTATAAGATGCTCTGGATACAAGCATCACCAAAATAACTAATCAATGCATGTATTGATCATATCAGCAAGCGTATCCACAATTGGATAGTTTCTTATTTCATTCTGTATCTACTTATACTCAATGATGAAAAGCATATAGTAAAAGAGAATGATAATGTGAGGTATCGTTCAGGAACCAGTCACGAGAACACAGAATTGTAGATGAGGAGATTTTGAGCAAGGGGGGTAACCCCCGCAGGGCAGAAGGCAAAAGTACAGAGTCCACAATCCAAAAGTCAAAATCCAGGAGGGCAGAATCAGAGTCGAAAACCAGGTCAGCAAACATAGAACTCGTAGTCAGGCAAAAACAGATTTGGTACACAGGCACAGGTTTGTCAGAGAAGCAAAAATCAAAAACCAGTGGGCGTATCCAAATCGTGACCAGGGCAGCAATCACAAATCGTAGTCGGGCGAAAAGGGTTTGTAAACACAGATGCAACAGTAATCCAATATGGAACACGATAGCAGCGCAGGTAAACACGAGAAACCTTCTGACAAGGAAGTTCTGTGAAGAGACACCTAACATACACTCCAGGGAGATCACATGGTACATAGAACACTGGTGCAGGAAATGAGACCAATCACAAAGGGTGGACAAGAGGGAGAACCTAATCACATAAGGTAGGCAAAAGCCAAAACACGGACAGGGATCACGAGACAATCCTATAGACAGACATACGGCTCCAGTCAAGGAGCTCTAATGTGCATAGATAATGAGAGAAAGGACAGTGCAAAACAGGTGTGGAAAATCCACAGAAATGCAGCAGAGAAGATTAGGGAAAGACAAGAGGCAGAGACTAGAACAGGGCAAGTGCTGAGAGCTTGTTAATCAATTGGTAAGTACAGTTATACAATACCTAGTGCTTGTTAGTAAGTTAGTATTATAAAGGATGTTAGTTGGATTAGTAATCTTGGCGAAAACAACAAACTGTTAGTATTGGTTTGTATAATAGAAAAGTAAAGTGAAGGAAGCAAACGAGATGTAAAGGAAGGTTGAAATCCAGAAACCGTTAAATCACCCGAAAGAGTGGCACGCAGTACTGGAGCTGTGAGCAATGACAAGACAAGAGACCAGACAGGGGGAGACAAAGTGCAATGCATGGGAGAAAGCAAAACATGGACCGGAATGAAACTATGGTTACATGTAAAACATGGAAAGACTAAACTAAGACAATACATAAACAAATCTAAGTACCAAATCAAAATACACATATCAAAGAATATGCAGGCAAATGCAAGGATACAAATACGAATAAGACAGAAGATAAAAATATGGCAAAGCAGAAAATGAACATGGCAGGACAGATCAGAATCATAACAGATAAATATAATCGAGCATTAGGAAATGAAAGGATACAAATGCAGGTAAATGTACCCCGTAAATGAAAAGCATGGTTGAGCATCATCTTGAATGGCTTCTCTGAACCACAGAATAAACAGCCTCTCAGCACAAAACTCAGAGATAATTCTCTGCTTCACTGCCTGTTATCCCACAGGATTGCTGCCCTCCTCTTTGTGGATCAACAGTGTCACAAGACAGGAATTGCCTCTCATACAGTGCTGTGAAAAAGTATTTGCCCCCTTATTTTTGCATATTTGTCACACTTAAATGTTTCAGATAATCAAAATTATTTTAATATTGGACACATATAACCTAATTTAACGCGAAAAGCTGTTTTTTAAACAGAGATTTAATTTATTGAAGAAAAAAAGCTATCCTGCCCTACCTGGCTTGAAGTGAAAAGGTAATTTCCTCCTTAGATGTTAAATATATACATTAGAGAAATTAAATTGATACTTTAGTTCAGTTTCACTAGACCCACCAAAACATGATTAGTGTCTGCCTAGTTGAATCTCACCGTCACTGCAATAGAACCTGCGTGGCAGTGTGACGACAGCAAAAAGCAGCACATGCCACATGTGCTGAAGAAATTCAAGAAAAAATAAGAAACAAAGTTGTTGACATTTACCAGGCTGACAAGGGTTAGGAAGCCATTTCCCAGGCTCTGGGACTCCAGCAAGCCATGGTGAGATCCATTATCTCCAAATAGAAATAACTTGGGATAGTGGTGAACCTTCTCAACAGTAGCTGGCCTTCAAAAATTCCTCCATGAGCAAATAAATAACTCACCAGGAGGTCACAATAGAGCCCAGACTAACATTTAAAGAACTTAGAGCCTCACTTTCCTCAGTGAAGGTCAGTGTTCAGGATTCCACAATAAAAAAGAAACTGATGAAAGATTAGAATCCACGAGAGAGCTGGAAGGCAAAACCACTGCTGATGAAAAATAACACAAAGGCAAAAACTACTGCTGACTAAAGAGATCACAAAGGCTCATCTCATAGTCTGATGAGTTCATAATCTCTGAGGACCAACTGTTATTGTATGTAAATGCCCCTAGTTTTTTTTTTTTTTTTTTACAATAACTTGCATTGAAATTGAATATCAAATAATTATACAACATATGACAACATAATGTCTCATTCAGAATATCTTGAGCATAGATCTGTTGTCAAATGATGTCATTCTATTTACACTTGCCACCACAACTTGGAGAAAGCTGGGAAAGTATGGACAAGGGAAAAAAAACAAAAAAAAAAACAAACAACAACAGAAAGCAATGTTTTCTAAATTCTTCTAATTTCTATTTCATTGCATTCAGTGTGAAGACTAGACTTTTTATGTTTTGTTGGGTCAACTTCATTTTATTTGTAAATACACATCCATTCCTGACATGAAAAAACCTCATACGGGGCAATCTTTATGGGGTAAAAATGTGAAAAATGATGTGATTTGAAACTGCAGATGTCAGCAGATTAATATAATAAACATAAGCAGCATCCGGGAGAGCCCCAATCCTTCAGGACAAAAGATGGGCAGAGAACAGCCTATTTGCCCATAAATGCTAGAAAAAGTTTATTGAAAAGCTTAAAAAATAATGTCTCTCAAAAAAAGAAGCATTTTTTGATATTCCACCCTCTAATGTGCATAACATAGTTAAACTTCAAAGAGCACATACTTCCGTTAACAGGTTTTGATCTGCTAGCACTAATAATCAGCTGTAGAATCCAGACCTGTATCTGGATTGGAAATTTAATCACTTCTTACCGTTCATATGGTCAAACTTCTCATAAAATTTTGCGGTTATCTGGTGAATATTTCTTGAGTAATCCTGCAAACAAACATACACAAGTGATCACAATACCTCCTGGCAGAGGTAAACATTAAAAAATCTGAAGGAATTTGTGAGCTTAAAAGGGCTGGGGCACAAGACTAAGCTGTATACCTGTGATCTCAAATCACTCAGAAAGCACTGCATCAGCCATCTATCTACAAAGTGATATGACCACATAGCTCAGGATTATCTCCGACAACCTTTGTGAAGTGCTTTAATGCATAGTTACATCCACTAATGCCTGTTGAAACTTCACTGAGCAAAAAGGAAGCCTTAAGTCAACCTCTCTTGCCTCTAAGGCATCTGCGACAGCCATCACAGAGTGGAAACTTGTATTATGGGTCAGACAAATGATTATTTCAGGTCATTGTTGATAGAAGTAGATTTCATATGCCCTGAGCCAAAGAAAGAAGGAATATCCAGACCATAATCAGCAACAAGTCTAAAAGCCATGCTCTGTCATGGCATGGGGTTGTGTCAAAGCCTGTGTAACTTGTAATTCTGTGCAGGCAAAGTTAATGTTGAACAGTAGACAGAGTTATTGGAGCAACCTGTGCTGCCTTCAGTACTGCATCTTTTCCAGGGAGGCCCTTGCATATTTAACCAAGACAACACAAAACTGAATTCTGCCCATTTACAAAGGCTTGGCTGGCCTAGCTACAGTTCCAACTTATACTAATAGTGAACGTATAATGCAGTTTGAATCGCAAAATGCATTCACAAAGACCCTAAAGCGTTGCACACTTCAGACAGGTTTGCAGGAAAGATGGGGCATAAATACACCTAAATCATTTAATCACTTGATGTCTTCAGCCTCTAAATGTTTATTAAGTTCTGTAAAGTATGAAAATATTGCACAGTGGTGATGCTTTACTGTCCCAATTTATTTTGAAGCTAGAATCTAAACTAAAATGCATTTATTAATAAAAATCAACAAAATTCATGTAGTGAGATATCAAATATTGTTCTATTGTTTTCAATGTAATACAGATCAAGATAATTAACAAATCATTCTTTTCAAATTTTATTCTTAATTCAACATAAAATCCCAACTTTTCTGATTTGTCATTGGAATAATAAAACTCTAATGTTCAAGAGTTTTTTGACGATAAATTTTGGTCTGTCCAATAAATAAATAATTTCAATTACATGGTAAGCTTGAAATCTTGTTCAGTTAATGCAAGGTAGCAGTAACAGTCGTAGCTTGTATTTTTGCATCTTTGTCTTTTGCAGTAGATGGCAGCAGGTATCTGTTTTGGAACAACTGGATTTGCTCGAGGGAAAGTATTATTTTGCTGCCATCTAGTGCAAAAGAAAAAAATGTATCTTGAAAAACAGAAAATCCTTGCCTTTCGGCAGGATGTACAAAAGCAACTGCAAGGCAGGTTCACCATCTGTTTCACATCACAGGAATTAAGCGTTCTTTACACGAATTTTTACACGAATATACCTGCTATATTTATGGCTGACTGCCCCAAGGCCCATATAATTGGGATTTCAAAGAAAAGTATGCATGTGCTGTGAAACATCAAACACTCGAGATTGTATAGTTTGTTAACTTGGTTGGTTTCCTTATCTTGTTTTGAATCTAATTTTCTTTCATTTTCCTTTGTGTATCTTACACTCCCTGTTATGGGTATAACTGACACATCAACATAAATAAGTGACTGTCCCAGGTTATAAGGGACAGTCATGAAAAAAATCTGGAAAGAATTATGGTTAGAAACCATGAAAGAGCCAATTGAAGAGTCACAAATTGGCATAAGGGTTTTGTCCATATCGATTATGTATACAGCGGAATGATTAATATCCCAGAAAAATCCCTTACTACCCCAGCTTACAGTATTCTTAAAAGTATAATTTTCTAAGCTTAAAGTGGGAAAATTTAGTCACAAGATGTACTGAGGTACTTAAGGCCCGTTTCCACCGCAGGAACTTCAGGAGAATTTTACAGGGCCGGGGCCGTTGTTGCGTGTCTCCACCGCTGGAACCATCCCCGAAGGACATGGTACTGGAACTTTTACAGGGGCTAAAAAAAGTCCCTGCCTCGGAGTAGGTTCTCTGAACGGCCCTAAAAAACTCCTGGGTGGGGCTTGGGGTTTACTTGGCGTTGATTGGATTTACTCAGGGTGGGATGTAACGCCTACAGAAAGTGACAAAATAGCTGGCATTTTTAAAACTCAGCAGACGACGAAGGGTCGCATTTTTAAAAGGAGTTCTCCTACTTCGCCCTCTCGGTGGAGACACGGCAGTTGCGAAGGCCGCATGAGAGGACGTTCCTGTAGTAGTTCCTGCCCCCCAAATACTACCAGGAACTTCTTCGGTGGAAACGGCCCTCTAGAAGTGTAGTACTACCACATTTTTCTAACTACAAGAAATTTATACTTCAGAAACGACCTTGAACTTTACTTCTGTTAACTGAATAAACTGAACTTCAAGTATACTTCTTCATTGTAACGGTGTAAAGCAATGGTGTCTCACATAGTTAAATGTTCAGAAATAAAGCAACTGTGACAGAGTGTATTTAATCTGACTCAAACAATAGCACACTCAAATTGCCTCTGTAAGAGTTGATTTACTTCTGAACATTCTATTACGCACAAACCTAGCATGACACCCAACCTTTAGCTAACCCAAATTCCTCCATACAATAATCTGTTTGATTTTATAGATAACAGCCTTGTTTATGATCACATTATGGTGCTGAGCATACTGTAGATCTCTCTCCCAGGCTTACAGCATTTTATCAGCGTGGTTACCAGGCAGTCCCATCAAAGCTATCCCCAACATATTAAAAACTAATATCATGAAATAATATGTTTCTATTACAATTTCTGATCCAGTCCAGACAAATGTTTGTCACTGACATATGTAGTTCTCAGCAATAAAACTATATAAAGAAGAATGTGTTTTTAGTCCCCAGCAACCCAAGAGGTAGGTTGGGGGTTTGATTTAAGCTGTGTTTGTCGGTGCATCCTTGTGGGGCTGTTCGGATCCATAACTCTGAAACTATATGCTACAGCCTCACCATCCCACAGTGACTTTCAAAATTGCTTTTGTAGTTTGGCCATACCTTGTTTTTGCCTTTTTAATGTTTCAAAAACCTGTGACCTTTGACCTTTCCCCCCTGAACTTGACTTTATTCTGCAATATTCAACTTTGGAAAGATTATTTGATTCTCTAATGTAGCACATTGAAACCAACTAAATTTAGGTCAAGGAAACCAATACAAGTATTACAATTGACCTACGACCACTGTAGAACCTTAAATGGGACCTTTGAGTTGTCATCTTGAACCAAGTTTTGTTCTAGGAGGATATGTCCAAAACTACTTATTTGAAGTGGCCTTTCTGAATTGATTTTTACTCCCCCACCACCCAACAGGTGGGCCATCCGTTCATTAGTCCAATGGTACATTTTTGCAGTGTCAGGAAGGGTGCTTGCATCGCAGATATGTGTGCTTTCACAGCTGGCAGTCCCTGAACTGAATTGCCAAGGACATGGAGTGACCTTGAGCACAGATTTTTCGGTGTGTGTGTGTGTGTTGTGTTCATTTGATAAAGAAAGAAAGAGAGGGATGCAGCGAGTGAGACTAAAATGTTCATCTCCCACTTCTTTTAAAATCAAGGACAGCAGAATAAAAGAGAACTCAAATACAGCCAGACGAATGACATCAGATGACATCATACTGCAGCCAGAGTAGAAAAAATTACTTGGAAATGGTGTGTTCAGACCTGGAGAAAACTTGTTTCACCCACAGGGATTATTTCACCATATGCTAACTTCATTCTTTGAAACTTTGATCATGTTTAATATGAGCATCTTTCATTGTAGCTCTATATATGACACTAAATATGGAAAAGCATAATAAGTCCCCTTCTAAGAGAAAGTTCACCCCAAAATAATTTTCAAATGTCTTTTTTAGCACTTTGAGCACCACCAAACAAATACCATTTTATCCCATTATATCTGACTGAAGGTAAACACTTCCACAACTCGGCAACTCACACCAAGATAAAATCTAGAACGGTGGTCACCCACCCACTTCCTGGTTATCAACCATCCTGTTGGTTTTCACTTCAACTCTAACAAAACACTCCACATTGAACAGCCCGAGATCTCATTGAGCTGCCAGTGATTAGAATGAAGCCTAATCAGGGTTGGAATGAAAACATTCAGGATTTGTAGATCTCCAGGAGCAGGATTGGTGACCACTGATCTAGATAGATAAATAGCACCGTGAGTATGAGGAAAAATATTTTTTGCTCATTTTATATGGGTGGCATGGTGGTGTAGTGAGTAGCACAGCTGCCACATAGCAAGAAGATTGTGGGTTTAAATCTGACCTGGGACCTTTTGGTGTGGAGTTTGAATGTTCTGTTTGTTTGCATGGGTTTCTTCCCAAAAACATGCATGTCAGCCTATTGAAGAGTCTAGCTTGGTTGAGTGTGTGCCTTGATACAAGATCAGTAAGACACCAATTGCGAGATCAGGGGAAACAGGGAGTTTATTAAAATAAAGAAAAACAGGCACGAGGGCCAACAAAAAACTTAGCCTAAAGGTTTGCAAAAATTCAACTAAGAAGAGCTTGACAGAGCTGTTAAATAAAAATACAAACACAGCACAATACGTGAATACTGCAAACAAGGACATGAGAAACTCGAGACTCTGTCTGCCAGCCAACTTCCACCGCCTCCAGATAAAGGAACAGAAATCAGGACACATGAGAAGCAACACCTGGAGAAGAAACAAGAGGCAAGGCAAGATCATGACATGGACAGAGATTGGTAGATATGACTTGCTCATTAAGGGAATGAGTGTGCTCAGCTTAAGTACCAATGAAGCATGCAAATTGGAAGCAAGCATGAATGTTAAAACAGAAAAGCACAGCAAGACTTGAAATAGCAAAGCAGGAATCATGACAATAAACTCCCTACCTAAATTAGTAGTATTAGTAATGTGCCTGTCTAAGAATTACACCTCCCTGTGAATGTTAGTAAATGTTAGTAACTTAAAAACAGTTAATTGCCAATTAAGCTTAGACAGTCCTGAATCCAGCTCAGCACAGAAGGAAGAGGGAAATACCAAAGCCAACCAGAGCTCTGAAATGTGCAACAACGAAGGCACGGGGCGGAACACAGACAAGCGGTGGAGTGGCTGAGCAGACCTGGCGAAAAATAAAACATGGAAAAGAAAAAAATTAACAATAAATGTGAACTATGAAATGTTATATACTGATACTGTTAAAACTGTGATATGAGAAATGGTTAGGAATGAAACGTGGAACATGAAACTGTTAAAACTCTAAAATACTGTCCTGGCCAAAGGCCCAGGACCCTGGAACACAACATGCCCTGATATGGATCAGTCAAATGTCCAGGGTTTTTCCTTGCTTTCTGCCCAAAGTCAGCCGGTATGGGCTCCAGTCCCGCCATAACATTCATAAGGAAGGAGCAGTGTAGATAATTCATGGATGGATATACTTCATGGTGAACTGTCCCTTTAAGAACAGGTAATCATTGACTATTTCACTCTCTCTCCAGCCTCCAGTGACTCAAATAAAACTTTCCAGGCACTTCTAATTCAAATAATAAATTAAACCAGTGGATCAGAAAATGGATAAAATTCTTGCAAAATACTTCAAATCAATTATGTTTTTTTCCAGTATGAAATGAAATTCATACTGTTACAAATATTTTTTGGTAATTTTAAGATGAAAGTGAATTGAATGATAAATATTTAAACAAGATATTTAAACATTGAAAATGGTCATGTAATCCTCCATTTTCCCATTAAGCAAACTTTAGTGACAATGAATATCCTCAGTACAATGACGGTAATACCAGTGATAACATAAATGTGCCCTCACTCCCTGGATACAAAAAACAGCTAACATTTCACTCATGTACACTTTGTTGGGCAAGAAAAAAATGGAAAATAAACAAATCTCCTGTTCCCAAAAAACCAACAATGAATGGGCATGTGACCACTAGCTCGTGCATAAACGAATATAAACAAACAAACAGCTCAAAACCACTGGGAATTTAATACAAAAATTTTAAGCTATGGTCATTCGACATCACAATCACGTGACTGCCAAAGCATTTCCCAGTTTCTCATTACCTAAACATTTTTGAGGGACGGGAGGATGTCAACCTTCACCTTTTTATTGTTTTGTCACATTTTTGTTATTTGAAGCATTGTAAAAATGTATTTAAAAATCGTAAGAAATCCAATTCATTATATCTGGACTGCATATGGGTAATTTTTTATTTAACATTGGCTTTAGTCAAAAGTTGTCTTTCAATTTAATGTTAAATTATTTACACCTGGTTGTCACTTTGCATAGGGAATGTATATAAAATATGAAAGCAATGTATCAGAATCAACTTTTCGACAATACATGCTTCAGTACAGTGGTGTCCCTATCAATATGCACTGCTTTTAATAAATGTCACCAATTAATTTATTCTCAGTGGTTGCATCATTGAAAATGCAATAATTTAGCCTCAGAATGCAAAGCACCATCATTTTTTATTTGAGTTGTGAAAATAATGTCATGGAATGAATTTTATGGCCTTGAAAAAAAGAGATAAATTGCACTATAACAGCTGGTCATGGCAGAGTTTCAAGGGCTAACATGATTGCTGTAAGATATTGACAAGGACATGGCTGTCTTCAGCATAGAATAAATCTCTTCAAAACACAAGCACACTTCAGCTAGATTTGAGCTGATACACTAGTGTTGCTAGCCTTAAAGATGTTAGGCCAGAAGGCCACAGTGGTCAAATCCTTGACACTTGTGGCCATAGAATGGCGTTGTGTTTCCAAACAGCCTTACAATTACAGTCACTGACAGGTTTATTTGGAAATCATGTAAAACTGAAGGTAATAATAATAAATTGTATTTATAAGGCACTTTTCATTTCAAGAAATCTCAAAGTGCTACAGGCACACAGTAAAAAGGAAGAGAATAAACTTAAAAAATGTAAAATAGTATTTAAAGTAAGTTAAAAGCCTCTTTAAAGAGGAAAGTCTTTAAGTGCTTCTTAAAAGCATCCACAGTCTGTGGGGTCCTAAGGTGGCTGGGCAGGGATTTCCACTGATGTGGTGCAGCAGTGCAGAAGGCCCAGTCTCCCATGGTCCGGAGTTTGGTTCTGGGTGGGTGGAGGAGGTTTTGATGTGCAGAGCATGAATTCTTGGTTGGGGTTTGCTGGGTGAGGAGTTCTTTGAGGTAAATTGGGGCGTTTCCATAGATACATTGATGAGTGATGAGAGCAACTTTGTTGTTTGTTCTTGCAGTGATGGGAGGCCAATGAAGTGTGCGGAGCACTGAGGTGATGTGTTCATATTTTCTGACTCTGAGTGGAATCCTGGCTGCGGTGTTCTGAATTAGCTGTAGCTTGTGGAGACTTTTGCCGGAGGTCCCAATGAGGAAGGCATTGCAGTAGTCCAGCCTGGAGGAGATGAAGGCGTGGACAAGCTTCTCAGCATCAGATACAGTGAGGGAGGGGCGGAGTCTGGCAATATTCCTTAAGTGGAAGAAGCAGGATTTGCACAGATGTTTAATGTGGTTTTCAAAAGTTAGGTGAGGGTCCAGCCTCACTCCAAGGTTGGTGACAGCAAATGAAATGGGGATAGATTGTCCAGAAAAGGTGATGTGGTTATGGAGGATGATTTGACCTGGTGGGGGTGCCAATGAGTATGGCTTCAGATTTGGAACAGTTGGCTTGAAGGAAGTTATGTCTCATCCACGCCTGTATCTCCTCCAGGCAGGTGGTGAGTGTTGAGAGTGGTGATGATGATGATGGTGACGGATCAGTTTTGATGTACAGCGGGGTGTCATCGGCATAACAGTGGAATGAAATTCCATACTGGCCGATGACATGACCAAGGGGAGCGTGTATATTGTGAAGAGCATTGGACCAAGTACGGACCCTTGAGGGACACCGCAGGTGAAAGGAAGTGTTGTGGACTTTGCTGATCCCATGCTGACAAAGTGGCTCCTTCCAGTTTAGGGCAGAGTTTGAGAGTCAAATAACTTCACAGAGGCGCTTGAGGAGAATGTGTTGGTCAATGGTGTCAAAGGCAGCTGACAAGTCCAGGAGGAAGAGGAGGGAAGGAGAGCCAGTATCAGCTGCCATAAGGAGATAATTTCGTCACTGTCGGGTGCAAACTTCCTATGTCCAAAACTGTTACTTTTCAGAAAATAAAAAAAACCCAAGAGGTTTTGTAATAACTGGACATGACCTCATCAATTTTATTCTGTCTTTACATATAGTCAGATTTTGGATGTGTCAATACTTTAGAAATATTTTACCCAAATCAAGCTCACGCGGAGTTAGGAGGTTTTCTGACCAACGAAAGTGGAGATAGAAGGTTTTTGCCATCACTGATTATGACAGCTGCATTGGCTGCAGTAGCTCATTCCATTATGTTATCATTAACTTAGAGGTAGGAGCACTTTTGGAAACTCTTAGGTCCAGAGCAAATCTTGAAATGATGAAGATGAAAAAAAATGAGGCACTCAACTTTAGAAAAATAGATAAAATACCTTCTTCTATGGCAAGTTTTAACAACAGAACATGATTAAAAACTGGGTCAGTCCATGTCAAATCACCCAGGGGTGGTTGCGGCACGATTTTCAAATTTAACAAGCTTCCACTAACTTAAAGATAATGCCAAAAGAACATACCATGTAAAATTTAAGATCTCTAATTCAAATAGTTTTCAAGCAAAAGAGTTTTTAAGTTTCAGCAATTTTGGCCTGATCCAGCCCCCCCTAATCCTCGAGGGTATTTTTTAGAAAATGAAGTGCTTGTATCTCAGCTTTTAGGCAACATTGCATTACCAAATTTGACAGGCAAGTTCTCTATAAGTAGCTAGTTAAATAAAACCCTTCCTAGCCTTCTAGCTAGTGTGTAGTAGGTACTGGAGCTTGTCAAAAATGCCCAAATTTACAAAAAATAAGCTCGCGAATGAGTTTTAGAAACCCTAAAAAACAAAAAATAGTGCTCACACCTGCTATAATACCCTCCAGTTCCATTCTTAACAACATTATGCAGTATTTTAAGAAATTAGAGCCCCTTAGCTTCAATATCTGCAGAGATATAATCAGCTGAATTTCTAATCAGTGAAAATTATCGAAAATTGCCAAAATTCAACGGGCCAGTAGCCAGTGTAGCACAGGTGGCAGGGATATGAAACTTTGTGCAGGAAAGAATCTATCATTTGGCTGTTTCCACATAATAATTGCAAGTTTTCCCCATCACAGTATCATTGAATTTTTTTTTGGACTGGCCCAACTATTACTTCGTGGGCTGCCGGATGGCTCACTCGGAAAAACATTGCGTTGTGAGGCAGAAGAGAGGGTTCACTTCCCGCCTCATTTGAACCATCAGTGGTCGGCAGCTCTTTTCAGAAATAGCACACAATTGGCCAATGCACTACAGGGATGCAAATTGGGAAGGGTCTGCTGGGAAGGTTTATGTAGATTAGAGATTCCCTAGGTGCTTCCTGTTGACCAGACAGGCACTCATAACGAAGTTTCCGAGTTCTCTGCACCTCGGGTAGCCTCCGCCCTCCTTATATCCCTGCAAAGGACTCAGCGATGAATGTATACATAACATAGGCCAATGGGATAACTACGGATGCCCGCAAACTGTGTGCATTATCCTGATATGAGGAAAGGGGGCCGCACATGCGAAAAAGCCAAAGCAATCATGCAGAGTTCCCTGAGTGAAAATTCTAGATTGGAGATGCCGAATTACAAAAAAAACTTTTACTTTAAGACCGGTGTACTCTGATTACTGCACGCTTTCACCTGCTAATGACTCTCTGTCTGTGTAAAAGTTTGTTTACTGTAGAGGGCTGGATGCCCAAATGTGTTTATTTACACACATTTACATTTACATTCTTGCCATGGAATAAATGAATCATGGAATTACAAAAGGGCCCAACTCCACCAAGGTATTTTTTTCAGGGAAGCATTTTTTCTGTTTGCTGTTAATGCTATAAAAGGAAATTTCAAACAGCTAAGTGTAACGTGTTAAGGCCAAACAGAGGTTTATTTAGGTTGAACATGAAGTATACTGCCTGTCACATAAAATAATCGTAGCACTTGAAACATGGCGGAGTTGGGAACTTTTATGATTAAACGGACAAAATGAAAGATCTACAATGATTTCTCCAATGAAATTTGAACTTTATTTCAAACTACAACATTGCTTCTGCATAGGGTACGACAGTAGGTCTGCTTTACTTCCAAAACTCAGCGGGTGCTTGTTCATTGGGTTGTTCACCTCAGAATCAGATGTGTTGTTCTGTGGGCGCTGCCATGTTTGAACTGGTGCTTCCATCTAGCGGCCACCAGTAAAATTCATTGAAGAGGGGCCCAACTCCTGGACTTGGGCCGTTCTTCAACTCAAAGAACTCACCTCAGTTAACAGCTTTATGCACTGGAGTTGGGCCTTTCTTCAATTCATTTTCATAGGTCTTCACCCAATATACAAGATAGGCAGATAACCTGGATTTCTCAAAAAATTATGGAGTCGGGCCCTTTTGTAACTGTATAACTTTCGAAGAGGTATTGATCTGAAGTTAACTAGCAAGAGACAGGCTGTGAATAACGTTGCTCTGGTAATTTCTTATCACATCGCTAGCTAGCTCAGCACTTTAAAAAGTTGTTAAAATCGATCAATCAGGTACACTACATACTTTTTAACTGAATTTGCAATCACCGAAGGCTTATATGAAAACACTTCGAGCTGTTGACCTCGGTGAAATCCAACAGTAATGTATCCGCACCTCTTGTTGACGTACTTTAAAATATAGTGGAGGGGTGGTGGTGGAGTTATGAGGTTTGGTCGACAGTTTCAGGATCCAATGGAGTTTGGAGGTTTACTCACAGGCGGTTTTAAATACTTTCATTGGTTAAATATTTAGAAAACCACAGTCAGACATAAAGGGTAACCAATAGTCCTGATTTATGGAAAAAAATAAAAATCATGATATTTGGAGGTTTGCGCCCAACAGCGACGATTTGTTACCAGAGCAGTTTCGGTGCTGTGAGCAGAGCGGAAACCTGATTGCAAATTTTCATACAGACCATGGAAATGATCCTGAAGCTGAGTTGCAACAACCTTTTCCAGCACCTTTGAGATGAACGGGAGGTTGGAGATGGGCCCGTAGTTGGCCAGGACTTCTGAGTTGAGGGAGGGTTTTTTCAGAGGTGGTTTGATGACAGCTGCTTTGAGTTCAGAGGGAACATGGCCAGATTTTAAGGAGAGTCTTATTATTGTAGTGATGAGGACACTTATGGCAGAGAGGTGTGATTTGATCAGTGTTGTGGGATAAGGGTCCAGTAGGCAGGTGGTTTAATTTTCTTTGTGATGGCTTCTGTCTCACTCTGTGAGACCTCAGTGAAACACTGGAGAGCGTGAGGAACTGTAGGCTGTGAGCAGGATGGCAGTGTGGCTGCAGCTGAGAGATAACCAGAGAGATGAGAATGAATGGTGTCAATCTTGGCTTTGAAGAAGGAGAGGAGTTTATTGCACTGCTCGGCTGAGTATTCTGCGTGTGTTTGGGACTGTGGTTTAAGGAAAAGGTTTATTGTACTGCTATTGATGATATTTGAGTAGAATTGAGACCGTGCATCCTTAAGCAACTTTACATAAGCTTTTGGATGATCTTGAAATGGTCTTGAACATAGAGGCCAGATGTTATGACACGCCGCTCAAGGGCACGGCCAGCGGTCTTGAGTTTCCGCAGATCGCAGGTGTACCAGGGTGCTGAACGTGAAAAGGAGACAGTTCCGGTTTTAATGGGGACATAGAGATCCAGTAGATTACTGAGAGATTTGTCGTAGTAGTCCACAGACTCATTAATTGAGGAGAAGCTGGCAGAAGCCAGATGCAGGAGATGCGAGGACAGGACATCAGAGTTGATGTTTTTGATGTTTTGGCTTGGAGATGGGGGGCAGAAATGGAACCTCAAAGGAAATGACTTTATGGTCTGAGACACCAAGGTCGTACACTTCAAGGTTTCTTATGGAGGTAGAATTTGAAATGACCAGGTCAAGGATGTGTCCCTTGGTGTGGGTAGGGGCGTTAACATGCTGATTCAGACAGGTACTGGCAGTCCAGTACTTGTAAAAATTCAGCAGCTTGACGGCAGGAGGGGGTGTCCACGTGGATGTTCAGATCACCAAAAAGGATAGCATTTGCAGATGTTGAGCAAAACGTGGAGAGGAGGTCTTGAATCTCAAATAAAAGCTGAGTTCAGTTTGGATGGTCAGTAGATAAGCAGTATTGTTGTAGAGAAGGGGGGCTGACATTTGAAAGCGAGGCATTCAAACGAGGAAAAAGCAGGAAGAGCCAGAGGAGACAGTTTGAGTTAATTCCGGGGGATTACCAGCAGGCCTCCACCACGACCAGTGCCGCGTGCTTTCTGCAGGTAACTGTAGCCAAGAGAACAGGCTTCATTCAAGGTAGAATACACATCAGGTTGGTACTAAGGTTCAGGGATGCACATCCAGTCAAGCCCTTGGAAATGTCTAATGACCCTGTGATGTGACAGCAACTTAATAAGTAAAACCACTCTAACATATTGAACAGATTCAGTGGTAGTTCAGACCAAAAACCAGAATAGAGAAGAAATATAATCAAAGAGATTTTGACCATGGAATGATGATTGGGATTTACATGGAATTATGGGGAATATTCATGCACAACAGTCACTTATGTTCAAGTAATTATGCAAGGGGAAAAATAAGAAAACATCTAGCGATGGATGTGGGTTTATTGTGAGTAAAAATCGCACGGCGATTGGGGAAGTAAGAGGAGAATGGCCAGAGGCTGACACAAAGGTACAGATGCATTTAAAAAAAAGTCGGGGCACAGAGTTAAATGTAAATAAAAGAGAATGCAATCATTCGCAAATTAATCAAAACCCTATATTTCATTGAAAATAGGACAAAGGAGAATGTATCAAATGTTGAAACTGATTATTATTATTATTATTTTTTAATATCTGCTCATTTTGAATTTGATGACAGCAACATGTCTTAAAAAGCTGGGATGGGACAATAAGACTGGGAAAGTTGCATGAACGAAAGACATCTGGCAGACCATCTCACAGCAACTTAGATTATTTGGCAAAAGTTATGTAACGTGATTGGGTATGAAACATCTTTAATAAGTACATATGGTGAGGCTTCACCACTCTATGAAAGACTGCATAAGAAAATAGTTCAACAAGCCAAGGATAATGTTTTCATTTAAAATTACAAAGAATTTGGAGATTTTATCCTCTATGGAGCATAATATCATTAACATTACAATGGCAGTGAGGTCATTTTGACCTCTCTCGCCCATTAAACTGCACATAACTCTGTTTGAATAACAACCCTATGTCTCCCTGTCAGTGACTTTTCCTAAAATGGTGGTATTCATCAAGAGAGAAAGAAAAAAATCACTGATATATGTAAAATGGCCATGAGGTCATTTTGACCTCCATTACTTCCAATGCAAAAAACTGTAAATGGACCATATAACCAGGCTGTATAGCCAGGCTATATAGTCAGCCTGGCAAGGCTCATGATATAGCAAGTCAGACAGAAAGTTCAAAGCACTTGGCAGTAGTCTAATACCTGACGTATGCTCATTTATACAGCGCATGCATACACTGACTGCTATGTAAGGCAGTCAATTGTATCTTGGTTGCCTAGCATCGCATTTTGTTACCTTTTGTATAGTGTGCAGGTGCGTAAACCAGTTGCTGTCTATGACTTCAGAATCAGTTTACTCTCCCATTTTGCATATCGACATCGTGATCGTCACAGGGCTGTTCTCTTAGGGCTCTAATTTCTTTGCGCAGCGCAGGGTGGCGCAGCTCACACAGTGGTAATTTCATCCGGTGCAGTCCACGCAGTGGTAATTTTGTACAGTGCAACATCGTGCGCAGCCACTTTGGAAATTTGGTAGACGGATGTGCGCCGAGATGGGTGTGGCAGCATAGTAGCGGGAGATGTCACATATTCATCATGATGCAGTTACAATTTTGTGGCAAAAGGCTCCGCCGAAAGTGCGCAGAAAGCATACCAGCTCCAACCTGGTTTACTTTCTGTCCAGGGGCTGACCAGCGGACAGTGCGCACACGTCACCAAAACCTCACAGGCAGGTTTCCAGAATGTCAGGCACGCTTCAATGCAATAAATAATTACAGCAACCACTATTTAATGTAACTATCTGAATCAGCGCATAAATTATAGTATCAATATCGATTGGCCTGATGTCAGATCAAAGGCGGTTGGCACGCGCAATGGAAACTCGACCTGACAGCCCTCAGAGTGTCAGTGCATTCTCTGCGGCATGTTGCGTGCTACACAACATAGCTGTACGCCATGGATGTCACTTTGACCTCACGCAGCAGACATAACAGGACTTGAGACAGAGAGGCCGAACTGCATGTGCCGTATCAGCAGGGAGAGCAGCAGCGCGTACGGGAGAGGAGAGACCACCTGACTGCACAACTCTGTCCTTAATACTAGAACCGCAGCACTGATGTTAGTAATGCATGGCATTTCATGTCAGTAAAAGATGAGTCCATCCGTCCATGACTTTTTCTAAATATGCGATTTATATGTTAAATCAAGGTTTTGAACATCTGTTAAAAAACATGAGTATTGATATTAAATTGCTTTCAGCGCCGTAGTCGCTTTTTTTCAGCAGTGGCTTTGACCGAAAATACCCCTGTTTGCAACGTATGAGAGAAAGAGACAGAGAGAGAGAGGGATGTGTGGGCATGTGGGCGCGTGAGTGCGTGTGTGGGCTATGGGACTGATTACATTCAAAGTCAATGCAAAAATGCGAATACACACGTGTATTTGCGTCTTTGCATTGACTTTGAATGTAATCTGTTGTGCGAAAAATTTGTTTCAAGTCCAGAGTGCAAGCGGCTTAATACTATTATTGTCACTCAGGTTTTATCGTTTTTAGTGGAGGAAAGGAATACAGCCTGGTTGCTATGATCACGTACTGAGTTAAGATCACATATTGAAAATAAATGTGTAACGTATCTTGAATTGTTGTCCATGCATGTTAATCCCAAAATTTTAAGCACCAACTGGGTGTAATAATAGGAACACGCTATCCATTGTTTTTCTTCCCAATGATGCAGGCAGAAGAAATAAATGAGCAACCATCGTATTTCATTCCAACTTCATAAGTTTGAATGATCTGACGTAGTTTAGTTTTGAAATTCCATTAAAGTTCTCTGATGGTAATAATTTGAGAATGCCCTAGCTAGCCAGCAAACTCATATTCGTAATGCTCAATATAGATGTGAGCAGTGCAGAAAACCTGCCTGAAGCAGCAAAGTAAAATGCAACATAAACGCATCATGCAGATATAGGACAGAGGCTTCTATATTCCAACACATTAAAGGTGAGGAGAGGAGCTCATTTGATTGGTGAAGACTTGACTCAGCAGTGTTATACCCAAACACGCCTTCTCTCCTCCCTCTTTACCACTTGCGCCGGAAGGAGGGACAGAGGCGGGACAGAGGAGTACTTGCGCCAGCCACGAAATTTCAAAATATGCCTGGATACACTGTGTTGGCGCGGCACTCCCCCCATTCGCCGCGCCTGGTCAAGGAATTTGGAGCCCTTAGAGATTTAGCTTATTTAGTTAATTGGGTAGGCTGCCAGAAAAGGAAATGGATCAGAGGAAACGGATGAATGTAAGTCAGGCTTTGGCAGAGCTTCAGGACATGAGTTCTGGTGAGTTAGATGGAGAAGAAATATCAGGGCTTAGTGATATGTCTTGGTCCAGTGGTCTGATTTTGAACCTGATTGTCAAGGTGTTCAGCGTTTGAGCTGGTTGTGAGTAGACTGTGCAACAAAACAGCGTAAGTTGTAGTTCCCAAACAGTTTGACCAAGGCTTTCTCTCATGTGCTCTGTGTTCATGTTCATTTTTTATGAGAGCAGAGGTGTATTGTTATTTTAATGTTCAATGTTTATGTGCAATGGTCTTTTCTCAATCTGTTTGACAGCTTAATCAAATTGTATATTTTTCCATTCTTCAATTATACATTCATTAAACACAACAGAAGTGAATTTACATTGTACTATTATTAAAATAAAATCAAGCCAAATGTGGAAAGATTAATCGAATGTTTTTTCATTTATTTTAACATGCTGTTTTAAAATAATTAACAACTGTTCCAGTAACAGACTTCTAATCTGCAATTAAAAAAGCCCACAGCAGTGGGAGGTCAAAATGACCTCATGGCCGTTCTAGAAGGTACTGCATTGTCAGCCGTTCTAGTGTTAAAAGATTCTGAGAATCAAGAAAAATCTCTGTACGCGTGGAAGAGGGCCAAAATCCAATTTTGAATGACTGTTATTTTCAGGTCCTCAGGTGACACTCCATTAAAAACAGACAAGATTCTGTAGTGGAAATCACTGCATGGATTCAGGAACACTTCTGTAAGCCATTTTCAGTAAACACAGTTTGTCATTGCATCCACTTAAACTCTGCCATGTAGAGACAGATTAAACCATGTGTAGACAATATCCAGAATCACTGCCGTCTTCTCTGGGCCCAAGCTCATTTAAAATGTACTGGGGTGAAGTGGAAAATGCCCTGAGATTTGAATGCCATGTCCTCTGGGCTAAAGAGGGGAGGGACCATCCGGCTTGTTATCAGCCACCAATTCAAAAGCCAGCATCCATGATAGTATGGAGGTGCATTAGCACACATGGCCATGGGTAACTTGCACATCCATGAATACACAATGAATGGTGTATACAGGTTTTGGTGCAACATTTACTGCCAGCTAGATGCCTTATTAAGGGAAGGCCTTGCTCATTTCAGCAAGACCATGCCAAACACCATACTCTGCACGTATTGCAACAATATGGCTCTGTAGTAAAAGAGTCTGAGTGCTGAAGTGGTCAGCCCACAGACCAGACCTGTCACTCACTGACAATATTTGGCACATTATGAAATGAAAAATATGAAAAAGATGGCTGCAAAGTATTGACCTGCTGAAATCCTATATAAAGCAAGAATGGGAAAACATTTTGCTTTAAAAACCACAGCAGTTGTTCACCTTCATTCCCAAATGCTTACAGTGTTGATTAAAAAAGACATGATGCAAGACAGTGGTATACATGCCCCTGTGCCAACTTTTTTTGCAATGTGTCGCTGGCATTAAATTCAAAATGAGCACATATTTTCCAAAGAACAATAAAATATCTCAGTTTCAACAACTTATATATTTTCTTTGTACTATTTTCAAAAATATAAAGCGAAATGATTTGAAGATCACTGAATTCTGTTTTTACTTACATTTTACACAACGTCCAAACATTCTTGGAAATGGTATGGTATGAGGAGGCAGTTTTAAATTTTTTCTATTTAAACATATGAGCCAAATGGCACTGCTAAACCATATTTTAGGAACATGTGGTCCAGTTAAATTTTTCATTATGTGCCTGTGGAATGCCACTTGCTCGGGGACAGTAGCTTTGGTGCTGTTCCCTATTCCTGCTATGCATGAATTATTTTATTAGGCTATTGAGTGAGGGCTACATTTAATAGATCATAATAATACCAGCCTCAGTCATATTTTGTATGCATAATTAAATTGTCAGCTATAAATTACAAACCAAGCTTAGTATGCCTTCCTACAGGCTGCAATCTTGGACCTCCCTGACATTTAAATGATCACAACATATTCTCATTGGGTAATAAGTTGCTAATTATTGGGGCAAATGACGCATTTTATTATTGCCTCGTTTTATGCTGTTCGCATTTTACAACTATCTCTTTCCTATGTATGTTTATTTGCCTAAAGCGTGATATGTGGGGACTGCGCATAGTGCATTTCAGGACTGCTCAACATGTTATTATTTCATGGGACAGAGCAGCCGCTTGGACTATTTCCTCATTTTTTCCTCCATGGGTTGTATATGTGATATTTTTTCAATGGGCCGCCCTGTCACCAAACGACCAATCGCCGTGTTCATTGTCCCAAGACTCGTGCATGAGAATTGACGTCATCCATAGCAACGGAGATACTCCCACCTATCTCAGAGCTACTCCTATTGTAGGACTCACCAGTTTTCTTAACTAAAAGTTGCTCTCAGCGGCTTTGTGAATAACTTTTAAGATTTTACTCCTACATAAAATGTTTTAGTGCGACTTAGGAGTACTCCTAGCGGTAAGATAAGATGCTTTGTGAATACGGGCCCAGGACTGGACTCTAGCTGTGCCACTCAAAAATGTTGATATTGTTTTCTGTAAACCATTTCTTGATCACCTTGGCTGTATTTTTTATTTTTGCTGGAAGGTCCACTGCTACCAATGGCCAAGATTTTTAGAGGACTTCCTGATGTATTCCTCCAGATTCCTAATGCAGTCCTCTTTTCTCATGCAGCCTTTCATTTTGACATGGTTGCCTGGCCTATTGGTTGAAAATCGGAAAGCATTACACTCCCGCCACCATGCTTGACTGTGGGAATGATGTCCTTCAGGCTGAATGCTTCTCCTTTCTTTCACCAAACAAAAAACACATCTCTGTGTCCAAACTACTAAATTTTAGTCTCGCACAACCTCAGCATTGGTTATCAAAAGCACTTTATACTTTGTCCAGGTGAGTTTTTACAAAGACTGGGCAAGCTTTTTTTGTGCTCAGCTTGGAGAAGTGGAGTCCTCCTTGTTTGACATCCATGTAGTCTGGCCTTGCGCAGTGTCCACTTGAGTGTCTGCCTTGGAAAGCTGGCACCAGAATTGTTTAGGATGGCCTTGGTGGCAATTCTAGGGTCCTTCTTGTCCTGTTGCACTGCATTTGGGCTGCTTTTGGCTTCCTACCACACACCTCGAGATTTTCCAGTGTGGGGAATACAACTTCATTAATTATTTTGATGATTCTTTTACTGCGGCCGCTGGAACTTCAAAACACTTGGATAGGGCTTTGTAGCATCTTATTTTCTTGGCACAGCCACAATAGGCAGCAGGAGGTTTCAATAAGCTCTTTGGTTTTAGCCATGACATACAACTGGCAAGAAACTAAAGATCAACTGCATCTCCTGCTCTCAATGCATAGTTGATTAAACAGTTGAAGAACATGGTAGAGATTACCAGGACCATTTGGAGCGATGTAGACACTTGTATTTCCTCCAAAAAATTGTAAAAATATCCAAAAGTATTAATAATTTTGGACATACCATTTTTGGAGGGATGTAAAAAAAAAAAAGGTAATATTTCTAAATTAATATCTCTAACACAATATCTTACCATCTTTTGGGATCTTTTTATATAATTTCCATCCAGATGAAACATATTTAATAATAAATGAATCATTTAAAAAATTAATAAACAAATAAATTGCTACTATAACTCAAAATTCGGAATGGATATGAATAATTTTCGATGTTTGACTACATTCCCTGAGATTTTAAATAAATAAATAAATAAATGTCTCGCACCAAACGGTGCAGAGAGACAAGATTGATTTTTGTGAGGAGGACCTCGATTACTAGCTTAAATATGATGTACTTCGTTGAACTGTCACCCAGTCATGTAGGCCGTTGTGCAATGTGTCCTCCCACTTTGTAAAAATTTTGAGTGGCAGTCATGTCAACCAATGGTGTAATCCCAAATATTGCACTAAACCAATCGGAATTTCTTCAAATGTGACCGTGGGGACAGCTCATGGTGAAATTAACCCAAAGAATACTACTCCGTTCTGATTTGATAGAAGAATTTACATATTGCTATCTGTGTTTCTGCCGAGTGTATTCGAACAAACGTTTAGTTTGCACAGCTCGCTAAAACTATTGCGTTTTATCAGAAACACTGATCATGAATGTCTCGGAAGAACAGCAATCAGCTACCCAGACGATAAAATACTACAGGTTGTCAGAAGTAGAAGAACGGAACACGTTCAAGAGTACCTGGATCATTGTCAACCACAAAATTTATGACGTTACGAAATTTCTGGAGGAGGTAGGATACAATCGAAAATATGTTAAAGCTTTTATATTGGCGTAATTACCGCCGTAGCCTGTTTGTTGGTGCTCAGTCTCAGAGCGAACGAAGGCTTGACGAGAAGTTCTTTTCTGAATTTAAATTTGTCATGGAGTTCACTTGATTAAGTTAAACGGTCGACAGTGGTAAGTCAAGTAGCCAGGGAACTAGCTATTTAACGATAGTTACTTCTTTACTTGGCTCGCTGCTTACGTTAGTGCCAGCTTTGAAACTAATGCTCATCTCACTGGCACTTCCTGCGTTGGGCGGATTGGACAATACTCAAAACGTGTCCTGCGCCAATTGCATTCTTCCTGTAACTTGGAACAGAACTAAGTTTAAAGGTTTTCAGTGAAATAAAATTATACTTCACACATTTCTAATGTTGTCAGAAGGCTGTGCGTTCATTTGATGAGTCCAAAGTTGGCTGTTCTACAACCAGTTGTTTGCAACAGATTTGCTATTAATAATTTATGTCATTGAACGGTCGGTTATTGTTTTACTCCCCCCCCCTTTTTTTTTTTTTTTTTTTGCAAGCGCGCAGTGATCTTGGAGCTTCATTGGCTGGATCAAGTTCATTTATTTACTTTAATGTTATTATTTTTTTGTGATTGTTGGCTAATCTTGTGCGCTGGTCTCGTCTGGATTTCACGGCAGCCTTTGTCCGAAATTGCGTAATTAGCCTTGTACGTTCGTCAACATTTACTCCGTTAGATTTCTTGACAAGCAGAGTGAATGATGGCCAAAACTATTCTTTTGCCAAAGTATGAAACATTTTACTGTTACCAAATCAGGTAATGAATCAGAGCTGCTGTTTTTGACAGTTTAATGTTCATTGAGTTAGGATAATTTATGGAAATGAAAGACAATGCGACAGCTATCCAGTAGCAGAAATATTCACGTGTTATTTGTGAAACAAGCCTTTTGCGTCGTCAGAATCGGCTTATAGGTAACTTAACACTCAAAATTGTGGTGCAGCCGCCCATGGATTAAGTTGAAACCTTAGGCTAATTGTCCAAGAGATGGGCTGTGTTCGATGTGATTTGTGGAGGGCTTTAAATTCTTGTAAACAATAATGTTTTCATTTCATTATAATTCTTAGCGCAAATTAAATTCATCCTCCTGTTTTGTCTACAGCATCCCACGGATCATAAAAATTATTTATCATTTTCATCATAAAATATAGAATTATGCACAACTTTGTTGATCTAAATTGGTTTCTTATTAATTCTTGGTCCTGTGGTAATACAGTATACATGTGGCATGGTTCTTTTCCTTTAAAATTTTATTTGAGCCCAAAAAGTTGCTTGTGATCTAAGTTCTCTTGAAACGTTGTAGGGCTGTCATAACCTGGACTGGATCTGTGCCTTGATGGCTGTTTGTAATACAGAAAACATACCGAATCCCATTTAAAATACCTTTTTGTTCAGGAGCCTATCCAATAATTTGACAAAATTTTGTATGCTCAACTCACTTTAGAAATTGATAAATTCCTGTCCAACTGCCAGTAATTGCTTCAGATTTATGAGTTGCACTGGGAAAAAAAAATCCTTTATTGAGATTGTTGCTTGTCAGGTTCACTCAGTAATGTTGGAACAAGTTAATTACACCAAACCCTGAGTTGCAACAAAGTAACAACAATATGTTATATATGTTCTTGTAGCCTGAAGACTGGTTTTGCTGAAGCAGCAGACTTTCAGCTTTTCTAGATTTTATTGGACCATATTTTAATGGACAGTTTTAATGCAGATTAATTCTTTCCTCTTCAGCTCATGGGCTACAAAAAATTCAGCTTTTGGCAAACCCACAATTTTTGGGGGGAACAAAAACCAGCAGTGAGGGGAAAAAAATATTTGAAAAGACAAATGCTGACTCAGTCCAGACCAGCGATTCTTGCTCCGGAGGAGCTGAGGCAGATCATGCTTTGCTGAGCTTGGAAGGTCTGCCCCTTTAAGAATCTGTCCTCTACCATTTGCATACCAGCTCATCACAATGCATGAATGCCATATCACAGAACTAGTTCCTGGTTCATTTTAGGTCAGGTACGGGATTGCCCAATGGTCTGTTTGTCGCTGTCTTTACAAAATCATCAATATAACATATTAAAGTGATCAATAGAAATTTTGGCTGTTGGTATTTAGCAACTTGCTTGGAGCTGTATTTGTCAGAAAGGGATAGGATTCTGCCTTCATCTAATATTCTGAGCAATTGTAACTATTGAAAATAACCTTGTGCTCTCACAGTAGAATAATAATAAACATTATCATAACAAGGCAATCAGAGATCGCAGACCTGGCCCCAGCCACGGGCTGACAGACAGACTGACAGAAACACACACACACACACACAGACATGATCATTGCTTAACCTGGCCCCCTAGGGGAGGGGCCAGGTAATAAACTTTATTTATATTGCACCTTTCATGCAAAACATGCAGCTCAAAGTGCTTTACTAAGTGAATAAAATCAAGAAAATTACAAAGTAAAAAGAAAGGACAGTTTAAAACCCAAATAATACAAAATAATACAAAAGACCAGGTGAGTAAAATTATACAGATTTAAAATCAAGACAGGGATAAAATGGAGAGTTAAAAACAAATAAAACAGCAAAAATAATCAAACAACAATAATATTATGATAAAACGGGGAGAAAATAAAAGCATCACTAAAACAGCACCACTATTTATAAGCCAGGTTAAAAAGATAGGTTTTCAGTTGCTGTTTAAAAATGTCCACTGGCCCAGCCTCTCTGATATTGTTTGGGAGGCAGTTCCATAATTTTCGGTGCATACCAGAAAAAGGCAGAATCCTCAGTTTTCTTCTGTGAGGCCCTTGGAACATTTAGAACCCAGTCTCAGAGGATCTCAAGGGTCGTGGAGGGACGTAAAACAAGCGAATCTGATCTATAAGAGGGTGCTAGACCTTTTAAGCGCTTTGTAAACAAGCAGAAGGACTTTAAAATCTATTCTAAAAGCTATGAGGAGCCAGTGCAGTGCTGCTAAAACGGGGGTTATGTGCTCTTGCTTTTGTCTTTGGGAGACCAGTAAAAAGGGCATTAGAATAGTTCAATCTGCTTGAAATAAAAGCGTGAACTAACTTCTTAGCATCCTGTTGAGTTCAGAACGGTTGAACTTTGACAATATTTCTCAGGTGAAACCATGTTGTTTTGGTGACTTTATTTGTGTGAGATTTAAAATTTAACTCCGAATCTAAAATGACACCTAGGCTTGTTACTTAAGATTTTACCTGGGTAGCAAAATTTCCCAGCCTGTTAAATAGAACATCACTTTTCACTTTAGGGCCAATGAAAAGAATTACTGTTTTATCTTCATTCAGTTTTAGAAAGTTATTGCTCATCCATTGATTAATTGCAGACAGACAGGCAGTCAGAGAACATAAAGAATTGGGATCATTTGGTTCCACTGAGATGTATAATTGCGTGTCATCAGCATAGCTGTGAAAGTTAACATTATGTTGACTGATGATATTACCTAATGGAAGCATATACAAAGTGAAAAGAAATGCACCAAGGCAGCTCCCTTGAGCAACTCCACAGGATAGGTCATATTCGTTAGATCTATAATCTCCAAGGCCAACATAAAATTGCCTCCCCGTGATATAGGTTTGGAACCAGTTAAGAGCTAATTTGGAGAGACCAACCCAATTTTGGAGTTGATTCATTAGAATCTTGTGGTGAATTGTGTCAAATGCTGCACTAATATCTTAAAGAATTATAATTGAAACCAGGTTTGCATCAGCACTCAGTCTAAGATCATTCACTATTTTAGTTAGAGCAGTCTCAGTGCTGTGCTCTGACCTAAAACCAGACTGAAACTTCTCTAAAATATTGTGTTCATTCAGAAATGTTATGAGTGGATTATAAACTACTTTTTCCAGCACCTTGCTCATAAAGGGTAGGTTGGAGACAGGCCTGTAGTTGCAAAGAATATTGGGATCCAAGTTTGATTTTTTTCAACAGGGGTTTCACAAGACCAGTTTTAAAAGCAGAAGGGAAAATTCCAGTCTCCAAAGATGTGTTAATTATGTTAAGAGCAAGTGCAGAAACTTAATTAAAAACCTTTTTTAAAAAATTAGTTGGAACGGGGTCTAGATAACACGTTGTTGTTTTACTCTCTGCCACAATTAGACAATGTTCGTCACAAGAAATGCTTGCAAAACCCTCTATACTTGCCCTGTCACAAGGACTATCATATAAATTACCATCATGGCTTGCAATGCCTGTTAATTTTGTTTGAAAAGAATCTGGCAAATTCCTCACACTTGGATACAGAGGCTTCACTATGAGGATCAGAGGTTGGGACTAGGTTTAATAGTCGATCAATGGTTGTAAACAATATTCTGGAGTTGCTACCATTTTCTGCTATGATTCTTGAAAAATAAGCTCTTCTCTCTGTGCGCACAGTATTGTTGTATCAAGTGATGCACTCCTTGAATATCCTGCGATACACCTCTAGTTTGGTTTTTCTCCATATTCTTTCAGCTTTCCTACAAGATCGCTTTAGTTCATGGATAAAACTGTTTAGCCATGGGGTAGCTTTATCTCGAGGGACCATTTTAAACTTAATTGGGGCAACTTCATTCAAAATATTGCTTAGTTTACTGTTAAATGAATCAACCATTTCATTTAATGAGCAGTTCACAGAGAAAAATCAAATGAATCCACAAGCTCAGAGAACTTTTGCTCCACTGTACTATCCATGTACCATTTTTGAATTTTGAAGTCTCTTCTGTTTCAAGAAGCATTAAAAAGAGTATCAAAAAAGACATAATAATGATCCGAGATGGCAAAATCAGACACTGAAACATTCTTGATACTTATCCCTCGTGCTACAACCAAATCAAGGATATTGCCATGTTTGTTGGTGTCTTCTGCAACATACTGAGTTAATTCAAAACTTCCTAAAAGATTTACAAATTCCACTGCTTTAGAGTCAGCACTAGTATTAATATGAATGTTCATGTCTCCAGTTAAAATTATTCTGTCATAACTGACAAGCATAATGGACATTAGCTCCCCAAATTCTGTTAGAAATGCAGTTGATTGCTTCGGTGGCCGATATAATGTTACAACGAGCACACCTGGGTCAGTTTTCAACAGAATTGCAAGATATTCAAATGATGAAAATTGACCAAAATCAATCTTGGAACAGTTAAAATGATTAGAGAAAATGGCAGCTATGCCACCTCCCCTTTTACCTTGTCTCACAGCTTGAGAAAAGTTGTACTTCGAGGGACAAGCCTCAATAAGACCTGCAGCACAATCATTGTTCAGCCAGGTCTCAACTAGAAACATAAAATACAATCCCTTCTCAGAGATGATATCCTTAATTAGAAAACTCTGATATTAGTGAGCAATCTTGCATTAAATAATGCCATACGGACAACACTACTTGACATTTTGTAGATTTTACTTGGATATTAGCCAAATTACTACGAGTGCAGCCAGTGTAAGACTTGGATCAAATAAGGGTTCAGCTTCTCAACTGGACTGACTCAAAAATTCCTGGAGAAAATTAAGCACCATCTCAGTGTATCAAATTATATGTGCTGGAATGATTAGATTTGATGATGACATTGTCATCATCGTCATGGTCTACCGGGGTAGGTCAAATGGGCTTACGCTTGGATTAAATTGTGGCGTGAGGTGACTGACGGGCGTATTAAATCGCGTCGTGAGGATGACTTGACGGGCGTTTACGGACGCCGGCGCAATTGTGCCTGTCTCATGGCATGCACTGTTATCTCTAGAGGAGATGGCCTTTGGCTCTTTGTATATTTTTTTGAGCGTCCTATTTGTGTTTTTGCAGTGTTGTATTTTTGTATTTGTATATTTATGTATTGAGTCTGTTTTCGTTTCCTGTCAATCATACCTGATGGTTTTAAAAAGACACACCTGCTGTTTACCAGTGTGGAGCAAATCTGATGAAGCTGACGCAATACTCGTTATTTGCTTCCTTTTTTTAGTGTAATTTTTGAAAAAAATGCTGCCAAGAGTATCTTGGTCTGTGCCGGTCTTGTCTTATTACTCCCAACATGTATTGCTTTCCCAGAATAACATTACCCCTTAGCTGGCATGAGCTCTTCGGCATATACTTGCAGGCGTAAAATACATGACAGTTAAGGAGAGAAATAATGTTTTTTTAAAAAGTTTTACCTCATTTACACTTTTACATCTTGTAGGTTTTTAATGGGAGTATGCCAAAAATCCTATGTAATGTGCATAGTAATTTCTGCTCTGAACCAACTGTAGTCAATATTAAAATGTGATATATATGCATTTCAGGAACATTAGACTTTGTGAGGGCAACAGGGAGGCCCACGGTCTCCCGCCGCCAAAATAAATATTTGCCCGGTGACCTTAAAGGACGTCAATTCTGTTCAACGTGAAAGTAAATATTTTGTAAAAGATGGCAAGGAATTGGATCCATAAAATTTGACCATCAGGTTAAAGAGAATGCCACAAAACTCCACAGTGAACAATTTTGAGCTTCCAAGTCAAATTTGAAAAAAAATAGGTCTAGTACCAATGCGCACTCTAGAGATGCTAACCCAGGCCTCCTGTTGACCTTGACCGTTGACCTTTCAACCTCAAAATGCAAATTTGGACAGGGTAACCTAGGATCATCTACCCCACAAAGTTTGGTCACCCTAGCTTCAGTGGTGGCCGAACTGTCGCGCAGACAGACACGCACTCGCGCACACACACAGACACACACACAGACAGACAGACAGACGATGCTAAACTGTATACCCACGCCGCCTCGTCGGGCGTGGGTAATAATAGGTCAAGGTCACTGATATTAAATTGGAAACTGGGTCATAATATAATCTTATATGCACAACACTGGGTCTGTAATCCGTTTTCTTCTTGAGTTATCGTGTTATCGCCACTTTACAGACAGATGGACTGATACACACGGGCTGCAGGGAGACAAAAAGCTATCAATGAATAAATAGCAGCCACAAGACATATTTTGTCTCGTGACTAGATGGTTGTATTTGTCTATACAGTGTTTCTCATGAAATTATTGTATTTGTGGTGGTAGCTGACAAGGGTGTCGGATGATTTGGTGAAACCCACGGCTGTTAACTGAATGCTGAATGAACTTGAATGTATACTTGTTTTTGTTAGGGATGTTTGGAAATTGCTCATGAGAACTGTCTCTGTATACATAGGGACAGTTCACAGTCGATGTGGGAAAGTGATAGCGCCTTCTGTGTACAGATGACTGCAAAAGTTGTCCCCGCCCTTTATTTCTAATTTTCCTCTGGTAATTGGTCAACAAATTAAGATGATTCGCTGCTGTACATTTAAAATATATCCAGGTTGTTGCACGTGTCGTAGAAACATCTGCCCATCAACAGACGCCTTTTTTGCCGCTTTTGTTGACTTGCGCATGTGCGGTTAGAGGAATAAATTCAAAAACTGAACACATGTAATTTTTGTCCACCAATCGAAGGACATATTTATTTCAAAATGCAAATCATCGAAGGATAACAATCTGGAGTACCTAAAGAGCAGTAGTTACTGGAAGGTAGGAACGCTTTATATATTTTAGGAGACGTTTTAAGATATCAAATCTTGATAATCCCACATGAATCTTGGCCTGCTATTGCCCACAACGAGCAGCCAACCTCGACAAGCTTAGAACATAATGGCTAGTGTCCGTGGCTGCAAAAAAAACTACTTAATTCGAGCCTGATTCATTCTTTTTTTACAGACACTTGAATGTCATTTTCATCAAAAAAGCGCTACATTTCAGAAAAATAGCAGCGTAAAGCATATAGATGCTATTTAACACTGACCTACTGTTTGAGGGCAAACATCATTGAAAGGATTGCTGGTTGAGGCGGCAGATCATGGATTGTGATTCCAGTTAAAGAATCAAGGCGCTTGGAGAGAGAGATCTGAATTGTTGTCTTCTTTAATGAAGGTATTCGACTGTACATACATTCGCTTGCATGTCTGAATGAGTTGTGCAAGGAGTGTGTGTATGTATGTGTGTGTGTGTGTGTGTGTGGTCTGAAAACAAAGGAAAAGAACAAATATGTTACAAATACTCTGCCTATTATTTGGCAGTTGAATGAACAAACAAGTTTTCTATGCGGCTATAACATGACATACATTTGATTACACCTATTACAATCACCAACTTTATGGAAACTGCAGCTTTAGGTATAATACAACAACCGAAATGCGATATTAGTAGTTAAATATGCGACACTGTTTCTAACACAACATTAAGTATGAGGCAAGCACGCTTAACCAAATAGTAGTCGTACAGATCTAGTATAAACCACATTAGGTTACTCAACAATTAAACTAGAATTGACAAGAAACATTATTACAATGGCAAAGTAAACAGTTATATAATGGGCATTACAATCGAAATTATGCGTTAAATCTTCACGAGCATCCAAACGTGCCTGTAATGCTAAGAGGCAGTGTTAACAGCGTAGCAACCGCAACTGCTTTACTTTCGGCATGCTTTTAAATGAACTCAAACTCGAACATAACTCCATGTAAAACACCATGAAATAGAGTTTGTACATTCTAATTTAAGTGAGGATTAAAGGGCACTTACATTTCCTCAAGAACGCACACGTAATACGAAAAAAACAAAGTCTTTGCAGCTTCATGCGATCTGCTCAAGAACTGATAAGCAGCTCGTCATTGTGGGCATGTCCAAACATTTTCTGATTGTGCGCATGCACCCAAATAACTCTTTTTTGCGTCATTTCACTTTTGCGCCAGTAGATGGTGATGTTGGGTCGTGACGTGTATGTTGCTTTCTCACACAGCCGCCCCCAAATGTCTGTCTGGAGGACATTTGAAATCCCAGAGAAAGTCCATCCGTTGGTGTTTCTTCTGAGTCACTGATCATGGGTAGCTGGATAAGCCGGGCGACAGGCCGGACATAGGTCTTGTCCTTTACCTTGACAGTGGCTGTTCTGATGCGTCCATCCACGCCAGGATAGGTCTCAACCACTTTGCTCACTGGCCAGAGAGCTCATGGGAGCTGTGGATCAACTATCAGTACCACCTGGTCCATGGTGAGTTGGTTACTATCAGTTTGCCATTTAGATCTTCCCTGTAGGCCCGGCAAGTACTGTCGGATGAAAGTAGACCAGAAGTTGTCTGCTAACACCTGACTATGCCTCCATCGCCGTGTCCCCAGAATACTGCTTGAGTCATACAGGGCCTGTGCCAATGAAGAGTCGCGGCGTCCCATAAGAAGAACATTCGGCGTTATCGGGTCTGGGTCAGCCGCATCGGCGGAGACATATCCGAGGGGTTTAGCATTCAAAATTCCCTCGACTTCAATGAGAACAGTTTGCAAAACTGGCTCTGGGACTGACTGCTCTCGGAGGATGACTCTGAGTGCCGTTTTCACAGATCGAACCTCCCGCTCCCAAGCCCCACCGAAATGTGGAGCACTGGGGGGGTTGAACCGAAAAGAGATTTTCTGTTTCGCCAGCTGTTCTTGCAGCTTAGGTGCCATGACATCGAAGGCCTCTCGTAATTCCCGTTCTCCACCAACAAAGTTGGTGCCATTATCACACAGGAGTTCGAAAGGTGTGCCACGCCTGGCAATGAATCGGCGTAAGGACAGCAGAAAGGCATCCGAGTCGAGGCTCTCCAGCAGGTCAAGGTGGATGCATCTGGTAGTAAGGCATTTGTATACTATTCCCCATCGCTTCTCAGTCCTGCGACCGATCTTCACCGTAAAGGGGCCAAAACAATCCACTCCTGTAGAGTAGAATGGTGGCTTGTAGATGCGCAGCCTAGAAGGTGGGAGATCCGCCATCTTGGGAACATCTGGCTTGGCTCGCCAGAGCTGGCATTCTCTGCAGCTATGCTGATGTTTTCGTATCGCTTCCCGACCACGCAAGACCCAGTACTGGCGTCGCATCTCGGCCAGTACCCGTTCAGGTCCTGGATGAAGAAGCTTGTGGTCGAAGTCCTGGATCAACAGTTTTGTGGTCTTATGCTTTGAGTCCAGGATGATCGGATGGATAGCATCGGCTTCCAGATTTTCTGCCCGCCGTAGTCTTCCTCCAATGTGGAGCAGTCCTGTGACGCTGTCATAGGTAGGGGAGAGTGTAGCCAAACGACTATCAGCTGGGATGGATCGATTGGCTTTAAGGGCCTTTATCTCACCTGGGAAAGAGTCCTGTTGGGCCTGGGCCAGGAGTAATTTCTCTGCTGAAATGTAGGTGGCCGCATCCACGGTCTGGTTTCCGGGGGTAGCCGCCCCATGAAGGGAACTGACGGTAGTTTGGACTAGATCCTTCCAGGTGTGAAACTGATTTGGATCAGGAAGGTCCGGGTTACAAGCCTCTGATGCAACGCCAACAAAGGGGGCCTTCCTAAGTTCAGCTGTGTCAAGCTCAATTTCTGCTGCTGTGGGCATAGTTGGCCACTGGTCAGGAGGCTGATGGAGGAAATCTGGACCTACAATCCATCGGTGGGGATGCACCAGCTCTGAAAGCATCAGACCTCTAGTTATATCATCAGCTGGATTCCTTGCAGTGTCCACATATTTCCAACTTGCTATATCGGTAAGAGTTTGAATTTCCGCTACACGTGTGCCAACAAAGACTTTGTAACAGCATGACTCGGATCTCAGCCACTGGAGCACAGTTGTGGAGTCTGACCAGAGAAAGGTCTGTTGAATAGGTACAGTTAGCTCTGTCTGGATGAGTTTGACAAGCTGAGCTCCAGTAAGCGCTGCGTTAAGTTCCAGACGTGGCATGCTCAGACGTTTCTTTGGTGCTACTCTTGACCTAGCAAGCACGAAGGAGGTATGGACATGACCTTGCTTGTCCGTGGAACGTAGATATACCACCGAACCATACGCTCTCTCTGATGCATCGCAGAAGACATGAAGCTCCCTGGATGCAGTCGTCTTGTCTGCACATGGAGGCGTATAGGTCCATGGGAACTTGAGGTGGATGAGATCGGGAAGCTCACTCACCCAAGTTGTCCACTGCTCTCTCAAAGATTGGGTTTCAATTGGATCATCCCATCCAATATCTTGCTTCCAGATATCCTGAATAAGGACTTTAGCCCTGGTTGTGAACGGAATTATAAAGCCCAGAGGATCATACTGGCTTGCTAGAGCTTTATAAATGTTCCTTAGGGTTAGCTCAAGTTGGTCCACCGGACGGAGTTTGTAGCTAAGGGAGTCATTGAGACAATTCCACTTGAGGCCCAGTGTTGACTCTTGTGGGTGGTTACTGCCCTTAGATAGCCAAAGCTCAAAGCCATCCGATTTAGCTTCTGGGGGGGAGATGCTCGACCACCGCTGGCACATTGCTCGCCCACTGCCTGAGGTCAAATCCTCCTTTCTGGAGTAGCTGACGTAGGTTGTCAACAAGAACCTTAGCTTCAGCAGTAGTGCAGGTGCTATGTAGACATTTGTCTACATAAAAGGAGTGCTCCACCACCTCAACCAAGTCAATCTTGTCACCACAGTTGTCTCGAACGTGGCGCTGAAGGGCATATATGGCACAACAAGGGCTGCATGTAGTGCCAAATGGCAGCACCTTCCATTCGTAGAGGGTCGGCTCCTCCTCCCTCTGCATGTCTCTCCAGATGAACCTCAGCACTGGTGTGTCAGTGGGCTGCAAGCGGATCTGATGGAACATAGCCTTTATGTCCCCGCTAACAGCCACCGAGTGCTGACGGAACCTCAGCAGGACACCAAGTAGGGAAGGCCCTAAGGTTGGTCCAGGCAGCAACAGTTCGTTCAGTGACTGTCCTCTGTATTGGAAGGAGCAGTCAAAGACAACTCTGTCTTTCCCGTTGTGGTGGACCATATGGTGTGGTATGAACCACGACTCTGATGACTGGCTAGCTTCTCCTGGTGAAATCTTCGCTACGTAGCCCGCTTCTTCCAGCTTTCGGATTTCAGTGCGGTAAGATTTTGCTTGTGTTGGGCACTTAGCAAGTTTTTGCTCTGTGCTGCGAAGTCGAGGAAGTACTGCCTCCGCAGGGGCATGGAGAGTAACATTGGTTGTACGGCGAAGAAGAGGTGTGGCGTAGCGTGTGATGCCATCTACTGTTACTCTCGTGGTGGCTGTCTGGAGCAGGGTGAAGGCTTGCTGGTCTTCCTTTGAGCGAGTGGCGATCTTCTCACTATAGGGCAAGATGTCCATTTGCCAGAGACGTTCCACGTTCCTGAGGAGCTCGCTGGAAGCCAAGTCTGTGGCAATGCGCAAGCATTGCTGGGCCTTTGGTAAGGGATGGACAGTATCCACTGGCCCTTGAAGCGACCAGCCCAGCTGAGTGCAGATGGCTACAGGTCCTCCTGGTGGTCCTGCATGCACTGGTTGTATTGGGGTAATTAAGTGAGGCATATCCGATCCGATAAGGATTAGAGGTTGGACCCGGTTCACCGGTGGTAGGGGAAGCCCTCTGAGGTGTTTATATTTCTGCTGCAGCACAGCTACTGGATAAGTGTGCTCAGCAAGAGCTAATCCCTCTGCGGTGAAGGCATGAGATATCGGGTACTTCTTGAACGGTCGTAGTGTGGATGATACTTCCAGGGACACTGATGCGCCGTCGAGTTGCTTGACGCTTTGGTGCACGGGCTGCAGGGGGAGAGTCTCTGGATGGCCGATGAGGTTGAGCTGTTGCACCACTTGAGGTAGGATGATGCTCCTCTCTGACCCATCATCGAGTACTGCGTAAGTCTCCATCCTCCGATTGCCGTTATGGAGCAGAACTTTGACTACCTTCAGCAGTACTTTTTGGGACCGGTTGGGCCTGTCCAAGTACAGCCTTGTGGAAGGTAGGCTGACCATGTACACCTTCTGCTGGGGTTCCTGGATTGATTCATGCAGGACAGTGAGGTGTGTTTCCTTACAGGTTTTACAGGGTCGCTTGAGAGTGCACCGGTCCTCAGCGTGGTTGCGTCCGCATCTCCGACACCGTTTGCCATCCTCGAGCCACTTTATGACCTGGTCATTGTTCAACTTCTTGAATTCCATGCAGGAGTTAAGGTAGTGGTCTTGATTGTCGCAATATGGACAGTAGGGCTTGGGTCTGAATTTGACCTTCGTCTGTGTAGGCTCCTCACTTTTTGCCTTCTCTGCTACATTAAGGCATACAGTTCTTGACTTCTCTTTAAGTTGAGCAGTTCGCTGCTCCTTCTTAGCTGATCGAGGGTAATCAGTCTGATACAGAGCTGCTGCTCGACTAGAGATGCGCTTTGCTTGGGACTTTGTTTGGAGCCAGGCAGCTAAGTCCTGGAGGGTGTAGGTTCTGTCAGTGCCAGTCTGCAGAATACCATATCGCAGGCAATACTCAACAAAGCCATCGCGGTAGGTAGGGGGCATCTTGCTGAGCAGGCGATCAACATGGGAGCCACAATGGAGCTCATATCCGTTTTGTCCCTCGAGAGTCCTTAACATGCCTACTAAGGACTGGACGGACAAGGCGAACGAGTCAAAGGCGTTGGTGTCACCCATCTTCACAGCAGGAGCATTGAGTATGGCACTTAGTTCACTCTGGAGCAGCTGCCTCGGCTGCCCATACTTCTCCTGTAAAGCTAGCAGTGCATTAGTGTATGGTGCTGGGTCATACATGTATGCCTTAGCTAGCTGCAGTGCACTTGAGTGCTTGATGTGTCCAAGCAACACTTGATATTTATATTGCTCACTTAGGTGAAGGTTACTTCCTAGTGTGTTGTCTAGTGCAAGCTTGAGCAGAGCAAAATCACTCTCCCGACCACTCTCAAACACTGGCAGGGAAGGGCGTGGAATTCCAAGGGCTGTTGAAAGCAGTAGCTCAGCTCCGGGTAATGGCGCATGACCAGGGTAGGCAGCGGAGAGACCTGGTGCGGCCCATTGGCCATAGGGATTCGAGTAGAGTGGTGGAGCCCTTTGGCTGACATGCTCAGCACTGTTGGGTGGCCCAGTAGCAAGTTGCCGGTAGCCATAACCAGGTTGGTGCACTGCTGAAGGCCGAGACACTATTGGGTTGGCAGTAGGTTGGGGTAAGTATGAACTTGTTGCCAGTGCTGGGCCACTAGGATGTTGTAACTCAAGGGACGATGCTACTTGAGGTGTCATACGGGGCAGAGGTGCAGAGGTGATGATGCGCGCTGCAGGGTGTGACACAGGTTGTATCACAGGAGGAGGTACTGCCATAGGAGCCGGTTGTGGTCTCACAGGCCTAGGTGCCAGGGGTGCTGGATTCTGGAGCTGTGCCCCCAGGTTTACTAGGGGAGCAAGTGTCGGGTTGGCAGGAGGTTGCAGCATTTGCTGTGGTCCAGCAGGAGGCTCTGTAGAGACTGGAACATCTCTTTGTGTCATCTGTGGAGGAGCAATAGGCGAGTCTGCTACAGGGGGAGGAGTTGGAGGAAGCTGGGTCAACGCTGAAAGCCGGGAAGTGGAGGATAGTACGTTAGCCTGGTCTGCCTGCACTGCCTGTGGAAAATACCAGAAAGGGTTTGACTTATCAGAGAGCGCAGGTGAAGGTGCACGTGTACTGCCATTGGAAAGCATTGAAGAACGAAGCTTAGCAACTTCAAGGTCCTGTTCAGCTCTCGTTAAGCGCCGCTGTCTTTCTAGCCGCTTAGTGAGCGCCTCTCTGGCTGTGAGTACCTCATCTTGGAGCCGCTGTGCTTCCTTAGCTTTGTCATCCAGCCATTTACACTCCAAGTCAGCTTGAGTTTCATGCTCAATCAGACGGCGGAGGTCTTCCAGCTCCAACTGCTTCATTCTCTCTTCCAAGATTGCAGCTTGAACAGTTGAGAGACCCTGAGTGGGATACCTGCCAACAGAGGAACGTGTACACCTACTGGTTCGGCTATGGATGAATGAACTGTTGGATGAGGTGCTCGGTTCGCTACTGCGGTGGCTATTAGAGCGGGAAACAGTAGCAGGTGGAGCTGGGCGCACGGATGGCTGGAATCCAACTTGGTAGTCCTCCAGGTAAGAAGGTAGGCGGTGCATTCTCTGTGGATGGCTCCGGGGCTCTGCGCTATCTGATGCTGCGTTGTCCATGATCTTCTTCTTAGTCTGCACTCAATCCGGCTCGAAGGACCATTGTTTGAGGGCAAACCTCATTGAAAGGATTGCTGGTTGAGGCGGCAGATCATGGACTGTGATTCCAGTTAAAGAATCAAGGCGCTTGGAGAGAGAGATCTGAATTGTTGTCTTCTTTAATGAAGGTATTCGACTGTACATACATTCGCTTGCATGTCTGAATGAGTTGTGCAAGGAGTGTGTGTATGTATGTGTGTGTGTGTGTGTGTGTGTGTGTGTGGTCTGAAAACAAAGGAAAAGAACAAATATGTTACAAATACTCTGCCTATTATTTGGCAGTTGAATGAACAAACAAGTTTTCTATGCGGCTATAACATGACATACATTTGATTACACCTATTACAATCACCAACTTTATGGAAACTGCAGCTTTAGGTATAATACAACAACCGAAATGCGATATTAGTAGTTAAATATGCGACACTGTTTCTAACACAACATTAAGTATGAGGCAAGCACGCTTAACCAAATAGTAGTCGTACAGATCTAGTATAAACCACATTAGGTTACTCAACAATTAAACTAGAATTGACAAGAAACATTATTACAATGGCAAAGTAAACAGTTATATAATGGGCATTACAATCGAAATTATGCGTTAAATCTTCACGAGCATCCAAACGTGCCTGTAATGCTAAGAGGCAGTGTTAACAGCGTAGCAACCGCAACTGCTTTACTTTCGGCATGCTTTTAAATGAACTCAAACTCGAACATAACTCCATGTAAAACACCATGAAATAGAGTTTGTACATTCTAATTTAAGTGAGGATTAAAGGGCACTTACATTTCCTCAAGAACGCACACGTAATACGAAAAAAACAAAGTCTTTGCAGCTTCACGCGATCTGCTCAAGAACTGATAAGCAGCTCGTCATTGTGGGCATGTCCAAACATTTTCTGATTGTGCGCATGCACCCAAATAACTCTTTTTTGCGTCATTTCACTTTTGCGCCAGTAGATGGTGATGTTGGGTCGTGACGTGTATGTTGCTTTCTCACACCTACTTTGTTTTTATGGTTTCAGCATGTATAAAGGATATATTCATTACAGCTCATGATAAAGCGCATGGTCACAGATCTTGCCCACAACATAATTTCCGTCTTGATATCTTTGCAGGATGCACAAATATGCATTGTTTTCTCGTTCATTTGATTTATTTTTGTCAGAATATCAGCAAAAATGCCTGGTACCATATAACAGTGACTACGTTCATTAATGGAAAATCCCCTTAATGACAGGAAAAGTGTTTATGAGGAAAAATTCCTTGGTGTTCCAATGGCCATAATAACTCAGTTTTGGTGAGTTATTTCATGTTTTCACGTTTTACACGTCGTAGGGCTGTTTTATACTCGAAAGTCAACATGTGCCTTAACCCCTTTGTGCAGATGTAGATGCCTGCAGACATGGAGCTGCTCTAGTAATGCACGCAGTTACATTATTCTCTCACTAAATTGCACTCCCGGATCAGTTATTGATTATTCACTAGCAAGCCAAGCTCGAACACAGTTTAGAATATGGAGAAGTTCACTCCAATCCCTATTTTTCAAGAGTTGCATGAATTAAACTCCTCAGCTAAGCCTGATGTGCAAACTGGTCAGTATCCTTGCCCATAGTATCTATCCAGAAGTATAAAAAAATGAACTCTTGCGACAGAAAAAAATTGTTGCATATTGTAACAAGGCAATCAGAGATAGCAGACCTGGCCCCAGCCACGGGCTGACAGACAGGGCTGACAGACAGAGTGAGTGACAGACACACACACACACACACACAGACACGATCATACATACAGCACAAACGTTCACAGAAATTTGACGTAATGTTCATTTCGCAAAAATAATACAAAGACAACCTAAGCAGACATTGAAAACAATATAATACACGACAATCCAGGCTCCGCAGGCATCAAGCAAATAGGCCTACGAGCCGCTGCGGCCTCCATTTTAATACGAAGAGCGGTGAACTGCGCTGGTCCCCGAGGCATGGCATAGTTTATGCCGGGCAGCTAGCTAGCTAGCTAACTCTCCTTGTAATATAAGTCAAATTCATTCATACAGCACAAATGACCACCAAAATGCTTAGCTGTGTCCAGCTAGGTAAAACAAACTGGAAACTAGACACAGAAGACGATAGAACACGTTATACCATCTTTAAAAAAAATAAATAAAAAATTAGTCATTTCAGCAAGCCTAGCTGGCTGGAAAGCGGACCCCGTGTGCTTTGTGCAATTCCATGCAAGATCCGTGTCAACGCGATCACTTTGTCCACCAACGAAAAACGTGCAGTATGCAGCGAAAGTATGCAGAATAATGCAATGCAAATAGAAATAAAAGCACAAATTCAATCGTAACATCACAACCGACAAATCTCATACAATTAGGAAACATAATTATTTAATGCAAACTAGCATACTGTTTTATGAAAATGCATCGCGATTATGGTTCGCAGGGGTCCATGTCACAACACGGAGCTCCATGTAGCTAGCTAGCATGCTAGCTACACACTTATAACGAAATAATTACATACAGCACAAACGTTCACAGAAATTCTACGTAATGTTCATTTCGCAAAAATAATTCAAAAATTACCTAAGCAGACATAGAAAACAATATAGTACACGACAATCCAGGCTCCTCAGGCATCAAGCAAATAGGCCTACGAGCCGCCGCGGCCTCCATTTTAATAAGAAGACAGACGAACAATGCGCTGGTCCCCGTGGCTTGGCGTAGGTTATCCCGGGCAGCTAGCTAGCTAGCTAACTCTCCTTGTAACATGATCATTGCTTAACCTGGCTCCCCCCCCTAGGGGGGGTGGGGGGGGGGGGGCAGGTAACAACTACTTCTGCTCCAGTGAGCCTATGGTATCCCAATTAACTCGTTTAAAAAAATCGTTTTCTGAAGCAAAAACTCACCACGGTATTGATACTATGGCATTCTACTATCAATTATAGTCATCACATATTGAAAAGGGCATAATTTTTTACCGTGGATTTTCGCATAGATTTGTCTGTCGAAGAATTCAGTAGTCTTTCGGAGCCTCATACAAGCCTTCACGGAAATATAATCACTTCAATGGGGGTTCAATGGCGTAAAAGCCCAGCTATAGTTCACGCTCACGTAAAACTCCCCCAGTAATTACCTGTTGATTGACACAATTTTTATCCAATTCCAGACAATATAAGCTTTCCTCAGTAACTGAAAGACATTGATTGGACACTCATAAAAGTATTTAAGCTACGGCTGGCGTGATTCTGAATCGCCTTTTTTTAAGGCGTAGTGTTACCTCCTGTTGCCATGGGGCTCTCCAAGCTCTCCCTTTTCCTTCATTAAACCGGACGCAGGTTGAATGAAAGTGCCTAACATCAAAGGGCATGTGAAATACTTCTGGAAAAAAATTTGACTGAGGACCGTATTTTTCTCCGACATTCTGCACGGACCCAAGTAAAGGACTACAGAATCGTCTCCTATTAACCAGTTTGGCTACTCTGAGCAAAGTAATCTGTTCCATCAAATGGTGGATCCGTTTACTCTCTTAGTTGAATGAGTTGAGCTGTTTATTAAGACAGCATGTTTGATTGCTCCATTTTGACATTTAAATGGCCATAGAACAGCACAATATAAACACAATTGCCATTGTCTCGGCATTTCGTGCGACTGTGATAATTTATATCTCACATTCATGTTTCATCCACTTTACAGAATGTTTATCACCTTAAGTATTTTTTAGACGCTGGAAATCCAGGGCGATCTGAAAACAAATCTCTTTGTTTATTTTATCATTATAGATAAAAATACTACAATGAGAGATGAAATGCAGAGTTGGGATATGGTAATGTTGAAATTTTTTTGAAAGTGTGATAAGTCCACTTGCAGTCATGGGGTGTGTAGGCAGTCGCGTGTAATTTCTTGAAACATACACACCTGAAGCGGCTTAAACGATTTAAAATGCCGTCGGGAAGAAGCCTGAGTTTAGATTTCGCTAAATGCAGGTGCTCCGCCCTTCCCTAAATCTGCTCCCGTGTACTTGTCCTAAATTACAATCAAGCAATTTCAGCCTATCACGATTAAGATGTGATGGTGAAAAGCAGAAAAAACTAACTGGGCTACGGTGTTTGAGTGAAAGAATTAAAATTATTCAAATTATTGGCAAAAACTTCCTCTGAATTACATCTCTAATTGTAGTATGTTAGGAGATTATTAAATATGAATTAAAACAGATTTGTTATAAGATCGTCCTGGATTTTAAGCATCTTAAAAATAGACAAGGTGGAAAACATTCTGAAAAGCGGATGAAATGTGAATGTGAGGTATAAATTATCACAGTCGGACGAAATGCTGTGGCAATGGCGATTATGGCCACTAAAATTTCTAAATGCAGGAATCAAACATACTTTCTTAATAAACAGCTCTACTCATTCAACTGCGTAAACGCATCCACCATTTGATTGCTAATCAAGCAAGTAAACTGGAACATGTTACTTTGCTTAGAGTAGCCTAATTGGTTAATAGGAGACGATTCTGTAGTCCTTTACTTGGATGTCCAAATACTGATGTCAGACAAATTTTTTCCAGAAGCATTTCACATGCCCTTTGATGTTTGGCATTTTCGTTAAACCTGCATCAGATTTAATAAAGGAAAAGGGAAAGCTCGGATATTCACCTCATGGCAGCAGGTGGTGGTACTACGCCTTAAAAAAATCGATCCAGAATCGCCCCAGCCCTAATTTAAGCACTTGCATAACAGTAGATAGGTTGTACTATCTCCACTTTGCGCAGTTGTGAATGACATTATTGCATGGAAAAAAGACTCATAAATGAGCCTGGAGTGTTGAGCTTAGGTTATACTTAAGAGATGGAAATGTGATTCTGAGATGGAAAATGTTAGTCATTCTGAATGGAACAGACCAGAGGCTGACAGCATTGATTATTTGGAGGAGCAAATCAATCATGAGGAGCTTATTTCTCTTGAAGTGTGAGTAAAACTGTCTTTGTGTGGTGTAACTCCATTTTACTTTTTGCCAGCAAGCTAATGGGCCAGCTATTTCTTATTTTCAGTTTACCACTGTGATCAAAGGGCTAGTTTCGCTCATTTAAAATGCAAACAACTATTACTGTGATGCAATGGCGTGCACAGACATTATGGGGGGCAAGTGCTCAGGGGGGAGGGGGAGGGCACTTTTTTGCACACGTCGAACATGTTATTATAGTGTGAGATTAAAAAAATAAAATAAACATTACACGCACATTTTCAATGCAATTCATGACTACTGTCATTCATCACAAGAATGCACATGGATAGCCTTTATGGGGATATTTTTCTCAGGCAATGGGGAGCTGCCTGATTCTTCTTTATATATTCATTCATGTTGCCTAGCAAATCTACACAAAAGGAAACGTTCAGCTTAACAGATAGATTTGCAAAGTCGACCGACATTGTTTGTGTTGGTCGTCCTCACGTTATCTATCATTGTTTGGGCTATAGCATTAAACTTGCTAATCAGGTGACCAGTCGGCTAAAAAAATGCTCAGTTGTTTGGTGCTGTATGAGCAGTGGCGTACCGTCAGATGCCAGGAAGGCCTTCAGTAAAATCACCCTTTCCCGGATAATTGCTCTTAAACTGTTTGCGATCAGGTTTGATTGTTAATCAATCAAACAGTTGATTAACAGAATGGCCACCACCAATGCGTGACACGTAATGATTAAGAAATGCTAATTACAAAGCGATTGTCTGTTGGCTATGTTGATATAATTGATGTGAATCCGCAAGGATGACAATCTGCAAAAAATCAGAAACTTTCGCGGACTTCACAGCAATTATTTTAGTCTTCACTCAGCTGTGCTACTACGCACTTTGGCTGTCACATTCAGAGTTTATAGAACGGATTCTCATGGCAAATTGCTCAATGAACGTCGCAAATTAATTTACGCAAATTCAGAAATTATAAAGACTTAGGCTATTGATATTTTTCCGTAGCCATTGGTGTGCGGAAGTAAGTTAAACGCCGTATAATTTCGTAGTGCAATGTATAACACGGCTTTCAAAAACAAGTTAGATTCTCGTCGGTTCCTCCAATCAGTCTGAGCAACGGTTGCTAATCGGGGAGGTAAACTGCGAGAGGTGTCTGTCATTAAGAAGTGAAAGGTGAGGTTATTGCTGGCCCTGTGTTTCTGCCGACGAACCATCACTGCGTATGAGACATGCTACTGCACAACAGAATGATTACAGGTCGGGCTTGGAGGGCAAACTGTACGATTTCACTTGATCTGTGTGTTACCTGGCTGGCGGGGCACAAGACTGTGGCTACCAGTCGCTCAGATGATATGCACTGTGCTCGTGTTCACGTGACAAAGGAAGAGAGGTCGGAAGTGTGTGAGGAGGCGGCCCATTTCGGGGCATTTTTTCTGTAGTTTTTAATCACACAGCTTTTCTAAAAGATCATTTCAACATCGGCCCCACTAAAGTAATAATAATAATAATAATAATAATCATTAAAAAAAACGAAATTTCAAAAGGGCACTTTCATTGATATAGGGCAAAGGGGCAAGTGCTGTAGCACCACCTAGCATCTATTTGTGCACGCCACTGCTGTGATGTGAGTAGTACTTGCTCCTTATAGGGTGTGAAAAGTGTTGTTACAAGCTTGTGTTTTGCTTGGATGATCAAAATTGTAAACAGCAAGCTTTCCGTCTGAGTGAACATTCTGACTGTGAAATTAGCAGTTTGTTTAATGAGTGCGTGTGCTTGCTGATGAAGCTTTGTAGAAAAATGCGGAGAACTCTGAACTTTATCATGGAGAAAAGGTAAATTTTTGATTTGGAGGTTACTGGTGACCATTGATGTCCAGCTGCTCCTATGTTGATTAACTCATACTAAATTAACCCATTTAGGCCTGAGGCTTATTCAAAAAATGCCTTTGAAAACCTATGGGCGATTTTGAAAAGAACCCATAAAACCTGAGGTTTTCTGGAAAACGGCACACAAGTGTCAACGTGTAGTAAAAAGCTGATATCTCAGCCTCTGTAGCAGATGGAAACAAAATTCAAAAAGTATTTGAGAGCTTTCACCTGCAGCTTTCATAAGAGCTATGTTTTTTATTTGGTCAAATCTTCACAATATTTACAAAGCTGAACAAACTATAACAAACTATAAAATATAACAAAACCAATAAAATAAATAACATGCATAACTCAAATGGAATAAAGAGGCCTAATAAATAAAAGTATAAGCTCTGCACTAGAGAATAACAAACATTTTTTTCTTTCTCTGGAACAGGTGGCAGCAGTGGCGGAGCTACAGGGGGGGCGAAGACACATCCCTTTTAGTCCTGGCTAGATCTCAATCATTTTCCTTTATTGACGTCTTTTTCAATTATTGCAATTGGCAACTGAAGACACGGTGTCTCTCCACAACAGAAATTAAATCCCTGGTTAAATTCAGCACTGTGGCGGAACAGAGAATTCGGTTGCACAAAACAGTCATTTAAAACAATTATAAATCCTGACCTTTTCTCAGTCATCTTCACGATTCATGAAAGGTTCACTCCGAGAGCGCTCCGCGCTTAACAGGTGCTGCTTGTTCTCCCCGATTAGGTAAGGCGACAATCATTCTTCTGGACGCGTATTTGCTATTTTTAAATCTATGTTATTCAAAATTGCATAGCCTACCTGCCGACTCTCATGCAAATGGCTTGAGCTGCACGCTTGTTATAACCTAGGCAATTTAACTGCAGAGTGCCACTGTTTTTTTTTTTTTTTTATATTCAACCCACAAAATGCCGAGAGTGAAAGTCCGTGTTTCATTGGAACACGGACCAGTTCAATCACGCAAAGCATTGGCCAATTAATAAGTCAATTATTTTTCTGCACTGAATTTAGCCCATGATTTCATCGCTGTTAGATCGCATACAGTGAGAAACCGTGTCTTCAGTTGCCAATTAAGATAAATGGAAAATACGTCAATAAAGGAAAATGATTGAGCTCTAGCCAGGAGTAAAAGGGATGGGTCTTTGCCCCCCTGTAGCTCCGAAAATCATAATTCAAAAGTTGATTAAAAATATGATTATTTTATGATTTTATGATTTTATAGTGCGCCATTTTGAGGGCAGTGATTGTTTGGGAAGCAAACCTGGAGAGCAGGTTTAAATTAAAAATGATTTTAACCCCCAGCCGTTTTTCAATCTTCGGTATTTTTTATAATTCCATGCAGAATTTTCAGGAAGATTTCTTATGTTTGCAGGCCCTTTTCTCTACCAAAATCATGAAAATTAACTGAAATACGATGGAATACTACGACCCCAATTCTGAAATATTTGGTACAAAGTGTAAATTGTGAATAAAATCAAAATGCAATTAATTTCAGATAGCACTGTGATTCAAGCCATTCAATCAAGCTCAAAACGCCGGGTTTTGCCATTTTTGCCTGGTTCAAACTGGGTCCGGGGTACTTGACAAATAATCAAGCAACCCGGAAACAGTATAAAATTTAAATCGGAAACTTTCTGTAGTTTGGGAATGTCCGAAATGACGCAAAATCATTGCGACTATCGACATCAGCACTACGAGTTCGAGATTGCAGTTTTTTCCGTTTACTCAGCCTGCCTTCGAAAGTTTCGATACAATTTTATGCTCACTTTAAAAGCTTGAAGGAGGCGAAAGGTGACTGTGCATGAAATAACAAGCGACTTCGAAATGCCGATGTCTGGATGTGGATGATGATATTGCATTACTTTGGTCGTTCCTGGGTTTTCACAACTTAAAACTTTCAGAAAATGCCAGTATATTTAGCTATAAATCAACGATAATTTCGATTTTTGAGTTTAGACCAGACTTGGCAAACTGACCTGACATTCAGTGAAATTTGAAGAAATATTTTCAAGATATACGAGAGGACATGTCTTTTGAACTTCTTCAGTATTACCAGATGTTCTTGATACGAAAAGCGTTTAACTTAACTCATTCCCTACGGCGAGCCGCTGCCAACGGCGCAGCGAATGCTACCATTCCCTATGGTTAGCTGGAGCCAGCAGCATGGATGACCATTCGCAGTCCGATGAAGACACGAAATCAATTGAAGATCGTGGTCATGGGCCACCTGTGCTTCAGTAGCCTACTTTATATTGTGTAATTTTTGGGAATAGCATTCCATACAAACGCGACAATTTTATATCAAAGTATTCCGTAGGGAATGAGAGTTTGTATTTGTTTTCCAGACCTGATCGTTGATCTCTCGTAATCGTACCATAAAAGTGATTTAACATAAATATGTTCTTTGTCTTTGTCGAATAAGAAAAAAAATGAGGAAACTAAACAAAGGCCAGCGTAGGAGTTCTGAAGGTTCTGAAGTTTCACACATATTGGGGCTATTTTGGCTTGCTGTAAATCATCCAGACAGGCTAAAATTTAAATTCAGAAACTATATTCAAAGAGAAAGGATATTGGTTGACGGAGTGTGACTTGCGATGATAATGAAATGAAATGACACATGTATTTACCATTATACGTTATATAGTGATCTCATTAAATTGATGTTAGAATGAATCAAGTTTGCTGTTCTCTTTTCTTATTTTTTGTCCCCTGCCACGCAGAACGCGCGAGCGGGGGGACATAGTATTCATGACCGTCCGTACGTCCCGAATCCTTGTCAGCGAAATATCTCAAGAACGAATGGACGGATTTCCTTCAAATTTCATGTCAACATGTATTAGGGTGATACCCCTGCACCAGTCGATTTTGGTGACCTTGCGTTACTCTCAAGGTCACACCGAGAGATTGCTAATTTTGACACGATTTCACATCTTGTGGCGGGGGACAAAGACGCGTTAGTGGCAAATACTTGTATTCATTTTGTGTTGTGATAAGATTAAGATTATGTGAATAATTCAAATCAGCAATGAATGGAATCCAATATGTAGACCACTAGCTTATTTCTGAATTCTTCCTTTTTATAGGCCCACTAGTTTCTTCGTTTTACTAACTTCACTTCCCGTTATGAACAGACTAGATGTGTATGTGAATCGTAAGTTATCTTATACTTATGGTCGTTTTGGTATTATTTCATTGTGTCAGCAGTGTAATTTTGAAAATTGGTCAGATGGATCTAACAGATTCAGGCTTTATTTCCTCAGCAGAGAAAAAATAGTGCTTGTAGTTAGTGAGCAAATCAATTCCATGACTATTGTAAATTAAATATCACATGCTCGATCAAGACTGTCGGACGCGAAATGCAAAATACTCCATGTCCAGCAGCCAGCAGAAAGTAAAAGTGTCAGGAAATAAAGAATAAAAATATATCACCAACAAGCAGAACATCCAATAAAGATGGCCCGCAAATAAATAAATTGTAGCGTTCATTGGATGTTCTGTTTGTTGTTAAAATGTTTTTTTTTTTTTTTCCCATTACGGAATACTTTTATATAAAATTGTCGCGTTTGTACGGAATACTTTCCTTGAAATTACACAATATAAAGTATTGAAGTACAGGTGGCCCATGACCGCGATCGTCAACTGATTTTATGTTTTCATCGGACTGCGAATGGTCATTCACGCCGCTGGCACCGGCTTACCGTAGGGAATGGTAGAATTCGCCGTGCCATTGGCAACGGCTTGCAAGGGTTTTCTCCTCAGATAATACAAGGTTGTGTGCACTTGTCGCGTGCCTGTAATGAATGTTTTGACAACCTGGAATGTTAAAATGACGTGGGGGATTTTCGACAGCTTGGTCTTGCAGGGAGTTGAATTATTTCCTTGTTGTTTTGTCAATGATAAGTTTTCTCTGGTACAGGATTTTTTCTTCCAGGTCACGTTCCTACTTTCAGATCACAAGTCAATATGTTATTGCCAACGAGCAGGTGAGCTAAGAGACTCACCTGAGAGGCGGCAGCATTATAATCTTGTCCCAGGGGGAAAGATTTGAGATTCCTAAAGTGTAATATTGCGAGCATAACAGCATGACTGTAACCTCTAGCCAATCAAAGTGGCGGGATCATTGACCAATCAGAGCGAGTTTTATTTCGCCCAGCTGCAAAGACCCCTTCACAAACAATATGGCGGCGCCCAATGGCCAATGGCGCTGGGGCTCCATGGCCTTACATATAGTAACTTCTTCAAGACTAAAACACAGTAACATTGAGCATGACTCGCTGTCTAATTTGCTGTATAAACGATATCTTATTTGCCGCTTGCAAATCGCGCGACACTTGGGTAATGTATAACTAATCTTGATGTTATGTTCTTGATATTATTTTGTTTTTTATTCATTACATTGTAAGACCTTGAATCTATAAGAACTGAATATAGTTGTTGATATTTCATAATAAACATTACATTTGTTTCTTGTTTATTGCCTGGCAAATCCCTTACCTACTTATTATAAGTTGAAGTGTCGTGGAGGATAACGGTACAAAGGTCCCGCGATGCTAGCTAGCTTTATTACTGTACACTTTGTTTCAGCATGAAACTTGTCGCCCAAATCCAGGCAACATAGACAAACGAGAGTACGCGCACTATCCTTGCTATATAATAATGACTTTTGTACAAGGGTTCCGATACGCTTTGTCGCTTACGAAGCCTGTATAAATAAAAAAAAAATAGATCAACATATTTTGCGGGGAATATGCCATTGATTGCGGAGCCAAGCCAGTGAACATAGCTTATTATGTTGATGATTAAAGAGCTTAGGACATGCTCTGAGCAAGATTATGAATATAAAAGGGTACAATTTAAAGAATGCCCATCATCTGCCTTAAAAAAACAATCTAGAAAATCTAGATCTTTTTTTTTTTTTTGTTACTTGCCCCGCCTCCCTCATTAACAAACATTCTGAGCAACACAGAAAGGCGATTCTGGCACTCCCTTGTGTGGTCACGTCATAAGTTGTACACGGTGGGCGATTGCGCCCAACAGCGATGGTATCCAAGTCAGATTCCGATAGTTTCTCAGAATTTTCAATTGAATCTGTACATTTTGATGAAGCAGAGTACTTTTTTATGGAACATGAGGAAACTCAATATGAAGCTGCTTTCACACTGGACGCAAAATGAATTTTTTCTCACGACAGATTACATTCAAAGTCAGTGCAAAGACACTGATGCGTTTCGCCTGTATTCGCGTCTTTGCATTGACTTTGAATGTAATCTGTCGAGCAAAAAAAAATTTGTTCTGCGTCCAATGTGAAACCAGCTTAACACTGGATCCAGAACCATACAGATTCCAGCCTGAATACTCGAGCAATAAAAACGACCAATTGTCAGGGTCTCCACCTGTCCTGAACTGTACAGCACTTAATCATTTCGCTACTTGGGTGGTTATTATTCTGGTTCTACAATTGTTTCTGTGCACGGCGTATTGGATAACCAGCCTACTCACTTTTCAACCTAAAATGAGTTCAATACGCCTGACGTTTGGTTACCTTGTCTAACAAGACCATCTATATTATAATAGCCGAGTGGCCTCTGTGTGTGTGCGTGCGTGTCCAGCCAATCTAGATTCCATCGGGCGTGTATCTGCAGCAATGGTGCATATAAAGACAAAGTTACATAGAACTAGTAGATCCCCTCGGACAGAGTGCTAGTATATAATATATTAGGTTAAGAATAGCGTTATGGGAAGGGACTGCTGGGAAGGGAATATAATAGTTACTTTGTTCGTTGCTCAAGCGCCTCCTGTTGGCCAGACGGGCGCTCGTCAGGAAGATTCTAATTCTGTTCATGTCCGGGTATTCTCCTCCCTCGTTCTGAACTTGTGAGGATTCAACCAATGAGTGTATAAGAAGAGGTGGCTGACAGGCGCGTGCTTCGGAGGAGTGCCGCAAACTGTCTACACTCTCCTGAGTTGGCAGCAAGGGGTCGCATATGAACAGGACTTGTACATAGTTCACCAATTGGGCATTCCAGATTCGGGTAGGATTGGAGATGCCAAATTTAAAGAAAAAAGAAAAAAAAATGGCGTTAGTGGTGGTTGAAATGATCTAGCCAGTAGTGAAATGATAACATTGGCGGCTCTATTCATTTCTGTGCACTGTTTCATGAGCTCTGAACCGTACCTTGCAGCTTGCTATTATTAGCTAGTTAGCAAGTGAACACACAGCGCGCAGAAATATAGAATCGCGAATGATATCACAACATGTGTAAACCATATCTTGCAGCTTGCTATTATTAAGTAGTCAGCTAGCAAGCACACAGTGCACAGAAATAAATACAGTGCCGTGAATAGTATCATTTCACTACTTTGCTGGCTTGATGGCGCTGAACAGCGTGTTGGCTGGCTATTGAACAGGCAGTGCAGAGAAATGGTTTGAGTCTGCACATAATAATAATGATGATAATGATATGTTAAGACATGAATACTCGAAATGTTGGCTGCATATCATGGGATTCAGTGACCCGGGCTTACCTGGGCCAGCAAAGTCGGCACTAGTACATTGGACTTGTTTTGTCCATATTCTTGATATCTCTGCATCTTCGGCCACAGAAACATTCAGTGGCCATGTGCATGCGATGCACTGCATCCCCACACTACACAGTGATTTCCGTTCACACTCTGTGATTTTTGTTGGTCCATTTTTTAAGATATTCTCCGTCCAGACCAGAGTCGTGAACTACGGCTAACTACCGAGACACAATCCGTGTACTACTTATGACGTCACGTGGCTGAGCTGGCCCAGCGCAAATGCTATGCAAAATGCCCAGCAACGGGCATTTTTTTTTTTTGAACAATGCGTAATATACACAATATTAAAACCATCACTAATTGTTCAAGATGGGTACTATTTAGCATTTTATCACATTAAAAAACAGCTGAATTTCATGTCTCCTAAACTCTTTAAAGAGTCGTAGGGCAGCACTTTTTTCCGAATCTTTCACTCTGGCCATGACACTCACGCAATTGCTGAACCTACATACGAGCCCCCACTTGTATCAGCAAGTTCAGGTGACTGTCTCCACTGGTAAAGGGGGAAAAAAAGCAGGATACAGTGGCTAGACGAACGTACAGCACATCAGCCGGTCTCTGAATTATCTGAACTGATCCTTTTACGGTCGTTCTGTGCCTGAGACTGAGTTGGAAAGAGGAGCCTGCGGCAGACCTGCCGCTGCAGATACACAGGCAGTGTGAGTGAGCTGCAAGCGGTTAGCAGTTGCAGTGCTCGGCTTGCGGAATCCGCATTGCTACTGCAGGTAGTGTGGCCCGGTCCTTAAAGGCTATGCCGTTGGCAATAGACATGAGCATGCACAAGCAATTAACCCCTTTCTGCAGATGTAGACACTCGCGTCTATAGATATGCAAATTTAAGCACTTAGTTACAGTACTCGTCCACGAGATAGCACCCCCGGATCAGCTATTGAATATTCACAAGCAGGCAGAGCTGAAACGCGATTTAGAGTATGGAGAAGTTCCCTCCAATCCTTGTTTTTCAGGAGTTGCATGAATTAAACTCCTCAGCTAAGCCTGATGTGCAAACTGATCAGTATCCTTTCCCATAGTATCGATCCAGTAGTTTTAAAAAAGTATCACTTGCGACAGAAATGTTGGCCACGGTTGCTGAAAATGATGCGATATCAAAGAAACAAAGACACCCGAAACCGGCCTGAAGTGTTCAGTTTCATTTACGAGATACATGTTGTATGGACGCGGTCAATGGGAATTATTCCGAATGAAACAGTACTGGAGGGTTCCTTCTACCCGATACATCTGTCTCTGGAGGAGGGCATCAATGAAGAAAACAGGTTATATTTCTACTCTGTTTGCATTTTGCTCATTATGGCTTTTTGCTGTAGAATTTATACAGCGTTTTAAGACATCAAATGCTGAGGTTTTCGTTTCTCCAAATGCATGCAGCCCAAGCACGTCGGTAGATCCCTCGGCACGTTCATTACACCATTCTGTTGAATATGGAAACATATGTCATATGATTTCTTCCTGAAATTTCTGACATTTCTGTTCTGTTAAAATAAGGTGTATTTCAGAATTCAGATATTACTAAGTAAGTGAGTTTTTACCCATATAAGGTGTAAGGTTATGAGCTCGAATGTGAGAACGGTTAGCTTTTCATTGCAGCGTGAATGTTATAGCTGTTTAATCAGCACTTTATTTAATGCTTGGGGGACTTCGAAGGAAAATGGACAATATTGTTAAGTTTATTATGGAGAAAAGGCATGTTTTGTGTTTGGAGAGGTAACTGGTGACCAATGATGTTCAACTGCACTGATATTGATAAATTCATTCTAAACTCAACCAGAAAATCAATAGTTCATGCTGTATTTCATGCCCCAAAAGTTAATTTGTGTTAAATATATGATTGATGTATGATTTGACAGTGAACCATTTTGATGGATATCCGACTTTGGGGAGACACCTGGATAGCTGTCTAATTTAGCTCATAGCAAGCAGGTAATCTAGAATGTAATGTTCAAGATGAATTGTACTTGTGGTCAAGAACTTTGTGATCCCAGAAATGTATAGATTTAAGCCCCAGCAGTTTTTCATTTGTCAGTATTATTTTTTTTTTGCTATTTCAATGGTGAATTCTCTTGAAGATTTTTTATGTTTGCAGCCCCTTTTCTCCACCAAAATCATAAAAATAAACTGAAATACGATGGGAGTCTAAATGCTTCAAGTGTCTCGACTCAATTGAGCCAAAGTTTTTTCTGTCTGTGAAGCAATCTTGAATTATAAAGCCTTGAATCAGGTAACACCTAAAGAGCCAGATTTGGCTTCTGCGCAAAGGGGTTAATGAAGCGTATTCTGTTTGAACATTTTCTCGCAAGTTTTAGCCTAGTCTTAGTATCTTACTGTCTTAATGTCTTCACTGTGGTTTAGAAAGCTTTGCACTGTGAAAACCACAAGGGAAATATTTACGCGCCTTCCAACAATGTTTAGTCAGTGTTGGTGATTTGTGTCCAGCGGTCACTTGCCAAATGTAATTGAAATAATTCTGTGCATATTTATTTATTTATTTATTTACTTAGTATAAGAAATTAAGTGCCAATGAACCTTTTGAAACATATTATACTGAGCTCCCAGGTCAACAGTAGCTTTGAACTATGTATTTAGTGCAGCCTTAAAAGTATACTGTATATCCATTGTCATGAAAAGGTGGCTTAACACCACTGAGTAATGCTCATTAATTAAAAATAGATTTCCATTGTTCAGGCTTGTGCCTTGTGCTTCAGCAGTGGTGGGCATGGTGTCAGACATGATATTTGAATATTCGCTGATCCATAATTTCTCAATGAGGGAAAAAGAGTAGATGTGTTTCCAGCCTGTTTTCAAATTTTTGAAAATTTTTTTAAATTACATTTTAAGTGGTCAAAACCATACTAAAACAAAATTGTAATCAGCTGAGTTAATTTATTATTATTATTTTTTTGGCATACTCCAGTGTAAAACCCCACAAAACAATACCAAGGACGGACATTGCAGGGGGCGAAGGGTTTTACGCGTTCTTCTTGCTGGCGTTAACTCGCGCGACCTTCTGGCTGTTGTGAGTCACATTAGAATGGATATTTTTCTCTGTCCAAAGACGGGGCACAAAAGCACAACGGTTACAAGTAATCTGACTCCAGAATGCATTTAGAATACCAATTTTAGTTATATCCTCGTTCAATATCTGACTCCAAATTAGAATCTTGGGAAAACATGCGTGGATCTCGAAGTTGATTATACTTTGAACTCTTAAAAGACAACCGCCGTCACTTCCATTTATGTCCCCGGATTTAACACCATGTCCGGATCCTAGGTTCGTTGGTTTGATCAGAGTTTGGAAGTCAGCCATCACTGCAACAGCATCTTTAGGCATAAATACAGTGACCCCAGCTTTATACACGCCCATGGGTTCCTTCAGAGAATTTTAACGGACAACCGACTTTTCGTCCATGGGTTTCCTTAAGGCTAAAACCCCAGAGCTAGCAATACATAAACCCTTTATGTAAGTAAATCTTGATTGTCTCTCCAACTTAATCAAACCAATTCCCAGACCGGGCCGCTGACCAGTCGTTCCTCAGTTGGGATTATACCCCTAGATATCCGCAGCAATGGGGCTAGAAAGAATGTACATTTGTTCAGAGTCACTGAAACCAGGCAAGCTTAAAGGAATAACAATAATTTATTCACCAGGTAGGAACAAGCTTAGATCAACCAAATCAACGTTAAGCCAATTATAAGTTGCACACAATTTAGAAAGGGAGGATAAAGTCATACCTGGAGGATAAGCCACACGTGCGAGGGGAGAGCCCGCACACGACTCTCCCCGACCACACTGACCGGCCACTTACACACGCACTCACGCACGCGGGGAGAGATCGAATACGATTCTCCCCGAAAAGCTCATTCCTCTTTCCTATAAACCAAACCAGCTACCCCCTCCTCCAACCAGAGAGCCCCATAAGTTGAGCAGGTGGGATATTGGGTTAAGGTCCCAGAACTGAGACAGAGTCAGGCCATTTGATTGAGGAAGGGGGGTCATTCAGACAAAAGGAATGAAACTTAATTACCCAAGAGCAGATTTTACCTTACCCAAATTTAGGGAGTTTCTAAAAGTGAATGAATTATAATTTCATTGGATATTCAACTCCCCGAATCATAACAAAAATATACATGCCAAACAAGCAAGGAAAATGTATGAGTATAATGCAGTTGTCATGAAAAAGTCTTAAGCTGAATTATTATACAGGTAAATTATGTTATTAGTACAGAAGTGATTTCTTAGCAATATATTGAACATATGAGCATATTGTGAAGTTCCCAGAGGTTTAGATTATTTATAACATATAAGTTAGGGTCTAGTCTTACGCAGATGACTGACGGCAATATGGAGCACAGGGTAAGCCAAAGGCCTCCCATGCAGGGTGACATTAAGGGCGCAGAAACCATGCAATCCCCCACTCTTAGCTCAGAGACTGAGTCTATTGCCTCATCCTGTCCGGCCATTCACAGATACAGCTTGCTCACACTTTGCATCCCCCAGTTCAGGTCTCCAGTCTCTTACGGGCATAAACCACCCCCACCTCCCTTCACATAAAACCCCTCCAAAAAACAAGCTGCTTTTCATCAGGACCTCTACAATTTGTTATATTGCATGGCGTTGAAGTCTTTTGATGCTCTGAAGGCCCACCAGTCTTGCTGCGTTGTCACAGATGCACTCATCAGCGCCAGCGGTGCTCCAACCCCCCTTTTCCCCTCTTACACCAGAATGTGTTTGGAGTGGAACTTTAAGTTCTTCATGCCATATTGTACTGCCTGCAGCGAATCAGACATTCTTTTTCACTTCAGACTGATATAGAGCCTGATTCAATACCACCTGCCAGAATTTAAACGAACCAGGTGGTCTTGCAGTTGCTGTCAAAGATTTTGCAAGTATTGCCGTATTGTGATTTTTCTTAAGTGCAGAATGCCTCCTGCATCATTCATATGGAAAATTAATTCATTTTGAGATCTCCCCCCCCCCCCCCCTTCGAGACCATAAAGATTATGAAAAAATGGTGTGATTGGAGTTAGAATAGAGAAACTTGCAAAACAGTGTAAGGTTTAATGAGCACAGTGAAGGTGGTACAAGAATCATTGCTTGCTTAATACTGTGAAGTCGCATTCTGAGAATTCACCAAACCATTGCACACGAGCCACAGAATGAAAGGCTTACTTTAAGAAGTGGGCAGTTGTTCTGATTTTCCCTGCAGCTTCCCATTCATTTCACCACTGTGGAAGCAAGATTTTAATTTCATTGACTGGGGCAGAGTCAGGGATTTTAGAATTGCCCTGAACTCAAAATTCCTGAAGAAATTATATGACTATATCTGTGGTCACAAAGTTAAGAGCTTTGCTCTTTTGAGGGTAAGAACAGAATTCTGTGTTTAATCACTGATATAGCTGCAAGACCCTGGTTGAGTCAGTATCTTGCAAGGAAATGATAAGCATGAAATTTGGCTCATTGGATTTTTATTTGTCAAGCAAAGCTGTCAGCTTCTTAAACCAAGGCCAATTGTGGCTATTTTCTATTCTATTTTCTATTTCTATTTTCCCAAAATTTGTTTCCAGTCCACAGATTTTTGTGGTTGTCTAAATTTTATGTCATGAAAACGATTGGTTTTGACTTTTCAGTGTTTTGCACCTACAGGACATACTGATTACTGCAGCTTCAGTCAGACATTATCTAACTCCCTACCACATATCTTGGCCTTTAGCACCCAGGTGGTGAGGAGGTCCTTCGTGAGCATGCTGGAGGTGATGCGACTGAGAGTTTTGAGGATGTGGGACACTCCACCGATGCCAGAGAAATGGCAGGAAGCTTTGTGATTGGAGAGCTGCACCCAGTAAGTATATAATTTCCACAAATGGCAAGTACCATATTGATTATCGTCACCTGATGTGAGAGAGAACTTGCCTATTTAGCATCACCAATCATAGAATTCCCTCTCAGATATTGCAAAATTTGGAAATACCTGAGAGGTGAACGATCGTGTGTTGTCTTACAGTGTTTCTGGATTGAGAGTGATTTAAAGCTTGTAACAATGATCTGACTCCATGTGAATGTATCCTTAACCTTCCTCCACACCACCATGGACACACAGGAGGCTGCAAGTGACCGTTGTGTGGCTCAGTAAGGACAGCCATAGATATATTAAAAAACTAAATGACGCATTGCTTATTTGCTAAAGGAAACACAACCCAGACCATCTTAAACCAGCTTAGAATTCTAGAATTCTAAGCTGGTTTAAGGTGATCTGGGTTGTGTTATTAGCTGGTCATAGCTGGTTTAGCTGGTCTCCATAGCTTGATGAAGGTGGTCAAAGCTGGTTAAGCTGGTATTTTCAGCTGGAGTCAGCTGGTGAAGGGCTGGTCAACCAGCTAAATCTGTCCAAAACACAGCTTAAATCAGCCTGACCAGGCTGGTCAAAGCTGGAATTTTTAGCAGGGTGTTTTTGGATTGGCTTACTGTGGCAGGCGCTGCACATGCATACAAGTGCCTATAACGTGATGTTCCTTAACATATTGTTCTTCTTTAGGGAGGCAATGTATACAGTGGCGCTTGAAAGTTTGTGAACCCTTTAGAATTTTCTATATTTCTGCATAAATATGACCTAAAACATCATCAGATTTTTACACAAGGCCTAAAAGTAGATAAAGAGAACCCAGTTAAACAAACGAGACAAAAATATTACACTCGGTCATTTATTTATTGAGGAAAATGATCCAATATTACATATCTGTGAGTGGCAAAAGTATGTGAACCTTTGCTTTCAGTGTCTGGTGCGACCCCCTTGTGCAGCAATAACTGCATCTAAATATTTCCGGTATCTGTTGATCAGTCCTGTACATCAACTTGAAGGAATTTTAGCCCATTCCTCAGTACAGAACAGCTTCAACTCTGGGATGTTAGTGGGTTTCTTCACATGACCTGCTTGCCTCAGGTCCTTCCACAACATTTCGATTGGATTAAGGTCAGGACTTTGACTTGGCCATTCCAAAACATTAACTTTATTCTTCTTTAACCATTCTTTGGTAGATCTACTTGTGTGCTTAGGGTCGTTGTCTTGTTGCATGACCCTCCTTCTCTTGAGATTCAGTTCATGGACATATATCCAGACATTTTCCTCTAGAATTTGCAGGTATAATTCAGAATTCATTGTTCCATCAATGATGGCAAGCTGTCCTGGCCCAGATGCAGCAAAACAGGCCCCAACCATGATGCTACCACCACCATGTTTCACAGATGGGATAATATTCTTACGCTGGAATGCAGTGTTTTCCTTTCTCCAAACATAACACTTCTCATTTAAACCAAAAAGTTCTATTTTGGTCTCATCTGTCCACAAAATATTTTTCCAATAGCCCTCTGTTTGTTCACGTGATCTTTAGAACTGCAGATGAGCAGCAATGTTCTTTTAGGAGAGCGGTGGCTTTCTCCTTGCAACCCTGCCATGCACACCATTGTTGTTCAGTGTTCTGCTGATGGTGGACTCATGAACCTTAACATTAGCCAGTGTGAGAGAGGCTGTCAGTTGCTTAGAAGTTACCCAGGGGTCCTTTGTGACCTCGCCGACGATTACACGCCTTGCTCTTGGAGTGATCTTTGTTGGTCGACCACTCCTGGGGAAGGTAAGAATGGTCTTTAATTTCCTCCATTTGTTCACAATCTGTCTGACTGTGGACTGGTGGAGTCCAAACTCTTTAGAGATGGTTTAGTAACCTTTTCCAGCCTGATGAGTATCAACAACCCTTTTTCTGAGGTCCTCAGAACTCTCCTTTGTTCGTGCCATGATACACTTCCACAAACATGTGTTGAGAAGATCAGACTTTGATAAATCCGTGATCTTTAAATAAAACGAGGTGCCCACTCACACCTGATTGTCATCCCATTGATTGAAAACACCTGACTCTAATTTCACCTTCAAATGCATCACTAATCCTAGAGGTTCACAAACTTTTGCCCCTCACAGATATGTAATATTGGATCATTTTCCTCAATAAATAAATGACCAAGTGTAATATTGTTGTCTGATTTGTTTAAATAGGCTTTCTTTATCTACATTTAGGACTTGTGTGAAAATCTGATGACGTTTTAGGTCATATTTATGCAGAAATATAGAAAATTTTAAAGGGTTCACAAACTTTCAAGCGCCACTGTATATCTGGGGGTTGAAACTAATAGAAAATGACAGAATTGTGAGTCTGCTCTGTGGAATGTCAAATATTACCAGCAATAATGAAACAGTGTTTTGCCCTCAAGGCGCAGAAACCAAACGCGTCAATAGAGGAAAATGATTGAGAACTCACAGGACTAATTCTTGTCATAAAGGGACGTTTCTGGGGTGTACTTTGACCGGCGCAACACTATCTAAGGTCAGTTTATTGATCGACTATGCAGCATCAGAGCAATTTCGCAGCACCGCTTTGGGGATTCGCCAGTGCCTAGCTAGGGGTAGGGCAAGGGCTAACCTCACTTGCACCTAGCGCTGCATCATCACGCTATATAGCCGCCTTATTTTTCACCAACAAGGAAACTTATTTGTGAAATGTGATTCATTGTTGCCTGAACTCAACCGTTAACCAGTTTTTACAATCGTAGGCAGCACAATGTTGAGGCATTTTCAGTTTATGCCGACCGGTTGTTCCACTGCCTTCATCACGTCATGTTGTTTTGACCGCCCCAATATGGCGGCAGTAAAGACATATGCGGGTTCTCATGCCATTTTGCAAAAGCCTTGTGCGAATTAGGGTGTTTTAATAAATATATATATAATATATATATATCAAAATTAACTTTGTGGCTTATCAGCCAAGTAGCTGGTTTTGGGGGGGGGGGGGGAGAATGACCGCCAATCAGATTTTTTATCAGCCAAAATATAAATTTGTTTTTATTATTGCAGTTTTCTATTATTACAGTAGAGAGTCTCATCCTGGTCTCATATGCAATTTTCAATCAATATTGTATTGTAAAGTAGTAATATTAGTAATTGTAACTGTAGCATATGCAGAAATATTAATACAACAGGTTCAACACTGGCAAACATAATACGTTTGAAACAATGAATTCAGTGGTATTTGCCTTTAATTGTAACAATTAAGAACGGTTATGGAGGAATGAGTGAGTTCAGAGTTCAGTATTCTGTGGTGAAGAACTGCGAAGAAAAAAAGGCTATCAGTTGGCTAACAATATGATTTGCCAAGAAGAATGGTAGCTAGCTAGCTGATGTTGCCTAGTTGGCTAGTAAAGCATCTAGATAACGTTACTAGTTAGGTTCCTTTGTGGTTATCATTATCTAGCTAGCTAACAAAACAATGAAACGAAATTGACGAGGAAAGCTTTTTGGTGGGTAACATTAGCGCATTATAAAGCACGCATTAAATCAACTTACGTGCATATCCATACGAAGTCCAGTCTTGGTTTCTTTCCACTTGTGGGTGCAGTTTGAAAAAGAATATCCATCTCCCAGTGTCGGCTCGTGAACTGGCGACAGGAGAAGCTCAAAAAATCCCTTAAAATTAATGATTGGTCATAACCTGTTTTCAATAATGCATTTAAGTTACCATTACAGAAACTCCAAAAACTCAATATTATCAGGTGTGGTCAGTTTTCATTAATAACGCATACCTTTCTACTCTTACGCATTGGCGTGTGTTAAAGTGTCATGTTTGCGTTCCTCTACTGTAGTTCAATCAACACATAAGTCAGAGATTCTCGCGCAGAATTGAAGTCCTTCTGCATGGAGGGGTTGGAAGCTATGGAATTGCATAAAGACCTGATTTCATTTAAATGATCATGAAACGCATGCATTGCTTCCAACCCCCGTGTAAAGAAAAGCGTGAGAAGTTCGGAGTGGTAATCGATACGCGTTATAAATTAAAACTGGCCACACTTGATAATGTTGAGAGTTTTGTGAGTTTCTGTCATGGTCATTTAAATGAATGGTGGAAAACCGCTCATGTCCAATCATTAATTTTAACTGATTGTTTGAGTTTCCCCTATTTCCCATTCACAAGCTGCCACTGCCATCTTCCTAGCGCTAGCATCAGACAATTTTATGAGGGCCATGACAAATGGCATAGCCTGGAGGGGAAGAGCCTGAGCCGTGGAGACTGATGCACATTTGAGATGAAGTTTCATTTTCTCCTGTAAAACGATGATGTTGTCCACCTTTATTGTAGTATTCCTAATGGCAAGTGAATTGCCTCTGGCCTTTTCTTTCGTGTGGAGGCGACAAACGGTACAAAACAAAACTGCGCTCTCAAACCAGGTTGGCTGTGGATTTTCCTTTTGAGCTCTTGGAGCGGAATTATTTTTTTTGTTACGGAGCCCTGCGCTAAGGGGGTGCAAGGAATCTCTTAAGCTGAAATGACTGATGTGTTTTGTGACAGCACCCAGCAGCTTTCTCCAACGCATTTTTTCCCTGCCTGTTGAGATTTTTTTCTGCCAGCCACAGTGGCGGGTAGTCTCTTGAACGTACTCACCAGAGCTAAAATTTACCAACCATTGGGGAGTGGCGAATGTTAAATATCAAGTCGGGGTCCAAAATTAACAGTCAAGGACGAATGTCAGGTTAAGATTAATATACAACCCCAATTCTGAAATAGTTGGGACGAAGTGTAAATTGTGAATAAAATCAAAATGCAATGACTTTCAGATCACATGAGCCAATATGTTATTTACAATAGAGCATAGCTAACATTTCAAATGTTGAAACTGAGACATTTTGTATTATTGTCCACAAAATGAGCTTATTTCAAATTTTCTGGCTCCAACAGGTCTCAAAAAATTTGGGACACAGACAAAAAAGGGCTGAAAAAGCAATTAATCTAGAAGAGTACCAGCTGAAAGAACATTTAGCAAGTAATTTAGATAACTGGCATCAGGTGTGTAACATGATTGGCTATTAAAGGGATGTTTTAGAGAGGCTGAGTCTCTCAAAAGTAAAAATGGCCAGAGGCTCTCCAACCTGTGAAGGCTTGCGTAAAAAAATTGTGGAATACTTCAAAACAATGTTCCTGAATGTCAAATTGCAAAGGCTTTGAAGGTCTCATCATCGACAGTGCATAACATCATCAAAAGATTCAGGGAAACTGGAAAAATCTCTGCACGTAAGGGACAAGGCCAAAGACCTAGACTGGATGCCCATGATCTTTGGGCCCTCAGACGCCACTGCATCACTCACTGGTATGATTCTGTCATTGACATCACTAAATGGGCCCAGGAATACTTCAAGGAACCTCTGTCTGTAAACACTGTCCACCGTGCCATCCACAGATGCCACTTTAAGCTTTATAATGCAAAAAAGAAGCCATTGTTGAGTAAGGGTGCAACGATTAATCGACATTGTCGACAAAATTCGATAACTAAGTTCGTTGTTGACTAATTTATTCATCGATAATTTGTTGTTACATCATTGCAAAGTATTTCACGCATTGGAACTGGACTAAACAACTGGACACACAAGAGCTGGAGATGAAAGCAGCTGCAGACTGAGCCATCTGACTTCCTTCGCAACTCTCGTCACGCCTGCGCAAATGCGACCGGTGGGAGGAGAGAGGAAAGCGACAGGATAATGCAGACATCGAGCTGCAAATTTATGCATGCAGTTAAAATATTCTATCACTAGATAGCACTCCAGGATCATTTATTGAATATTCACAAGCAAGCCGAATTATGAATACTTTATACCTGAAAATTGATTAAAGAGCAGAAGGAGAGAACAATGTGGTGTGGTTGCTTTTCTTCTTTCTATGTGTACAATGAAAAATACTGTGTACTTGTACTCGCACTTTTGATACTTATCTATCAATCTATTTGAATACTTAAGTATATTTTCACAAGATACTCTTGGTACTTAAGTACATTCAATGTGAGCTATTTTAAGACTTTTACTGAAGTAATTTTCTGATGGCTGACTTCAATTTTTACCAAAGTAACTTTCAGTAATGTTACTTCTACTTTTACTTAGTTGTTTTTTTTTCTCAGTACTTTATACACCTCTGGATGTAATGTCAAAGACTCGAGACCAAAGAATGTTGCCCACAAAATGCTGATTATTTATTTATTTATTTATTTTAAATCCAAGGAAAACTTTTTTTTTGCTGCTGCTGCTGCTTCCTGTCCTCGGTGAACCGAAAAAAAATGTATTTAATTTTTTATATCCACTTTACCTGACAACAATTCAAAAACTTGAATTCAGAGTTGAATTTTTGTTTATGTTTTGTCCAGAAGTAGCCTAAAGAGCAGCAAAGTTTAATCAAACTTTATTGGAAGAAGTATTAATCTTTAACGTCTTTATTGTTAGTTGGCACATGGCTAAAATGACCTCAAGGTAAATTTAAAAGGTACTTGCTAAATAAGCGCAGTACTGTGCGAGTCAGTCTGACTGATTAGTCGTTTCAACAATCGTAGACGAATCGACTAAATAATCGTTAGTTGCTGCACTATTGTTGAGCATGATCCAGAAGCGCCGCCGTGTTCTGTGGGACAAGCTCATTTCAAATGGACTGTTGCAAAGTGGCCATCAAATTTGAAATGAGCCCATTTTATGGATAAAATTGTAAAATTTCTCAGTTTCAAAATTAGTTCAGTGATCAGATTAAGGGAAAAAAATTGATTAGCATTTTTTGCTAATCATTATTCCAGTTGATTAGCAATTGCTTAGCACATCTGAAAAATTATTAGCAAAAATGAGATAACGGTATGTCAGATTTTAAATGTCAAAAAGGCTTTTTTATTCTTTCTTAAAGACAAATTACAATTACAAGAGAAATACAACACCACTCTGAAAGCAAAACAAATTATTTCCAAAAGGCATCAATTTTACCCTGAACAATCATAATTTAACAGCACTCTTCCGTTGCCCAACAAAAGTTTTGTGAACTACTTTTAACCGTAAGTACAGCTGTCTTATTTACACCTTACTGTGTAGCGAAATGTTGTTTAACTCCTGATCAGAGATGTGAAAGGATCCATTCCCATTAAAATCCTGTCACACAAGACACTCTCCAACTCAATCACATTTTGACATCACAACATCATGTATTTGAATGATCAGAGATCATTGTGCATGTTTCGAGAGAGGCTGCCGAACTTGCGGTTCTCTAAACCACATGGCAATAGGACAAGTTTTACTGACTCTGATGGGCTTACCATGATGTTTGGGTGGCTGGTGGAACTTTCGGATGTGTTAAAACTTGAAGCGTACATCCAGTCAAAGATCCAGAGTTAAAGCCGAAAGGGGAGGTCTGATCTGGAATTCTTTTTATTAGGGCTAAAATCAAATCACATCCATTTAGTTTCACAATGATAACATAGATTCCCTTTAACTAGCGTCAGCAAGACTTTAACTAGCGCCAGCAACATGGGAAGATTGATATCTTTGTAATCTGAAGAGTTACATAATATGCGATGGCATGCATAACAGGATAATGCAGCTAAACTCACTATGAAATAACACGTCTCAGGCCAGAACTGTCTGTTTGCTCATTTGGTAAAATAAGCGCGTCATAAATGTTGAAAGAAATCTTCTGCGTGCGATATTTGTAAATGTATGTTCTGTGGAATTCTACTTTGGTTTTTGTGTAATTGTTCTGGGACACTTCATAAGTCAGGCCGAGGGTGTTCAAACGCGGGCGTTTCTTGTTAATACCCTCGGCCTGACTTCAGGCCGAAGGGTATTGTCATCAGTTCGTCTTCTGTCTGTCTGTCTGTCCATATGTGCACCTCTAAAGTCAGCATCAATAAACTAGTTACCGATGCCAAAACATTTGCGGTAATGTAGGGAATCCAGGCCAGGAAAGACTTTTTCAGATCAGACCATTTTTGAGGGGAGAAATGGCATTTTTGAAAAAAACTTTGTCGTAGACTGATTTTGATGAAGCATTTCAGCTGGGGGGTTTATACCTGGGGGAACGACCTTAAATATGCGGGGCTCTAGATTAGTGGAAAAAATTTGAATTTTCCTAAATTTTTGTTGGACTTTGAGCATTTTTGTATGTGTAAATGTATGTTCTATGGAATTCTATTTTGGTTATTGTGTAATTGTTCTGGGACACCTCATAAGTCAGGCCAAATGTGTTCATACGTGGGGATTTCTTGTTATGTTATGCTGAGTGACTTTATGCAAGCTATGAATGTGGGCGGAGGACAGTCAGTTATTGACTTGGCTAGAATCTTCTTTATGAACCTGTCTAGCCAACAGGACGCGCTGAGGGGAACTCTAATCTACATAACCCTTCCCAGCAGGCCCTTTGAAATTTGCATTCCTGTAGTGCATTGGCCAGTTGCGCGCTACTTGTGAAAAGAGCTGCCGACCACTGCTGGTTGATACAAGGCGGGGATTAAAACCTATATGTTAATATAGGTTCTTTCCGTGTGGGAATTTAAGAATCCTTGTTATTTAATCCCTGTAGGAAAAAGTCTGGGACCTTTAAGTTGCTATACGAGCATCTCAGATCAAAGACAAGTGTCTGTTCATCTTCAAATTCATTAACCATGGTGAAATGCTCAAACAGATGTGTGGATGAAAATGAATTTTGAAAGGCATGTTTACTTCAATGTATTTTTTTCTGTGTACTTTTATTTTGTTATTTTTGTCTTATTTTGCTACTTTTAGACTAAGGACCTCTGAGCCATATTCATCTAGAAACTGAATTACAGACAAGATAGGAAACATTGCCTTTGGTGGATGTAAAAGTGGAGTGTATTACCTTTCAGTGGATGTGTATGAGCTGTAATGATGTGAATCTAATTTTATCTAATGAGGTGAATCTGGCAGTAACTTAAACTTGAAAAAATGCTTAATTGATTAAATAAACATAATCAAACCATTTTGTTTTTATACATTACCTTCTCTTCCACAATACACAACTCAATCTTCATAGAATGGAAATAAGTATGGTCATGAAAGAATTGATGACCTTTTTATTACCCCTCAGCCATCTAGGCTGACGGGGTATTGCTATCCTTCGTGCTGTGGGCCGGGCGGTCGGGCAGCGGGCGGGCGGGCGTCTCCAAAAACTTTGTCATCGGGCTGAGGGGTATTCTGTGCATTGCACGCATATTTTTGTTAATGTTTCAGGGAAAACAAGGTAACAAATAGTATTGGATATTTGTGTTGATATAGTATTTTGTCTCCTCTCACTTGCCATAGATAATAATGACTGGTTTACACATTACATGCCGTTGTCATTTGTCACCATGTATTTAGGATCAAATTTGATGCCAATTCCACGTGTTCACATGCCATTAATAAGTTATTGCGTGAAATTCTCGTTATTTATCTGAGGGACTATGGACTAATATGCAGATATTACCTTGAGAATAAAATATGAGCTAGGCATCATACAAAACCCAAAACCAGTGAAGTTAGCACGTTATGTAAATCGTAGATAAAAACAGAATACAATGATTTGCAAATCCTTTTCAACTTATATTCAATTGAATACATTGCAAAGACAAGATGTTTAATGTTGAAACTGAGAAACTTCTTTTTTTTTTTGCAAATAATCATTAGCTTAGAATTTAAAGGCAGCAACACATTGCAAAAAAGTTGGCACAGGGGCCTTTTTACCACTGTGTTACATCGCCTTTCCTTTTAACGACACTCAGTTAACGTTTGGGAACTGAGGAGACCAATTTTTGAAGCTTTTCAGGTGGAACTCTTTCCCATGCTTGCTTGATGTACAGCTTAAGTTGTTTGTTTGTTGTTGTAACAGTCCGGGGTCTCCGTTGTCGTATTTTACGCTTCATAATGCGCCACACATTTTCAATGGGAGACAGGTCTGGACTACAGGCAGGCCAGTCTAGTACCCGCACTCTTTTACTACAGAGCCAGTGCAGAATGTGGCTTGGCATTGTCTTGCTGAAATAAGCAGGGGCGTCCATGAAAAAGACGTTGCTTAGATGGCAACATATGTTGCTCCAAAACCTGTATGTACCTTTCAGCATTAATGGTGCCTTCACATATGTGTAAGTTGCCCATGCCTTGGGGACTAATACACCCCCATACCATCACAGATGCTGGCTTTTGAACTTTGCGCCTAAAACAGTCCGGATGGTTCTTTTCCTCTTTGGTCCGGAGGACATGACGTCCACAGTTTCCAAAAACAATTTGAAATGTGGACTCGTCAGACCACAGAACACTTTTCCACTTTGCATCAGTCCATCTTAGATGAGCTTGGGCCAGGCGAAGCCGGCGGCGTTTCTGGGTGCTGTTGATAAATGGCTTTCGCTTTGCATTGTAGAGTTTTAACTTGCACTTGCAGATGTAGCGACAAACTGTAGTTACTGACAGTAGTTTTTTGAAGTGTTCCTGAGCCCATGTGGTGATGTCCTTTACACACTGATGTCGGTTTTTGATACAGTACCGCCTGAGGGATCGAAGGTCACGGGCATTCAATGTTGGTTTTCGGCCTTGTTGCTTACGTGCAGTGATTTCTCCAGATTCTCTGAACCTTTTGACGTTATCACGGACCGTAGATGATGAAATCCCTACATTTCTTGCAATAGCTTGTTGAGGAATGTTGTTTTTAAACTGTTCGACAATCAGCTCACGCATTTGTTCACTAAGTGGTGACCCTCGCCCCATCCTTGTTTGTGAATGACTGAGCATTTCAGGGAAGCTGCTTTTATACCCAATCATGGCACCCACCTGTTCCCAATTAGCCCGTTCACCTGTGGGATGTTCCAAAAAAGTGTTTGATGAGCATTCCTCAACTCTCTCAGTCTTTTTCGCCACTTGTGCCAGCTTTTTTGAAACATGTTGCAGGAATCAAATTCCAAATGAGCTTATATTTGCAAAAAATTACAAAGTTTATCTGTTCTTGTCTTTGCTGTGTATTCAATTGAATATAGGTTGAAAAGGATTTTCAAATCATTGTATTCTGTTTTTATTTACGATTTACACAACGTGCCAACTTCACTGGTTTTGGGTTTTGTAATATGACTAGGTTGCTGCACAGTTAACATGCTCTCATATGATGAAAGTTGTGAGATTTGCCACCGCCCTTGGTAACGGGGAGGGTCGGGGTCAAGAGGATAACCCAGTTCAGCAAGCTGTTCTGGGTCATGGTCCAACATCACCTTTGAAAAGTGTTTACTGCAAAACCTGCCATATGGTTATTTTTTTCATTTCAAACGTTTCCATGTTGCTGGATTCTTTGGAATGGAAAAGAAGGAAATATCCCATCCCTTCTTCAGCAAGCTATTGCAGCCATATGCTGCATACTGAAAGGAAATACTGCAAGTTTTAGCATAAAAACTTGCCAAAAAAGCTTGAATGATTGATGAGAAAGCGAGTGATTCGGCCAGTCAATGGAGCAGTGCAAATGTTGGCTTTACTGTTGCCCTTACCGTGATGTCACCCGTCATTACTGACCATCTGGAGATCTTTGTTGGAAACATGCAGGAGTAGCATAGAACTGGGTAACAGGGTATCATGACCAAGCTAGAGTCCCTTATCATCCCAACATATCAGCTTTGTAAACAGTGTTGTTTTCTCTAAGGGGACCTACCTGGGGTGCACTTCTGTAAACACTCTCCATTAATGAAAGCTGTTCAGCCTGTGCAGCTCATGTCCAATGCAGTGCTGTGAAAAAGTATTTACAACCTTGCCAATTTCGCCAATTTCTGCACATTTTTTTTAGTCCCTTGCCACCCGAAAGGAATGGCGAAGTGCAATTCATTGTACGTCCATGTGGCTGTACATTCGGGTGTCTGTCCAGATCCATTACTCTTAAACTATACGTAGCAGCCTTAGGATTTTATGCTGACTTCATGACTTCCATCAAAACCTCATAGCTGTTACCTCATTTGTGACATCTGATGTTTGACTTTTCAATAATGACCTCCATTCCGGTTTTTAATTTTGGTTGTTCAGTAGGTTGGTTGGCTGCATCCTCTGGTTGTGACTTTTCAATGTGCTTCAAAACCTACCAAGTTTAGATCAAGGAAACCAATGCAATCTATTCAATCTAGGACATTTTATGGAAACTTTGACTTGTGATCTTGACCTCTGTTCATTTTCTGGGGAATATCTCCCAATCATCTTGCAGTGGTTTTTCAAAATAGTTTTTTCCCTGCCATCTGACGGGTAGGACAGCATCTGTCCATCCAGGACTGTCTGTCCATCCTTCTATTTGTCCAGTGGTCTGTCTGTTCATCCAAGCTTGCCTTCTTTGGCAGGCGACTTTCAAGGTCTCTAACCGGCTTATTCATATTTAAATTCTTCCGATCTTCCAACTAATTACATCCCCGAACGCCGAATTGCGTTCCGGGGATATTATGTTTTTGGTCCGACCACCGCCGCTGCCGCCGCACTACGTGTTAATGCGATAACTTCAGTAATATTTCAATTACAAATTACAAATTTTGCACATAAGTGAGTATCATCAAGAGGAAGAACTGATTCGATTTTGGACAATTTACGATGTCTAGATTGGCCACCAGGGACCAAAAACTGATTTCAGTGTTAACGCGATAACTGCAGTAATATTTCAATTAGAAATTCCAAGTATTGCATATAAGTAAGTATCATAAAGAGGAAGAACTCATTCGATTTTAGACAATTTACAATTTTTAGATTGGCCACCAGGGGCCAAAAACTGAAAAAAAATCACTGTTCCGCGATAAGTTCAGTAATATTTCAATTACAAATTTCAAGTTTTGCACATAAGTAAGTATCATAAAGAGGAAGAACTGATTCGATTTTGGACAATTTACTATTTCTAAATTGGCCATCAGGGGCCAAAAACTGAAATAACACTGTTCCGCGATAACTTCAGTAATATTTCAATTACAAGTTTCAAGTTTCCCATATAAGTAAGTATCATTAAGAGAAAAAACTGATTCGATTTTGGACAGTTTACAATTTCTAGATTGGCCACCAGGGGTGAAAAACTGGAAAAATTACTGTTTTTATCGTATCTCTGGAAAGATTTGTCCGATTGACCTTAAATCAAGTGCAAATGAAAGGCCATGACCTGAGAATGTGTCTCACAATGACATTTTACCTGTTAGGCTCAAAATTTTGACACATGGTTGAGCTTTGTTGAATAACATTCACAATTTTTCCTATATCTTGGGAAATATTTCTCCAAGTGACATGAAACTATGAGCAACTGCAAGGTCATGACCTCACAACGTGTCACATGATGACATCATACCTGCATGGTTCAATATTTTGCCACCAGGTGGCGCTTTGTGATGGAAAATTACCATTTTGGCCATATCTTCAAAAACATTTGACCGATTGACCTGAAGTTAAGTTCAAATGAAAGTCTATTCAAGGTCTATTCAAGGATTGGGGGATTGGGGGCATTCGGGGATATACCCCCAGCCGTCGCCTCCGACGGCATAAGCCTAGCCTTATCAACGTTTTCAGTTACAGGCTTGTAATTTGCTCTTGTCGCCCGAGTGGCACAGGAGCTATGGTATTGGGCTCCATCTGTGCGTACATCCATCCATACATGCGTCTGTCAACAAAAACTTTGACATTCTGTTTATCGTAAGAGCCATTCCGTGAGAAAATGGCACTTCTTGAAGAAGTTGACCCCCCCTGGAATTGAATGAAACTTGGCACATAGGTAGATACGGGTGTCTCACAAAATTTCAAATTTCTCGGTCCATATCTCACTTTGCCTGCCAGTAGTGCCACCTAGAAGCCACTAAAGTGGCACAATTTTGCTGTTGACGCCACATTTTATATAAACTATCATGATTTAAGCGTACACAGTACCAAATATGTTATACTTTTATCATGACCTTTGACTCTTCAAGTCCGGTTAGACATCAGTACCACATTATCGCCAAGCTGGGTAACTACTTTATTGAGCCTGAATTATTTGAAAAATAACAATAAAAATTGATAATGGAAATGGGAATAAAATAATATCCCAGACATATACCAATCTAGAATGCTGTATTATGTGTTTACTCACAACAAGACTATCATTTTCAGTGAATACTACCTTGATATCTGGCTGGGTTAGTGCAGTGGATGGCTGGAAAGATGGTCGACATTGATGTTGGTGCATGTTTGCAGTATATTTTCTCTGTAACCGAGGTATGTACTGTGGTGGTAAATGCCATTTGTTGTGCTTTTGGAACTCTATTTTCAGGAATACCAAACATTTCTTTGGTATTATCTACAATTTCAAGCTAGACAGAGCCAAAGTTGGAGGAAAACTCAAAACGAACCATTTCATAGCAGATTGTGCCTATCTTTAGGTGGCATTATTTTGTTTACCCAGCAAGTAAAATCTCAGTGGTAGTATTTTCAGTGTAGATGATATTCAACATCAGAAGTTGGAGAATTTCACCCCCAGGGGGTGCTGTAGGTCGGATGCAAGTACTAGCACCCCAGCAATGTACCAAAGAAATAGTTTTTGAATTGCGATATACACAACTAGTTTTCTCTAAAAATGAAGAGTTTAGCTTTGCATTATGCTGTGTGGTTAGCTATCTGACACTCTAAGGCACTCTAAGAAGCTAAACTTCTACTGACCTAATATTTCATATTCCCAGACATATAACAAAATTCTATATTTGACATACACTGCCCGGCCAAAAAAAAAGTCACCATTTGGAAATTAATGAACAAATTCTATAATTGGATCATTATTGTGGTTATTAATATGTTTCAGCTGGCAATAATCATTTTACCCTGACTGATGAAGCGCGTCGATACTCATTTCTTAAAAAATCATGTTGGAAGACGCATCCCCTGATGGTGGAAAAGATGTTACAATATTTCAGAACGGGCAAATTATTGGCCCGTATTTAGCAAAGAAAACCATGAATGACAAAAACAAGTATGAGGAATCATTTTCACAAACAAATTTGCCACCACAAAATCCTGACCTTAAACACATTAAAAGTTATTGGGATGTGCTCAAGAAAGACCACAGTGGTTCAACCATTATGTCGAGAAGACAAGATCTCGGCCAAAAATTATAGCATTTCTGATCTAAAATCAATGTTCTGGTATTGCATGTTAAAACAATGACAAGAAGAATATGCACTGTAATCAAAGCTACAGGGGTTCCAACTAAATATTTCAGTGTACGACTTTTTTTTTGGCCGGGCAGTGTATATGAAGTACATGCACAGTTATTCATAAATTTGTAATCTCTTTGGTATAAAGCTGGGTTGGTTGTAAATTGGAAAAGAATGCTGGTAGTGACTGTAACATTGTGACAACATGCAGGAATCTTACCAGTAGTCAGTACAGTGTACAGTTTTTTATTTTATGTTTTGTTGTGTGTGTGTTGGTGTGTTTTCAGAAAATGGCAAATGCTCAGCATTTTTCCTTAGCTATTAGAATTAGTGAGCAGGCTTCAGTGTTAATACTAGGATTTCCCAAGGGCAGGGTGCTTAGAGAAGAAAAAGGAGACAGCAGTCGTGTCGAGCGAGTGGTTGTCCTGAAAAAGACCACAGAGTTCGTAGTAAGCAAGCAGCAGCCTGCGAAAATAAGGGCAGTTCATTTGTAGTGTTAACTTGCATGCCCTCATTCCTAACACCAGCCCATGATATCTAGCCTACGGGATGCCCACTGGGTGGGAGGGCGGGATTTCTTTTTCAGACTTCCCATTTTGGTCAATGCCAGCTGTGGGTTTTGAAGCAACTATTGTGCCATATAGGCTGTAGCTAGCTTTTTAATTCAGAGACCGTCAAGCTCACTATCAATGGGCCGTAACCCGCCCTGTAGAGACCCAGGAGCTTTAGATAACATGAAAAGTATAAAAGGAGTTTTAACTTTTCTGCTAAACATTTTGTCCACATGTACACGGTTGTGTGACTAAGATTCTTTTTCAGAGTTCAAATCATGGACTGTTATTTTTTTTATACTAGTGTCTGTATAACGTTGATGCATGTCTGTATACACATACTTGAGGTGATACTCCTTTTACATTAGTTGTTTTTTTGGCTTTTTTTAATTTTTTTACTTTTTGGACTGGTCATGTTTTATAACTTGCCGGACATTTTTGACTGGGCTGTACTTGGTAAAAACGCATGTATTGTGTGTTTGTAACACTCACAATCACCATCAGTTTACAACCAATAGAGTTTTATGCCAAATGGATTACAAATTTTATGTATAACTGTGCATCTACTTCATATATTTCAAAAGGCAGAACTTTGGTATACAGCACCCGCCATAATTATAGGCAATGGGAAAAAAAAGGAAAATCCAATCTTTAATTCAAGTGCATTTATTTAGTGGGAAAAAAATCCCATAGTAAGAAATAATTCTTTCACATCAAATTATGTGTGCCTCAATTATTAGCACCCCTGATGTTAATACTTTGTACAACCCCCTTTTGCCAACAAAACAGCACCTAATCTTCTCCTATAATGTTTCACAAGATGGGAGAATTCAGAAAGAGGGATCTTCGACCATTCCTCTTTGCACAATCTCTCTAAATCATCCAGCGACCTGAGTCCTCTCCTCTGCTCTCTCCACTTCAGCTCACTCCACAGGTTTTCAATGGGGTTGAGGTCTGGGGACTGAGATGGCCATGCGAGGAGCTTGAATCTGTGTCTGCTGAACCATTTGAGTGTAGATTTGGCCACATGTTTGGCCACATGTTTCTTGCTGAAAGACCAAGTGATGACCTATCTTCAGCTTTCCGGCAGAGGCCACCAGATTTTGATTTAAAATGTCCTGGTATTTCAAAGCGTTCATGATGCCATGCACCCTAACAAGGTTCCCAGGGCCTCTGGAAGAGAAAATGGTCCACAGCATCACAGATCCTACCCCATACTTCGCAGTGGGCATGAGGTACTTTTCTGCATACTCATCTTTTGTGTTCTGCCAGACCCACTTTGAGTGTTTGTTGCTAAAAAGCTCTACATCTTGGTCTCATCTGACCAAAGCACACGGTCCCAGTTGAAGTCCCAGTACCGCTAGGCAAACTCCAGACGTTTGCGTTTATGACTGTGAGTGAGAAAAGATTTATACCGTGGATGCCTCCCAAACAGCTTGTTGGCATGTAGATGGCGCCTGATGGTTGTTTTGGAGACTTTGTGTCCCCGAGATGCTACCATTTTTTGCAATTCTTTTAACAGTGAGCTTTGGAGAACCTTTTATTTCTCTTCCCACCCTCCTCACTGTGCGTGGTGGCAAAATAACCTTGCTTCCTCGTCTAGGCTTGTTTACCACTGTTCCAGTTGTTTTAAACTTCTTAATGATTCCTCTGACGGTAGATATGGGCAGGTGCAGGTGAGTGGCTATTTTCTTGTAGCCATTGCCTGACTTGTGAAGGTCGACACACATCTGCATTACTTGAATGGTGTTTTCCTTAGTCTTTCCCATGTTGAAGAGCGAATAATGTTGAAGATGAAGAGGAGATTTTATGAAAAATAATTATTTCTTAGTCAGGGTTTATTTTCCCTTAAAATTCACTTGAGTTGAAGGTTACATTTTTCTACAATTTTCAGTGTGAGATTACGCTTCTACAATAAAAATTTAATTTATTTTAAGGCTTTTAACACATCTTAACCAGGGGTGCCAATAATTATTCAGGGTGCTGTATGTCTGGGAATACAGAATATTAGGTTGGTAGACATTAGCTCTTTAAAGCGCCACCTTTTGACAGAAAGCTATCTACCCAGCTTAGGACCAAACCAAACTCTTCATTTTCTCAGAAAACTGTGTGCATCACAATTTAAAAAAAAAATAAAAATCTTTGGTACATTGCTTGGGATAGCCAGTACTTGAATCCAGCATACAGCGCCCCGTTGAGGGTGTAATTTTCCAACTTTTGATGTTGAATATCAACTGCTCTGAAAATGCTACCATTGAGATTTTGCAAATGCTGTAATGCGTCCCCAAAGGACTGTGTATCCAGAGAATTTCATATCTCTGTCTTGCTGGGTAAACAAAATAATGCCACTTAAACACAGGCACAATGTGCTATTAAATGGTATATATATATATATATATATATATATATATATATATACATATACATTCATAGCTTGCATAAAGTCACCCAGCATAACATAACAAGAAATGTCCACGTATGAACACATTTGGCCTGACTTATGAGGTGTCCCAGAACAATTACACAATAACCAAAGTAGAATTCCATAGAACATACATTTACACATACAAAAATGCTCAAAGTCCAACAAAAATTTAGGAAAATTCAAATGTATATGTATGTATATATATATACATATATACTGCAGTATATATATATACTGCATTCGGATTGCAAAAACACAATTATTCCAAAGAAATGTGTGATAAACGATTGCACTACGAGGTTCGAAGATGGTGCAAAGTGTGGTAAGGGTGCTCGTAACCTAAATGGACTGTAGAATCAATGGCTATACTCATTGTTGGTGAATGAGGGGATGACAATACAAGACGGTGACAAGATATGCAGCAAATGTTATTTCAAGTATGTCAAAAAATGACCAAAACCAGACACAGACGATGACAATGACACAACAGATTGTTATGACTTGAAAATCACAACAAAGAAAACCAGCAATGACAACTTAAACAAATTTATTCTTCACTAATTAGGTCCAAAAATTTCTAAAAATAATCCACTATGCAATCTTATAATAACACTCTAAAGCCACTATGTAACTCTGATGCCAAAACAAAACTCTCCTCAACTGAAAAAAATCACAGCTTTTATATAGACTGGGAACATTCTGGAAAGATCTACAGGAGTCCTGGGTAATCCGGCCCCCTCCAGGTAAGAAGAAGCCAGAAACGTCTAGAAAGCGCGAGTCTATTTCATCACAAACAAGTGGTATTAGATCAGATCATGTTTTGCAACAGACGTACCACCAGAGGGTGCTAAATGATGGACAGAATAAACAAATAGCTGACCAGTAAGGCAGCACAAACAGTATGTAATAAATCTCCATTTACAAATGATATACAGTGCTGTACATAAAACACTTATACATAACAAGATGATGTTACTATATCAAACAATGATATTGATGCAACAGACTATGTTTCCTCCGGAAATCTTGGCAGATGAGGAAGACCTTATCCAAGGAAATCCTCTCAATGTATCCTGTCCAACTATTGATTGAATATATGGAACATCATCACATCAAAGGTGTTCCATTTGTAAACAGTACAGTGACCAATGCTTAACAATACCAATAGCTTCTCGAAAATTCTTAGAGTCTATAATTGTATCCTAAAATCCACAAGGCCTGTATACAACCTATAAAATGTACAACAGTTTATGAAAACATCTAAATGGGTTTTCTGAGAAATATGTAGAATATAATAAAAATGGCTTGAATACACCGTGTTACCAGTCTCGCAATTTAACGACACTCGTGCCTTATTTAGCCAACTATACGAGGCAACTTTTGTGAAAATATCTCGGGTGTGTTTTCATAGTAACCTGGTTGTTTTTCAAAAGGCTGATGCATTTGTCAATGGAAAATTGTCTGAAGCGTCTTCATTTTTTCACATATATATACTTTTGTTTGGTATCAAAATGCCCATTATGATGTTGTGTAGCCATTAAAAATCATCTGGTTTTTCAGAACAATCATTTATGGGTTTAATTATGGACTTGTCAAGGATTTACCCCACAAAAATCTTGAAATCGCTAAATAGGCAACAGTTCACTTCCTGTATGCTAATTTCACATTTCAAATCTATTTTCTGGAGAATCCCACAAGTAGGTACATGTAACCAGAAGATGGTTCAAATTGGGCTGTGGGCAAATTTGCCTGTACCCTGCAAAACATCCTTTTAGAGCTTCTCTCTGTTTGTCAGAACACAAAACTTGCCTCAAGTATGTGGTGGTCACTGCTGGGTTAGCTCACTCTGTTAAGGCGCCACTCTGTGAAGCAGTAGTGACTACCACGGTGCGGGTTTGATCCCCGGTAGTACCAGCTGGCAGTGGTCGGCAGCTTTTTCAGAGCAACGCACAATTGACTTTTCCTTGCATGGAGTGCAAATTGGGAAGGGACTGCCAGTATGGGATAGTAAAAAAAATTTGCTTTGTTCATTGTTTCAGGCACCTCCTGTTGGCCAACCAGATGCTCGTCAGCAAGATTCTAAGCTTGCTCATGTTTGGGTATTCTCGGTCCTTGTTGTGAACTTGTGAGGTTTCGAGTATGAAGAAACAGGGGCTGACAGGCACATGCTTCAGCGGAGAGCCGCTAACTGTCTCGCTGTCCTGAAGTTGGCAACATGGGGTTGCATACAAGGAAGCCTTGTACATAGTTCTCGAATTGGGAATTCAAGATTTGGGTGGTATTGTAGATGCCAAATTTATAAAGAGAGAGAAAAAAAAAAGGATGTGGACATCATTGTGTGAGGGAAGCAAACTTCGTAAGACCTCTGCAATGGAGGATAGAAAGCTAGCTACATTACCCAAAGCATGTTTGCGAGCTACGTTAGCAACGCAACTACATGGTTCGAACCATATATGACAGTGTACAGTTCTAGTTACGCTTTTGGGGAATGAACATTCACTGACTCAGTTGCTGACTATACATAATTTCTTTTAATCACATTGCAAACCTTTCTAAGGTATCGTAACTTTATACTGAGACTTGACATTGCCAGCGACAAGTTGCAGAAGTGCTTGGAAGGCATTTCTTCTAACTTGGCAACAATTAACGCTGGAGAGAAGCACCCCAAAAATGAAGTTATGGGCGCTTCCAGCTCAAAAAACGCTGCCTTTGGACACAGGCCCTTATGCTACCAATTGACGATTTCTGAATAGAGTAAGCTAGAGAAGGTGAGAAAAAAATTAAAACAAAGTTTTGAAATTACCAAACCACTTTATTTAGACTCTCTAGACTAGGCTCATGATTGACTGAAGTATCAAAACATAACCAGGTGCCAGCCATGCTGGATTATGACATCAGCACTGAGAGACGCTGCACAGGATGACTGCGCTGCATTAACTACTTTTCATTTGAACACAGGGATTCAGGATATAGTTTGTTGGCGCTATTTTACTTACTTCTTTTTACTTTGGCCCTTTGCTCCTCCCGGAGCATAGGCCACCAACAATAACTCGCCATTCTCCTCTGTCCTGCGCTATCCCTTCAAGTTGTTTCCATGTGTGTCCAGTCCTCTTAATGTCCTTTTCAAGCTCTCGCCGCCAGGTGTTTCGTAGTCTCCCTCTCTTTCGTTGACCTTGGGGGTTCCAGTTCAGGGCTTGACGGCTTATGCTACTGGATGGTTTGCGTAGCGTATGGCCAAGCCATCTCCATCTCCTTCGTCGCATGTCCTCTTCCACTGAAGTCTGCTGCGTCCTTGCCATACGTCTATTCCCGAATCTGGCTGGTCAAACAATTTTGTGCATCATTTCCAGAACACCACCTATCAAACACTGGAAAGGGTCAGAAAACTTAGCGATGCATCATTCGTTCAAGATGAGGGGTCAAATCTCTATAAATATTGGTGCATTGCACTGTCTCTTGCAGTTTTATATTGTGCGTCAAATCTTAATTTTATGCGACCCAAGACCTTGTATAAATAGAGCAGCTCTTGTTCGCTGGTTTCTGTGATCTGCGGAATGGGGTTATATGATTTTGTTCAATAGTCTTAATTTGCTTACTACTTACCACACTGTTATTGCATGAGGTGATTTCTCATTGGTTGCTTACAACTGAGTATTTCAGTGCTTTATCACAGTCTAAAAGCTTTTCCTGAAACCATTTTTCAAGGTACGTGCCCGTGCACTTGTCTGACCTTGAGTCTTTTTTTTTTTTTCTTGTGAGGTTGTTTAATTGCATAAGATGATGCTGAGTCATTCTGGTTCATATTGGCTCATTGCCTTCCTCTGATTAGGCCAGAGAATGTGCACTTTGTGCTCAAATTCAGCTGTTATTGAATTGAAACCAAAGGTACTATATTGCTATCAAGAATACATTTCGTTTATGATTTTTTTTCCCTTCGTATTATGCAATTATGTGGATCTAGCCTATTGCTTCAGTGAAGACAGACTATCAGGATAGCATTATTGGTTCAGTGAACAGTTTCTTTCAAGTTTCCTTGTTTCATTCATCATGAACAGCAAATGTTAACTTCACCCAGTTGAAGCAAATGCTTTGTGAGAACCGTTTTACTGTACCACGGGCTGTTCTACGGCCTCAAATACCTGCTCTCATTGTTTGTTGAGTTTTGAAGCCAATTCAAAGATGCTTGACCAAGACTATTCGGTCAGGAAAAAGGAATTTTAATTTCAATATATTCTTTACATTTCACAAACCCCCTCATAAGCAAGTGTATGCTGACCGTAGCAAAGAAAAACTCACTATGAGAACAGATGGAACGAATCCAGGAGTGTTACCAGCCTTAATGTGGTGAAGCCCATCCTCCTCTGACTGGCTCAGGGTTTGAGTTTGCAGTGACTAATATGGTCAGTGCATGCAAAGGATGTGTGACCAAGAATCCTTCTACAGTATGTATATACAAAATCTTCTACTGTGTCTGTGTGTGTGTGTGTGTGTGTGTGTGTGTGTGGAATTCCAAAATAGTTGGAACAAAGTGCAAATTGTGAATAAAATCAAAAACGCAATGACTTTCAAATCACACCGGCCAGTATTTTTTTCACAATAGAAAAGAGATAACGTAGCAAATGCTGAACCTTAGAAATTTTACAAGTTTATCCACAAATGAGCTCATTTCAAATTTGATGGCTGCTACAAGTCTCAAAAAAGTTGGGACGGGGGCCTGTTTACCATGGTCTAGCATCCCCCCTTCTTTTTAACACAGAGTGGAGGTGTCTGGGCATTGAGGAGGCAAGTTTGTTGAGTTTAGCCGATGGAATTTGATCCCACTCTTGTTTAATACAGGCTTCCAGCTGCTGGAGAGTTTTGGTCCTCCTTTGATGGACTTTTTCTTTAATTATGGGCCAAATGTTCTCCGTCGGTGAAAGATCAGGACTGCAGGCAGGCCAGATCAGCGCACAGACTCTTCTACTATGAAGCCATGCTATTGTAATAGCTGCAGTATGTGGTTTTGCATTGTCCTGCTGAAATACACTAGGCCTTCCGTGGAATAGATGTCGTCTGGAGGGGAGCATATGTTGTTCCAAAACCTTTATGTACCTCTCAGCTTTCATGGTGCTTTTTAAAACATGCAAGTGTCCCACAACATATGGACTAATACATCCCTATACCATCGATGATGCTGGCTTTTGAACTGAATGCTGATAACAGGAAGGGTGGTCTTTCTCCCCTTTAGCCCGGAGGACACAACACCCATGATTTCCAACAAAAATGTCAAATTTGAACTCATCTGACCACTAGACAATTTTGCGTGATAGAGTTTTAGGTGGCATCTGTGGATGGCATGGCGGACTGTGTTTACAGACAGTAGTTTCTTCAAGTATTCCTGGGCCCATTTAGTAATATCAATGACAGAATCATTCCGGTGAGTAATGCAGTGCCGTCTGAGGGCCTGAAGATCACGAACTTCAGCCTTGTCCCTTACGCACAGAGATTTTTCCGATTTCTCTGAATCTTTTGATGATGTTATGCACTGTTGATGATGATGCCTTCAAAGCCTTTGCAAATTTGATGTTGAGGAACATTTGTTTTCCAAGTATTCCATCATTTTTTTTCTTTCTTTTTTTTTTTTTTACGCAAGCCTTCACAGGTTGGAGAGCCTCTGGCCATCTTTACTTCTGAGAGACTCAGCCTCTCTAAAACATCCCTTTTATATCTAGTTATGTTACACACCTGATGCCAGTTAACATAATTACTTGCTAAATGTTCTTTCAGCTGATTTCAGCTCTTACATATTGATAGCTTTTTCAGCGCTTTTTTGCCTGTGTCCCAACTTTTTTGAGACCTGTTGCAGCCAGAAAATTTGAAATAAGCTCATTTTGTGGATAAAAATGTAAAATGTCTCCGTGTCAACATTTGAAATGTTATATGTGTTCTATTATAAATATTATATTGGCTCATGTGACCCGAAAGTCATTGCATTTTGATTTTATTCACAATTTACACTTCGTCTCAACTATTTCGGAATCGGGGTTGTATGTGTGTGTGTACTCATTAAAGATGGTGTATCATAAAAATAATGTCCATAATGTAACCAGTTCCCCCGGAAATGCTACAGAAATGTCCAGGAGTAAAAATGGTAAGTTACAACTTAAGATAAGAGTAGTGCGCAGGTGATTACGTATGGTTTGGGCAGTCACACGACCTCTAAACAATTAATTCCTAGTGGACGTTGCAGTGACAAATCGATTATGTTAATGACGTAAGACAATTTATCGGTCTTCTGCTTTTGATGTCACACGTGGGCTACCAGAACCAGGTCGGTCAGCTGTGGTGCCAGTTTGTTGGAGACGTGTCCGAAGATCATGGATAGTCTGTCGACTGCATCCCATAACCCTTGCAACGTCAGTGACGGACGTTTCCGTATTCAGCATGCCAATGGCACGTTCACGCTGAATGTTCGACAACCATGGCATTAAAAATCAAAGAATAATTATCTGTAAAAACTTGTTTTTCCAAGATGTCACTCAAACGTGAACTCATGTCTCATATGGTCAAGTGACTAGGAACACGAGAAAACGTGGGTTTAGCTTAAAGTACGCTTGCACGTGCTACGCACCTGTGCACGTCGGAGTTGATGTGCGTCATGATGTCTTTGACAACGCATTTACCCATAGTGATAATAAAAACTCTTTTATTAAAAGTTTCAGGAAAATATTTACAAATTTATGAGTGTGAAGTTTCTTTTTCGACTCAGATTATATATATATATGGAAAAATGGTCATGATAATATGTATTTCAATAATGAATATTTTATTTGTCAAAATAAATACAGGAAGCAAGAAAGCAGACCATTTTGTGATTTCAATCTAGTATTTGCCACTGTTCAGGGTCTATTCAAGTAAACCGCACCACAGTTCCCGATGAACATTTCCTGGCCCTGTCTGCCGCTAAATGTAATCAGGGAAATTTTTTTTTTTGTGGATGTCTGGTTGGCACTTGCATAATTTGTCATTTAATCGCCATTGTTTTTCTGTTTACAGGAAGATAGAGATAAAATTGCACCACCTCCAGTAAGTAAAATTAATTAATTATAATGTTTTAAATGGTCAATGAGTAGCAGTGCTTCTTCGCTTTGCAGTTTAGCCAAATTATGGACATTTTTCTCTGACTAATGCTTTTCTTCCTTTCAGGAGTCTAATGTAATAACTGTTCCGGAAAGCACTAGGTATGTTACCCTTAAGTGTTTTTATCGTACCTGTTATTCTGAACACTAGCTCTAGCGCTCACCGCTCATATTTGTAGGCACTCCCCTTTTGTTAGCTTTCAGGTTTGTTAATGGCCCTAGTGTGAAGGGGCAGGTCTCTGTGTAAAAAAATCTTTTTTTTTTTTTTTCTTCCATCTAGTGCTGTCTACCAGATAGTTCTGTTGAGATTAGGGAGGTTTTTTAGAGCTCTGCTAGAAAACATGCTTTTTTGAGAGCTGACCTTGCAGCCGTGTGAGGATTATAATATTGTGTTTTTCTCTCTTCCGCAGCTGGTGGGTGAACTGGGTGATCCCCTTCCTGGCAGCTGCCCTGGTCACGTATTTGTACCGTTGGCTCACATCTGAGGATTCGGAGGATTGACCACCCCTTTTTCCACTGCAAATCACTGTTAACCACTTCTAGTTGCACTGTTGCTATGCTTGACGAAACTACAAAGCTACATTTAGCTTGCATGGCGCAATATGTAATAACTTTAAAATCAGTTCAGTTCAAATAATCTAGTCCGTCAATTAGCAACCTGTAAAATCATGAAGTTAAGGTATTAATTATTGTTTTGTCAGTCTGTGGGTTGCCCTCAGAGATTTTAATACAGAATTTAAATACATTTATGATTTAGCCTATATTTAGGTTTGTTCATTTTGCCTCTTGTAATTATTTTGTAAAGTGACTGTGTAATGCCTATATTTAAATGGGAAGAAATTAATCTGTGTACTGATACATTCCATATATGAGCCAATGGAGCGTTTAAGATGAGTTCCAAATAACTACCAGTCTGAGTAATTGCTCATCTTAAACCACCTCTGCATAATTTTTGGCCAGTTTTAAATGACTTGTTGAAAAGCTCGCTTTCATTGGGGCATGCATTTTGGGGATTGAAATCTTGCGAAAACCGGGGTGCCCAATCCTGCGTTCAGATATTATTACTTCCTAAAGGTTTTAATTGCAATCCTATCAAAGCACAGGACTTTGAACAGCTAGGCATCTTGTTTGCAGCTAATGATAATCTGGGGTCCCAGATTTAGTTTATGATTCAAATATATACAACAATAGATCTCCAGGAACGGAAATGACAGCAAGAGGTCATACAGGCACTAATGCTGAGGAAGAATTATAAAGGCTAGTGAGGCTTGCTTTTCTGACTGTACTCGGTTTGCATGACGTTATGTTGGAATCAATAGGATGGGAATCTGCTGCTGGATGTCACTCCTCCCATAATCATGGCACCAGAACTGTAGGCCTTGTCACATGCTGATGGAGGTCCATGGCAGAAAAACACAGAAGGCTTACATGCTTTAGTGGTTCAAAATGGAGAATGCAATGCAATGTGTGTTAAAATAATGGGTACATTACCTGAGATGATTCTTTTCTCTGGGAGAATTCAGGGAGAGGCCATTTTGACAGAAAATTGACGTTAATCTACGGTGCTTTCCCTCCTGCAGAGGACAAAAATAATGTTTTATGTTGGAATACTATGCATTTCAACTAAATAGGTCTCTGTCAGTCCGCAGTCCTGCTAACTTTCCCATATCAATGAAATCAAGCTGCATGGACAATGAAGTTAGGACTTTAAGATTTGAATCTGTGAGTGAACTGAATTTAAGGAACCAAATTTTACAAACCCTAACCAACTGTGGCAGATGAGACTTCATTTAGTCAATAAAGTGCACAAGTGAATTTAATAGAATAGATTAAGTTTTGCCTGCTATTTCTTTCAGGGTTAACATAACAACAACAACAAAATGGAGTGATGATATTTTTCTCTCATTGCATTTGGATATACTTGCTCTCAAGTTTTGGCAAATAATTATTGAGAAGAATTTTTACTGTGCGGAGAACAGATCTAATAATGCTACATCTTCACTGGGAAAGTTACTAAGGCTGCTGCTGCCGCAGTTTTACAGCTTTGTAAAAGTACAGCTGAAGATTCTGACCAATACAGTCATTTTTCTTGTGGTATCGCTTTTGTATTGCTTCAAATTTTACACAATTAAATTGCAAATGAGTTTAAGCAACCATTTCTTGGTGTGTTTTTTTTTATTATTATTATTTTCATCATGCCCCATGCCTGCCTCGGGAGAGGGTTCAGGACAAATAATGATCTATTTTTATTTATAAAGCACTTTTTTGACACTGTGCCATTCAAATAGCTATGAAGAGAGATGGAAGAAATGTAAAGCATACAAGTAAAAAATGACTGATTTTATTTGTCCTGGAGGGCAAGATTCTATGATGTATAGAGTCTGATTGCAGGAATGATTTCCATTTTTGCAATGTATTGATAAAAAATAAACCACATGAATGAACATGTTGTTAACCATTATGTCTCATTTAGGCTTCCACAGACCCCTGAGCCTCTTAAACAACTTAAAAAAAATCATTGTTTTATTTGCTTGATACTTCATAATTTTGTTTGCTTTGCCTTATTTGATTAGAACTACTGGTATAACACTCATGCTGTGCCTGTTCATTACATGCCTGCTACGAATGTGCCAGCTGCTCAGTTGAAGCTCAGCCAAACATCTGCACACTTGACACTGCTGTTCCTTGGGTCCTTCTCCATACAAGAGCGAAGTTGGAAGTGAACTGGATAAACGGTGATCGTGAAAATGAAAGGACATGCATACATGCTGCCAGAGAGACAGTCCCTCAAAATCGCTCCTTGACTCCAAAGCTTTGTGTGAAAAAAGATCCGCCACTGCGGCTTTTGACCTCTAACCCGTATATGTCATTGGTTTGGAAAATTAAGGCTTTGTCTCCCCCCACAACAAAAGCAGTGCACTGTATATTCATATTCAGTTTTTTTTGTTTTTTTTTAAAGTGTTTTATGGCAATTCACTAATCTCTTCTCCGTTTTTAAATGGACAAGCCAAGTCTGTATGAAAAATGAGACCAATGTGTTTTTTTTTTGTTTTGTTTTTGCATGCAGGGTTTTAGTGTGCTTTGAGGAAAAGGGAAAACTAATTCATGTCTTCTTAAAACCATTTCTCAGTGATGGAACATGGTATTAGTATGCCACCTAGTGGTGACAACAATCAAACAACAACAACTGTCACTCATGGAAAATAAACTGTCTTGTAATGATCCATTTAAAAAATGCTGAATTTCATTAAATGGGACTGTGTATCCTAACTGTCCATTAACGTTTCCCTGAGCGTTCAACTTCAGCCTCACATTCGAAAAGCTGCTGCTTGTGGGCCTTAATCAGTGGTCTGGTACTAAACTCAGCTGAGACTGATCAGGCCATAGGAGTATCTGTAGTTCTATCTATGCAGCAGGGTTTTACGCAGTGCTGTCTAATGCCCACTATCCTGATGTTAATAACACCTTTACAGAAACCTTTCATACACCCTGATATGTAGCCACCCGTCCCTGATGCAATTGGTGTTGAATTGTTAACCCACAGTCATCAGCAGCCAGATCCACGGCGCACTGCGCATTTCTCCTCTGAGACATCTCCAAGGCAGTCTGAGACCAAATCATTATCTTTCTGTGGATTCCCTCCAGCTTGGTGCTGATCTTTTCCACCATAGCTTGCAGGTTACCTACTACGCCCAAATTTCTGAGCACTACTATGCAGATTGTCCCACAGTGCAGTGTGGTCTTGATCTTGATTGGACTGTGAGGCCCAGACAAAGTTGTGCTTCTTGGGTGCAGGCACTCATCCTCTCTCTTTAGGCAGGCACAGGCACTCGTATCCTCTCTTTAGGCAGGCACAGGCACTCGTATCCTCTCTTTAGGCAAGCTTTTAATATTGCATACTTCACGCAATGTTTAAAAAACCACATTGTATCTGCTAAATTATCCACTGCAGGGAACACCCCCTTTGCCTCAATCGAGAACATTTGCGCTAGGCCAGCTCAACCATGTGATCTCATAAATTGTACAGGGATTGTGGTTAGCCCTTGTTCACGACTCCGGTCTGGATGGAGAATGGACTCTTTTTTTCATAAAGAGTGGACCAACAAAAATCACCGAGAGTGAACGGAAATTAATGTGTAGTGTGGGGATGCAGTGCAACGCATGCATATGGCCATGGAATGTTTCTGTGGCTGAAAGATGCAGAGATATCAAGAATATAGACAAAATAAATGCAATGTACTAGTGCCCACTTTGCTGGCCCAGGCAAGCCTGGGTCACTGAAACCTGCGATATGCGGCCAACATTTCAAGTATTCATGTTTTTACATATTGTTATTATTATTATTTGCGGAACACAAATCATTTCTCTGCACTGCCTGTTCAGTATCCAGCCAACCCGCTGTTCAGTGTGATCTAGCCAGGTAAGTAGTGAAATGATACTATTCACGGCGCTCTATTTATTTCTGAGCAGTGTGCCAGCTAGCTTACTAGCTAATAATTGCAAGCTGCAAGATATGGTTTACACATGTTGTGATTTCATTCACAGCTCTACATTTCTGTCCACTGCGTGTTCGCTCACTAACTAGCTATTAGCAGCAAGCTGCGAGGTACATACGGCTTACACGCATTGTTTCGAGAGCTCGTGTAAAGCTGGGGACACACTTAAAGATTTTCACAGTCATTGCAGATTTTGAAAAGACTTGGAGCACACACTACACGACTGGCTTCAGCAGATTCTTGTAAAGACTGGGGATCACATATTTAAGGACTGCAGCAGATGAAGGATCACACACACTACACAACTGCGTCCAGAGTCGGCTCAGCGACTGAAGTGGGGCGGAGTCTGTGCACCTCACACACTTGCTGATTCCAGCCTGTACCGCATCACGCACTGACAGATTCTGCGCTGACTGTCATGACGACTGTCCCAACTGTACTGTACTTATCAGTACAGAAGCTCCTCAGGGTTGTGTGAGTTCTCCTGTCTTGTTCACTCTATGTACAAATGGATGCAGCAGCCGCCTCCTAGGTAACCTAATGTTTGTTTTCTGATGACACTGCCATCCTCAGCCTTTTGCACAAGGACACAGATCCCTCATCTTATTTCTCTGAGGTTGAGACTTTTGTTCAATGGTGTGATGCCAACTACCTGGTCATAGATGTAAATAAAACCAGGAGATGGTTCTAGATCCTCGGTCTGTTCGGGACCAGTACAGTTTTAATTCATGATAAAATAAAATCCGCCAGGTAAGCTCTTATAGATATCTAGGTGTTTGCTTAGATAATCTGTTTAGCTGGGGAAAACCACATTAATAATTTGTGTTCACGTTTACAGCAAAGACTGAATTTTTTTGTTGACTCATGTTGATCAGAAAGTCATGTTTTTATTTCATCAGGCAGTGTTGGAGAGTATCATTAGGTACGGGATGGCAGCAGAGTTTGGGAACTTGTTGGTTCAGCTAAAATCAAAGCTTTCTTGTCTGGTGCAGACCGCCATGAAGGTCATAGGATGGACTGGAACCTGTCTGTATACAGGCAAGCACAGAAAATACTCTGTGATCCGTCCCACATCCTCCATTTGGAGTACAAACTTTTACCATCTAGAAGATGAAACAGAGTCCCCAAGTGTAAACTGAACAGATACAAGATCTCTGTTGTTCCTACCTCAATTAGACTCCTGAATGTTTCTTAAGCTGCATGGGTTTTTCAAGAGTTGTGTCATGGGCTTCATGCATGTATGTGCGCATATATGTATGCGTATGATGAATGTGTTAGCATGGATATGTGAGCAAACAGGTATGTATTCATTTGTATGTATATGTAAGTAAGTATTGGCGAAAATGTATCTGGGTGCATGTATAGGTACACGTGTATATTGCATGTATGTACGCTACGCATGTGTATGTACGGACGTGTATGTATGTGTGTATATATATATATACACACACACACACACACACGTGTACGTGTGTGCATGTATACGTGCCTGTTTGTGTGTATGTGAATGTGCATATGTATATGTAAAGAGAGAATTTTGATCTTATTATCCCTTTTTAGTATGCTTGTTTTAACTGTATGTTAAGCTATGGGTTATGTGCAATATTTTGTTGAATTTTTCATAGGTTTGCATGTATTGTACTGTGTTGTAGTATTTATTGATTCTTTGACACAGAAATGTCTGCAGAGCACTTTGTAGTCCAAGACAAATTTCCCCGTGGGGACAATAAAGTGTATTGTACTGTACCGTATTGTATCATAGAACTGGAATAATAATCATTCCGCTTCTTGACTGGTAAGTTTTGTACAGTTCGGGACAGGCGGAGACACTGACAATTAGCTGTCTCCATTGCTCAAGTAATCAGGCTGGAATCTGTATGGTTTCAGGTTCTGAATCCCGTGTTAAGCTGCTTCCCACCGGACGCAAAACAAATTTTTTCTCACGACAGGTTACATTCAAAGTCAATGCAAAAGCGCAAATACACGTGAAATGTATTTGCGTCTCTGCATTGACTTTCCATGTAAACTGTCGTGCGAAAAAATTGGTTTCGTGTCCGATGTGAGAGCAGCTTAATGTTGAGTTTCCTCATCTTCCAGAAAAAGTCAAAATTCTTCATCAAAATGGACAGATTCAATTGAAAATTCTGAGGAACTATTGGAATCTGACTCAGATGCCATCGTTGTTGGACACACAATGGCACACCGTGTGCAGCTTATGGCGTGACCACACAGGGGAGGGCCAGAATTGTTTTTCTGTGTTGCTCAGAATGTTTGTAAATGGGGGGACAGTGCAAGTGACAAAAAATTGCAATTTCAGTTAATCATTCTCTACTTTTTTTTTTTTTTTTAGGTAGACGAGGGGAATTATTTTAATTGTACCCCTTTATATTCATAAACTTGCTCAGCGCATGTCCTAAGCTCTTTGAACAGACAGGTAATGCTCAAATACTCTTTAATGGGGCTGAATTAAAACAATTCTGCAAAGAAGAGTGGGCTGAAATTCCTCTGCGAAGGAAAAGATTCATTGCCAGTTATTGCAAATGTTTGATTGTGCCATCCCTGGCAGCAACAACTGTAATCAGTCATAATGGGGCAACTACGAACCCAATTCCAAAGAAGTTGGGATGCTGTGTAAAATGTAAATAAAAACTAAATGCAATGATTTGCAAATTTCATAAACCCACATTTTATTCACAGTTGAACATAGACACCATATCAGATGTTGAAAGTGAGACATTTTACCATTTCATGGACAATATTAGCTCATTTTGAATTTGATGGCAACAACACATCTCAAAAGAGTTGGGAGAGGAGCAACAAAAGGCCGGAAAAGTAAGTGGTACTAATAAAAAAATACAGCTGGATGAGCATTTTACAACTAATTAAATTAATTGGCAACAGGTCAGCAACATGACTGGGTATAAAAAGAGCATTTTCGAGAGGCAGAGTCAGAAGTACTAAGAATGACCAGTGATTTACCAATCTGCAAAAAACTTTGTTTAAAAATTGTGGAATAATTTCAGAAAAATGTTCCTCAATGAATTGCAAAGACTTTGAATCGATTGTTCATAATATCGTCAAAAGATTCAGAGAATCAGGAGAAATCTCTGTGGGCAAGGGACAAGTCCGAAGGTCAATATTGCATGCTTGCGATCTTCGGGCCCCCAGACAGCACTGCATTAAAAACAGGCATGATTCTGCCCTGGAATACACAGCATGGGCTCAGGAAACTTTCAAGAAATCATTGTCTGTAAACACAGTTTGCAGTGCAATCTACAAATGCAAGGTAAAGCTGTATCATGCAAATAAGAAGCCATATGTGAACATGATCCAGAAATGCTGCTGTCCTCTCTAGGCCAAAGTTCTTTTAAAATGGACTGAGGCAGAATGGAAAACTGTTCTGCGGTCAGATAAATCAAAATTTGACATTTTTTTTTGGAAACCACAGAAGCCGTGTTGTGCTGTCTAAAAAGGAGAGGGACCTTTCAGCTTATCAGCGCACAGTCCAAAAACCTGCATCTCTGAAGGTATTGGGGTGCATTAGTGCCTATGGCATGCGGAGCACATCTGGTACAGCATTATCAATGCTGAAAAGTATATGGAGGTTTTTCAACAACATATGCTCCCATCCCGCCAGCGTCTCTTTGAGGGAAGACCTTACATATAACAATGTCAAACCACATACTGCATCCATCACAACAGCATGACTTTGCAGTAGAACAGAACAGAACAGACCCACAAAAACTCCTCGCGCCATTTTTTGAAATACCTCATTAGTATTTACGAGTATGCAAAGATGATGTCATGCTAAATTGGATGTACGCGGTGGAAGCGTAAATGAAGAGAAGTTGGCCAACAGCAACATGCCGCAGCCAAATAATTATCAAACTGATTTGGCCTGTAAAAGAGCAAGAAAAGGCCAGGAAGAAGATCGATTGAAGGCCAGGATAAATATAAAAGGCCAAAGTGATCGCTGGCAAACTTTAAAAGCCAGGTTTGGAGATATTTCCGATGAAAATGTGGCCAGACTTTTGCCGGATACGTAAGTAAACTTGATGCCTGGTGCAAAATGCCCAATTTCCCTGTTTCCTAGCACGTTAAGGTCGTTAATGTACTTGAAATCGTCCCATATTTGTAACTAGACATATTTGTAGTAATGAATTTCTAAACGTAATTTATTTGCCAACAGTCGAATCTGATTACTGATCTGACGTGACTATTCACGCAAATCGCTCATGCATATTAAGTAGAAATGGCCGTGGTCCAGCTGCCACAATGGCTGGAGGTAACGGTTGAGTGATTGCTTTCCTTTGGAGTTTTAAACATTAAAACTTAAACACAAATCTTTTTATTGGAACAGACTTGCAAATTATGCAATAAAAAGGGAGATATTAAGGGAACAAAATGGCTACCTTTGAAATTAGTTACATGATCTGAAACATTTAAATAAAAACAAAATGTTTATTAGTGTAGCTTTATGTAGGATTTCAGCTGCTCGACAATTTGTGGCTTCGTTTGTCATATTTTTCATTTCATAAGATGCAAAATTTTTGCAGCGGGTGACAGTTCTGAACGGCAGGCAGGGCAGTTTAGCACCCAGATTTTTTAGTATGGAACTGTGTTGTCGTAATAAGTGCCAAATGTGGTTTGGCATTGTCTTGCTGAAATGAGCAAGGCCCTCCCTAAAAAAGACATCTGGATGGCAGCATATGTTGCTGTAAAACCTGTACACTGTATATCATTCAGCATTAACGTTGTCTTCATAGATGCGCAAGTCACCCATGCCATGTGCACTAATGCATCCCCATACTAGCACAAATGCTGACATTGGAACTGTGCAGTAATAAAAAGCCAGATGGTACCTCTTTTTCTTAGCCTGGATAATGCAGTGTGTGTGATTTTTAAAAAAATAATTTTTATATTTTTATTTGACCACAGTACAATTACCAGCTTCAACTTAGTCCATCTTAAATGAGCTGGAACCCAAAGAAGGCGGCAGCATTTCTGGATCCCCACGACAGCTTGCGTTTTAACTACTTTTTTTTGTCAGAAATGCAGAAAATGTGAGGTATTTCTACTCTGAACACACAGATTTGACGGCATCCACAATTTAGTAAGTCAGTTTATCCAAAAATGTTGATAAAATTGAGTTCATAGCCCAAATGAAGGCAGCTTCTTCTGAATTGATTCAGTGTCTTGGTCAGCAAGCTTATAAAACCTTGCGCTCTGCCCCTGGAGCTCTGGTGCAGACACAATGCATATGATGTTCTGGAATGGAACCCAACAGGTATTCTGACGAACAGAAGGAGGCCATGAGAGAAGTCCAGTCTTAGAATGTAAAATGAAGTTGACATCACAGTTTTCATCTGACCGCTCAACAATGCAGCCCACAAATCAATCCTTGTCATAAATGCACACAACACACTTTCAAAGCGTGTCATATAAACCGTTTCATGATGGAGACAGATTTGGTCAGCTTCATCAAAGGACATGCCACACCGCCAAGATAAAATCCTTCTGTCATCAGGTTCAAGTTCACTTATTTTAATGAAACCAATCTTTCTGCAGTGCGTTCTCTTGTGACATTCCTCACCCAGAGAAACACCAATTTTGCACATCTCAGTTGCCATGCTGAATGTCAATGAACTGAATAAAGCTTCTTTTGTTTTCAATGTTTGGCTGATGCAATGCAGAAATAAAGATGATGCAATACATCGTTAGCTGATGAAATACCTGATAAGCTGATGTAATACAAGCAAAAGCAGTCAGTCATCACTCATTTGCCCACCTTCTATGTAGCTTAGTACAATTAATAAGAAACGGGAAGACTCAATAGTTAGTTGTAGTTAAGTCGTCTAAGGGCGAAAAGTGTCTATAATTGATAGAATTATTTACATATGAAGGAGTTGAGAAAACAAACAGATTTTTGACCAGATGATTGACATATATGTACAATTGTATAGAGAAAAAAAGTTGTCCTAGGTAAATGATTACGCGATGATTTTGACTGTTAAAAATTGGTCTTAAATTGCATTTTTTCAGTCGGAGCCATTTTTGGAGCTCCCTTACTCCTAAATTATGATTTCAATACTGTTCAAAAACTTTCTACAGATAGTCATGTGCCTAAATAGAAGGAATGTAGTCCCAATAAATGGTTGTGATTTATTGTAGCATGACAGTTGCCCCCTGAAAATTTTCATTTTGGCACATAAGAAAACCACTATTTTGGAGGCCAATACCTCAAAAACTAGAGGAGATAGGACTTTTCTGATGACAGATCCTGAAAGCCTGGGTGCCAATTACATATTATTCCACTTTTCAAGCTCACAACTCATTTCATTCCCAAGATATTGGCATCCAAATATGGCTGTTCTTAAACATGCGAGATTGGCAAGGGTCAAAAATGGGGTATACCACCCTATTTTGAAGAGCCACAGCACAAAAAACCCTTTAAAATTTTGACAAAATATTTTGCACATGTTCATCATATATGGTAAAGTAGCAGTACTAATTTTTTTTGCCAAATCCGAGTCGGTCATGATGGGACCCCTGGTTGAGTTCATATGGAATGACCCTTGCATAAGTATACTCACCCTCTCTGGGTATTACAAAATCCAAAACCAGTGAAGTTGGCACGTTGTAAATAAAAACAGAATACAATGATTTGCAAATCCTTTTCAACCTATATTCAATTGAATACACTGCAAAGACAAGTTACTTAATGTTCGAACAGGTAAACTTTGTAATTTTTTGCAAATATTAGCTCATTTGGAATTTGATGCCTGCAACATGTTTAAAAAAAGCTGGCACAAGTGGCAAAAAAGGCTGAGAGAGTTGAGGAATGCTCATCAAACACTTATTTGGAACATCCCACTGGTGAACGGGCTAATTGGAAACAGGTGGGTGCCATGATTGGGTATAAAAGCAGCTTCCCTGAAATGCTCAGTCATTCACAAACAAGGATGGGGCGAGGGTCACCACTTGGTGAACAAATGCGTGAGCTGATGGTCAAACAGTTTAAAAACGACATTCCTCAACGAGCTATTGCAAGAAATTTAGGGATTTCATCATCTACGGTCCGTAATATCGTCAAAAGGTTCAGAGAATCTGGAGAAATCACTGCACGTAAGCGACAAGGCCGAAAACCAACATTGAATGCCTGTGACCTGTGGTACTGCATCAAAAACTGACATCAGTGTGTAAAGGACATCACCACATGGGCTCAGGAACACTTCAGAAAACCACTGTCAGTAACTACAGTTCATCGCTACATCTGCAAGTGCAAGTTAAAACTCTACAATGCAAAGAGAAAGCCATTTATCAACAGCACCCAGAAACGCCGCCAGCTTCTCTGGGCCCAAGCTCATCTAAGATGGACTGATGCAAAGTGGAAAAGTGTTCTGTGGTCTGACGAGTCCACATCTCAAATTCTTTTTGGAAACTGTGGACGTTGTGTCCTCCGGACCAAAGAGGAAAAGAACCATCCGGACTGTTATAGGCGCAAAGTTCAAAAGCCAGCATCTGTGATGGTATGGGTGTTATGATTCTGCCCTTTCGTGTGTTGTCCCGTGCGTCTTTGTGCTTGTGATTTACTTTCGTCACGTTTATTTTCCAGCTTTCAGTTCAGCCGGCTGACAATCGCTGCCAATCTGTTTCGAGTGGTGTTGCGTGATTGCCTTCAGCCTGCCTGTCTCCTCGTCCAATCACAGTTCTCCTTTCGGTTTGGCTTTGGAATTTCATTCATTGCTTCCAGCTGCACTTAATTCCGGGTCTCGCAAAACTGAGTGAATGCGTTCTCTGATAGGACATTACTAACCCGTACTAATCTTCACGTATTTAAGGGTGATTGTAAATACTTCGTCACTTTGTATTAACCTTGATTAACTCATTTAGCGAACGTATGTGTTTCTGGTTTTCGTGATTTCAATCTGAGCTTTCTGAGTAACTGCATTTAAAACCCTGTGCTTTCCTTTCGCTTTTCTTGTGGTGCTTTTTCCTCGTCACGTTTAGATTAAGGCAATCTAAACTGTCAAGTTTGATTGATGGTCTCCGCGTCTCGTCTGAGTCATTATTGTATACGCGGTCTTCGTGTGATTGTTTATTAATCCCATGTGTTTCTCTTTCAGTGTGATTGCTTTCCGAGTCCCGCCTCCTCTCGAGATTTTATAATCTCCACTTTTCCACGCGATTGTCAGACGGATCCTCCGTATTGTCTCTGTGCTACATGGTGAAGTCTCAGCTCTTTGTGCGTTCTGAGTGTCTCCCGTGTATGGTTCCCGAGTCTTCCTGTTTGCTGCGCTCTAGTCTTGTCTGCCCCGTGTTAAAGTCTCCCAGTGTATCCGTCAGTTTAGTTAGTTTTAGTTTTACTAGTTTATCCTGTCTTGGAGAATGTACTTCTGTTCCCACCTGCCTTTGGCAGTGTACCTTAGTTCTCCCCATTGTTCAGTGCTTGAGCACGGTGTTTTATTTCTGGCGTGTCAGCCAACCCTTTCTCCTAGTGTTTTTTGTGTTTAATAAACACTTCTGCTTCCTGCATCTGGTGTTCACCGGACCTCTTCTTACAATGGGGGTGTATTAGTCCCCAAGGCATGGGCAACTTACACATATGTGAAGGCACCATTAATGCTGAAAGGTACATACAGGTTTTGGAGCAACATATGTTGCCATCTAAGCAACGTCTTTTTCATGGATGCCCCTGCTTATTTCAGCAAGACAATGCCAAGCCACATTCTGCACGTGTTACAACAGCATGGCTCCGTAGTAAAAGAGTGCAGGTACTAGACTGGCCTGCCTGTAGTCCAGATCTGTCTCCCATTGAAAATGTGTGGCGCAGTATGAAGCGTAAAATACGACAATGGAGACCCCGGACTGTTGAACAACTTAAGCTGTACTTCAAGAATGGGAAAGAGTTCCACCTGAAAAGCTTCAAAAATTGGTCTCCTCAGTTCCCAAACGTTTACTGAGTGTCGTTAAAAGGAAAGGCGATGTAACACAGTGGTAAAAAAGCCCCTGTGCCAACTTTTTTGCAATGTGTTGCTGCTTTTGAATTCTAAGTTAATGATTATTTGCAAAAAAAAAATAAAGCTTCTCAGTTTGAACATTAAACATCTTGTCTTTGCAGTGTATTCAATTGAATATAAGTTGAAAAGGATTTGCAAATCATTGTATTCTGTTTTTATGTACGATTTACATAACGTGCCAACTTCACTGGTTTTTGGTTTTGTAAAAGAGCATCCCATTCATGTCACTGACCTGCCGCCAATTAGCCTAATTAGCTGTTAAATGTTCCACAAGGGTTTTTTTAGCATCATAAAACATTTCCAGTCTTTTGTTGCCCCATGTCCCTTTTTTTGAAGCATGTTACTGGCATCTAATTCGAAATGAGCAGACATTTTTCCAGACCAAAAAAAATATATAAATTTATCAGTTTCAAGTTTTGATATGCTATCAATGTTCTATTTTCAGTCAAATTTGGTAATTATATGATTTGCATATCATAGTATTCTGTTTTTATTTATATTTTATAAAGCTACCCAACTTCTTGGGAAATGGGGTCATATGACAAATATACAAAAATAGACTAAATTGGCTCGGGGGCAAATACTTTTTCATGGCACTGCGTGTGTGTGTGTGTATGTGTATATATATATATATATATATACACAGTGCTTAAAGTGGGAAAAAAAGCAGTGCCAGTTCTCCCCCTTTTCAACTGTTGGCAGGTAAATTAACTTGGCGGTGGGCGGTCGGTACCAGCAGATCGTTAACTGAAACATTCAAATACTAGAACATGATGCTGATTTTAAGAAAAATTTTTTTAAAACTTCAGTAGGAGTCTTAACAAGTATTTTCTCGTTAAAATCCATCTATGAATTATCTACTGACAAAACACGTCCAACTGAAAGGAGATGTTGACCAACACTCCGTACACAATGACACAGTTCTCTAGTTTTTGGGTGATGAATGATATAGCCTAGAGCAGAAGTGGGCAGCGAGGGCCTTATCTGTCCCTGGTTTTCACACCAACGTCTGGTCTTTAATTAGTTGATTGTCTCAATAGGCCAAACCATTCATGAAATCTGACGTTTCATGCGAATTTCTTTAAATTATCATGAAACTACAAAGACTAGTCTTGTCTCCCTTCATAAAACATTTTCCTTTGATCGAATCATTGCGAAAATCTATATTTGTGCATGCAATCAATTAACTCAATTAGTCAGGGTAATTGATAGGAATAAAAACCTGCATACACACCGGCCCTCCAGGACCGTGATTGCCCACCCCTGGCCTAGAGCGTAGAGCTTGTCAAAGAAGATCTTACAATGGTTAAGTCCACCAATCTCCTTGAGAACATCGTCAACTGCCAATTCCAGACGATGATTTGAGCAATGCCACACAAACAGGTCTGGAAATCTGCTCCAAAGTTGTGTAGCAACTCTTCTGTTCGGCATTACTGATGCTCCATCGCATACAAATGCCACAAAACACTCACCCAAGAAGTAGTCATCAAAGCCATTTTTATGAAGACATACTGGCTGGTTCTCTGCTATATCATTTGCTGTGGTCCCATCCTACTCAAGCAGGTCAAAAAATATTGTTTCTGGCGCGGGGTTGGGAATAGCTGACCACAAACACACCACCAACACAGACTTTCCACTGATTGTGGTGGATTCATCAATCAAGGCGCAGTATATTCGTCTGTTTTTGACCATGTCATCAGCCACATGTTTTAGTAATTATGCTAGCTAGCCAATAGTTGAAGAACCTAATATTGCGTTCAGTGCACCACACTCTCCAGTTTCCCATAGTATCCAACATATAGATCTGACTGAGCAATCTGATTAGTCAATTAGACATTTAGAATGTTCTCAAATGAACAAGACAGTACGGGTAGCCTGTGCTCAAATGAAAAATACCTCATCACTGAATATTACACCGCCTATCTTAGGTGACTAGGCCATTGATTTAACTAATTTGTCAATTTGTTTGCATTTATGCATTGAAATGAACATTTCATAAATCAACAGATCTGTGAAAACTGCTTATTTCAGAGGTAATTTGATAATAGTCTGAAAAGGTGATTAGCAAAAGCCCCCAAAAGGTGGGATTGACATTATGTAACTGAAGAGAGGAGAACACAGGAATCCAAAACAACCGGAGACACTAGGGGGCAGACTCGGGAACAAGGGAGCTAGGAATCATTAGGGAACAACAGGCAGAGGTTAGGCACAGGATGAGACGACGGGCACATCTGGCAGGTGGCTGACTCGGAAGGCACAGCTGGCCGGGAGAAGGGTAGGGGAAACATCAGGAGGGGGTCAGGAACACCTTGGGCTAAGGAGACGAAGGCGACTGGCACACAGGGGCACAGGAAGGCGAAGGCGACTGGCACGCTAGGGCACAGGAAGGCGAAGGGGGCACCAGGGGCTAGAAGGTGGCAGGTAGGGCAGGCTGGGCAGGGAAATGAGGCTGATGAAACACAGAAGGAAAGGGGACCAGAGGGAAGGTGCACAGGGCAGGGAGTGTAGCGCGAGCGAAGTCAGATCTGATCTGAAGTGCTGCAGAGCTGGAACAGATATAGGGCAGGGGCATGGAGAGACACAGGTGTTGGAACTTAATATAATTAACAAGGGGTGGAACATAAGGGAAAGCTAATTACATGAAACAGATAAACATTAACACATAGACGAGGATCACAAGACAATCCCAAAGACGGGATATATAAACTGGATAAATATTTCACAGTGGATAGAAAGAGACAGGACAGATAAAAATACAGATGGTTCTGCAGGAAAACTTAGCAAAGCCAGTGAAAGAAAAGCAAGAGGCGGAGACTAGAACAGGGTGACTGCTGAGAGATCATTAGTTAATTAGTAAGTGCAGCTATACAATCCCGGGTGCTCATTTGTAGGTTAGTCTAATATACAATGTTAGTTTGGTTAGTAATTCTAGAAAATAACAAACTCTTAGTAGGGGTTAGTAATACAGAAAAGCAAGGGGAAATTAGTAAACGAGAAAGGAAGGAAGGCTGAAACCCAGAACCCATTAAATCACCCGAAATAGTGTCACAATCAATTAAGACAGAAAACTGCAACAAACAATGACGCGACCGGGGAGAAAGCAAAGACAATACAAGGGTAAGACGTGGAATGGAATAACACAGGAGAGGAATAAAATGTGAACACTAAGACATGGGCTAAAAACCAACATCACAAAAATAATAAAAACCTAAAACTGACTAACTAAACACACAGACCCACGGAACACAACAAATAATGTGATTATACAACTATTACCTCCAAAATAAAATGTATAATCTAAATTTATTCATACTATGGGAATTTCGCTCTCAAAATATAAAAGTTTTTTGCGAGTATACTCTTTGTTTCCGTGGAAATACATGAGATCTGACGTTAACTTTAGCCCTTGAGAGCCAGCCAATTTGGGCTTATGTTTTCTCGACATCGTGATTTCCCAAAACTGAATAAATACCACACATAGCAACACAAAACCGCTTCGCTAGCTCAATCATGTTCTAACTAGAATATCCGCTCTAATTTTTTTTTTTTTTTTTCATGGACTGGTAGTTTTTAAAGCTAACCGGTGCCGTGACAACCACTCAGCTCATCTTTATCGAACGAACGTATATTAACGGTTATATTTAAATATAGGCAACGGCTTTCCAGTGTCAGCGCCAAAACAAAAATCTATCTTTTAATAAACTCACCTGCAGATGTTTCATTTCAGATGGGGGTGTGTCACTCCAATGAATATAATGGAGAAATCTGAGCCATTATCTTTTAAATTAAAGGGTCTGGTGCTGTATTTTCAACACATATATAACTGGAATGCATATAAGAATCAATGGGTTATTTTCATATATCTAAGGTTATTTTGCATGACACCATTCATGATAAAGTTATTGGGAGTGTTGTTTTACTCATCACACTCAACGTTAGAGCAGCCGATTGATTGTATTCAGTAATGGCGACGAATTGCTGATGAATGGCCTACAAACACTATCATGAATGAGTTATTTGTCGAAAGGACGTGACAGAATATAATGTGGATGGGAGAAAAGTAAACTTGTCCGTTCTATTCTCCAGCCAGCTGGCATTGGTTTATGTATTTGGTTGTGGGTATTTTGAGGATTAACATGGATTCCATGAAAAGTTAATCATTCGAAATAACATCTGGCATGCAAGTTATTGAATTCAGCTATGCCTGCCATCGCGTGGCGAACGTGCCGGTAAACATTTGAAAGCAGATATAATTTTAGAGATGATCAAATTCCACGTGTTGGCAAGTAGCTAGCATGATTACAAACACCCCCACCAAATTAGCTAGGTAGCTAGGACAGCAAAAACCCATCTCTCCGCAGCAAAACCCATCCACAATGAGTCCGATCTGCGGCCAAAATCACTTGCTATTAACCATTGATCGTTTACGATGAGACTGCCAATGCATCACGAGGATCGCTCAAATAATGTTTGAAAGACATGCCACTCCTTGGGCCAGTTGTTCAAAATAAGTAATCTGGATAAAAATTATCCGGATTTGGAAATCCCATTTCTTGCTATCCAGGATCAGGTAATCAGTCTTACTTTTATGCCGGTTTTTCAAAGCAACATTGGATTGGGTCATCCTGATCCAGATACAGTTTGAGATTACCAAATCCGGATTGCCAGTGCTCTAAATGGGAAAACGTAACACAATGTGGGCTACTGGCAATGAAAAGTACAGGTAAAACAGCCAACATGGGGTCACTAAGTGCTTTTTATTTTGAGATAACACAAAAATAAGATAAACATCCACTTCTATATTATGTTTATGATCACTCATCTGACCAGCAACAAATAAATTAACAAATACACCGTGGAGATTTTTCAAAAACTCTTAAATTGAAAAAAAGGCTAGATGTCCAATCATTAACTAAATAAAGAATGTTCAGGGTTCTTCATCGGAGTATGAGACCAGCATTTTCAAGTCTGGCTTTTAGGAGGCGGATCTGAAGTTTAGCCCTGGTTTGATGCAGTTTGGCCAGCTTGATTTGTTCCTCTGCCAGGAGTATCTGTGCTTCTGCTCTTTCAGTTTCTCTTTTAATGAGCAATTCGTAGGCATCATTATTAGTTGGCAATGGACGCTTCAAGCCTCTTTTCTGAGTTCCTGTGCCTGGTGGCTCTACAGGTGAAGGTCCAGGTTGTTCTGCAGTAATTGGGCGGAGATCCAGAATAAATTTTTCCTCTGCATTGAGGGGAACTGGCTCAATTTCCTCAACAATTGTAGGCTCACCATCACCAACAACACCTTCAATCCCATGCAGAGCTTTAGAGTTCTCACTTCCAGTAATGTCCAAAACCACATCTGTGTATTAGCCTTTCTTAAGGGGTTTGTTGCCTGTTTGGGTGTTTTTTGCTTCAGCAAGGTCCTTTGTGGCTCTGGCCAGCAGATTCTTCCATCTGAATTTTACTTGCTCCAAGGTCCTCTTCTGGCCAGACCCCATTGCATTGACATTCTGCGTGATTTCAACCCAGATGTCTTTCATCCTTTTGTTTGTCACCATTCTATCTACAACAGAACTTCCTACTATTGAGGCATAATGGCACTTCACACCCTCCAGCAGTGCATGGGTTTCTGCCACAGTGAAATTGAGTCCATGTTTCCACCTCATCTGTTGTAGTGAGCTCAGTATTTATTGGCCTTGAGCATGATTGATATAATTGATCACAAGCCAAAATGCGTCAGCTGATGAGTGGGCGGGTTTTTGACAGCCATCTTATATTAAGCCTTTTTCAGAGGACTTTCAGTGAAGCACTGACATGGCAGGTGTTGTCCACCGCTACCACTTTTTGGTGGAAGAGGGTACCGTCAAAGGGTGTATGTTGAGCGTGCAAAGCCACTGGAGCAGTACACCACTGAAGAACTGTATGCTCGCCTTCGCTTTGGGACTGCTGATATTAAGTACATTGCAGACCTTGTCAGGCCAAAACTTCAACGGAGAACAAAAAGGAGTCACAGTCTGTCAGTGGAAGAACGAGTCCTAATTGCTCTGCGCTTCTATGCATCTGGGACTTCCTACTAAGTTGTGGGTGACAATATTGGAGTGGACAAATCAACTGTGAGCGATGTAGTAAAAGCTGTGTCAATTGCATTGGCCAGCCTGGTCAGTCAGTTTGTCTCACTTCCAAAGGATGACCAGATTGCCCAGACCAAGCACAAGTTTTTTCTTTTGGGGAATATGCCCAATACTATTGGGGTTATCGACTGCACTCATGTGCATATCCAAGCACCTCATGAGAGGGAATGGGAGTACATCAACCGAAAGGGGAGGCGCAGCATCAACATCCAACTTGTGGGTAATGCTGACCTCAGCATCACAAACTGCGTTGTGAAGTGGCCTGGGTCTGTCCATGATGCACGTATCCTGCGGGAGAGTGCTTTATACAGAGAGCTCCAGACCAACCGACCGGATGGCATAATATTAGGAGACAGTGCCTATCCACTCTTACCATGGCTAATGACTCCTTTTTTGCAGCAACCACACCTGCGCAGGCGCGCTTCAACGCTGCTCATTGCATAACAATTGAGCGTTTTAAATGGAGTTCTGAAGAGACGCTTTGCATGCCTTAACTACTTGCGAGTGGAACCACAGGGAGCATGCAACATAATACTTGCATGTATTGTCCTGCGCAACATTGCTACCAGGTGCAATGTCCCTCCCTGTGATGATGTTTGTGATGTACCTGGGCCCGCTGAAGAACCAGACCAACCACTGGCGTTCTGTCAGGATGAGGGACTGACTGGAAGTGTAGTGAGGGATGCAATTGTTAGAAATTATTTTTGACAGGGTCATCTCTGATGAATGCTTTTCAATTGATATGCAGTGATGAATCACACAAATACTGAATATATTATTTTTGTTTGTTATTCAAATCTGTTTGGGGAAATCCGTTTATGTCTTGGGAACAAGATAATTTTTATTTTTACTTTACTATACTGAAAGGGGTAATTGGTAGCCTATCTCTACTTTATGTACTTTATCACAAACAACAACAAATCAAATGCAAAATATAAATAAAAGTTTATATCCAAAATGATACAAATTGATCATTTGACCAATAGTACAGTTTTGCTACATTTTCTTCCGGAAATCCACCTTGAAATCCTACCCCCTGTTGGGATCAGGATAATCCTGCTTTTTGGGATCAAAGTTATCCAGATCCTACTGAAATGCTTTGAACAACACAAACTGAAGGTTTGATCCAGATTCAAACTAGGATTGGATTACATGATCTAATCTGATTTCAGAATCCGTCTTTCCCTTTTGAACAACCCATTTTCAAGATTTCCAATCAGATTACCTTTGAACAACTGGCCCCTTAAGATCTCCTTACGGCGCGAACTAGTGCACAGTGGGTAATGTAGTATAGCCATAGGATCATGAATCGCCAGGAGTGAAATAGAGCTGGACAGGGTACTATGAGCTCGTATGAAGTCCCAGTATGCCGTCAAAAGTCCCAGTACAACGGGGGCTAAAATCTAGAAGTGCCGGTTCCGGCCCACTTAAAGCACAGTGTATATATATATATGCTTTAATACGCCAACTTTTTTAGCATTCAAAAATGGAATAATGAAATAAAAATTCTGTTTGCTTATTTTTCCATATGGACCTTCTTATGGTCCTGGAGGTTTTCACCAAACACTTCTCTGGAAGTTGCCAAGGATGTTGTTTGCATCCTCTTGATTTTTCTATCCAATTTGTGCAAATCAAGATTAATTTTATGTCCTTTAATGGAAAATAGAAATAACGACCTCTTTATTTTCCCAAATTCAAATGTTTAATGAACTCCAAAATGTAGGACACTATCAGGTGATATAACTATTTGCATCATCCTTACGCTATTTGAGGTTATTGATGTGAGATAAAACTCCTTTTGCTTTTCTAGAATAAGGACATAAGTGACGTGGTCTAAAAAAAAAAGCTTTACTTTGAAATCTGTCATCAAAATAAATTGTTTAATTTTAAGTTCCAAACCCCCGATGAATATACAAAGAACAAGGACGTTTTATGTCGCCCGGATTGGCGTCACCGGGACCCCACCCTGGAGCCAGGCCTGGGGTTGGGGCTGGCAGGCGAGCGCCTGGTGGTCGGGTCTCTGCCCACAGGACCCGGCCGGGCACAGCCCGAACGAGCGACGTGGGCCCGCCTTCCCGTAGGCCCATCACCCGCGGGAGGGTTCAAAAGGGACAGATGCTTTGCGCTTTGAGTGGCAGTCATGGGCGGGGGCCCCGGTGACCCAATCCCTGGATGCAGAAACTGGTTCTCGGGACATGGAATGTCAGCTCACTGGGGGGGAAGGAGCCTTAGCTTGTGCGGTAGGTCGAGCGATACTGGCTAGAGATAGTTGGGCTCACCTCCACGCACAGTCTGGGCTCTGGAACCCAACTCCTCGAGAGAGGCTGGACTCTCTTTTCTTCCGGTGAGAGGCAGCGGGCTGGCGTGGGTTTGCTTATAGCCCCCCAGCTTAGCCGCCATATGTTGGAGTTTACTCCGGTGAACGAGAGGGTCGCTGCCCTGCGCTTTCGAGTCGGGGACAGGTGCCTCACTGTCGTTTCGGCTTATGGGTTGAAGGGCAGTGCAGAGTACCCGGCCTTCTTGGAGTCCCTGGGAGGGGTACTGGAAAGTGCTCCAACTGGGGACTCCATCGTTCTGCTGGGGGACTTCAACGCCCATGTGGGCAGCGACAGTGTTACCTGGAGGGGTGTGATTGGGAGGAATGGCCTCCCTGATCTGAACCCGAGTGGTGTTCTGTTATTGGACTTCTGTGCTAGTCACAGTTTGTCCATAACAAACACCATGTTCAAACATAAGGGCGTCCATAAGTGCACATGGCACGAGGACGCCCGAGGCCGGAGGTCAATGATCGACTTTGTGGTCGTGTCATCTGATCTTCGGCCGTATGTCTTGGACACTCGGGTGAAGAGAAAGGCTGAGCTGTCCACAGATCACCACCTGGTGGTGAGTTGGATCCGCTGGCGGAGGAGGAAGCTGGACAGACTTGGCAGGCCCAAACGTGTTGTGAGGGTCTGTTGGGAACGTCTGGCGGAACTCTCTGTCAGAGGGGTTTTCAACTCTCACGGGAGAGCTTTGACCAGATCCCAAGGGAGGCTTGAGACATTGAGTCTGAATGGACCGTGTTCTCCACCTCCATTGTTGATGCGCCCGTTCGGAGCTGTGGCCGTAAGGTTTCCGGCGCCTGTCGTGGCTGCAATCCCCGAACCCGGTGGTGGACACCGGAAGTAAGGGATGCCGTCAAGCTGAAGAAGGAGTCCTATCGAGCTTGGTTAGCTCATGGGACTCCTGAGGCAGCTGACAGGTACCGGCAGGCTAAGCGTGCTGCGGCCCGGGCGGTGGCAGAAGTAAAAAGTTGGGTATGGTAAAAGTTCGGGAAGGCCATGGAGGAGGATTATCGGTCGACCCCAAAGAGGTTCTGGCAAACTGATCGGCGCCTCAGGAGGTGAAAGCAGTGCCCTGCCAACACTGTTTACAGTGGAGGTGGGGAGCTGTTGACTTCGACTGGGGATATTGTTGGCCGGTGGAAGGAATACTTCGAGGATCTCCTCAATCCCACTGACTCGCCTTCCATAGAGAAGGCAGAGGCTGGGGACCCAGAGGCTGATTCATCCATCACTCGGGCTGAAGTCACTGAAGTAGTTCAGAAGCTCCTAAGTGGAAAGGCACCGGGGATGGATGAGATCCGCCCTGAGAACCTCAAGTCTCTGGATGTTGTAGGGCTGTCTTGGTTGACATGCCTTTGCAACATCGCGTAGCAGTCGGGGACAGTGCCTCTGGACTGGCAGACCGGGGTGGTGGTCCCTCTTTTTAAGAAGGGGGACCGGAGGGTGTGCTCTAACTATAAGGGGATCACACTCCTCAGCCTCCCGGATAAAGTCTATTCCAGGGTGCTGGAGAGGAGAATTCGGCCGATAGTCGAACCTCGGATTCAGGAGGAACAATGCAGTTTTCGTCCTGGTCGTGGAACACTGGACCAGCTCTATACCCTCCGCAGGGTGCTTGAGGGTTCATGGGAGTTTGCCCAACCAGTTCACATGTGTTTTGTGGACTTGGAGACGGCATTTGACCGTGTCTCTCGTGGTATCCTGTGGGAGGTGCTTCGGGAGTATGGAGTCCGGGGGCCTCTACTAAGGGCCGTGTAGTCTCTGTATGACCGGAACAGGAGCTTGGTTCGCATTGCCGGCAGTAAGTCAGACCTGTTTCCGTTGCATGTTGGACTCCGGCAGGGCTGCCCTTTGTCACCGGTTCTGTTCATTATTATTATGAACAGAATTTCTAGGCGCAGCCAGAGGCCGGAGGGAGTCCGGTTCAGGGACCAGCGGATCTCATCTCTGCTTTTTGCAGATGATGTTGTCCTGTTGGCTCCTTTGAACCAGGACCTTCAGCATGTACTGAGGCGGTTTGCAGCCGAGTGCGAAGAGGCTGGGATGAGAATCAGGACCTCCAACTCCGAGGCCATGGTTCTCGACTGGAAAAAAGTGGCTAGTCCTCTCCGGGTTGGAGGAGAGCTCCTACCTCAAGTGGAGGAGTTTAAGTATCTTGGGGTCTCATTCACGAGTGAGGGAAGGATGGAGCGTGAGATTGACAGATGGATCGGTGCAGCAGCAGCAGTAATGCGGTCATTGTACCGATCTGTTGTGGTGAAGAAGGAGCTGAGCCGAAAGGAGAAGCTCTCAATTTACCAGTCAATCTACACGTTCCTACCCTCACCTATGGTCAGGAACTTTGGGTCAACTTTCGGATACAAGCGGCTGAAATGGGTTTCCTCCGCAGGGTGGCGGGGAGCTCCCTTAGAGAAAGGGTGAGAAGCTCTGTCACCCGGAAGGAGCTCAGAGTAGAGCCGCTGCTCCTCCACGTCGAGAGGAGTCAGTTGAGGTGGCTCGGGCATGTATATCAGATGCCCTCTGGACGCCTTCCTGGGAAGGTGTTCCAGGCATGCCCCACCAGGAGGAGGCCCCGAGGAAGACCCAGGACCCGCTGGAGGGACTATGTTGCTCGGCTGGCCTGGGAACGCCTCGGGATACCCCCGGGAGAACTAGAGGAAATGTTCAGGGAGAGGGAAGTCTTTGCTTAGACTGCTGCCCCCGCGACCCGGCCCCGGATTAAGCAGAAGATGATGAGATGAGAGATGAGATTTGAAACATTATTTTTGAACTTGATGTTCAGATCATTTCACACTGCTAAAAATCCCAATTCCTTGATGTTTTATATCACCTATGTATAGGAACTATATTTTGCTTTTGGAGGGAGGGAAATTGAGTCTTTGCTTTTTTCTGGGTTTTAGGCATATTCAAATTAAGCCCTGGGGTCAGTTGTACTGGTGCTTTTCATGTTTTCTTTCTGAACTGGGACTGTTTAAAATGTGATATACCAGGCAAATATAAAGTCTGGCCAGTTATTGACTGCTTTAAATGCAATATACCATGCAAATGCATGTCTGGCCAGTCAGCGGATGTTGCACTATTACAGCACCCTCCATAATTATTGGCACCCTTGGTTAAGATGTGTTAAAAGTCTTAAAATAAATTCAATTTTTATTGCAGAAGGATACTGTCACACTAAAATTTGTAGAAAAATGTAACCTTCAACTCAAGTGAATTTTAAGGGGGAAAAAAATCCCTGACTAAGAAATAATTTTTTTTCATAAAATCACCTGTTCCACAATTATTGGTACCCCTAACAATTCCTAGGAAATAAATGTAATTGAAGTATTTCTCATTTCAACAGTAGTTTACAAAGTTGATCAGAGTATGTAGGAACATTTAATTAGTCAATCATCACTTCCTGTTTCCCTGGGGTATAAATATGATGATACACAGAGGCCATTTCTCTTATCCACTCTTCAACATGGGAAAGACAAAGGAACACACCATTCAAGTAAGGCAGATGTGTATCGACCTTCACAAGTCAGGCAATGGCTACAAGAAAATAGCCACTCGCCTGAACCTGTCCATATCTACTATCAGAGGAATCATTAAGAAGTTTGAAACAACTGGAACAGTAGTAAACAAGCCTGGACGAGGAGGAAAGTTTATTTTGCCACCACGCACAGTGAGGAGGATGGTGAGAGAAATAAAAAGTTCTCCAAAGCTCAATGTTAAAAAATTGCAACAAATGGTAGCATTTTGGGGCCACAAAGTCTCCAAAACAACCATCAGGTGCTATCTACATGCCAACAAGCTGTTTGGGAGGCATGCACGGAAAAAGCCTTTTCTCACTCACAATCATAAACGGAAACGTCTGGAGTTCGCAAAGCGGTACTGGGACTTCAACTGAGACCATGTGCTTTGGTCAGATGAGACCAAGATTGATCTTTTTGGCAACAAACACTCTAAGTGGGTCTGGCGGAACACAAGAGATTAGTCTGCAAAAAAGCACCTCATGCCCACTGTGAAGTATGGGGGAGGATCAGTGATGCTGTGGGCCTGTTTCTCTTCCAGAGGCCCTGGAAACCTTGTTAGGGTGCAAGGCATCATGAACACTTTGAAATACCAGGACATTTTAAATCAAAATCTGGTGGCCTCTGCCTGAAAGTTGAAGATGAGTCCTCACTAGGTCTTTCGGCAAGATAATGACCCTAAACATGAGGCCAAATCTACACAGAAATGGTTCACCAGACACAGAATCAAGCTCCTCCCATGGCCATCTCAGTCCCCAGACCTCAACCCCATTGAAAAACTGTGGAGTGAGCTGAAGAGGAGAGTGCAGAGGAGAGGACCCAGGTCACTGGATAATTTTGAGAGATTGTGCAAAGAGGAATGGTCGAAGATTCCTCTTTCTGTATTCTCCCATCTTGTGAAACATTATAGCAGAAGATTAGGTGCTGTTTTGTTGGCAAAAGGGGGTTGTACAAAGTATTAACATCAGGGGTGCAAATAATTGTGGCACACATGATTTCATGTAAAAGAATTATTTCTCAATGTGGGATTTTTTTTCCCACTGGATAAATTCACTTGAATTAAAGGTTGGATTTTTCTCTTTTTTCATTGTGGTCCTATATTATTTAGAAAAAAACTTAATTTATTGGAAGCTAAAAAACACATCTTTACTATGGGTGCCAATAATTATGGAGGGCAGTGTAGGTGGAAGGAAAACCAGTGGAAGGCTACTGTTGACCTTGAAATGATGAGAGCCTGATTCAAATATCCATGGGCTGGGGGAGTTTCACAAAAGTCAGTGTGCAAATATGCCCTCAGCTTTTCCACTTTTGGTCTGGGAAAGCACTTGCAACCATTTCCTCTCCGCCAAGCAAACTGACTAACTTTTTTGCACAATTCTGCTCTGTAACTTTTGCACTTTTGCTGAAAATTGCGTAATTCATTTTTGCATGAAGGAGGGTCTTGATTTGATTCCCAACCAGCTATACCCAGTCTGCAAGGAGTTCACAAGTCTGCATGATCATGTCAGTATACTTTCACTGCTCCAGTTTGTTCCCTTACTCCAAAGAAACATAGGCTTCAGAACCAGCTTGCAGAAAAGATGACAATCGATCAATCTCCTCGCACTACCTTGCTTAACCATTTCATCACACTTGAGTGAAACTCATCAACAAACTGCACAGCAGGGATGTAAATTTGTTGGGGGGGCATAGCATGACTACTTAATGAAAATATGTTCCTTTTATGTTATGTAGAGAAAGGAGACAAGCTCCTTAAGATCCAGGGAAAAGAGTTTACGGTATAGCGGGATAGCGGGTAGCACTTTCGCCCCATAGTGAAGAGGCCTTGGGTTCAAATCTGGTTGGCAGCCTTTCTCTGTGGAGTTTAGTTGTTCTCCTCGTGTTTGTGTAGGTCACCTCTGGATATTCTGGTTGCCTCCTCTCAGCCCAAAAACATGCCAAGTTAATGCGGGACTGTAAATTTCCCGCGTGTGAGTGGCGTCTGAGCCCTGCAAAGAATTGAAAAGCTTCCAAAGGAGTGTTCCTGCTTTTTGTCCATAGCTGTAAGGGTTAGGTACCACCCCTTCTGCGACCTGCAAATATCTGTAGGCCTATAAGATGTGCTTCAGGCTAAGGCAAATCAATGGGCTGGGGGTACTCAATGAGAAATTGAATATTAGTAATTTATAGAAGTTACCTTCCTTGCCTACTAAATCGGAACAAGCTCCTAAGCCATTCTCATGGTGTCCAGCATCCCTGTTCATCCTTTCCCCGTAAAGCCTGCTGTCCAGTTTATTAGGAACAAGTTCTCAATCCTTCTACAGTCATCAGGAATGGAACCGCGTTCCTTCTAAGTTACTCCATCCTGCCTACGGACAGTTTGGCTCTGGCAAAGTGTGCACTCCGCCTGGCAGTCATCCCGGAAAGCCACTGGTTGGAAATTGGCAATGCCTTCTCCATTTCATCCATGACATCTGAATTGAACTGTGCTATTCTCCTCTGGGCTATGTTCTACGGTATTTCATGTACTATAAATAAACCCCACCAGTGAATTGTACTCTGTCACCGCACTTGATCCCTGATTTGATCATAACACCTCTGGTCCTCATAATGAGAAGCACAGTGACAGAGAAATAGAAGCCTGGAATCCATACTGAATACCACTAAATGCTCCTATTGGTCTACACCAGGGGTTCCCAAACTCGGTCCTGGGGCCTCCCTGTGTGTGCTGGTTTTTGTCCCAACCATAATTGCCATCATAGGACTTTAACAAGCTGTTAATTTGTCCAAATTGGGTGCATTTTGTGTTTTAAATATTTGCGGTTTTAAGCAAAATTTTAATAGAAATATTAATTTGTGCCATGAAGAATTAAAGGCAGAATAAAAGACCCTTCCATATAAGGTTTTTTTTTTCTGTGTGGCAAGCAATTTCCGTTAATAACATTTTTACACAGATCAAATCAAATACTGATAAAATCAGTAACCTCCAAATTAGGTTGCTGAAGACAGGTGATAAGAATTCTTTCAAATTAATTTGCTTGCACTCAATCACAAAAACATGAAATAAAACAGGTCTGACTCTGTCATTTGCTTGTTTAGTAAATTGTTAGTTTTTGCAACCATGTGCCCACAGTTTCACCAATTAGGCACCCGGTGATTTTTTCCCCTCTTCTTATGCAGTTGTTGCTCATATATTGCAATGTGGATGCAGAATTTATTCCTTACTGTTTGTTTGCATATCTGTCAAAATACTCTTTGTCAAGAGAGGATAAATTGCTGCTCTGAACAAAAATGTACCAAACTAAGACAAATCAACAACTTGCTAAAATCCTATGATTGCAAACCAGGGTGGAGCAAAAACCAGCATCCACGGGGAAGCCCCAGGACCGAGTTTGGGAACCCCTGGTCTCCACTAAAGGAGTAATTGGGAGGACCCCAGAGTGTATAAAACGGTCACAGCCTCAATGTAGTTATAAAATATCAATACACAAAGGCCCCATTTACACTTCTATTTGAATAATATCCAGATATAACTATTTACATTCCATTTCCCCATAGGCACGTCAATGTGTCTTCAGTAGACAGATACAAGTGTGATTTGCAGTTTCTTTTGCAAAATGCAAAGGTCAGTTGATTGAAAGTTATGGGGGGGGTATCGTTTGTGTGAAGATGGCGGGGGAACAGCAAATGTTTTGCGGTTATGATGAGTTCCTGAAGGCTACAACCAGCACCAGATATTGGTTTACCTACTACAGTGCAGTCAAATAGAAACCATTTCTAGAAACCACGTAATATGTTTGCTGGAGTGTAGCTTCAATATGGTTTTAAGTGTTTTCAGGGAAATGTAAATTTCCTTTTTTTTTTTTTTGCAGTCCCAATGCATCCCCTCCTAGATGGCTTCGGGGGACCACTTCGCATAGACAGAGACCCTACGGTGACATGTAAATCACTGGGAGGTGGTCTCTGTACATTAATAAAAACTGGTGCAGCACTTCTGTCGTCAGAGAAACACGATGTACCCCTGATATTGAACTTCTTTCTGTTTCTCTGCGCCTGCTTTATCTCCCGTGGGAATTTCCACAAATATTTATAACTCTTGTGTACATTCACCTGAAGGCAAATGCTGCTAATGCTACATGGGCTATTGCAGATACAGTCCACCGGCTTCAGAACATTGCACCAGACGCCCCTAGCTTAATTACGGGTGATTTCAGCCACTGCGAACTCGGGAAGTCACTCACAAACTTTCAACAATATGTTACCGGCCCCACTAGGAATATAAGGTGTTTGGACCATTGTTACGGTTCCATAAAAAGTGCATATAAATCCTTTCAGCGGGCTCCGCTGGGAACTTCTAACAACAGTGTGGTTTATTTGTGTCCGGTGTATAAACCTATCCTGAGTTTCCGTACACCATTGTCACTGAATCTTTTATCAATGGAGGTTCCATCTTCATATGTGCGCCTTTTCTTGAGTTGAATTCCTGCTTCGAATATCATGTGCTGTACAGTCAAACTGCTCCACCCTAATCAGGACTTCAGGTTTTTGTCAGCAATGAAAGGCATAGACTAAGTTATGTATGCACCAGTCATTAATTACATTGTGGGCCTCCTGATGTAACTGATGACGGGGGAATGCTGTTTGGTGTGATCAGTAATGCGGGAAATAAAATTATATTTACATGGTCCACTGATTCTTCTGAATTGTACCTTGGACTAGGAAAATTAATTGGTTGCTATGGCAACCACCAATTGGTGATAAATTGACAATGATGGTACAAACAGCTTTTTTTCAACATGAGAAAGCAGTAAAGTGTGAATTGGAATCATCTGCCCAATGTTTCGACCATCGATTATGTAATAAAATCTCAAAATATCAAAATTTCTAAAAAGTCGCTTTTTCTCAAAAAATTCCCAACAGATTTTTTTTGTTTCATCACCATGTCAATCTGTGAGGTGAAGGCAACCAATTTTCACTGAAAAATCTCCTGTAGAATTTTTTTGAAGTCAAAAGGCCTTAAAACCCACTGTGATTATTATGTAATCAGGCAACCTGACCTCCTTTTCTCGACCTTCGATTTGGGAGAAAAAATGTCTACATGGCTTCAAATTAACCCCTTTGCACAGATATAGATGCTGGCGTCTGTAAATTCCAAAATTGAATTCTTATATAATTCTGTAGTTGAATTTCCAAATGTCTTGCTTCGCTGGAATATTTTCCAGAGTCTCTGCGACACAAATACTTAGTTATAAGGCCCAAATAGGCTCATACATAACAGGAAAATTTGGAATAATTTGTATTTTTTGCACAAAGGGGTTAAGGAAAGAGAGACTGTGTTCAGAATGTGAAAGGGGGGAGGTGTGTCTTCATGAAAATGCAGGTTATGCAAGTTCATTTGAGTACAGGTTGCAAACTGATCATTTACACTGAAAAAAAACAAGAGTTAGGGCTGCCTAGCTGCACATGAGATACTTATTAACACTGTAATTGTAGCAGTGGTTTTGACAGCAAAAAAAAAAAAAAAGATTTCTTTCAACCAATTTCATTTTCATATGAAAATGGCACTGCGCTGATATTCTGGAAATTCTAGAACAAGACTGGGAAAACATACCAATAACATTGTTCAGAAGGCAAATCAGTACCTGGGAAACAGGTGCTTCACTGCCTTTGGAAATCAAGCACAAACATAGTGTTAAGAGTAGACTGTTACTTAAATAAATTACCATGTTTAAGCGTAATCGCAAAGTTACAACATTTAAAATTCATTTACGATAATCTACATTATTGTTTCATGTCATTAATGCATAATAACGGAAACTATTTCATTGTCATGATGTATTTTTCACCTGTTTTTTGTCGAATAGAACTTTGTTTGGTTATTATCGGCCCAGGCTGCTTTCAGAGATAGCGGAATCAGACGTGTCTCCTTCGGTTGGTAAATAAAACTTCCAAAAATGACGTTATTGTTAATGCAGATGTTTAACAATGAATTGTAAGACGTAGCTGTTACATCCACATTCTCGGAAATTCGCTTATTTTAGCATGTCACCCTGCCGAAAATGAACGATGCACTGTCGATTTCGCTAAAGTCTTAGAGTTGCCCACTTGACGACTTTCTCGCTTAATCTGGCGACCTTCCAAATTGGGATTGTTTGTCCACTCAAGACGTATGTATAAGTCTTGAGAAAGTCGTCAAGTTGGCAACTCTAAGACTATAGCGAAATCGACAGTGCATCGTTCATTTTCGGCAGGGTGACATGCTAAAATAAGCGAATTTACGAGAATGTGGATGTAACAGCTACGTCTTACAATTCATTGTTAAACATCTGCATTAACAATAACGTCATTTTTGGAAGTTTTATTTACCAACCGAAGGAGACACGTCTGATTCCGCTATCTCTGAAAGCAGCCTGGGCCGGTACGCGCAAGCGCAGTAAATGGCAAAGACGGCTGCGAAAGAAGATGTTGCAGTTTCAGTCTTATGCTACGAGTCAACAGTTTATGTTGCGGTTTTTGCAGTTTCGGTAGCGGGGTATTATTTTTCTGTTGCTATTTCCGCGATTAATGTAGGCATTTCAAAGTGTTTGTGTGCTGAGGCTACGTTTTCTTTGGTAGGCCTGTATGAGCCTAGGTAAATTAACGGCTCACACACTATTAGAAAAGGCGAAGGGTTAGCGGCTAGGCTAGCTGAGCTGTAGTAACCCCCCTCCCTCAGACAGCCAGGCTAGGACCGTGGTTAGCGGTAGGGCTTGGCGTTCCTACTCTGCAGCCCGATGCCACGTTGGCCTGTGCTCTAGCCTAGCCAAAACATAACCGGATGAGCCGACTCCCGCTCAGAGACTGTAATTCAAGGTTCTGTCACTCAACGTGGCCACGCCCTTAATTATGCAGAAATTAAAACCTTTAAATAGTAGAGTTATAAAAAAATTCACTCCCCCCACAGTTTTCGCGGAGGAGAAAATTAGCAATAGATACAAAAACCATATTTTGAACCAGGCTGTAAATACGTTTATTTTTGCTGTAAAATTGGGCTTTTTAATATGGGGGTCAATGGGGATTGACTCGTTTCTGCCACCAGCCTCAAGTGGCTATTCGAGGAACTGCAGCTTTGGGCACTTCCTCATTTACTTCACCTTTCATCCTCGGAGGTTGCCGCTTGGTTAAGTCACAGTATGTTTGTTTGTTTAGGGCTTCTGTGGTGCGCAATGTCGCTCGAAAATTAAGTGAAGCACCCAGTTTTATTCTCTTGCATGGGCATTTCATCATGAGTTAAGTTTCAGTACTGCGTGTCTGTTCGCAGTATCTATGTCTCCGAAAACGGTGTTGCTCAAATTAAGTTAGCCACCCAGTTTTATTCTCTTACATGGGCATTTCATCATTACTTAAGTTACAGGAGGCTACAGCGTTTGTTTCTTTGTTCGTAGTGTCTACGTGTCCGAAATGGGTGTTGCTCAAATTAAGTTAGCTAGCCAGTTTTATTCTCTTCCATGAGGTTCATGGCTTGAAAAAAAGTTAAAAAGTGAATTATGAATTATTGAAAACCATCTGACTGTCGGAGACGGAAACACTTTGAAGTAGTGTCTACGAGTCCGAAAGTCGGCCCAGATAGCAAAATTCTTCTGGTCCATAAAATGAAGGAACCCCTTGCCTTCAGCCCCTCTGTTAGTGGAGGTCGGTGCTCGCAGAAAGGACATTCCGGATTCTTCTGGTCCATATCCGGCCCACACTTGACCAGGTTGTCCAGCAGTCCCCTAAAACAAAATTCCCTGACTTTTCCCTGACCAATTTGTGAATTTCCCTGACCATATATCGCACTATATTCATTGTGATTTACATCTTTGTCATCATATAAAATGCAAAAACCATGTTTAGATCCTCATATATATTGCATCAATGTTCTAAATAGTGACAAGAACCAAATATATGATCATCGGATCCAATTTTGCAATATCCAACATTACTTACAATCAATAAACAAATTTGTGAATTATTTTGAATATTCTATTTTATTGCCACATACCTTAACACAACACGCGAGAAGTGGCTATCAAACCTTTCCAATGATGGAGAAATTCCAACAGTGTACAACAGCTTTAAAATATACTTAACCATCCCTTGAAGTACAGGGAACAGTTTCATAGCATATACTTATCCTGACTAAAAATACAGGGAAACAGTTTCATGACTTAAGGCTTATCCTGACTACAAATACAAGGTTCAGCTTCATGACTTAGACTTGACTTTGACTAAAAGTACACGGAAACAGCTTAACCATAACTTAATCAAGTACAGTGATCTCGACACAGATCAGCATTGTTAAGACAGGAAAAAATCTGGCAAACTTCCAGTGAATCGTATACAGTGTATTCATAATTGAAAGTGACATAATAAAGGAATAAGGAATAAGAATAAGAATAAGCAGTGGGTTACAGTGATTTTATAACGGCAGAGGGGCGTTCTAATTAGTGCCCCTCCGCCGTTATAAAATCACTGTAACCCAGTGCTTCGAGGGGCTTATTCCTTTTATAAAACGGTTACCCTACATATAGCCCATTAAATAAAACACAAGAAAAGAAATCGGTAATAATGCAACAATGAAGTTGAGAATTTCTTCCACCAAGCAATTAAGAGTGGACAGAATGATTGGCCAGCAACACCGATGCTAAGATTGCTTACTCATCTAGCACCATTATCATGTCACATCAGGCTATTTTGGCTCGCTAATGCAGATATACTATGAAAGCAGGCTAGTCTGAATGTCTCCTTCGGCCTCCCGAAGACCCCGTTTAAAATTTTGCTTTCGTGTCGGTTTCCGAGTTTCCTTGTTCTCAACTTGTGCCGATCGGCCAAATCATTACAACCAGCAGCGCTTAGGAAACTATTGACTTTTGTCCTCCACACTTGCCGGTGTCCAGGAAAATATGTTTATCTGTGCATTAGTTTGCTAGCCAGCTAGTCAACTAGCTTGACCTCTTCATTAATTTTACGTGCGTTTTGGTTTTCGAGTTTTCTTGTTCTCTACTTGCGCCGATCGGCCAAATCATTACAACCAGCAGCGAGGGTAGGGAACGATTGACTTTGTCCTCCTCACTTGCCGGTACCCAGGAAAATATGTTGAATTGTGCATTAGTTTGCTAGCCAGTTTGTCAACTAGCTCGCGTTCACTACAATGGATGTGGTTATCCTGAACACAGCCCATAAAATAAACACACAAGAAAAAGTCAACAATTTTCAGGCTACTTAAATAACAAGCAAGTTAGCAACATAGCTTGCAACACAAAAGTGATATCGAACGTTGTAATGCAATAGCTAGCTAGGTAGTTAGCCAACTGGTTATCTGGTTATCACATACTACTGTATGTGCAATAGCACGGGCTACTTTACTGAAATAGAAATAAATTAAAACGCAGTTACAGGGGTGCTTTAGTTTTTCGTTTTACTGTACTGTTGCAAATGCTCAGTTTGCCACAATCCATATTTCATAAAGATTCCTTTTTTGCTTGTTCCAGGTTTAGAAGTCTAGTGTAAAGTGCACAAGTAGGCCAAATGCATCAGTCCATTTCAGGTGGTTTATCATAGATCCAGACAACAAGATAATCTGACTTGAATGCACTATTGAAGGACTATTTATGCTTTTTTATGATAAATTAGAGCTAAAAAATTTTTGCTTGCATGCTTTGCGCGCTCGTGTTGGTTGTGCCCCAGTATAGTATTAGGTCAAGTGACGCCCCTGCTCCAATACCTGTTTTTCAGGACTTGCCTTAATTTAACTCCTCAGTTAAGCCTGATGTGCAAACTGTGCAATATATTTGCCCATAGCAGTTTAAAAAATCATAATAATAAAAATTATATATATATGTATTTCTGTTCACTTCTGAATTCTATTTACATCATCTTGAATCTTGAATGGTGTTTGCAAAACCTCCCAATTAAGTATCATCTACGAATCCGAACGCTGATCCCTTAGGGACTCTTCTCCCCGCAAGAGATCTGACTACAAATCATTGTCTTTTGTCCCGTTACCAGTTCCAATACCTCCTGTGATTCCTATCATTTTTATTTTAAAAATCTGTCTACCTTAAAGGCTCTCTGAAAATCCAAGTATATGATATCATAGGTGCTGCTCAGTTCATAAGCCTTTGTGCCCTCTTCCAAGAATTCTGAAAAATTTGTCAGGCTTGACCTTCCCTTATGATAACCATGTTGGTATATTTCAGGATTTCATTGCATTCAATAGATACTTTCAATTTTCAAGTCTTTAATGATAGATTCCAGTATTTTACTTGCAATACAATTTAAACAGAAAGGCCTGTAGATTCCTGGTTCAGTAATCCTGGTATTATGTTGTCCTGCTTCCAATCATTTGGTATTTCTCCAGTTTCAAAAGACCACCTCAAAATAACTAACAGTGGTATACTGATGATCCCACCCACTTCCTTGGGTACTCTTGGGTATAAGACAGGGCTTGCCACCTCATTTATCTTTAATTTATGCAATATGTCTAGTACTTTTTTATCCCACATCTCAATTTCTGCTGAAAATTTTTGAGCACTGAAAATTAATTAGTGCCAACTAGAAATCTGCACCTTTATTGGTTATCTTCTTAAGCTTCACAATGTCCTCATTCCCATACAGCAGTGATCCATATTTATTCTTGATGAACTTTAACTCTTCCTTAACTTTCATTTTCTTACCTCAGTAAGAGTTCCACTCTGTGAAAATCTTGAGAAAAATCGCCAGTCTCTTATCTTACTAATATTCTAATCATTCCATTCCTATATTATGCACTGCAAAAAATGATAAGATAAAAATACTAGGTAAGATGAATTTACTTATTTTAAGACTTAAATCACTTGTTTTGTTAACCATTTTTCTTAGTAAGAGAAAACAAATGTCTTGCTTTGAGGGAATTTTTAGTACCTTGTCAATGTGGTAAGTAAATTTCTCTTTTCAAGTCAAATAGTAACTTGTTTTAAGTTTTTTTTTCTTAAAACAAGTTACTATTTGACTTGACAAGTGAAATTTACTTACCCCGTTGACAAGCTACTAAAAATTGCCTCAAACCAAGACATTTGTATTGTCTTACTAAGAAAAATGGTCAACGAAGTAAGTGATTTAAGTCTTAAAATAAGTAAAATCATCTTACCTAGTATTTTTATCTTATCATTTTTTGCAGTGCGAGGAAGAAGGGTGACGTCCAGTAATAACCGATGCTGTGCATGTCATGGTTTGGGAGCTTTGTTAGCTCCTTTTTGTTACTCTCGTCCGGGACGATATCGTTTTGCTCACCGTCGGATTCCTTGGCCAGCTGGCATTGATTGGGGTGTTGCCTGGACTCTATTTAAACTCCTGTCCTTCCTCGTTCGTGTTGCTGGAGTGTCATTTTGCTCTTGATGCTTTAGCCGGTAAGGTATCTTGAGAAGCTAGAGTAGTGGCAGGATCTTAGCTGCATTTAAGGAGAAGTGTTAGTGAGTAAGGGTTTGATTTAGTTTATTATTGCGCTCACTAAAAAGAATACCTCCTCAGCGTATTTTTGGTCCTCTGCAGCTGACGCCCCTTTTCAGGAATTAAAGAAACGTTTTAGCTCGGAGCCGATTTTGGTTTTGCCTGATCCATCCCTCTCATTTGTTGTGGAGGTAGATGCTTCGGAGGTGGGCGTGGGTGCCATTCTGTCCTAACGCCCTCATTGGGATAATAAGCTCCACCCATGTGCGTACTTCTCCCGGTCTTTGTCCGCCACCGAACGCAATTATAGTATTGGTGACCGGGAGTCATTAGCTGTCAAGCTGGCACTCGAGGAATAGCGCCACTGGTTGGAGGGAGCTGAGCACCCTTTTGCTGTTTGGACCAACCACAAAAACCTCCAATATATTCAGCAGACCAAGCGGCGTAATTCCCGGCAGGCGCGGTGGTCATTGTTTTTTAACCGCTTTGATTTTACGCTCACGTACCGCCCAGGCTCTAAAAATATTAAGCCTGACGCACTGTCACGTATGTACGATCGCACAATAGCAATCCTACCCCAGAGCCTGTTATTCCTGCTGCCCAGATCGTAGCACCTATTCAGTGGGATGTTGAGGCGGTTGTTCAGGAGGCGTTGAGGTCTGATTCCGGTCCTGGGGGGGGACCTCCTGGTTGTCTATTTGTCCCACATGGCGTTAGGTCACAGGTTCTCCAGTGGGGACACTCTTCCCGCCTGGCGGGGCACCCAGGGGCCCATCGGACCAAGCAGTTCCTGGCCCAACGTTTTTGGTGGCCGGAGATGATGAGGGACATTCGGGAGTTTGTTGCTGCCTGTGGCATCTGTTCTAGGAATAAGACTTCCCATCTTCCTCCCGCTGGTTTGCTGCGACCTTTGGCCGTTCCCAGGCGCCCTTGGTCGCATATTGCTTTAGATTTTGTTATGGGGCTGCCTGTATCTGACGGCAACACGGTCATTTTGGTGGCGGTTGACTGTTTTTCTAAAGCGGCTCATTTTGTCGCGCTACCCAAGCTGCCTTCAGCACGGGAGACAGCGCATCTTGTGGTCAACCATGTGTTCCGGTTGCATGGGCTTCCGCAAGATGTCGTTTCTGACCGAGGCCCACAGTTTACGGCCAGATTTTGGCAGGCGTTTTGAAAGCAGTTGGGGGCCACTGTTAGCCTCTCTTCGGGGTTTCACCCGGAGACCAACGGGCAGACAGAAAATACTAATCAGTCTCTTGAAAACACTCTCCGATGTTTGGCGGCGGATAATCCCTCATCTTGGAGTCGATTTTTAGCTTGGGCCGAGTATTCTCACAACTCGTTGTGTAATTCCTCCACGGGGCTTTCCCCGTTTGAAGCCCAAGTGGGTTACCAACCCCCACTTTTCCCAGAGACTGAGAACGATTCTAAGATTCCCTCAGTTAATCAGTTCATTCGGTGCTGTCGGTCAGTTTGAACGAAGGTCCGTTCTGCACTATTGCGCTCGGAGCGCAAACAAAAATCCTTCGCTGATAGAAGGTGTCGTTTCACCCCGTCTTATCGGGTTGGGCAGAGAGTTTGGCTGTCCACCCGGGACCTCCCATTGAAGGTAGAATCCCGAAAACTGGCGCCCCGCTTTATCGGCCCGTTCAAGATTGTACGGAAGATCAATCCGGTTACAGTCCAGTTTATGCTCCCGAGATCTCTGCGCATATATCCGCCTTTCCACGTCTCGCGGATTAAGCCAGTTAGAACTGGCGTCCTGGCGCCCGCCGGCACGCCTCCACCGCCACCGTGCATGGCTGAGGGCGGGCCGGTTTATACCGTGCTCTGCATTCTGGCTGAGAGGCGCGTAGGTCGCGGGGTCCAGTTCTTGGTTGATTGGGAGGGATATGGTCCCGAGGAGCGGTGCTGGGTCCCTACGCGGGATATTCTGGATCCCTTGCTTATTTCAGATTTTCGTGCGCGGGGATCCTTGGGGACTTCTGGAGCTGTCCCTTAGAGGGGGGTCCTGTCATGGTTTGGGAGCTTTGTTAGCTCCTTTTTGTTGCTTTCGTCCTGGACGATATTCTTTTGCTCACCGTCGGATTCTTGGGCCAGCTGGCATTAACTGGGGGCATCGCCCAGATTCTATTTAAGCCCTAGCTCCGCCTCATTGCTCTTGCTAGAGTGTCAGTGTTATGTTTGTACTTTAGCCGGTAAGGGCTCTAGTAAGGCAGTTTTTGAGGTATTAGCTGCCAAAGAGGAAAAGTTCTAGATAACAAGGGAATTGTTAACAAGAGACGTTAGTGCTGGTCTGCTCGTTCCACAAGTCGCTGAGCTCGGAAGTGGACTTGAACCAGTTGCTGACTGCGATCTCTCTCAGCTGCTTGTTGTCGCAAGCAGAAGTTTTTTGGACGCCGGAACAGTTGGTGTGCTTGCTCCAGTCTTTCTTGAGAGCTTTGCAGACGGAAGACTGGCTGATGCCGAGCTGCTCACCAATTTTAGTTTGTGTCAAGCCTTGTTGGTGAAGGGTTGAATTTGAGCCACTATTCCAGTTGAGAGGTCGCGCTGCTTACCCATGATTGATTTTACAACTTAGAAATTCTACTCAACCCTGACTTTATATTGCACAGTGAACACTCTTCACAGAAATCAAAAATTCAAGCTCTTATTCTAATTCAATGAAATGACTTATGAATTATTCTAATTCAATGAAACAACAGTGTCACAGTTAAATGGCCTAAATGGGCCTTTTGGAAAGCTCAGCTGAGCAAAGTTTTTACATGTAGCAAGTTCTGTGATTACTCTAACAAGTAGGACAGGCGCGGTGAACACCTGATTTGCTTTCTGCACAAAAAATGCATTAAAAAAATGTAACGATTGCACCATTTCAAATTATTTTAATTCGTTGACCAGCACCTGTATAACACCCGACTGGCATATAAAGGTAGGATGGAAAACCGGCACTACTCAGCCCTCGAGGACCGTAAGTTGGACAGCTCTGCCCTAAAGCATAGTCGTAACTTACCTAATTGGAATCATTAACTGAATACAGTCGAACAAGCTTTGTAATTTGCTCACCAAGCTAGCAACTATGCTTTCAGGAAGCCTACCCCTGAGTGAGGCAAAGGGAACTTAAACTTATACAAGCTTAGAATTTTCCTGTCAAATGCCTGGTTGGTTGTTAGGATGTCCCAGGCAACAAACTATGGTATTATCCTCCAGCTAATGCAAAACCGGCAGTCCTGCCCAAATTATATCCTTGCAGCAGGAAGCCAGTTGCGTGTTGCTCTCCTGGAACTAGTGTGAGCCAGGCTCTAACCGGGGCCGTGGCGCTCAGTACTATTCAGCAAAGGGGCACCTTAACCAGGTGAGCTACCCCGGTAGCCAAATAATAACATACTCTCAGACTGACATAAATCTAATCCACAAAAAAGACAAACCGAAACAAGACCAAGGAATGAACAAATTACAACAAGCAGATGATGGTCATTGCACTCGACTTCCTTATCAATTTGTCCCTATTTTACATGATTTACCCCATGAGAAAATGGCTATTTTCGCTTGGTTTTTTTGGGGGGATGTGAGCGAGTTGAAAGGGTGTTCAAAGTGACTCTTTCGTTCTCTTCCTGGCTTTGTGAGTGTCCATCCCAGCCTATTCCAGCTGCACTGCAAAAAAGATAAGATAAAAATACTAGGCAAGATGAATTTACTTATTTTAAGACTTAAATCGCTTGTTTCGTTAACCATTTTTCTTAGTAAGAGAAAACAAATGTCTTGCTTTGAGGCAATTTTTAGTAGCTTGTCAATGTGGTAAGTAAATTTCACTTTTCAAGTCAAATAGTAACTTGTTTTACGTTTTTTTTTCTTAAAACAAGTTACTATTTGACTAGACAAGTGAAATTTACTTACCCCATTGACAAGCTACTAAAAATTGCCTCAAAGCAAGACATTTGTTTTGTCTTACTAAGAAAAATGGTCAACAAAATAAGTGATTTAAGTCTCAAAATAAGTAAAATCATCTTACCTAGTATTTTTATCTTATCATTTTTTGCAGTGCATGACTACAGGCGAAGGCAGGGACCCACCCTGGACAGCTCACCAACCCATTGAAGGGCGCACACACCATTCACTCTCACACTCATACCTATGGGCAATTTCATGTCTCCAATTAGCCTGACATGCATACTGTATGTCTTTGTCCAGAAAATGTTTTATCCATTATCTCCATGACATTAGCCTTCCGTACAGGTATAATTTTCCATTTTTGATTTCTAAATATGTCTACTTTAACACTGTGACACTGCTCAAAGTTCATGTCGCCTTATACACTGGAACAACTTACCATCAGAGGTAATTTTGCATAATAATGTTGCCTCAAACCAGTTTAAACAATTTTTTTACCATCAGTAATCATGAGATGAGCCTTTGAACATGGAAGAGTCATGTTTTCAATGTTTTTGTTTATTACCCATATTTTTACCTCAATATATAGTTGTGCTGAAAAATTTGCAAACCATAGCTGAATTTGTGAAACGTTGCCACTTATTTTGAGAATATGGCTCATCATGCAAAAAACTTGTCTTTTATTTAAGGATAGTGATCATGTGAAGTCATTTATCATCACATTGATTTTTGGCTCCGTTTGAAATCATATCGATAACTGAAATCACCCACACAACCCTGATCGTGAGTTTGCATACCCTTTAATATTTGACCTTGTTGTATAGACAAAAGGTGACACTCAGGTTTACAAGGCGATTAAGAGGCATTGGGCCTCATGCAGCAAGATTCTCTTGAATTTCTCTTACATTTTCTCTTATTTTTTGCTAAGAGAAAAAATAAGTGAATTAAACTCTGGATACACCAAACGCACTTATCGTCCAAATTTGCTCTTACCCAGATGAATGTTGAATCCCACTTGATCGTAAATTGGAAGCGTGTGCACGGTTGTTAAATTAGCATATATGACACCCACTAAACACCATATAAGGGCAGGTGACATGCCTTATGCAAAGAGCCGACTGCTCGTGGCAATCTAGGGTGCTTTCACACTAGGTAAGATTGTTCCGTACCGTGCCACAGTACAATTGTCCCCCCTCCCCTCTCCCCCTGCTGGTCAGCTTTAACACTAGAAATATTGATACGAGTACACTTACATACATGTCAAAATTCCAATACAGTGCATTGGAATTAGCTCTGATCAGTAACTGTATCATGAAATGTCGGTGCTTGTCTGAATATCAAATGGCATTTATGCCAAATACCTGGTCTTGCGTTTAGTGTACTAATGGGTGATGATCTTGTGGTGCAGAAGGAAAGTGTCCAAGGCAGTGACCTCATGACAGTACTCCCAAAATACGAGTGTCATCCTTACCAGTTTAGACGCAACTCCAGTACAATGACCTTCACAGCAGAGATTCAGGGAAAAAGCATATCTGAAATAGGCAAAAACTATGTAAAGATTTAACTAGGCAAAAGAACACAGACATTGGAAAGAAAATGATTGAACGGACAATGGACAGACAAATCTAAGCTTGAGGTGTTGGTGTTGCAGAAAAGAATATTGAGTTTTATTTGTTTTTCCCCCGCAATCCAGCCATCCTTATCAGCCGTCCTTGTTTTTCCTCCCTTCTCTTCGTTAATTCTTATTATTCAATTTTTGTCTTTTGCTCTCCTTCCCCTTGGACTCCTAACCCCACCTGTTCTCTATTGTCATCATTGTGACGTATATTTAAGTTCCTGGCCTACATTCTTCCCTGTTGCATTGTTTATCCTCATTGCTTTCCAAGCCTGTTGGCTTGAGAGGTCCGTATCCTCCATTCTTGGAAATAAAAATGTCTATTGACCACCTTTTTTGGGATAAAATCAGCTCCACTTTGGTGAGTCTGCTGCTCTCTTCAAGCAAAGAGTTTTAGAGCAGGAACTGCCCCATGTGCCCTGCCAACGCATTCTCATCCTGACACGTGCCAATGCATTCCTATCCTGACATGTCATATAGCGACGTTTTTGCCCCAGCATCAATGCTAAACCTTTTGGCGTCCTTATTTAGTGCCATTATTAAATGCTAACCCTAGCCCCTTACCCTAAACCCTAAAAGTGTGGTCGCCAAAAGGCTCCATTTTCGTCATATTTCAACTCTTGGGCAAAAAGCGTCACTATATGATGTGTCGAAATGAGAACATATTAATCCTGTACCCCAGATTGTCTTCCAGAAGCTGACCTTTGACATGTCCCAAACTTCCAAAGTGCCCCTCCGCCTTGATCCTGTGCACCCTTTGCCTGACTAACCTCAAATGACTTCTTCTGCCCTGAGCCTATTGAATCGTTTTTCCTCAGTTTATGCCAATGGTGGCTTCTTAACCTTATCAAAGGGCATCTATAGCCTTCTGTGGATTGCGCCTGGTTCATCCTCAGAAGTTCTTAACACATTTGTGAAGGGCAGAACAAATGAGAAGATGCTGGAGGAGTTTTTGAAACAATCTTGTGATGATGTGATCAGGAACCAGTCGCGAGAACCAAGCAATGCTGTAGATCCGATTATATTAATAAAGGGGGAAAACCCCCGCAGGGCAGAAGGCAAAGGTACAAAGTCCACACTCCAAAAATCACAATCCAGTTGGGCAAAAATAGAGACAAAAACCAGGGTAGCAATCACAGTACTCGTGGTCGGACAAAAATGGGTTTGGTACACAGGCACAGATATATCAGAGAAGCAAAGCCAAAATCCAGTGGGCATAATCCAAACCGTAACCAGGGCAGCAATCATAGAACTCTTAGTCAGGCAGAAAAGGGTCAAAAAACACAGATGCAACAATAAATCCAAAATCACAAAGCCAAAAATCGAAAAGTTGGACGGTCCAGTTAGAGAGGAATCACTGAGAGAACTGGGCGAGAGAAACGTGGCACAAGCAAACTGAGAGAAAGGATCTGACAAGAAAGTGCTGTGAAAAGACTCCTAACATACACTCCAGGGGAATCCCATGCTACACAGAACACAGGTGCAGGAAATGAGACTAATTACAAATGAGGGAACAAGAGGGAGAACCTAATCACATAAAATAGGCAAAAGTCAAAACGCGGACAGGGATCACGAGACAATCCTATAGACAGACATACGGCTCCAGTCAAGGAGCTCTAACGTGCATAGATAATGAGAGAAAGGACAGCGCGAGCAGGTGTGGAGAATCCACAGAAACGCAGCAGAGAAGATTAGGGAAAGACAAGCGGCGGAGACTAGAACAGGGTGAGTGCTGAGAGCTTGTTCATCAATTAGTAAGTGCAGCTATACAATCCCTTAGTGCTCGTCAGTAAGTTTGCATTATATACAATGTTAGTTTGTGTTAGTAACTCTAGCAAAATAACAAACTGTTAGTATGGGTTAGTAAAGTAGAAAAGCAAGATGAAGGAAGTAAACGAGATTGGAAGGAAGGCTGAAATCCAGAAACCATTAAATCACCGGAAGAGTGGCTCGCAATACCAGGGCTGTGAGCAATGACAAGACATGAGACCAGTTGGGGGGAGACAAAGTTCAAAGCATGGTGAAAACAAAAACGTGGACTGGAAAAAACTATGGTAAAAAGTAAAACATGGAAAAACTAAACTAAGACAATGCATGACTAAATCAAAGTAACCAAATCACAATACACATTACAAAGAATAGTCAGACACAGCAAAAATCCAAATATAAACATGACAAACAGATCATGAACATGGCAAAGCAGAACAAGGGCATGGCAAGGCAGGGCAGAGACATGGCAGACAGGCAGAATCACAACAAATCTATCAAGCATGGCAGAGGTAATATGATGGGGCTGCTTTTGTGCTGGTAAATTGGGAACTTGGTCGTGGGTAAACGTAATCTTCAACAGCAAAGGCTATCATTCCATTGTTGGCATGTGTTATGATTCTGCTTCATGTGTGCCGTCTTTGTGCTTATTTGTGCTTGTGCCTTACTTTTGTTTTTTTTTCAGCTTTCATTTCCACTGTCTTATGGATTCCCTCTCTGCCAAACTCCAGTGATGTCACGTGGCAGTCTTCAGCATGCCTGCGTCTCGTTGTCCAATCACGTTTCGTCTTTTCGGTTTCGGCTCTGGTATTCCATTCATTGCCTCCACCTGTGTTTAATTCTGGGTCTCATGACACTCTGAGTGAATGCGTTCTCTGATAGGATAATTACTAACCCGCACTAACCAGCACTTATTTGGGGTGATTGTATATATTTTGTCATGTAGTATTAACCTTAATTAACTCATTAGCGAGTGCGTATGTTCCTAGCTTTAGTAATTCCTGCCTAAGCTGTCTCTGATTATTTGCTTTTAAAGCTGTGCTTTCCTTCGTTTCTCTCGTGGTGGATTTTATTTGTCACGTTTAGATTACCATAATCTAAACTGTCTAGTTTGATTGATAGTCTAAGCGTCTTGTCTCGAGTCATTACTGTTAACCCAGTTCTCGTGTAATAGTTTATTAATCCCATGTGTTTCTGTTCCAGTCGAGATTGATTTCCAAGTCCCCACCTCCTCTCGTGACTTTAAATGTGGCAGAGATGGGCGGGATCATCAGACAGAACCTTGTTTAGACTCTGCTACGCATGGTGAAATCTCAGCTCCATTTGCCCTCCGAGTATTTCCTTTGTATGATTTCCGAGTCTTGTATTTTGCTGCGCCCTGGTCTTGTCTACCCCTTGTCTAGTCTCCCTGTGTTATCCGTCAAGTCTAGTTAGGTCCAGTTTTTGTTTTTCTAGTTTAGCCACTCTTGGAGAGAGTATTTCTGTTTCCCCCCGCCTTTGACAGTGTACCTCAGTTCTCCCATTTGTTCAGTGCATGTGCACAGTGTTTTGTTTCTGGCGTGTCTGCCAATTTTTCTCCTAGTGTTTTGTGTTTCATTAAACACTTCAGTTCCTGCATCTGGTGTTCCCGTGACCTCTTAACACCATGCCATGTGGATGGCACTTGATTGGAGCCAATTTCATCCTCCAGCAGATTGAAATTGAGCATAGCTCAAATTATGCAAGATCTATACTTCAGAGAAGAAGAGGTCAGCTGGTATTCAGCCTTCAATTGATTGGCTGGTAGAATCACTGGATCTCAGACCTATTGAGCTGTTGTGGGAGCACCTTTACTGTATGGTTCAACAAAAGTGCCCCTCAATCCATCTTGTCTCAGGTGCTTCAGGAAACAATGGGTAAAATTTCAGCAGAAAACCTGAAACTTAATAGCTAGAATACCAAAGGTCCGTAAGGCTGCAATTACACTAAATGGCTTTAATGAAAGCAATATATCAGGACGAAATTACATTTAGAAGCGGAAATGACCATTTAAAACCTTTCAATATCTTTACAATATTTTCTATTTTTAAAACTAATTAGATTAAGTAAAACCTTGAAGTTTACTTAAAAACATGACATTTTCACCAACTTTTTTTTTCTCATTCAGATGACCTAAAAGGTCAACAGGTTTCAAGCAGAGATTGAGATTCCAACTATTTGTGAGATTCCATCTACTTGAATAGAATATCTTGTTTATCATTTAGATTTAAACAGTACTTGAACATGATAAATGTACAGTTCTATTATCATGTCATTGCTCATTTAGTTGGTAACTTTAGGGCACGAAGCTGGAAATAATGCTTTAACCATGAACAAATGATCCCTGTGCATTTGCCTGTTGAGGTGTTCCGGTTTTTCTTAAATGCAGGACAATTTTACACAATAAAAAACAAAAAATTAAAGCTCACAACAGCGAATTAAACATTTAGTGGTGCAAAAGCTACATGGCACTACTGCGTTTTCATCATAGTTGTGACTTGGGCTTACTTTGCTTAGTTTGCATGCGTGTGCTCCAGTTTCTTTTTTTTTTTTTTTTTAATTGATTGCTTTAACCATTATAACCTCATTCACAATGGCACAGCCAGAGATTGAGCTGAGTGTAAAATGTGATGAAAAGAGGAAGTTGAGAAGCCAGAAAAACAAGTTTGAGATGTCATCAATGAATACAGAATATGTTGGTTAATGGGACTCAGATTAAAAATGGTTAAATGAGATAAAATTCTACATATGTCGTATTCGAAGACGAAGGACACAAAGGCAGATGCACACAGAGGTCTCCTTCAACTCTTTGAAACACAGGATAGATAGATAGGAAAAAAAATTTTAAAAAAATTCTTGAATCCAAAAATCGGTGGCAACAAAGCATGCGGGAACTAATCTCATCCAAAACATTGAGCATACATGAATGCTGGCAGCAGAGGACAAAACTATTGGCAAATTCAAGGCAGAAAAAACTTACATCTCCAAGGAGGGTAAAAAGTCAATTCTGTAATGGGTGGTAAAATAGAGACGCCAAGTGCAACAGCCAGTGAGAGAATGAGCAGCACAGAAACAATAGTAACAGAGAATCACACAGACCACCAGAAAGCACTCGCGCTTCCAAAGGATGTATAATTGTCAGAAAAAAACAGAAGCAATGTGAGAGAAAAAGTAGAAAAGCTTCAAATTTCTAAAGAGGAAGGAACTCCAAAAATAACTGGAAGATATAAAGCCACACAAATCCGGACTACAAAGATCTTCAGCTATAGTGCTTAGCTACAAACAGTCACTCTAGCAAAGGAGGCGTGGCAGACTTCCGGCTTATATAGTGTCCGGGGAAGACCCGCCCCAGTTCAGTCAGCCAGCTGTTAAAGAATCCTATTGAAAAGGAATTTGATCTTGTCCCAGGACGAGACCACCAAAAAAAAGTCCAAAACACACGCATACCTCACAAACCATAACAAATTCATAGGTTGGCAATTTATTAATTATTGGCACCCCTGTTTAAGATGTGTTCTTTAGCTTCTAATAAATTCAGGTTTTTTCTAAATAATATAGGACCACAATGAAAAAAAGAGTAAAATACAACCTTTAATTCAAGTGCATTTTTTCAGTGGGAAAAAAACTTCCACATTAAGAAATAATTCTTTTACATTAAATCGTGTGTGCAACAATTATTAGCACCCCTGATGTTAAAACTTTGTACAACCCCCTTTTGCCAACAAAAAAGCACCTAATCTTCTCCTATAATGTTTCACAAAATGGGAGAATACAGAAAGAGGGATCTTCGACCATTCCTCCCTGCACAAACTCTCTAAATCATCCAGCGACCTGGGTTCTCTCCTCTGCACTCTCCTCCCCAGCTCACACCACAGGTTTTCAATGGGGTTGAGGTCTGGGGACTGATGGCCATGGGAGGAGCTTGATTCTGTGTCTGGTGAACCATTTCTGTGTAGATTTGGCTACATTTTTAGGCCACATTATCTTGCTGAAAGCCCCAGTGACGACCCATCTTCAGCTTTCGGGCAGAGGCCACCAGATTTTGATTTAAAATGTCCTGGTATTTCAAAGCGTTCATGATGCCTTGCACCCTAACAAGGTTCCCAGGGCCTCTGGAAGAGAAACAGGCCCACAGCATCACCAATCCTCCCCCATACTTCACAGTGGGCATGAGGTGCTTTTCTGCATACTCATCTTTTGTGTTCCGCCAGACCCACTTAGAGTGTTTGTTGCCAAAAAGCTCTATCTTGGTCTCATCTGACGAAAGCACATGGTCCCAGTTGAAGTTCCAGTACTGCTTAGCAAACTCCAGACGTTTGCGTTTATGATTGTGAGTGAGAAAAGGTTTTTTCCGTGCATGCCTCCCAAACAGCTTATTGGCATGTAGATAGCCCCTGTTTTTGAGACTTTGTGACCCCAAGATGCTACCATTTGTTGCAATTCTTTAATAGTGAGCTTTGGAGAACTTTTTATTTCTCTTACCATCCTCCTCACTGCGCGTGGTGGCAAAATAACCTTGCGTCCTCATCCAGGCTTGTTTACCACTGTTCCACTTGTTTTAAACTTCTTAATGATTCCTCTGACAGTAGATATGGGCAGGTGCAGGCGAGTGGCTATTTACTTGTAGCCATTGCCTGACTTGTGAAGGTCGACAAACATCTGCCTTACTTGAATGGTGTGTTCCTTTGTCCTTCCCATGTTAAAGAGTGGATAAGAGAAATGGCCTCTGTGTCACGTCATATTTATACCCCAGGGAAACAGCAAGTGATGATTTACTAATTAAATGTTCCTATACTTTGATCAACTTTGTAAACTACTGTAGAAATGACAGAAATACTTCAATTACATTTATTTCCTAGGAATTGTTAGGGGTGCCAATAATTGTGGAACAGGTGATTTTATGAAAAATAATTATTTCTTAGTCAGGGATTTTTTTCCCCTTAAAATTCACTTGAGTTGAATGGTAAATTTTTTCACAAATTTTAGTGTGAGAGTACGCTTCTGCAATAAAAATTGAATTTATTTTAAAGGTTTTAACACATCTTAACCAGTTTCAATACCTGGTGGATTTCTTTTACATTTTAGTGTGCCATAGGCTTATTAGTCGCATTTTAAGATTACAAGAGAAAAGTGTAAAAATTCCAGAAAGATAAGAATAGCTTTAAAGTTTGGAGTTGATTGTTCAAGGCAAAGACTCACTGACAAAAATACAGCAATTCCTGCACCAGAGACGCGCTAATTTGAAAAAGAGAAACTTTGCTGTGTGGTACATCCTTGCGAGGACAAGTAAATAATGTTAGTAGTTTTCTACAAAGCTCAGTCCTGCTTGCTCTGCATAATAATCTGATGAGAAAAGTTTCCTTAGTTTGTTACTACTGGATAAGCGAAGCTGAGGAAGGAGTGTTCTGATGAGAATTGAGTGTAACTCACTAGTCAATCAATCAATCAATCAATCAGTCAGTCAGTCAGTCAGTCAATTTTCCATTAGCACGACCATGGAAGGTAAGATAAATATGATCTTGTCATGAATGACCTGTCCCTAATTCACAAACAGCTTATCCAGGAGTTAACAATAGGGTCACTTCGATTTAAGTTAATCAAGCAGGATTTTTTAAATTAGTGTATCGAGACAGACCTGCAGTATCTATTTATAATTATAACACTGTTTTCCCTGTAAACAATCCTGATCATAGTCAATCAATCAATTAATCAAATCCTTTATTAAACCAGATAAAACCAGTTGAGATCAAAGTCTCTTTTTCAATGGTGATCTGGCGGTATGCAGCAAGTCACAAACAAGTATTACATAAACACAACACAGTTCAAGACAACATTGACAAAACAGTACAGTATAAAACAAGAACAAGGGACAGAATAGAGACTACTATCTGACAGGATGAAACTAAATATCAAAAAAAAAAAATAATTCATGAGTTCTAAAAATGGCTCAATATAAAAACAGTGGAAAAATATATCTGAACAGTACTACAAGAGCAGCTAATGGGAAAGGCTTCAGAAATCTTTTGTCTGAAGCTTGGTATTGAGATGAGAGCAGCAATTTTAAAATAAGTCTCAAGATCATTCCATGACCAAGGGCTAAAGTAAAACAGACTCCTCTTTCCAGTGTCAGATCGCACAGGAGGCACCTTGAATCGCAACCAGGTGTTGGATCTGAGGTTTTACGAGTTCTGAATTAAAACAAATTTAGAGCAAATGTACTAAGGTACTTTGCCTAAAATAGCCTTGTATATTAAAACATACCAGTGGCGCAGCCTGCGCATAGCTAGTGAAGGCCAGCCGACTAAAGTGTACAGTGTACAGTGATGCGTTCTATGGGGCGACTTAGAAATGTATCTCAGTGCAGAATGATAGAGCAGATCGAGTTTAGCTAGGAAAGTGGGACACGCAAATTGGTAAACAGTATCCCCTGTTGTGATTCTGCCCTTTTGTGTGATGTCCCGTGTTTATTTGTGCTTGTGCTTACTTTCGTTTTTATATTTCCAGATCTCAGTTCCGCCGTCTGACAATCCACTCCAAATCTGTCTCCAGTGATGTCGCGTGACTGCCTTCAGCATGGCTGCGTCTCGTCGTCCAATCACGTTTCCTCTTTCGGTTTCGGCTTTGGTATTTCATTCATTGCTTCCAGCAGTGTTTAATTCCGGGTCTTGTGAAACTGAGTGAATGCATTCTCTGATAGGATATTACTAACACGTACTAACCAGCACTTATTTGAGGGTGATTGTATATATTTCGCCACGTGGTATTAACCTTGATTAACTCATTTCGCGAACGTGTGCGTTTCTGACTTTTGTGCTTTCCTCCTGAGCTCTTTGATGAACTGCATTTAAAACCCTGTGCTTTCCCTCGCTTTTCTTGTGGTGCTTTTTTATTGTCACGTTTAGATTGCCTTAATCTAAACTGTCTTGCTTGATTGATCGTCTCAGCGTCTTGTCTCGAGTCATTATTGTTAACCCGGTTTTCCTGTGATTGTTTATTAATCCCACGTGTTTCTGTTTCAGTCTGAGATTGCATTCCGAGTCCCCGCCTCCTCTCGTGGTTATATATGCGGCAGCATTGCATGTGATTGTCAGACGAATCCTCCGTATTGTCTCTGTGCTACATGGTGAAGTCTCAGCTCCTCGAGCGTTCTGAGTGTCTCCCGTGTATGATTCCCGAGTCTTTCTGTTTGCTGCGCTTTAGTCTTGTCTGCCCCGTGTATAAGTCTCCCAGTGTGTCCGTCAGTATAGTTAGGTTCAGTTTTTGTTTTCTTAGTTTATCCTCTCTTGGAGAGAGTATTTCTGTTTCCCCCTGCCTTTGGCAGTGTACCTCAGTTCTCCCATTATTCAGTGCTTGTGCACAGTGTTTTGTTTCTGGTGTGTCTGCCATTTTTCCCTTAGTGTTTTGTGTTTAATAAACACTTCTGGATCCTGCACCTGGTGTTCCTCTGACCTCTTCTTATATCCCCATAATCAAGTAGAGACAAAAATATATTATTTACTAGCCGTTTGCAAGAAAAAGAGGAAAAGCAAGATTTTCAATTTCTTTGTCAACATGTCAATATGGTAATTAAAAGTTAAATTCTTGTCCAGCCATAATCCTAGATATTTGTATTTATCTACAAACTCAACTGGAGTTCCATCTAAGGTAATAAGAGAAGGGGAAGAAACCACAGACCTATGTGGTGCAAACAAAATAGTAGTATGTGAAAGTAAATACAGTAATATCTGTACTCAATTGCTAGCGTTTCTACTAATTTGTGTTATGCATACAAACAATACATCAAATAAAAGAGGAAAGTCCACAGGATCCAATAACATATACTGACCAAAAAAAGAAACACAACTTTTTATTCAATGTTATAAGGAGTTTATTTTGACACATGTAACACATGATTTGGTATCAAAATTTAGGCAACACATTTTACAAAACGAAAATCAATAAATCTTGCGACAACCGAGCCACATTGTACACCAGTAAGGAAAAACAGAAAGACTGTAACAAACACAAATTCACAAAGTCAGTAACGGGTATGTCCTCCGTTTGCCTCACATACAGCATTACACCTGCTCCTCATTGACGCTATCAGACGTTTCATGGTGGCTTGTGGAATGTTGTTCCACTCCTCAATTTAGTGCCTGGCGCAACAGGCGTACTGTTGCAGGCCCCGGTACGCAGGTCCGGATTGCTCGATCCAGAATGTCCCACAAGTGTTCTATCTGCGATAGATCCGGCGAAAACGCTGGCCACGGTAGAACCTGGACACCTTCAGCCTGGAGAAACTCGGTGCACTCACGTGCAACATGTGGTCGAGCGTTATATTGCTGAAGCATCAGTCTATGACGTCTTAGGAAGGGCACAGCAATCAGACGAAGAATTTTATGGCGATGGCATTGAGGTTTCCTCCCACAAACTAAAGCTCAGTTCGATGTGTAGAGGATATACCACCCCAGACCATCACGCTCGGACCTCCGCAGCAATCTCGTTCAAGTACGCATGCTTCAGCATGGCGCTCTCCATTTCTGCGCAATACACGTGACCTCCCATCTGCGCCAGACAATGCAAACCGAGCTTCATCCGTAAAAAGGACCCCAGACCAGTCGGCAAAAGTCCAGCGTCTGTGTATTGTGACCCAGCGACAACAAGCCTCTCTCCTCTGGGTGGTTAGCACCAAACCACAGTACAGCCTACGTGCACGAAGATTGACACTTCAGAATCTGTTGCGGACCGTCTGATCACTCAGTCGGTTGTTATACAGGCCAGGAGTCTCAGTTGCAGTTCTTAATGCCGATCTGAAGCGGTCACGCAAATGCAGTGTCTGGATATGACGATCGGTAGCTGGGGTGGTAACACGTCATCTTCCGGATCTGGGACGATCATCAGTCCGCCTGGTGTCATTCAGGCGAGTCTGGAGACGGCTTCTTGTCGTTGGGTGGACACCAAATTGCCGGGCGACTTGGTTCACGTTGAACTGCTGTCAGTCGTGGCAAGGCTGCACATTCTGAATTTTAGCAATTTTCGCTGGACTTTTATGAGTACAAGAATTACACACACCTGGCGGCGCCACACCATGTTAATAACTTGAACTCGGGACTAGGTGAGATTTGGTTACGCATGATTGCTGTCACCAATACAAAAGATTTGAGTACTACCAGGGCCGTATTCCATTTGTCCTACATATAGTACAAAAACCAGCAGGTAAAATTGAATTTTGAATGGGTAGAATAACGAGAACTCACATTTCATAACTGCATTAATTTTTTTGTTCAGTATAAGTCATGTCATTTTAAAGCAACACTACACTCAAAGAACAGCAGGCGTACACTTAACATTCTACAGCCATGAGCAAAAATATTCTCTTACCTTTGATAAGCATGTTTGAGGGAAAATCTGCGATGGCTTTTGGTAGCCAAATGTGTCCAAGTTATATTGAAACTAGATCTGCTAGTCTTCATGCATATTTTTTTTCCAAGGCACTGCTTCCAAGGCTCTGACATTTCCAAGCCCTCAACAACCATAATTGCACAAACGTAGTCTGAGATACAGCCTTGCGTTCCCGGTGCTCGCATCTGCGATTTCATGAGCCATCACACACGTGTACTCTAAAAGCTCAATAGTGTAATTGCTTAAATGGTTTGTTTTTAGTATTTTCACTATAATCAGCCACTACATATTGAACGGTCATTTCAAAGTTGATTTCTGATTGAGAATCCTTAAACCATTATGCACAAGTACGGAGAGAGCGCAACAATGCAAGAGCTGAATCGGGGTACACTTTATATTAGAGGCATGAGGCATGGTTAATTGTCAGATGAGCTAGTGTTGTGGTTATGGTGGAGGGCTGGAATGTGAGTGACCCCGGTTACAGACCTGACCTTATGCAGGCCTACCAAAGAAAACGTAGCCTCAGCACACAAAAACTTTGAAATGCCTACATTAATCGCGGAAATAGCAACAGAAAAATAATACCCCGCTACCGAAACTGCAAAAACCGCAACATAAACTGTTGACTCGTAGCATAAGACTATGAAACTGCAACATCTTCATTCGCATCCGTCTTTGCCATTTACTGCGCTTGCGCGTACCGGCCCAGGCTGCTTTCAGAGATAGTGGAATCAGGCGTGTCTCCTTCGGTTGGTAAGTAAAACTTCCAAATATGACGTTATTGTTGATGCAGATGTTTAACAATGAATTGTAAGACGTAGCTGTTACATCCATATTCTCGTAAATTCGCTTATTTTAGCATGTCACCCTGCCGAAAATGAACGATGCACTGTCGATTTCGCTAAAGTCTTAAAGTTGCCAACTTGACGACTTTCTCGTTTAATCTGGCGACTTTCCAAATCGGGATTGTTTGTCCACTCAAGACGTATGTATACGTCTTGAGAAAGTCGTCAAGTTGGCAACTCTAAGACTATAGCGAAATCGACAGTGCATCGCTCATTTTCGGCAGGGTGACATGCTAAAATAAGCGAATTTACAAGAATGTGGATGTAACAGCTACGTCTTGCAATTCATTGTTAAACATCTGCATTAACAACAAGTCGACATGGTCTACAACATCCCCCGCCAATCGTGCGCTTCTCATTTTCGAACTCAATCAAGGCCTTTATGGTCTGAAGCTACACACCAAATTTGGTTACTGTATCTGTAGTAGTTTCTGAGTAAAGCTGTCCCCTTTATCTGGGACGGACGGACAGACGCACACACGGACGAACGGACGGACGGAGGTCAAACCTATATCCCCCTCCCACTTCGTGTTGGCGGGGGATAATAACGTCATATTTGGAAGTTTTACTTACCAACCGAAGGAGACACGCCTGATTCCGCTATCTCTAAAAGCAGCCTGGGCCGGTACGCGCAAGCGCAGTAAATGGCAAAGACGGATGCGAATGAAGATGTTGCAGTTTCATAGTCTTATGCTATGAGTCAACAGTTTATGTTGCGGTTTTTGCAGTTTCGGTAGCGGGGTATTATTTTTCAGTTGCTATTTCCGCGATTAATGTAGGCATTTCAAAGTTTTTGTGTGCTGAGGCTACGTTTTCTTTGGTAGGCCTGATTATGTCGAGTGCAATCTTTTGCACGCCCATGCAACTGTGTGCACGATCATTGGATGATCTGATTTATTTAAATTGTGAGGGAACCTTTGTCTTTCAACATCCAGGTATACTAGTAAATTCTGCCATTCTTGCATTCTTCTTGGTGAACCACGCCCTAACCCATTTACCATTTACCTAACCCATTTACCATTTCCTTGTTTTATGCACATGATCAAATACGACCCCGGGATTCACAGTTTATGAACACTTTTTTCATCAGAATATGATGAAAACTTATTTGAACTAAATTTGAAAATAAATTTCTTTTTCGCTAACATTTTTGGACATTACACAGATCAAGTAAATTTAGCACTGATATTACAAAATATCTTTTTAAACAGTGTGTGATCACACTTTGAAGCAGCTTGCCTGGCCATATCATGGAGGCAGAAAATCTGAGAGTGTTCAAGAATTGGCTTGACACAGTGCTTGATAACATCCAGTCCTGTGAGTATCCGAAGTGGCAGGTTCACTTTAGAAGTAGGAAAATGGCCAGCCTTGTTAGGATGAATGGCGTGTTCTCACCACTCATGTTATGTTATGTAAGTGGCATTGGTTAGTTACATGATAAAAAGAGAATTTATTCGTAGAATAGTATAAATTCAGCGTTAACTGGAGCAATTTCAGTTATTGCCGTGCTAATGCAAAACATGCCTGTTTGTAATGGGCTGATTGCTTGTTCCATAGTATTGCTGCTTGCTGCTTTCTTTGACCTCGCATAAAATTCCAAACAAAGGACTTTGCATGCAGGTTTTTTCAGTTGCAGTCAAATGGTTGCTTGGGGGATAGATTGTTACTCCCACCCACACATCCCAGATGACACTTCTCATGCTATATATAAATGGTTATTCAGGTATTTTCCGTCCGCCACACAGAATTGAGACTGGGTTATCTTGTAATTTTCTCGGAAGTCACTGCTACCAAAGTCTGAAAGGTATTTTTTTTACCCGAACATAAAACTGTTGTTACACTGTTACACAATTCATAACCAATCTGAAAGTAATTCTCAAAATGTTTGTGTTTTATGAGTATTGTGTGGAGCAAATCACATATAAACTGGCTTGGTTTCCCATCTTTGAAGAGTGATACCCGGTAATTGTTTGCGTTATCTCACGCTATAATTTATTTATTCCAACAGATGGGGCGTTCCCAGGAAAATCAGAGGTAATTTTTTTTAAAATTATTATTCTAACATAGCTTTCCTCAGTTCTTGATTCCAAACATTCCACAGGTGATCATTTTGTCCTATTCAGCCATTAGAGTAACAATTCTTCGATAGTACTTTCTGGTCGAGAGGAGAATTCATGGCTTAGTCAATTATAGCAAGTCTCCCAGTCTCTGAAGTTACAAAGCATCTTCAGAGCTCTATGTTTGACTGTTGGTATGATGTTCTTACTGAGAAATGCTGTGTTAGCTTTGTAACTGATGGAATAGTCTTCTATGTCTTCTAGAAAGTTCAACTTTCAACTCATCAGACCGCAGAATACAGTATTATCCCAGGAATCTTGAGTGTCATCCAAGTGTTTGTTTTTTTTTTTTCTTTGCAAATGTCAGACGAGCAGTGGCGGCTCGTGAATTGGCAACAGGGGAAGCTCAAATAATCCCTTAAAGTTAATGATTGTTCATGACCTGTTTTCAATCATCCATTTAAACTACAATAACAGAAACTACGAAAACTCAACATTATCTGATGCAGCCAGTTTTCATTAATAACGCATACCTGTCAAGTCTCACGCACTCGGCATGAGTTTAAGTGGCATTTTTACCTTCCTCTGCTGTAGACAGCAATTATTCTATCAACGCGTTTGTAAGAGATTTTCGCGTGGAATTTAAATACTTGTGCATGGAGGAGTTTGAAGCAATGGAATTGCATAAAGACGTTTCAAATTATCTTATTTAATTTAAACGATCATGAAACAAATGCATTGCTTCCAAACCCCAACCCCTTAGTAAATAAAAGCGTGAGAAGTCTGGAGTCGTAATCAGTATGCGTTATAAATGAAAACTGGCCACATCTGATAATGTAGAGAATTTTCGGAGTTTCTGTTATGGTAATTTAAATGAATGATTGAAAACAGGTCATGACCAGTCATCCATTTTAATGGATTGTTTGAGCTTCCCCTATTGCCAGTTCACGAGCCGCCGCTGCAGACGAGTCTCTTTGTTCCTCTCGGTTAACAATGGTCTTCAGCTTGCAAGGCCCCTATGAATACCATTTTTGTCCCATCTCTTTATGATGGTGGAATCATTAACGCTGATCATATTTGGAGTGAGGGAGGTTCCTTGGATGTTTGCCCGGGTTCTGTTATGGACTGGATAACTCGTTTGTACACTTTTAAAGGAATTTCAAAAGAATCACCATTATTACAAGTTTTATCTATTTGAAGAAAATGGGTCCAACCCAAAGGCCTACAACTGTCATTGCAGCCTTTTCTAGACCGATATATTTCAATTATATTTCTTTCTCATCTCTTCCAAATTTTTTTTCATTGCATCAGAATTTATTGCTTGATTAGACCTCATAGCCTACGTCACCATGCTGGAAAGATTGTAATTAAGATTCAACTGGGCTGGCTTTAAGCAAACCTGGGTGTGTCTAATCCAGAGGTTCTCAAACTCGGTCCTGGCGCCCCACTGTATATGCTGGTGTTTGTTCCAACCACAATTGCAATCTTAGAATTTTAGCAAGCTGTTGATTTGTTTTAATTGGGTGCATTTATGCTAATATCCACATTGAGATATATTGTAAATATCGGCAAAGGGAAACAATTAATGAAACATTTAATCAACATAAATAATCAAAAGGTTCCTCATTGGTGAAACTCTTGCCATATGGAGGTAAAACCCAACAATTTACTTGGCAAACAATGAAGTCTCGCCTGTTGTGTTTTGTGTTGATTTAATTTAGTTCAGGCAGGTTATTTGGGAAAAACTCAAAACATCTGTATTCAGAAACCTAATTTGGAGCTTACTGATTTTCTCAGAGTCTAATTTGATCCTTTAAAAATGTTTTCACTTGAAAATCCTAACAATATTGAAAATTAAGCACAGTATTAGTTTTTATTCTTCATGGCAGAATGGATATGTCCATCCAAATGCGACTTAAGATGGTAAATAACTTCTCTAAACAAGGAATGCAGCTAATTAAGACAAAGTAACAGCTTTTTAAAATTCTAGAATTACAATTATGGTTGGAACAAAAACCAGCATACAAAGTGGGGCGCTAGGACTGAGTATGAGAACCACTGGTCTAGTCTAACGGCAATTATCGATTAAATGAAAGAAACCGGGCGATTGATATACAATGGGTAAATTCCTTTTTCACATGGGCATTTGGTGTTGAATAACAAATTTCCATCAATAAATCAAATTATCCTATAAAAACTGTATTTTATCATCACTCAAGTTGTCTTTGTCTTAAATTAAATTTTGTTTGGCATAAAAAATATCCAAAAATTGATAAAAACAGGATGACCATAAATAATTTTTGACTGCAATATATTTTTAAAATAGATTTACCGTGGAGTTTAAAGAAACCTATGTTTCTACTCATATTTCATATTGAAATACACATCTACAGGTATATGAATATTTGCATTTGTATTTGTCTTGCAATTCAAAAAATGTGTTACTATATAAACTTTAAATACTTCAATTACTATAATTTTCTCACTGAAGCTTGATAGATTAGTATTTAGAGTTCTGCTATACCAGGCTGTCATGATTCTGGCTGTATGTGATTAGGACTTTCTCTGTGGCTCTCGTTCCGAGACAACATCGAATTCCTTTGCCCTCGGATTCCTTTCCCAGCTGTTTCATCAGGCGTGGGCGGCGCCTTTCCCTAAGGTTATATAAGCCGAATTTCCGCCGCGCCTCCTTTGCTGGAGTGTCTGTCTTTAGCTATGCACTTTAGCCAAAGATATCTGCAGTCAGGTTTTTATGACTTTCAATCTTCGTATTATTGGAGTTTCTTCTCCTTTTTTTCTGTCTCACACTGCTTTCGTTTTGCGGACCATTATATGTCCTCTGGAAGCACGAGTACTTTTCGTTTGGTCTAAACTATTCTCTCTGTTTGCACTGTGTCCGTGCTGCACTTTCTCTCTAGTTGTTGCAATTGGCCTCCTATTCCCCCGGCCATTACAGAACACTCCCGTGAAACATGGAGTCGCCAGCTACGGCTATGCTGGAGAGAGTGGTTGCCAGTCAACAATCTGTGCTTGCTGATTATGACAAGGGCTTCACTAGTCTAAGTAATCAGCAAGCTGATCTGGCGGAAAGGATTCGCCTGCAGGAGATTGTTATGCAGAAGCAGGAAAATATCTTAAGCCTCAGTGAGAATGTTAGAGCGCTGACGGCTCAGTTCACCCGAAATGTTTCACAAGCACAATCTACACACTTTCCACGAGAGCCTAAGATTCAGTTCCCACAGAGATATGAAGGAGAGGCAGGGAAATGCAAGGACTTTATCGCCTAATGTGAAATATTTTTTCACGCAACTCTCACGGTTCCTCAAATGAAGAATCACGGATTTTGTTTATTTTCTCCCTGTTATCTGGTACAGCTCTCACGTGGGAGGGGCCACTCATTTGCTCCAGATCGGCGGTTGTTAATTCGGTTGAAACTCTCATGAGGGAGATGATTTCAGTGTTTAATTAGGATGTTTGTAGTCAGGACGCGGCTACACGTTTAATACATTTGAGGCAAGGTTCTAAGAACGTTGCAGAGTTTTCTTTTTCTTTCCACTCCCTGGCCACAGAGACAGGGTGGCCAGAGGCTTCTCTTATGACAGTTTTTATTCACACTTTGGCGGAAGAGGTAAAAGATACTCTGACGTCATTAGAGCATTGTGCTTCTTTAGATTCTTTGGCTCATACTGCTGTGTGAATTGATAATCGTATCCACAAACAATACAAGGAGAAACAAACTACTCTGGCTCCTGCTAACAAAGGGGTAGATTCTCCTTACAACACGCTCACGCATACAACTCTGCCCACTTAAATTCCCGCTCCTATTGAACCTATGCAGGTTGATAGCTCATATGAGAGCCGGGCTCGTAAAATTAAACTGAAATCAGCAATTTTTTCTCAGACATACCTGTTAGAAAACTGTTGCCTTGGAAACGGCAAAGATGGTGGACTTGACTTATTGGTATAAAATTGTTCCCAGACAAGTTTTAGGAAAAGTCACCAAGTTTGGTGGTCCTAGCTCAAGCCGTTCAGAAATTATACGACAGGAAAATTAGTGCGGGCATAAAAAGCCCACCGGTCTAGATAGGGTTAAATGATGTTCCAATCAGTTCATTTTGGTACAATTGTTTTTTTTTGGGGGGGTTTTTTTTTTTTTTTGCCTGACGTCTAATTGCTACTCTAATTGTTACTGGCAGGGACAAATGCCAGTAACAGACTCTCAAACCGGTTGAAAGCTTTAAATCAGGATGCTAATAGCTCTTAGGATGGAGTGCTTTACTCTTGACTATTCAGCACCTGCAAAGTCATTTGTCAAATATTATAGTGCCTTAAATTTGAGCAATCATACAAAAAAAATTGCTGTAGGTAGCTTTTTTGCCAAAATCTCTTACATTTCAGAGACTGCCACACTTCAAGTGCGCAGCTCTCGAGTCCTGACGTCTATTGAAAGCGCATTATAACATTGAACAATAGCAATTCTATCATCTACATCAGCTCTTTTCAAACCTCTCCTGGAGTACTACTACTCCTGAATGTCTTAGAACTCTCCCTGCTCTAGCACAGTTGAGTCAAATGATCAGTTTGTAGCCTGTGAAAATGCTTGATAATAAGCAAATCATTAGAATCATCCGTGCTAGCAGGGAGAGATCTAAAACATGCTGGAGAGGTAGTACTCCAGAAGAGGTTTGAGAAGCACTGATCTAGATCATCAGTTATTATTATTGTTGTGCGACCAGCACATGGTAGCTTCGCAATAATGTCCCATGGCCTTACTGACAACAATTCAGCTGAGTTCAGAAACTGCAAACGATATAAATGCAAAAATCAAGCCAAGAAAAAGAACCGGATGCACAAAGAAATAACACAGCTTCTATGCTCAGTGTTGTACAGCCAAGGATCTGTTAGCACGTACGCTACAATAACCTGCAGCTCCATGAGACCGGAAGCGACTAGGTCACCAAACTTTCAAAAAAATCATCAGAAAAGGGGCGTGACCGCAACATCAGGGCGTTTTTTTTTTTTTTTTGTATTGATGATTGCTCGAATTGGGTGGGGGTGTGTAAAATGTGCTGTAATTTTCGTGAAACTTAAGTGTATAAAATGCAATTTAGTAAAAGCCAGGATTTTCCACAACTTGTTTAATTGCAAGAAAAAAAAATTTCCTAAATATTACAGATATCACTGTGTATCGGAACATTGTAGGGTAAATCTCTTTCATACTATTTTAAAGTTTCTTTTTTCTATCCCCTTGCAGTGAAAGTGTCCGACTGTCTAAGTCACTCAATGAAGCAGAGGTAAAATATGTGCAGGAGAGAATGGTAATAGTTGAGAAATGCTTGAAGGACCATGGAATTAAATGTGATTCAGTGAGTATCAGACATACAGCTATCCAATGCTCTAAACAACTTGAATGTTTCCTAAACTTCCCTAAAGTTACTTGTTGGCATAGATGGTTTAGCAAACATTTCTCTGCTAACACTTCTAGCACTCTCTCTTTCTCCACCTTTTTGTCAGAAAAATGTCCCTCGCATTGCTGTTCTGGGTTCAGGTGGGGGGCAGAGAGCCATGATAGGACTGCTGGGCTGTATTGAGCAGCTGTATAATCTGAATCTACTCAACAGTGCCCTCTACCTGTGTGGAGTCTCGGGATCAACCTGGTTAGTAGCATGCCTCTCTCTCTCTCTCTCGCTCTCTCTCTCTCTCTCTTTCTCTCTCTTTCTCTCTGTCTCTAACAAACATGCTCGCACATGTGGATTTCAGGTGCATGACATCAATGTATGAAGAGCCTGCTTGGTCCTCAAAAGTGCCCAGTCTAAAAGCTGATCTTGTCAAGAGATTAACAGAGGATGATGTTGATATGTCAGAAATGATAAAATGGTTATCTCAAGCGGCTGATGATGAAAACTTCTCCCTAACGGATTTCTGGGCTGCAACCGTGGTTTATGGCTTTGTTAAAAAGGTTAGTAAAGAGAATAAGATAATCTGTTTGTTAAAATCATATTGAATTCACAAAAATATTAAAATTCATTAATAAATTAGCAAGACGTTTAAAAATAATAAATGCTGTTATAATTTTTTTATTGTATCCTCTTGTCCTCAAGAAAGAAAATATATTGTAAATGCCATCCACTCTTTTCTCATCCTTCAGATTAATGGCAACTGTCTCTCAGATTTAAAAAAAATGGAAGCCACAAACCCATACCCAATCTTCACAGTGAATGACCAGGGTATAAAAGATAAAGGGGATGAACTGTGTAAGTGAAACAATGCATTGCATGCACAAATTTGCACACTAGTGATAATTACAACAACTACTGGTGATAGGACTACATAAGTGGTCTTAAGCCACCTCTCTTTAAAGCCTTATTTCTGTTTAGTTTGTTCAAGGAAGAGGTGATTCAATTTTGTCAGGTCAAGGTCAAAGGTCAAGGTCAAGGGCATGCAAAAGGTCAAAAACACATTAAAAACATATTTACGCGAAGACTACAGGACTGCATAACCACAGGGGTTGCTAGCTAATACTGGCAAAAATAACACAGAATACATTAGCGGAGGTTTACTGAGAGGCATTAAAAACGCAAAGTGGTTTTTATCGTCTAATTTGAAAACTGATTGTTTTCCTTTTGCTGATTGACATGATGACCATCAAGTATGGTAAGCATTGCAAAATGTCAAGTTTCTGGGTTCAAATCCTTTCTTGGTTTAACTCCTCATTACCGTTATCTAAATGCAGCACAGTTCCCTCAATCATAGTCATGAATCACATTGGGAGAAATCATTTTGTACATAAAAAGTTGAAGATCAGGGCCAATAAAAACACACATAAACTAAGTCACATCATTCCCACTTCAAATGCCGCAAACAAATGAATCTCAGAAGAATCAAACATTTTTAATGTTGAATGACGGCCAGTCTCGAGGAAAAGATTCTGGACCCATTAATGTCCATTAAATCACTGTATCCAGACTGCTGGGATGACACAGAATGACCAGATGTGTCAGCTGTCGTCCCTGACAAAGTGCGTTATCTGTGACGCCACAAAAAACATTCCATAAAACATCTTCAGCCATGTTAGATAATGCATGAGAACTGCTGAATTGACTGCCAATATAATGATAACCGTGAGGGCAAGTCTCATTACCAAAACCACAGTTTCCAAAGACCCGAGTTGTTTTCCAGCTACAACCCCAATTTCGAAATAGTTGGGACTATTTAAGTGTAAATTGTGAATAAAATCAAAACTCAATGACTTCCAAATCACACCAGCCAGTATTGTATTCACAATAGAACAGAGATAACATAGCAAATGTTGAAACTGAGAAATTTTACAATTTTATCCACAAAATGAGCACATTTAAAATTTGATGGCTGCTACAGGTCTCAAAAAAGTTGAGACAGGGGCCTGTTTACCATGGCGTAGCATCCCCTCTTCTTTTTAACACAGAGTGGAGGCGTCTGGGCATTGAGGAGACAAGTTTCTTTAGGTGTAGCCATTGGAATTTGATCCCACTCTTGTATCATACAGCCTTCCAGCTGCTGGAGTTTTGGTCTCCTTTGACGGACTTTTTGTTTAATTATGCGCCAACTGTTCTCAATCGATGAAAGACCAGGACTGCAGGCAGGCCAGTTCAGCACACAGACTCTTCTACTACAAAGCCATGCTGATGTAATAGCTGCAGTATGTGGTTTTGCATTGTCCTACTGAAATACACAAGGCCTTCCCTGGAATAGATCTGGAGGGGATTCTATATTGCTCTAAAACCTTTATATACCTTTTAGCATTCATGGTGCTTTTTAAAACATGCAAGTGTCCCATGCCATATGCCCTAGTGCATCCCCATACCAACAGAGATGCTGGCTTTTGAACTGAATGCTGATAACAGGAGGGGTGGTCTTTCTCCTCTTTAGCCTGGATGACACAAAGCCCATGATTTTTAACAAGAATGTCAAATTGGAATTGTCTGGTCACTGATCAAATTGGAATTGTCAGTGACACTTTGCCACTTTGCAACAATTCATTTTAAATGACACTTGGCCCACACAAATACGGCAGTGCTTCTGGATCATGCTCAACAATGGCTTCCTTTTTGCATGATAGAATTTTAGGTGGCATCTGTGGATGGCATGGCGGTCTGTGTTCACAGACAGTGGTTTCTTGAAGTAATCCTGGACCCATTGAGTAATGTCAATGACAGAATTGTGCCAGTGAGTGATGCAGTGGCAGATTTTTCCAGGTTCTCTGAATCTTTTGATGATGTTATGCACTGTCGATGATCAGACCTTCAAAACCTTTGGAATTTGACGTTTCAGGAACATTGTTTTTAAAGTATTCCATAAACTTTCATAAACTTTTCATAAACTTCTTTTTAGAATTTTTTTAATTTAGCCACTATGGAGGGTTTCTGTGAATGAACTGTATGTTAACGGCATCTTAATCTGATTGCAGTCAGGACTGTTACTATTCAGTCCTGCAGTCAGGACTGCCCACTTCATTTTCTTTCATTTGAACCATTTTGGGGTGGCCTTGGTTGTGTTCTTCTAATGATTGTCCCGCTGCATAACCCAGCTGTGCTTCAGCTTTAAGTCAGAAACTGATGACCAGACATTCTCCCTTAGGATTTTTCTGGCATGGAGCACAATTAATGGTTCCGTCACTTATAAGTCACCCAAGTCCTGAAGCAGCGAACCAGCCCCAGACCATCACTCTACCACCCTGTTTCACTGTTGGATTTATGTTTTTACTGTGAAATGTTATGTTAGCTTTATGCCAGATGTTACTGGACTCATGATTTCTACTTTGTAAAAAGTTCTACTTTTGATGCAGCAGACCATAGAATATTATCCCAAAAGGCTTGGGGGTCATCAATATGTTTTTTGGGATAGTGTGAGAAGAAACTTTATGTTCTTTTTGATCAGCAGTGGCTCTCAGCTTGCACATCTCCCATGCATACCTTTTTGCCTTCATCCTTATTGTGGAATCATGAAAGCTGACCTTAACTGAGGCAAGTGACATCTGTAGTTCTTTGAATGTTTTTCTGGATTCTTTTGTGACCTCCTGAATTAGTCGTCAAAGCGCTCTGGGAGGAACTTTGCTCAGCTGGCCACTTATAAGAAGGTTCACTATTGTTCCAAGTTTTCTCCATTTTTAGATAATGACTCTCACCATGGTTCTAAGTCCAAGAGACTTAGAAATAGTCTTGTAACTCTTTCCAGGCTGCTGGATTTCAACAATTTTGTTTTTCATCTGCTCTTGAATTTCTTTGCATGTGAACATCCATCAGTCCCCTGACATTTGCATGCTTGATTGTCAACCCTTGGTCTCATTCAAGATTGCTATCTGAAGAAGCAGCTTCTCATCACGCTTGTTTCACACAGGGGTTCAGTGTTATTATTGAGACAGTTATGATCCTGTACTCTTACCAGTTCCTCTGTTCTGCTGCAAATTTCATGCCATTACTTTAGTAAACAATATTTTCCTTATTTTGGTGGAAAACCTTTGTCACTGTTATGAGGCAGAGACAGGCTTTACACTTTTTACTTCCATTTTGTGCTCAACTTGGCTGGTACATAACAGCATTGACAGCAGGCCTACTCCACAGCAGCAGGGATGTCCTCCTTGTCACCGTCAAATGCAATCGCTGACAGAGCCTGGTAGAACGGGGTATGGGGATGTTCTCATAGAGGCTCAGAATATCATCATACTTTGTCTTTTTGATTGGCAAGAATCCATGGTACGCTCCCAGTGTACCTCTGAATGATCTGTCCAGCTGCTGTAAGGTCTTCCCTCATTTGAGGATTGGCATCAGCTTGGTGCATAATCCCGTCATGGACAGCCTAGCTGCAGGAACCGCGCCTTTCTGAAACAGGATGCACCTTGCCTTTGCGTTGCCATGTGCGCTCTTCATCATTGGATTGGAAGTCCTGCACCATCACAATGTCTGTGTTGTCTGGCTCATTGTTATCAGTAAGTCAAGGCTTGGACTTGAGTTGCTGCAAGTGATTTCCTTGGATGTATCAGTTTGTTCATAGATAATGAAGAGGACCTGAGCGCTTCTTTGCGTAATAGAGGTTCAGCTGGGCATTCTTCTTCATTAACAGGATTGATACTTGGAGTTATCTCAAAATTTGTTTTTTTTTTACCTGTGCACTTTGGGAATAAGCCCTTCAATTTCTATTTAAAATGTTTCAGAATGTCACTTGGAAAAGCAATGCGTTGCGAAGCAGAAGTGACCATCACGGCATGGTTTCGATCCCTGCCTCATTCCAACCAGCAGTGGTCGGCAGCTCTTTTCAGAAGTAGCGTGCAATTGGCCAATGTGCTACAGGGATGCAAATTGGGAAGGGTCTGCTGGGAATGGTTATGTAGATTAGTGTTTCTCTAGGCGCCTCCTGTTGGCCAGTCGGGCGCTCATAAAGAAGATTCTCACCTCACCTATGTTCGGGTGTCGTCCCCCCTCGTTCTGAGCTTGCGAAGTCTCAACTGGTGAATGTATAAGACGCAGTGGCTAACAGGCGGGTGCTTCGGAGGAGAGCCGCGAGCTGTGTACACTCTCCTGTGTTGGCAACAGGGGGCTGCATATTCAAAAAAGCCTAAGTACTTATACATAGTTCTCTAATTGGACATTCCAGATTCCGGTGGGATTGGAGATGCCAAATTAAAAAAAAAAAAAGTTACATCACCGTAAGTGCCACATTTAATGAATAAAACCAATGATCGTAGACTAGACTAGTCTTAAAAATGGCATAGGCCTCTGTGCTGTAACGTAAAGAAAAAAAGAAAAAAAAAACCGAGAATAGAATCGAATCGTGACCCAAAAATCGAAAATCAAATCGAGGATTTGGAGAATCGTGACACCCCTACTGCCAAAGGCAGGGGGAAACAGAAATACACACTCAAAGAGTGGTTAAACTAAGAAAACAAAAACTGAACCTCACTACACTGACGGATACACTGGGAGACTTTAAAACGGGGCAGACAAGACTAGGGCGCAGCAAACGAGACTCGGGAAACATACATGGGAGAAACTCGGAAGGCACGAAGAGCTGAGACTTCACCATGTAACACCGAGACAATACGGAGGATCCGTCTGACTCTCGCTCCCAATACAGCCACATGCATAATCACGAGAGGAGGCGGGGAATCGGAATGCAATCACGACTGAAACAAAAACACATGGGATTAGTTAACAATTACACGTAAACCGGGTTAACAATAATGACTCGAGACAAGACGCGGAGACCATCAATCAAACTAGACAGTTTAGATTAAGGTAATCTAAACGTGACAAGAAAAAGGCACCACAAGAAAAGCAAAGGAAAGCATAGTTTTAAATGTAGTTAATCAGACTGAATGTACAAAAGCCAGCATCGCACATGCTCGCTAATGAGTTAATCAAGGTTAATACTACGTGACGAAATATTTACAATCACCTTAAATAAGTGCTGGTTAGTACGGGTTAGTAATATCCTGTCAGAGAGCGCATTCACTCAGAGTTTCGTGAGACCCAGAATTAAACACAGCTGGAAGCAATGAATGAAATACCAAAGCCGAAACCGAAAGAGGAAACATGATTGGACGATGAGACGCAGGCATGCTGAAGGCAGTCACGCGTCATCACTGGAATGCAGATTGGGAGTGGATAGTCAGACGGCTGAACTGAAGCTGGAAATAAGAAACGAAAGTAAGACACAAGCACAAATAAGCTTGGGACAACACACGAAAGGGCAGAATCATAACAGTTATGTTATGTCATGTCTAAATTCGACAACCCATGGGTCAACCACAAAAATCAAACCAAGATAAGGGCAAGACGAAAATTGTGAGTCAAACGGCTACCAGTCCAACACCAAAAGCGCCAAAATACTCACAAACTGCAAGTGCTCAGTGCAAGATTGAAGAGCTAATCTCCAACAGGGAATTGTTAACAGCAGCCTTAAAAAGCTTTGCACCTGGAAGTGGAAACATTCAATTAAGAGCAAGATGGAATCTTTCCAAGACAACCACACCCTAAACAAAGATCTGTAATTACATGGAAATTCGACCTGGGTTGTTACACTGATTTAAAATCATTATCCTGTGCTCTCACAAAGTATGATAACAGTTTGAACTTTTGAAGTTTAGGCGGCGCTACAGAGCCCCTCTTGCCAAAGGTGTCTTCCCCTTAACTCAACAAAGTGACCAATGACTAATCTACAGTTAGTGATCTGAACTACCTTACTTTCATCTTACTTTTTAATTGTTATTGATTATTTATTTATTGATTTTGATGCAGGTTATTCTACTGCCTTTTTATTGCGTGTATGCAAAGATGTCTGTCTCTGTATTTTAGTACTGTTTTTCTTATGTGTTGGTGAGCTAAAGACAACTTTCCACCTTGGTGGACAAAAAGGTTTTATTCATTCATTCATTCATTTATAACAGTAGCATGACTTTAGAATTATTATTCTGTCCTAAATACTTTGTATTTCAGCCACTTAAAATGGGACTCTTTTCTTCATATATTCATTGCCATACTGTCTGTTTTTCCTCACTTTCATTTATTGTTTATTTTATTGTTGTTTAATCCAGATACCATTCGTATAAAAATAATTTACTGTTTCATTAATACAGACTACTTTTGGAGGGCAATGTAAATATGAATTTCGCATCTTTCAGGCTGCTGGTTTGAGATGACTCCTCATGAGGCAGGTTACTCTCATCTGGGTGCTTTTGTGGAAACATCCACCAGTACAAGTCAGTATGAAGCCGGGCTGCTGAAGCAAAAAGGTTCAGAGAGGGACATGCTGTACTTACAAGGTGCTATTTTACTAATAATTGTCCAGTGTGCTTATTTGCTCACCACAATATTTTATTTTCTAACTGTTCTTCCTTTAATATCTGCTTGTGGTGTCCCCATATTAACCAGAGATGCTATTGTCACTTTACGTGCAGGCCTCTGTGGCAGTGCGCTCGCAGATGGGGAGGAAAACTTGAGCCATATTAAGAATGCCATTTGGCAGTGGCTTAAGCGTATGTATCACATTTGGTATTATTATGAATTTCCTTCTTTCCAATGAAAATATTCCAACACTCATACAAAATCATGGCCTGATCCCTCTCTCCATCAGAAATATTCCACACTGGGAAAGAGGAAAAAAAGGTTGCTGCTGAAAAAAAGGAACAGAAACCAAAACCAGAGCCGAAAGGAAAAGGAAAAACAACGAAAAAAGAAAAGAAAACAGAAAAAGGGAAAAAAGAAAAAAGTGCGGGAAAAGAAAAAGAAAAGGAAAAAGAAGAGAAAAAAGAAAAAGAAGAAAAGGAAGAAGCAGGGGGTGAGGCACGAGTTAACTGATTTACTGGAGCACACAGTTATATCAGGTTATGTGATTTACTGGAGCACACAGTTATATCAGGCGATTTATTATGTTCCAGGTGACTGCCGTTCCAACACAAGGTCTTCTTCAGAGTCAAACCGAGCCCTTGCATCGAAACGTCAGTCACCTGCACCATAATAAATTGCCTAATATAACTGTTTGCTCCAGGACTCCTTCCTCTGATGTTTCTATAGCCTAATAGCATAGTTGCCTGAATCATATTTGAACGTTTTCCGAAGGCAAGAAAAAAGAAAAATTTTAGCCAGCACATTGTTTTTTTTTTTTTTTGATATTGCAACAGTATGCCAAAAAATGACTTAGGCAATTATGCTATGAGGCTAACGATTTGTATTTTTATCCCCGTCTTTCTGAGAGGCACCAGTTTTTGGCGAGTTTGCAAGCTGAGGCGTGTATTTCTCATTGGTTATGTGATTTACTGTTTTTCAGAAATAATTGATGAATTTGTCATTTCTTTCATCAGTTCTAGTGTCCAGTGACTTACTTATTTTGGATTGAAGACAATACAAATTACAAAAACAAAACTGATGGTAATCTTTGCTGTATTTATTATATTAATTTGGTGTATTTTCTGGTTTTTACTTAGTTTTTATGACTGTAAATTGACCAAATTTCTTTTTTATGTGGCCTGTTCACAGCGTGAAAGTTGTTTGGCATTAGAAGACAGCTAAATGTTTGAGTCCAATCATTGCCATAGCAACATTACTATTGTTTAAACCACCAAGATATAAGAAAACTAGATTAGACAATCCCGTCATTTCCGTGGCAGCACGCCGCCGCCATCTTGTGTATGTATATCGGGGCAGACGTTCAATGGAAAATGCAGTATAACTGGCCTAAACCGTGCTCGTATAAAACGAAAACCTGCTCACACGGGACAACAGCTGAAGTTCAGATAATTCTGTAATGTCTTCCGATTAAATAAACGTTGAATATACCGAATTAAAAAAAAATACATATATTGTTTTTGATTACAATTCCTTATTTGTGTCCATTTTAAGTATGAAAGGATAAAAAAGAACACGGAAAGTAAGTCTCTAATTTGTCGACACCCATATTTAGCCTACTGTTTACATGTGCCTCATTGGACATTTATACATACACAAGATGCTATTCTGCCATTTCTGCTTTGGTCCAGCCCACACGTCGTCCACTCTAGTTTTCTTATATCTCTGTGGTTTGAACAATGTTGGAGAGAATAGAACAGTCCATACCACTTTTTTGGTTTTGGAATCAGGGAGCATATTACTACTGGTTCTGAGAAGGGTCTAATATCAGGTTCTTTGAACTGATGACTAAAATTAGAATAAAAGCAACTGAGCTAGCCTCACACTTGCTCTTCTATGAATGACGGTTGTAAATGTTCTGTTGAATGGAGGATTCCGACAAACTTGTAATGCAAGTTTCTTGTTGCAGGTTCTTTCTTCAGTCGTTGGCTTGGGTCTGACTCAAAAGAAACAGAAAACAAAGACACTGAAAAAAAGGAGGAAGAGGGAGGTGAGACCCATTCATTACGTGCTGTCGCACTTAATGATGTGCTGTCCCACGTTCAAAAGTATTTCTAAAATTCTGTAGGCTGTTGTTGGCAGCCATGCTCCTATATAACGTTCTCCTGATTAATGTTTGGCTGAAGTTAAAAAACTATAGGATCTATCAGTATTCATACAGAAGACCATCAGAGAAAAGATGTTTCCAGTTGAAAGTGTTGTTTGTGCTTACTTATCAGGGGGCGGGAGGGGGTTTTATGAAAAAAATTCTCTCAGGTGCCAAGTCAGACTGTCTTTTGGTTGAGATATTAAACTGAGGTCCTAGTTTACCATGATCATTTACAAACAAGATATCAAGGGACATATTGTAAGGGAATGGGGGATTCTCTTGAGCGCTGGCTGCATTGTCAATCTAGCTCTACCCTCCAGCCTACTACTCATAGCCTATTAAAATTGACAAAAATGATAATTTCCCACTCCACTTCAACAGATGTAATTGCAGCATTAATACTGTATATCCTTGCATCTCAGCCAATCATTGTTATCGGTGGGAAGGAACACATGAAATGTGCATTTATTTTCTCAATATTTTTTATTCATTCACAGTTTCAGTAAACAATACATCCAGCAAAATACATTTGTTTTTCTTTTTGTATGCCCCCCCCCTACATATACTCATCCCACAGACCTTTAAGTCACTGACAGGTTATAACAGTGAAGTAGCCAGGAAAACAGTGTGACACTCAGGAAGAAAGAAAATGTCAATGAACAACTGATTTGAAAACAAAAATAAAAATAAATAAATACATAATGATAAAAATAAGCAAGTAAATAGTTAATTGCAAAAATTAACAAAATATATAGAAAATATAATCATAACAGTAACAACAACAGCACTTTTTTAATCTTTATTTTATTTAACCCTTATTTAGCCAGGGAAACCCATTGAGCCCGAGGTCTCATTTTCAATGGTGCCCTGGTCACATACAATACATTTCACAATCATAGAACAAGACGACAATAAAGCAATAAAACAATCTGAAGAAAAATCAGCAATAAAAAGACAGTAAAACATCAGTACTTAAAACATTCACATACCTCAACATCAAGCTCATGAAACAAATTTTTGAACGTGCTCAATGAGACAAAGCCATTTAGTTTGGCAGTCTCCTGGAACTTATTCCAAGCACTAGGTATACAACAGCTAAATGCAGTTTTTCCCATTTGGGCTGGACTGAGGGAAGCACTGGAAGTTTGCTTGATGATGCTTTCCCTTACTTTCCCTTTTCCTCATTAATGTCACGGCATACTAATTCAGGTCAAAATTTCTGCCCGTTTTATTGATATAATTGTGAAATGAAGCGGAAATATGTTATGTGTAAAAGAGAAATCTATGGTCAAGTTTCTTGTGCATAATAGAAGAAAAAACATCACAAAGCAAATCACAACAAATCAGATTGAGAAAATTAATGCAAATAAAATTATTAAATGAATGTGTATTTTGTACACTGATCTATGTAATGTTTCATATCAGAGTGTGATCCTGTTATTTTTTAAAAGATGATGATGATGATGATGATGATGCCTTGAAAAAGGAAAGTTAAATGACTTTTGTTTTAGTGAGAACAAATTACACGCGTAAAGCATAGGGCCCTATGATTTCCGCGATCATGGAATTGCGGAAGGAATCACGGAATTGGCCAAAAAAACGGAATCTATTGTTTAACACGGAATTTCTCGGAAATTGACATAATTTGACTGAAATTTTGTTTGCAAAGCCACATTTCCACCAAACGCTAAACAAAATATTAGCGCCACCAGATAACATTCAAACGCAATGAAAAGACGTGAATGCACGTGAAAATGTGAGAAGCCTTGTTAAATTCACCTGTCCCGAGCATGTGCGCTGGAAGATGTTTGAATTGGGGGGTGGGGGATTGCCAACAGAAAGCGGAAGAGTGACGTCATTTATTTCTTTTTCACGCTGCATGAGGGGGTTATGACAATGTTGGTCTTTGCAACAGCGGCATAGCAACTAAGGGTACAAATGAGTACTGGAATAAAAGAAAACTCGCCATATAAATCATAACTGATTACAAAAAATGATCATTTATAATTGTCCCGGGGCCGGTATTTTTTTCTATGTTTTATCTCAATAAGTTCCTTTGTTTTGAATGCATGTGTCATTTAAAAAGCTATCATGCTTGTTGCCTTATTTGTTTCAACCTCTTCAACCCCAACTCTCGGTAATGCTGCTGTTACGGGATTTGCCTGTCTCGCACGTGACAGCTCAGAACGCCCCCCAGTTTGATATCGCCTGATTCACAATCAGACCATTTATAATTTGAATTAACAAGGCCAATACATAATCGTATAATGAATAAGAAATTATTAATGAATGACCAAGAAACCACCGACAGGCTACATTGAGAATGCGCACGTAATTATATGGATTACAAGTAGGCTACACCCCATCTCAGAAATAAAACCCTCCAAAATACTGTATAATGGCGAGCCCCCTTTTAAAATTGTTCTGGAAAATAAAAAGCCTAAAAAAGTTGAGGTTGAATATGGAATTATACTGAGTACAAATGAAAACGCACCACTCACGAAATCTGGAATAGCTCCACCGATTGATATGTGAAGCATATACGTATGATGCATTTGAGATAATGAATGATTTAAGAAGACATGTAAACATCATTCAATTTCATTCACGATAATGTTAATACGCGAGAGAGGTTTAACTGGTGTAGGGGTCAAACAGGAAAGTCAATAACGGGTGTGACCGCCACTTGCATTGACACATGCGGTGCATCGTCGTCGCATGGAGTTGATCAGTCTCTGGATAGTGTTCTGAGGGATAGCATTCCACTCCTGAACATGGGCAACCTCCAGTTCTCGGATGTTGTCCATCTGGCGTAAGCGTGAAAGACGTCGTCCAATTTCATCCCATAAGTGCTCGATAGGGGAGAGGTCTGGTGACAGAGCTGGCCACTGAAGCACGGGGATATTCTGCTGTGCAAGGTACTGCATGGACACCCTTGCAGTGTGTTTCCTAGCATTGTCCTGTTGGAACGTGTGGACATTGTGGTTTTGGTTGAAGAACGGCACAACATGGTTCTGCAGCACCTGGTCCCGGTAGTAGACGCCGTTCACCCTTCCTCTGCAGATATGGAGAGGGATTCTGTGACGGTAGCTTATTCCACCCCACACCATAACACTGCCACCACCCCAATGGTCCGTTTGAACGAGACAATCAGCGTTATAACGTTCACCACGTCTCCGCCAAACACGTATACGGCCATCCTTAAGTGAAATCGTGACTCCTCAGAAAAGATGACACCGTGCCATTGTCGTAGTCGCCAATTCTGGTGCCTGTTTGCCCTCTGTAGATGCTGGTTTCGGTGACGATCCGTCAATATGGGGACGAAATAAGGACGTCGTGCACGCAGGCCTGCAGCTCGCAGACGGTTCCGTACGGTGTTGGGGTGAATGAATTCATGTCGTCCTTGGACTTGAGCAGCCCTTCTTGTCGCTGGTAGTGTTTGGTCTCGGACATGATCCCGTACGATCTGACGGTCCTGACGTGCCGTTGTCACACGTTGTTGACCCGGTCGAGGATGGTTCCGAGTGCTCCCCGTTTGCAGAAACCTTTGATGGAATCTTGCGATCGTTGTGTGTGCGCAGTGTAGTCGTCTGGCAATTTCCCTGGTGCTGGCGCCAATTTGAAGCATGCCTATGGCACGTTCCCGTTCAGGGGCTGTAAGTCGCGACATAGTGTCGACGTTTCACGAGTGTCAGTGAAGAAGTGAAATTTTATTCGGATTCACATGCTTTTAAATGCAATGTGTGCACAAATTCAGAGTGAAATTCATTTTTCCCGTGGTGTGCGTGCAAGATGTTGCGTTTTTGCAAAAAATTGCCTAGCGTTACAGTTAACTTGAAATTCTCGCATTTCTTGCACCTGGCATGTCGGGGGACGTCACTGTAGTGTTGTTGTTGTATAAAAATTATATTGAAGTTCATTTGAACTTAAATATTGACTTTTTTTCAAGTGGTGCGTTTTCATTTGTACTCAGTATATTTCCCTATCTCTGAATTCCATCTCCCGTTTCAGCATTTTTTACATTTAAAACAGAAACATCTTCCTGTCGCACCCTAGAAAACAGCGCAGAAGGACGTGACTTTGTAAGCCCAGCTATTATGCGCCGTTTTATGTGCTATAGGAGGTCGTCAGCCCCAAAAATAAACAAATGATCCTCGGACAAAATCCTCCATTTGAATAAAGTGATTCATCGCATTTCATTATGCAAATTTTAATTCAATCAACTATCCTCGCTGGGTCAGTTTCGGCAACATAAATGCACCCAGGCAGCAGACTAATCCCATAAAAGGCGAAAATAATCGTTCTCTTTTGGATCATCATCAGCATTCTTAAAATTCTCCAAATCGGTGATTTTTTAGTTTAACATCTTTTTTTCAGCGGGTACGTGAGAGCCATTCTCAAGCTTTCGGTAAGTGCCTTCTCTCACGCTAGTGCAGGGGGGAAAGTCATACATTCTTTTTGCTCCATTTTCTGCAGCAATGATCTCTTGCATAGCTGCTAGGCCATCTCCCATGGTAACACGTTTTCATCTTCGACCTTAGAACGTAACCTACATAAACACAAATTTTAATTACATGTCAGTCATTTTTATGCATTATTATTTTTATATTCTGATATGAAATCCATTGTGTGATATTCTCTAATTGCTCACATGGCGAAATTAGTAATGATAAAAACTTCTTATTCTGCTCAGTAAGGGGGTGCTCAGCAATCTCAGCACCCCACCTCCCGCGCTTTTGGTCCTGAGTGTTTGAACAACACATCTCTTGCGTGCTACATAAGATCTGTGGGAAGAAGTTTTTCGTTGTTGTAGACAAGACCACTGATGCCAGGAATTGCTGGGTCCTCAACGGCATCATTGGTCATCATAACTTAACAACTTATATAACCGTTAAATAGCCTATATTATTTATTTTCAAAGTCTACTTTGTGAATTGTGTGCATACAAATTATGATGTAACGTCGTCCCTCAGTGGTGAAATAATAGCTGATGCATCTTTGTGTCAGATTGTTCATGTTTAATCATTACTGCAGAATATTTTGTCCTAGTATGTAATACAAAGTATTGGGATAACTGAGCAAAAGAAAAAACGGAATTGGGGAAAAAATAAAACGGAATTTGGAAAAAAAAATAAAACAGATTTCATCGGGCCCTAAAAGCATTAGTCTCTATGGATTGATAGATTTTCAGCTATCATTTAATGATTGAGATTTTTCCGAGTGGTCAAATGTTATGATCCAGACCAGGAATCGGGGGTGGAGGCAGAGTACAATCCAGTGATTGGGCTTATTGGCAGCAATATAGTAACCATGAGGTGGAACCCAAAGAAGAAGCACAGTTCAGTCCAGATGTTGCAGGCAAAGCTGCGTAGGCATTGCCATTCTCCGGCCAGTGGCTCTCTGGGATGACTGTCAGATGGAGAAGACCAGAGCTGAACTGCCTCAGGGCAGGGAGATGCTGAGTAGGCAGGCTGTTCCAATCCTGATGATTGTATGAGGACTGGGAGCTTGTTCCTTATAAACTGGACACAGGAGTAGACTTTGACAGGAGTTAACTACAATTCGGTCACGAGCCCAGGACCAATGAAAAAGGTTTAGGGGCTTGTTCTTATTAACTAAATAATAAATGTAATTACCATCATTAATGGTTATATTTACTTTAAAAAAATAAAGATTTAGACTTCTAACTGACTGCATCTAAGCACATACGTATAGCAAATTATAATCCTGCAACCTGCAGCTTAAAGGAGGGGATATAAATACACTTCACAGATATGAGGGTGAGAGCTATGAAACGAGACACAGCCGGGTTGAAGGGAGCAGGCAAGATGCAAACCAATCAAAAGAGAAATTGAAGAGCCTCGTACTAAAAGTACTAAAGTCACATTTTCACACACCATGAGGTTAGGGTGGGAAAACATCTTTTATCATTACCAAAGGCAACTGCCTCAATTTTTCTCAGAATGGACATTTTGTGACTTAAGTACTGAAGTCTAGCGCTGGGGTCTTCAATTACTTCTAAAAGACTCGCAAGTTGCTGAATGGGAGGAGACACCGGAGGCATTCACATGAGGGCTATGACTGATTTCACTGTTGGGCACAATTCTGTGTTCCACAAGTTCAGCTCAGAATCTCTGGTACTAAGGGTATGACTCCTCCTTTATATTGCAAAGCTGTTGTAAGGATACTGTGAAACAGCATTATTACACATCATCTTAGCCAAGCCTCTCCTGCTACAGGTTCTATCTTTGGCCGCATTCTGGGTTATGGAGATGAAGAAAAAAAAGAGGAAAATGAGGAAAAACCTGAAGAAGAAGGAGGTAAGTAACACTTTTGGTGTCTGCTTTTCTGAAATCCTTTGGGAATTCTCCTGTTCAAGCCATATCAGGAAAAATAATTTTAAAAATCTAGAAGATAATGTTGAAATAATGATACAAACCATGAGATTCAAGCATTTTGGAGAGGCTCTTACGTGAAAGTACCCAAGTTTTTGCTCAAGAAACAAGGCAAATTAATCCTTATGTAAAGTACAAAAAGCAAGTTGGTCTAAAGGTAATCAAAGGAGGCCCATTTGTAATCCTCATGTGTAATAATGATCAAACACAAGTTATACAAAAGAGGTTACAGAAAAAGACCATTTGTAAATCTCAAGCGTAACAAGAAACTGCAGGCGGTTATTCAGCTTCCAAGTCCATTTGCTGTTCCAGATGTCAGTTAATGCATTCAAATCAGAACTCAGTGTAAGCAGTCATTAAACAGTGCAAAGTTTGCATGTGGTTTCCTTACAGAAGGGTTGCTTCTTTTATTTTCCTGAGAAGACATCAGCTTAGGCTCCATAAACTAACATTCAGTTATCATATTTTATTTCTGCAAAAGAAAAATTCTAATATTTAATTGTATCAGTAAACCAGATATGGTATGATGGTCCCATTTGCGTAGTAAGGAATGAAATAGACAGTGTGATCTAATGTTTGCTGGACGTTGTAACATGTCTGCGTGTCGTCAAATCTCCTGTCAGATTCTGCGACTTACTTCATGGCCAGTCAGTCAAAGCTCAAAGACGAACGTGTTTATAGGCGTTTTGAATAATTACAGATCCCAGGTTTTCTTGCTGGACATTTAAAAATACGCTCAAGACATACATGTATTATTATGAGTTACAAGCCTTTAGCAAATCTTTATGAATTGTCATTTGTAAACCCTAGTCTTCTGTAAACTCATTTATCCCAAAAGGAAATCTTCGCCTTAATTCATTGCTAGCTGATACAGAACACCCAAATATCGCTGCAAAAGCTATTGACAGCTACTGACAGCCAATTATATACGTAACATGCCCTAAAGCAAGAGAAAAGTGTGTATTCCTTAACTTAGACTGATTAAACTACCAAATTCATTAAAATATGATGTAACATCCAAATCTCACTGATTAAATTAACTGACTAATTGGTTCAATAAATTTAAAAGGTACATATAGCCTAGTTTTCCATCATCAAAAGAAAGGCATATTAATAATGTGTCTTATCAGCGACACCCTTATGCTACCTGTAACATCGTAAGGGTTTTGATAGACCCTGCGTGTCTCTGTGGGTTGATATTTATAAATCTGACTTTCAATGTATACCCACAGAGACACTGCTAGATCCATTCACTTCAGGCATACTTTTTCGCTCAACATCTGTAACATTTCCCCAACTCTTCGGATCGTAGCAAATCAAACGCACATACCTTCCTAGCTAAGACAGCTAGACTTCGCTGCAAGGACATGCTGGTAGATGCCTGTCGTGAGGAATTTGAGCAAAAACTTCCTCCGAAGTGACACGGTTCAAACACTTGTCGCTATCTTCTAATCCGATATGCAATGATACAGCAGAGAATTCCAAAAATGACGGCATACATCGCAGCTGAGTCTGGCTGTCTTGTGACGAATCGATGACGTCACAAGCAGTGGCGTAGCGTGGAGGCGCTGGGCCCCGGTGCGAGAATGGCGCTAGCCCCCCCTCCTCCCCCCTCCCCCCCCCTTTAACTTTAGTTTTTTGAGGATTTGTACTTTACCTGAGTTCTTTTTTAAACCTGGACTTTTACTCTACAACATTTAAAACTTAAAAATTATCATTTTACTTCGTTACTTTGACACTAGCCACTTCGTTACAAATTAAAATATGAACGCAATTCATCGTTTAAGATTTATCTGGATTTAGCGTCTTCGAGAAGAACAACGGTGCTCGGCAGCAGGGTATGTTAGTGCGGGGACAGGGAGCTGCAAATTTATGCACGTAGTTACAATATTCTATCACTAGATGGCACACCCGCATCAGTTATTGGATATTCACAGAAACAATCGTCCTCTGTAGCCAACCACTTCAGCTACAGTGAGCCAGTAGGTATCCAAATCAGTAATTAAGAAAAATCAGTTTTCTGAAAAACGCAGACACCCATAATTATTAGGGCTATTAGAACCATGGACAATGAATATTTGCACTGCATTTCAACATCACACAACACGTTAGGCTGTTTGAACCATAAACAACAGTGACAATACATTGCCAATGAAAATGCGAAAAAGATCCATACGGCTGAACAGTCAACCGTATTTCCCTAACAGCACAACAGTGGCCAAATCAATAAGTAAACAGATAGATGGACACACATCCTGGCACAGCAGCCATTTAACCACAACCGGCAAGCTGATCACTTGCAGTAGCCTAATAAAAAACTGCACTCACCCATTCAGAAGTTAACTGTGCGTGCCTTCTGCTCTGCAAAGTCGTTGAGCAAGAGGGCAATGAGGTGGTAGCATTAGCCTCCAAGTCTGACGGCTGCGTGTCGCCGCTATCATTCACAACGCTAGCAGGAACTGCATCTGGACAAGATGACTATTTAAAAAATGCATTCAATTTCGCCAATTTGGAGTTCCGTACATCGAGCTCTTTTTTTCTTTTCTTTTTTGAGCACCGCCTTTGTGCTGCTCAACATGGTGCTCAAGACTTTTCACCTCCAATACGAAGCGCGTAGACTACGAAGCTACGATCAGAAAGGAATAAGTGAATGTCAACTGATTGGACAAACACATTTCCCAGCAGGCCATGTTCATTTGAAAATGTTGTGAATAAAACAATCAAATATATGATTAGTAATTGTGATTATAACTGAAAAGTATCATTACTGCAATACAAAAGACATATATCAAAGAAAAGAGGAAAAATGGCCAATGTGTGTGTGGGAGGGAGGGAGGGAGGGGGGGGGGGAGGGGGTTGTTACCATGACTGTGTTGTATGAAACAGTAGAGCAATACATATACTCATCAACTGTTTTATCATCAGAATATAATACTGCATTGAATAGAAGACTTGAAACAACGAAAGTGGATAATATAATTTCTTTTTGTGTTATGGTAAGAGGAAGAATGGCATAGTTAATCACCGTGGGCCCTCAGAGGTCATCGGGGCCCCGGTTCAGCGCACCGGCTGCACCGGCAACACCTACGCCGCTGGTCACAAGATATAATTTGGTCATAGCAAACTTCTTCTTTTATTATTGAAACTTCACAGTTTTTCAAACTTTGTGTCCCCTTTTCAGCTAAAGCTATATATCAAATTTGAGAGCAATCTGTTCAGCCGTTCTGGAGAATAAGATGTTTAAAGGTTTTACCTTTCAGCAAAAATGGCTGAAAAACTAGATCACAGAAGGTAACCGTTATCACACCGTTCGCGAGCCTTCAACCATTCCTCTCAACATGCAAAAGCAATCAAAGTGGTCTGTAACAGTTTGGCAGCAATTCAGGATGAAAAAGACGAAAAATAAAGAAAAAAACAGGAAAATAATCATCCCAACAAGAACAATAGGCTTCCAGCTATGCTGGAAGTGTGTAGTGAACTAAAACACTACAATTTTTATTTTAACAAAAATTAGCAGCGAGACCTATAATATTATTCAGCAACAAATGCGAGGAAATAAAGAAATATGGTGAGGGAGCCATTTTGCAGTCAGAGGAGGGTTTTCTTCACTCACTGTTGGAAGAAGGGCAGGGTTTCCTGTACGGGACTGGAAAGCCCTTGTCAACATCAGGGCGAGTGACCTGGGATAACAGGCATGATGAGCAGAGGTGACTGTTGTTGAAAACCAAATCCAACAGACTGTGGCTTTCTCCCTTACTATACTATGAAAGATGCTTTTGAATGTCCTATGGAACATTTTCAGGAAGGTAAAACCGTGTAATGCCTGTCTCTCCTCCAAAGGTTCTTTCTTCAGTCGGATGCTGGGGTATGGAAGTGGAGAAAAAGAAGAAGAAAGTGAAGAAGATGATGAAGATGACAAGGAAGAAGAAGGAGGTGATCACTGCGAATGATCTTATTGTCACTCTTCATATATGCATCTGAGGCTGCTGGATAGCTAATCTGGTAAAGCATTGCGTTGCGAAGTAGAAGTGACTCACGCCGCAGTTCGATCCCCGCCTCGTATCAGCTGGCAGTGGTTGGCTGCTTTTTCAGAGTAGCGCACAATTGGCTAGTGCACTACAGGGTTGCAAATTGGGAAGGGGCTGCTGGGAAGGGAAAACAATAGTTGCCTCGTTCATTGCTCAAGCGCCTCCTGTTGGCCAGACGGGCGCTCGTCAGGAAGATTTTAACCCTGTTCATGTCCGGGTATCCTCTGCCCTCGTTCTGAACTTGCGGAGATTCAACTAATGACTGAATAAGAAGCAGCAGGCTGACAGGCGCGTCTACACTCTCCTGAGTTGGCAGCAGGGGGTCGCATACGAGCAAGACTTGTACATGGTTCACTAATTGGGCATTCCAGGTTCGGGTGGGATTGGAGATGCCAAATCTAAAAAGAAAAAAAGAAATGCATCAGAAACTCTCCAGCTATGACCGCTATTTGTACTTGTCTCTCAGTCGCTCATTTCTCATGGATGAGTCCGAATACTCGGTTGAATTATATGTAAAGCCAAAGTTCACATGCTCATTTGCCCTTACCCTCAAATTTCCCTCACTCTTGCCATAATTGGATCATTCAAGTTCAAACTTTGGCCTGTTTTATTGATATGACAGTTTAATCCTTACTGTTAACGTGCAAATCATGTATAATTTTAAGATTATTGGGGGAAAAAAATAAGAATAAGAGAAAATGGCAATAAAAGAATAAAAAGATGAAACAAGTTGTTTGGGTCCAGACCAGGAATCAAGTGTGGTGACAGATTCGAGATATAACTGGTAATTTATTGGGAGCAGTTGGGTGATGAGACGATAGGCAGGGACAGAACCCTGGAGAGGAGCAGAGACAGTTTAGCACAGATGTAAAAGGCGATGCTTGGACTGCTGTCACCTTGCTAGTGGCTCCCGGTGTGCTGCTAGATGTTGAAGTGCTTGCCAGCACAGGAATGCCCATGAAAAAGGCCAGTTACTGCTTGAGAGGAATTCAGTCCCAGTCCTGGGCTTAAAGGTAAAGTTAGCGATCATAACCCATGCACTTTTTGTCAAAATCACTGTATTTCTCCTCACTATCTGCAAGCTGTCACTTCCGAGATCATGCTGAAAAAAAATACGGTTTCAATACACAGTCTGGGCTCTGAATTTAAGCAGGTAAATCTGTGGCTCGGACGGAGCCACCAGAACATGGGTCCGCCCCTCCACAGGGGCAGGTTCATACTCGTGCACAGGTCAGACACAGGGGGGAGGGGGAGTAGCAGGTCGCGTAGCGTGTGCAGTTAGAGGAGAGAGAGAGACGCCGCATTGCAGCATTTGCGATGGCTGAAAAACAGCTAACCTTAGCTTCGTAAATTGAACTTGTGGCTACGAGTTCTTGTGAATGTCTGACGTCTTATATACGGAATCGACAGGGAATTGCTCCTTATAACCATTTATTCCAAAACGAAACAATTCCGACAGCAAGCTACGAAATAAGCTCATAGCAGAAACAGGCAAACGGCCTAAGCGTTGCTTGTTTGGAGTTCGCGAATCGATAACTTGAACCAGAAAAAATTCCGAATCCATTCTCCACTTTTTCAGCTTGTAATCAGCCAGAACGATTATTAAATGCATTCCTGACCACAGTCTGTTTGTGGAAACAAACTCCTATTTGAGGCAGTGCCGTGACAAGCATGCATTAGCAGTTCTTTATATGACAGGCTTATTATCACCTTTGCTACAATACTACTAAAACTCACATGTAGGTTACTTTCAAAGCAATAAATATGGCTTCCCCTCGCCGACTTACTCTCTGGCATTGGAGGGGCCGGCCTCCGTCATATTGGTCAGCTATGCAGTTTCTACTGCCGTTTACATGACAGTGCGTGTCCATGAACTTCGGGGGTGGACCCCGGGGCAGAGTATGAAGGGGGGGGGTCTGTATTTGTTTACACTTCAAATATCAACAATTAATCTACTTGTTTTCTCCCAAATCACTGACCACACCTTTAACTCAGAGTCAGAAGCTTGATCCTGACAAGCTTGATACAGAGAGTAGACTTGCAAGGGACCCTGATTAGGATGGAAAGCTTGTCCTTGAAAACTGCGGTTGAAGAACAGGATTAATTAAGTTAACATGACCTCGGTCCCAATCCTGGACCGTGATTAGGATTGGAAGCTTGTTCAAACTAACTAATGATAATAAAGGTTCAAATAGACTGGTGGCCACTAATGTACTGGTTGGATCATGACAAAGATGGAGAAGTTTAACATGCATATGACTAGGATTTCAGTGCAATTGGGATTTAACTATCCGGCGACAAGCAGATGCACTGAAGGTCTTAAATACCTGTCAATCGCGTTTTAGGAAATGAGCAAGTAATGAGATTCAGCAGCAAGGGGAGGCGTGCACAAGACGTACATCAATCACAACATGCATACACCGACCAAATAGACACGCATGCTGCTGAATTGCAAAAAAAAAAAAAACACACACTAGGGATTCGCTCAAGGGTTTTGACACATAATGATATGAACCGTAATTGCAGAGGCAATATTCTTAAATAAGTGTATTTTCTAGATGATGATGTAGCTCAGAGATACATTGGCTGATCTTCCCATTTTTAACACTCTCCTTGACAGTGCAGTTCTCAGCCACTGCCAGCATTTTTGATCAAACTTATTGATCTTTCAATACCTAATTTTGTCAGAAGATCTGTCACCAGATCTTGGCAGGAGAAACATTCTGTCATAAATGAGAGAAAATCTCATGGGATTGGGATGGGATAAAGAGGTGATGCAGTTCTGTCTGAAAACAAGATGCATGAAGATTTTGGATTTAGGGAGTAAACACTGAGTGTCTGATGACAGGAGCATCTGAGGACTGACAGCTTTTTTATTAGTCAAACAGTTAGTTCAGGTTTTCATTAGCTCTTTTCCCTAAAGGAGGCTATCGAGTGGCTCTCATGGTTTACAGCTGTTTTTCCCCTTCAAAATTCTTTTGACCTTTGACATGTTGTCATTGGTGTGATGTGTCAAAAGTGGGCGCAAAATGTTCATTTGTGGTTATGATTCAGCTGCCTCGTAATGACGTGCATTTTGACACCTCTTGATCACACTGTGTTCATTCAAGTTTCTTAGACTCATTTGAATGTTTATATTTATTTGTGAGGATTTTCATATGGCTCAGTTGGACTCACCAGACAGCAAACCAAGTGTTTCCCATGCACTGTTTGGGATGAAAAATTCAGCAGTGCAAGAAAAATCAGCATTATCTGTGGAATAGCATAATCAAACGGTCGTCTCACACCAGTTTATTCTGTTACAGGTTTCTTCAGTAGCATCACTGAAACGTTGTTTGATTACAGTAAGTGACGAGCACCGTGCACACTTCACTGGTGTTTTGGGAGTATCCTGTCACTTTTCACAAAGGCTCTTCTTCTCTTGGTCTCACTTCCTTCTTAGTACCTTTGGATGACTTGGCTTCTGATGCTTTGGAGGGTATACTGGATCTGTTTGACTGTGACGAAGAAGAGGAGAGCACCAAGCATGTGCAGAAAATACATAAGTCAATGGCAAGTAGGTATTAGACACTATCCTCCTACCACCTGTTCAACCTATCTACTATCTGCTATTTACCTATCACTTAACTGTGGTTGGAGAGAAGCAAAAATACATTGAGAGGCATTACTACTACTACTTGGCTAATGATCTGAAATCTTTATTTTCTAGGAATTACTTGTCTTATATTTATCTGAGCAGGTGGTCTGTAACACTGAAGAAATCACAAGTGTTTTGTTTCTAGCATTTAATGAGAAATAGTTGGTATTTGGCATAAACCAATTCTCAGAACTTATTGCCTTATTAAGAATCGCTACTATGTAGAATCATATGTGAAATATAATTCAACTAGGAAACAAAGATCTCTGTGTGCTCAGTTACGTTCAGGAACCCTGCCACTAGCGATTGAAACAAGTAGGTTTAATGCCACCCCAGAGAAGGAAAGGATTTGTTTGGTTTGTAATTTCGATGAAGTTGAAGATGAGGTTCACTTTTTGTTTTACTGTCCAGGGTATGGAGAAATTAGAGATATATTTTTCAGGAAAGTGGTCTCAGTCTATGCTAATTGTTTTTTAATTGGATGACCATGAAAAATGCGAAATCAGTTCTAGAAAAGCAACCTTCTTCATAGTAAATTTCATTTGCAAGGCCTGGGATATAAGACACTGTATTTTGTTCGGAACTGCTTTGCCTAGTTAAATTCAAATGTTTGCATTGCTAAAGTCAGATGTTCTTGCATCTGTAGTACAAAAAAAAGATTTTTGTTTATGACATTCACATGCATATATAATCATAATATTTGAATTCTGTACGTAAGTGCTTCCCAAACCTCTCCTGGAGGCCCACCTGTCCTGCATGCTTTAGATCTCTCCCTGCTCCAGCGCAGGGGATTCAAATGATCAGCTCATTAAACACCCCCTAAAGCTGACTGATGAAAACCTGATCCAGGACAGGTTTGGGAAGGACTGATGTACATAATATATGTAAAAAATAAAAAAAAATGTAAATGTTACCACGACCACTGTACCCACTGAATTTAGTGTGTGTCATATGAACCCGTGAGGATTGGGCACCTCTGTGTGCATGACACGTTTAATAAAGACATCATTCTTTCATTCTTTCAATCGCTACTAAAAAAATCTAACAAAGCAGCTCCGATATAATTGCGCACAATGAATGTGTAAGCGCATGCTCTTTTTTTTCTGTTCATGTTTGCCAATTTACTGGTTCCCTCTGCATTCTTTATGGTCAGTTCGGGGGGGGGGGGGGGTTGCAGCAACTGTTGGCTGGCAGCAATATTATACTTCAGTGTCCCTTTTTTAACACTTTGAGCACGGAATAAATTTTCAAGGAATCAAAAATGTAATTATCCTGAGCTGTGGAAAACCTATCATGTGGCAACTTGTTTAAAAGTGCTCCCGCAGGGCTCAAAAGGGTTTTCAAAAGCATCTTACACATGGCGCTCAAAGGGTTAAGATTTGCACTGTGCGGAAAAATGATGGGAAAGCCCCCGCCTCAGTCGCTGCCTCCTTTTCTTTCCTACAGGCGTAAAACCTGAGAAAGCCAGCAAACCTGAGAAAAACCTGTCTGGGAAGACAAAAGAGGAGAAGCAGGACTCTCTTCTAGAATATGCCATGGACGCACTGGATACGTTCCAAGATTATATGCCTGGTTTGTCACATGGTGAGTGAGGACATCTGCTGGTCGAAATTATTATCAGTTCTCACCCGATTTCATGTTCCTCCATCACACACTGTGCCTGTTTTGCAAAAGATATCCATTGCATGAAGGGAACTGCCAATGACAGAACTGCCCTGAAGGCCACACTTTTTACCCCTCGGCCGACTTAGGCCGGAGGGGTATTGTTGTCACCTGCGTGTCTGTCTGTCGTTTGTCGTCCGTCGTCGGTCGTCAGTCCATAACTTTGTCTGGGCCAGTACTCAGCAACTAATGATCGCAGCTTCGCCAAATATGGTGTGGTAACTCACTATGACCCATAGATGGGCAAAGTCAGGTTTTTTGCTGGATTTCACCTTTGACCTTAGTGCTGTGACCTTGACCCTGAAAATCTCGTCCGGGTCAGTACTCGGCAACTAATTATCGCAGCTTCACCAAATTTTGTATGGTTACTCACTATGACCCACAGATGTGCACTGTCACACTTTCTGCTGGATTTGACCTTTCTCCTTAGCGCTGTGACCTTGACCCTGGAAATTTTGTCCAGGTCAGTACTTGGCAACTAATTATCACAACTTCACCAAATTTGGTATGGTAACTCACTTTGACCCATAGATGGGCAGCGTCATGTTTTTTGCTGGATTTCACCTTCGATCTTAGTGCTGTGACCTAGACCATGGAAATATTGTCCGGGTCAGCACACGGAACTAATAACCCCAGCTTCACCAAATTTAGTATGGTAGCTCATTATGACCCATAGATCTGCTGCGTCAGGTTTTTGCTGGATTTGACCTATGACCTTAGCTCTGTGACCTTCACCCTGGAAATCTTGTCCAGGTCAGTACTCGGCAACTAATTATTGCAGCTTCACCAAATTTGGTGTATTAAGTCACTGTGACACATAGATGTGCAATGTCACGTTTTTTTGCTGGATTTCACCTTTGAAGAAAACCTCTGTTGTTTAGTTTCTTCTTTTACCGCTGATTCGACGATTCCAAAACAGGCTGTTTAATTCACTGTTAATCCGGGTTGGAAATAACTTGCACATGGAGCGAATGGTAATGATGAGACACGTGAAGCGCTTTATTAAAAGTTCAGTTGCTATGGAAAACGGTTGTGCCCACGAGAGAGGTCAACATCACACACAGAATGAAGGAAAATAGGCAGTTTAAGTAGTGTGAAGGAGTGACAAATAAGACCCGGGCAGGAAGCCGCCCCCCACCAGGCCATCCAGAGGAGCCGGTTCTGGCTACAGGATGTCAGAACACCTCATCCTAATTTAATTAGATCAATGGTGGCCGTTCGCCGGTACCCAGTTGATTTGCATAGATACTATATTGTATAACGGCAATCACGGCATTGGCCAAAAGCAATTGGCTCTCATAGCTCACCATTTGTTTGGAGAGATGAAAGACAAATTGGGGGAACACACTGAGAAAAACCTGAAATCTTACACCTTTGACCTTTGCGCTGTGACCTTCAGGCAGGAAATCTTGTACAGGTCAGTACTCAGCAACTACTGATCGCAGCTTCACCAAATTTGGTGTGGTAACTCACTGTGACACACAGATGTGCAGCGTAATTTTTTTTGCTTTTTTTTTTGCCTTCGTGCTGTGACCTCCAGGCAGGAAATCTTGTCCGGGCCGAGGGGTATTCAGCAACGCATTATGTTTTATTGTTTGGTTTACGGGTGCCCTGCAAAGTTACCTGAAGTACGGAGGGCAGAATATAAATTATTAAAAAAAAAAAAATCTTGCAAACCTGAACTACAACCCCAATTCCGAAGTAGTTGGGACAAAGCGTAAATTGTGAATAAAATCAAAAGGCAATGACTTTCAAATCACACCGGCCAGTCTTTTATTCACAATAGAACAGAGATAACATAGCAAATGTTGAAAATGAGAAATTTTACTATTTTATCCACAAAATTAGCTCATTTTAAATTTTATGGCTGCTATAGGTCTCAAAAAAGTTGGTACTGGGGCCTGTTTACCATGGTGTAGCCTTCCCTCTTCTTTTTAACGCAGAGTGGAGGTATCTGGGCATTGAGGAGACAAGTTTCTTGAGTTTAGCCATTGGAATTTGATCCCACTCTTGTTAAATACAGGCTTCCAGCCGCTGGAGAGTTTGGGGTCTCCTTTGATGGAATTTTGTTTAATTATGCGCCAAATGTTCTCAATCAGTGAAATATCAGTACTAAAGGCAGGCCAGTTCAGTACATGGACTCTTCTACTACGAAGCCATGCTGTTTTAATAGCTGCAGTATGTGGTTTTGCATTGTCATGCTGAAAAATCCAAGACCTTCCCTGAAATAGATGTCGTCTGGAGGGGAGCAAATGTTGCTCTCACACCTTTATATACCTTTCAGCGTTCATGGTGCTTTTTAAAACATGCAAGTGTCCCACACCATATGTACTAATGCATCCAAATACCATCAGAGATGCCAGCTTTTGAACTGAACACTGATAATAGGTGGGGTGGTCTTTTTCCTCTTTAGCCCGGAGGACACGGCGCCCATGATTTCCAACAAGAATGTCAAATTTAGACTCGTTTAGACTCAGGACACTGCCACTTTGCTACTGTCCATTTTAAATGAGCCTTGGCCCACAGAATACAGCGGAGCTTCTGGATAATGCTCAGCAATGGCTTCCTTTTTGCATGATAGAGTTTTAGGTGGCATCTGTGGATGGCATAGCAGACTGTGTTTACAGACAGAGGTTTCTTGAAGTATCAGATGAGATACCACTGACCACCACTCTTTGTGTTCTGTCCTGTAACCAGTTTTGAATCCACCCCAGAATACCTCTTGTTACTCCAATGGAGCTCATTTTAAAAATTAGTCTCTTATGTGGTACTGTATTAAATTCACGTATATGATGTCATAAGCCCTGCTCTGGTCATAAGTCCTGGTGGCCTCTTCAAAAAATTCCAGAAGGTTTGTCAGGCATGACCTTCCCTTACTTAAACCGTGTTGGCTATCCCTCAAGATACTGTTACATCCAAGAAATAAGTCCAGCTCATCTTTTATGATAGATTCCAATATTTTGCATGGAATGCAAGTTAAATTGACTGGCCTGTAATTTCCTGGCTACGGTACGGTACGGTCCCCTTTCTTATATATTGGTATTTTATTGCCCTGTTTCCAATCGCTTGGTATTTCTCCAGTATCTAAAGACTGTCTGAAGATGGCGGATAGCAGCTTAAAGATGATCTCACCAACTTCCCTGAGCACTCTAGCATATAAGCCATCAGGACCCGCCGCCTTATCTGCCTTTAGTATATGCAACTTGTCACATACTTCGTTATACCTAACCTCAATTTTCGCTAAATAATCTTGAGCATTAAACATGCCCTCTGGCCGAATAAAGACCCACTCTGAGGTAAAATTCTCAACAAAGTAACTGTTTAAGGCATCCGCAATATCCTTGTTATCATATAGCAGCAATCCATTTCTATTCTTCATGCACTTAACCTGCTCTTTGACTTTCCTTTTTCTGCTATAGTATTGAAAGAAGCACTTAGTATTCGTTTTTGCCCCCTCTGCAATTTGTCTATCATACAGTCTTCTAGCATTCCTCAGCTCTTTTTTGACCACAGCCCGCATTTTACAGTATTCAGCCTTAGTATTCTCATTGTTATCCTTTATGTATATCGTATAAAGATTCCTCTTTTCCCTCAAAATCCTACGAATACTTTTGGTCGTCCACTGAGGATTCTGCTTTTTCTGCTTACTTTTGGACACCTTTAGAATGAATCTGCATTGAGATTCAAGTAAAACCCCCTTAAATCTTTCCCACATCTCATTTACAGACTCACAGTCCAGGAGTGTCTCCCATTTTATTTCATTCAGATATGAGCGCCTCCCCGTAAATAGAAAATTTTTTTTTGAATACACCTTTTTAACTTCCCATGAAACATCAAAACTAACTGCAGAGTGATCACTTGTCCCAAGTGGCTCCAGTACTTCAACAACACAGAGCACTAAGTCTGAAATTGCCTTCTCTCTTGTAGATTTATTAACAAACTGCACCAAAAAATTATCATTTATAACACCTAGAAATTCTTCCTCCCCCTACCCTGTCCTTTTACTATTTTCCAGTCAATTGGAGGAAAATTTAAGTCTCCCATAATAGTAGTCCCTCCATCTCTACAAGCTTGCGTAATCCTCTTAAAAAGCATTTCATTGATTGTATTGTCCAAAGCTGGTGGTCGATAGTATACTCCTATGTTTAAACCTGTCTCATGTTTGCCAATGAGCCTGACCGAGATATCTTAACAGGGCAAGGAATGTTCAATTTTGAGAATTTCCTGTTCATTTATGTTTTCGTTCACATAGATTACTACGCCCCCTCCTCACTTATTACATCTATCCTTCCTGAAGAGCTCCTTCCTAATTTCTCTGAATCTTTTGATAATGTTATGCACTGTCAATGATGAGACCTTCAAATCCTATGCAATTTGACGTTGAGGAACATTGTTTTAATGTATTCCCCAATTTTTTTACACAAGCCCTCACAGGTTGGAGAGCCTCTGGCCATCTTTACTTCTGAGAGACTCAGCCTCTCTAAGACATCCCTTTTAGAGCCAATCATATTACACACCTGATGCCAGTTAAGTTAATTACTTGCTAAATGTTCTTTCAGCTGATTCTCTTATATATTGCTTTTTCAGCCCCTTTTTGCCTGTGTCCCAACTTTTTTGAGACCTGTTGCAGCCATAAAATTTTCACTGAGCTCAATTTGTGGATGAAAATGTAAAATGTCTCGGTTTCATTTTTTGAAATGTCCTCTATGTTCTATTGTAAATAACATATTGGCTTGTGATCAAAAAGTCATTGCAGTTTGATTTTATTGACAATGTACACTTCCTCCCAACTATTTCGCAATTGACGTTGTAGAAATACATTTAAAACCCTTCATAGCACTCCTGAAAATACATTTAAAACCTTCTCTGGCACTCCTGGGGTCTACTTGGACCCCATACCCAGACTGCTGGCAACAGAAAAGACCCTATCCATACCTGCCAGCATTGGAATTTCATAAATACAGTAGTAACGCTACTGGCCAAAGGTCAAAGGAGTCACCCAGGCCCCTATGGGGTCCAGGGGCAGTGCAATGTATCTTTCCGTAACCATTATGGAACATTACTTTGCAAGCTAGTCAGCTTACCAGCTAACATTCACTAGGCTCTCAGTTAAAACTCTTACTGACTAATGCAAACGTAAATGTCTGTGTCTCACTAAATAGCGGAGCGATGGATTTAGACCAAAACTAAGATATAATGGCACTAGGGGTGCTGACTCTCTGCTTCCATCATTTCACTGGTTCAGTAGGCCCTAGAGGGGGTCAGGGTATTGACCATTATTTAACGTCATTGACATAACATTATAATCAAACAGCAGGCCCGAGGTGAAGGTCAGGGAACGGTGACGGGATGGAAGCAGAGTTTCCGGTAGGCTTGGGGCTATTTAAAAAGTGTTCTTAAATCCCGTTCTTACATCATTTGATGTAGGCAGGATTTTGTGGTTTTTTGTTTATTATTATTTTTGTTCTGATTTTTTTTTTAAATTTGTATGCAGCCTGACTGGCTCATCAGGAAGTTCAGCAGGGATTTAAAAAAAAGATATTTTCAATTTTATTCATTTATTTATTTTTAATTTTGCATTTTTCCACATTGAATGGCCCATAAACCAAGCAATAAAAAAGTGTGACTGAAGATGTTACAAAATATGTTTTTGTTAATTTTAAGATGAAGTTGAACTGAAAAACAAATGCTTAAAAAGCATGAAAACCCTAGGGGATGGGCAATCATTATATGATAGAGAATTACTCAAAGATCTCAAAACTTTATTTTTTACAAAAGTTGATTGCAGATCGCTGTGAATTAAATTTATTGATCACCATCGGCAGAACATGTCAACCCCGGCCCGAGCGCACCCAAAGTAAACATGACATCAGTGCAAGAACACAAACAGGCAAGGTCAACATGGCGTCATACAGTTTAAGTGAATCTAGCGGGAATTCCGACTGGAGTGATGAGGAATCAGGAGAGGCAGAATTAGTTTTTCGTGTGGCAGATACGGAGGAATACAATGGTCCTCAACCCTACATTTATGAGCCACCAGGAAGGCAAGAAATCCAGGTCCGAGCGGGACATGCAACTGATGCCGTTCCTGATGATACGGTATTATTATAAAATTGCGTTGGCAATAGCCTACAACTTAGTATGTTATTTTCCTGTTTTTTTAATTTCAGTAACATTTATTTGAAAACAATAGTAAATTAATCAACTGTATTAGGAATGACTTGACAGTTTCTCTGCAAATATATTGGACTATTAACTGCATACAGTGGCGTGCCGTCAAATGTCAGGAAGGCCTTCAGTAACATCCCCCTTTCCCGCATAAGTTACTTGCTCTTAAACTGTTTCGATCAAGTTTTCCTGATTAACAAACAAGCATTTTATTAACTGAACAACCACCGCCAGTGCATGACACGTAATGTCAGGGAGGGGTATTCGAGAACCAGACACAAAAGGAAACGGTGTCTTAAAGCCAACATCGGGTTGATGGCCACTAAAATCCCGAAGGATGTGATACAAAACTGAGTAATGTTAAATGAAAACAACCCCGGCCAAAATGCTCGGAGAATAGGAGAATGCAAGAAAAGCTTTGCCTCTAAATGGAGCGAGCAAGATAAACATCACACGTAAAAAATCCTATTACTGTGACTTTTTAACAGGCAACTAAACCCAGAAGTTTGCCCAATAGCGTGTCTCATGAGAAAAGAAACTCAAAACAAACTCCGCCTCAGAACGGAGCGAAACACTCACTAAACGTGGGGTAGGAACGTGGGGTTGCTTACTACCGGGCATAGTAAAATGGCCGCCCGACCACTTCCGCTTGCTTCATCCTCCCAACGCAGTTCTGCATCACGTCAGCAATCCAGTCATTCTATATAGATCAGTGGCTAGGAAGCTCAAAAAATGTTAGGTCGTAAAAACTAAACAATATTTCCTGAGGTAGTACCCTCAAAGTAAAAACGCAAGAAAAGGAAATATTACTTCTGGTGCAAAGTAAAGAACTCAAATACACCCGGGAACTTCGGGACAACAGCAGATGATGGCAAAAAAAAAGGATAAGGGGGAATCCACTTTAAACTGAATGACCGGAAGTAAAGATACTGTTATGGCCCCAATTGGTTATGACATATAAGACAGCAAGGGATTACAGACAAAATTTTAAAACTTAAACAGATTTAATTAAACAAAGACTGACAACTAACCTACCTACATTTTATACTTCTGACCAAGATTGACATATACAAAAAAAAATAAAAATTTACAGTCCCTTGAGATGGGGTTGCCTGGTGACGTCCTGGGACAGGGAAATGCTCCAACACAGGGAAAAATCCACAAAAAAACTTCACAGGTCTTGATAAGTGTGACAGGTCTGGTCAAATGTATCCTTCTCCATGCAATTTCTCCTACTACCTTACTCTCTTAATTTTTCTCCTTATATACTCATTTGCAGCCCCCTCCCACCCTCCAGACTTTTTTCAATTCTCTGGGACTTCCCCTCTCAGACATGCCCAGGACAGGCCCAAACCTAGCTCCAGACTGGGCTTAACAAAAAAAGGTCAATACTGCCATCTAGTGGCATTTTTTTTCACATTACAATACGGAGATTATCCAAAGGTGCTGTAGCCGTGTAGAATGCTCAATGAGAAAAAGGTCCTTAAAGAAGCTAGACGCAGCTAGCAAGATCTGGGGAGGGACGTGAGAGGTGGATCTGATCATAACGAACGAGGACCAGAGGATAGCCACGCCTCTAAAGCATATTCTGGCTTTATCCTTTATTCTAGCCTACTTGGGACCATAACTTACAAAAATGAACATCATGATATATCGAAGGAGACTCAAAACTTGCTGTAGCTACCACAAGATAATGTGAAAAATTATTATTTAAATGAAAAATCAGGTAGGAAAGTAGGGTCATTTTCTCATAGACTTTTATAGCATTGAACTTCTCTCTGCAACCACCGACGTCGCCATCTGTTGGCCATTAAATAGAATGCCATTTTACGGTACTTCCGCATGGGCTTCTTTTTTCAGACCAGAGAGTTGCGTCCATCTTTTTATCCAGGCTATGGTCAATACCATCCGCACCACGCTATACCATACTGGCTCTGTGCATAGCTAGTTTTACACAGAAGCACAGACTGCACGAAAGTCAGAGCTTAAATAGAGGCGCAACCCAAAACAGCTACTGTAGATGACTGCAATCATGATCCTAACAGGCCCCAAGTGGCTGCACCTGGCCGCTATGCCCAGATCCTTGACACATAATGATTAAGAAATGCTAATGACAAACCCGTTGTTCTGAGAATTTGTGCTGCCTTGTCAAAAAATGCTACCGTAATGCAAAGCGATCGTAAAAATCATTTTTTTTCGCCATAGTATTGCAATGTGAACCAGTGTGCAGTAGTACCTTTGTCATATGTTAACTTATTATAACATAAGCAGATGTTATAATGAGTTAGATAAGTTTGTTTAAAGATATATGCCCATACACGCCATTATCATCCAATCTCTGCATTTTCAGGAAAACCCAGCAACATGCAATTATATAAACACTAAAACTTCGAAAGGAGCACCGAAAAAAGACGTACATTTATGATATTTGAAGATACTTGAAATGTGAGCTAAGGAATAGAGCCCAAGATAGGTTTGTGCAAGCGCTGGACCGTGAGGTACCATATTTTGATAGGTAGCAAAAACTGACCGAACACAGGCTATATTGATATTATTGATGTGACTCCTCAACGATGACAATCTGCAAATCTGAAACTTTCGCTGACTTCACAGCCATTATATTCACCATCACTCAGCTGCGCGCTTTAGCTGTCACTACATCCAGACTATAGAACGGATTCTCATGGCTTATTGTTCACTGAGCCTCACAAACTAATTTACCAGCTACAGGATCGCAGAAATTATAACAACTTGATATTTTTCGTTGTCATTGATGTGTGGAAGAAAACGCCATATAATTTCGTAGTGCAATGTATCACGAGGCTTTTAAAAATAAATTAGATTCTCGTCGGTTCTACCAAGTAGCCTGAGTAACGGCTGCTAATCGGGAGAGATAGACTGCGAGAGGAAATACTTTGTGAATAACATGTCCGGTTTTATCAGAATTTCCACAGAATTTGACAACACAATGCTTAACCATTGTTCAGAAAGCTAGATAAACAACCAAAACAATGCGAGTAAATGGCTGAATGCAAATTATGTCTGTTCATGTGCGCCTGGCATCGCCTGCATGGTGATTTGTGTTCTAGAGCTGACGTCACATGCCTCTAACAAGAGCGCTGTCCTATTTTTAGCCAGGCAATCAGGCAGTGTGAAAAGGTGATTTTCAAACCTTGGTGGCACTGCAACAAAGGCCCTCTGGGTGGAACACTTGTTCCAAAAATGGTTTTGTACTCAAACACAACACGGAAGGAGAGCGATAGTGAAGGAAAAGTTTCCATGATTTTTAAACAACCAGAGCAACATACTCATAGAATCTGCGATTTTCCCTTTCACAAGGAAGTCAAATGGCCTTTCAAATAGCTCTTTTACAGCCAGTGAAAAAAAAAGCTCTCGTTGTGATAAGTCACCGATTACACGTATATACTGTAGTAATCTAACAATGATGCCAGATAGGATTACCACATAAATTACTCAACTTATAATGCCAGCATTGTGGAATGATGCACCATGCAACGAAAGGTGACATAGCATTTTACCTCCTGTATTTTATGTATTTCTGAATGAAAAACGCCATTTTTTTTTTCAGTTCAGGGGGTGTCCTGAGTTAAAAGTGGGAGTAGCCTGGCCTGATTTTCTTGTTTGGCAATGGCCATCAGAAAAGGCGATAGGGCCATCTAAAGAGTCCCCGCTTAGTGACAATCTGAGAAACGTTCTATTTGACATAGATTTTGTGGATTGGATTTTTACTAGTGGGTAAATCACATCCCACTTTGACGACACATTATGAAGGCAGCAGAATTTTTATGATGCAACAATTGTTGAGATGCACTTGCTATGACCATACACATTCAGTATAAGATTTTTAAAAAGCCCCAATTTGATTGCAAGTTTACTCTAAAAACCAGCTCAAGGTTTGTCATTGGTGATGTGGGGCACATTTTATTTTTTGGGGGTGCTGAAATTCTGTGAGCTCAGCTTCTGAACAGTATGCAACTATACATCCAGTCCTTTTTTGTGAGGGGTGCATTTTGATAGGCTTGAGTATTATTTTCTGCACCACATTATCACTCAGATCAGGAGAGACAAATGGAATCTGCCAAAGGAGATATGGGGACACATGAATGTACACAAAAATAATAATTTCTTACTCTTTTCGACACAGTTACGAAGATCACTCTGAAGACTATGTCACTACTGAGCTCCTGGACCTGGGGCACTAAATATAACTTGCTATACAAGATCCCCCTAAATGGTACGTATGAATGATTTGAATTGTTCTTTGGTTATGGGAATAAGGGTCAAATATAGCCAATGAGATATCCCTCCTGGCACTTCCTTGGCAGCAAAACAAGTCATTATTTCAGGACTGCATTATCATGGCATGCCAGTCAGAGACTTTGTTGGGAAGCTCAGTATTGTAATGGAGGCGTTGCACTGGATGCAGAAACTGTAGTGTAGGTCATGTGATCCCCGAAGTAACTCAGGAAGATGGCTTTGATGGGATGGAAATGCATCGATTAATTATTATTTATTTATTTTTTAAAAATGTATTTCCTTGCTCTGAAATGTCACATGTATATCTGAATATTGAACCTCAGGTCCAAATGCTCTGCCTCATCCACAACAACAGACTATATTCACTGGTCGATTTAGCACTTGTATAGCTGTGCTGTGTTTGAACTTGTTGGTGCAAGGATTCTCAGTCATAAACCGGCTTTGAAAACAACAGTTGAATATTTAGCAGTTAATTATAGCAAAAAAACAAAAAACAAACCAGTGATTATACTGCTGAGGTCTTCCCCTGCATAGCATAATGGCGAGAGGACACTCAGGTAGACGGGCTAAAACAATAGCAAGGGCAGATTTACCAGCAAACAGCTTTTATGACACAATATCAAAGATTTTAAAAACATTTTGCTTTAAAGTGTATGCCTGCTGTTCTTTGAGTGCGGCGTCAATTTAAAATCCATCCATCCATCCACCCCCTTATTCCTCACTAGGGTCACGGGGCGAGTTGTAGCCTATCCCAGCTGACTATGGGCAAAGGCAGGGACCCACCTTGAACAGCTTGCCAATCCATCGCAGGGCGCACACACCATTCAAAGACCATTCACTTTCACACCTATGGGCAACTTGGTGTCTCCAATTAGTCTGATGTCTTTGGACTGTGGGAGTAAATCGGAGTACCTGGCGAAAATATGCAAATTCCACACAGAAAGGCCCCAGGCCGGATTTAAACCCATGACTTTCTTGCTGTGAGATAGCAATGCTTACCACTGTGCCACCGTGCTGCTCTCAATTTGAAATGACAAGGTTTATATCGTTGGAATCTGTGGACTGTCCTTTTTCATTTGTGGTGTCGTTTATATGCGTACCACAAATTCAGTAGAAATGCTTGCGAAAGAGCTCTGGTCTTATTTTATTTAATCAGGCATGCAAATCTTCCGCGGATTCGCGGAAATCCGCGGTTTTAGGTGCCAAAATGGTCATCCACGAGATTTGTGTAAACCCGAGGAGAAAATTTGAGGGGGGGGAGGGTGTCTAGGATCGAAACTTGGGCTTGAAATTGTCTTGTGCGATTGCCAAATTTGCGAGCGGTAGACATATTTGTTTCTATTTATGTATTGAATGGTCCCTGATCTCCAGCAATGCTCTAAAAACCCTTTAGCGAAACAATCGGGAAACGTGCAAAAGTTGAATGGTCCCGCTCTCGAAGACTCCTCAAATACTCTTCATCGGAGCCGCATCATCCAACTATTATTCACATAACACAACCTGATAAACGACAAAATCGTGTCAGTTTTGTGTCAGTTGGTTTGATGAAAGGACTGGCAAACAGCAAGTGTAGTTAATTCGCTTTTCTGTTTCCCATGTTTGCTTTTTGGGGGAGACACGGCTTGGACCCAGAAAGGAATTGTGGATTTAAAACATTTGTCTGACAAAATCAGGAAGCTCTGAAGGTCTGGCCAGGAATATGTTCCCCATTCTTTATTTTACCATGCTAGATACCATTTTGCAATATCCTGAGCCCTATTTCATACTGTGAAGCCAGTTTTTTTCCGCGAACGTAATTTCTGTCCGATGTGTGGTCAACGTTCGCTCTGCATTCCGCATTGACGTCCCTACTCTATAACAACCGATAGTGTGAAAGCGGGGTAAAGTGCATGCGCGAGCGGATGTTCACTTCCTGGCTTTCTAGAATTTTCGCCAACTCGCGTTTGTGTCCCTCTTCAAAAAGGTTTGATAAAGTTACCCTTCCAGCTCAGTATTGCAAAAATACAACGTTAGTTCCCCCTGCAGCCACTAGTGTACTAGAACTTTTCTCCATGAATGAAAGATTTTTCATATCTCAAAATAATAAATTGGGCTGGAGAGGGGGCGGCACGGTGGCACAGTGGTTAGCATTGCCGCCTCACAGCAAGAAGGTCGTGGGTTCGAATCCGGCCTGGGGCCTTTCTGTGTGGAGTTTGCATGTTTTCGCCGGGTACTCCGGTTTCCTCCCACAGTCCAAAGACATGCATATCAGGCTAATTGGAGACACCAAATTGCCCATAGGTATGAGTGTGAGAGTGAATGGTGTGTGCGCCCTGCAATGGATTGGCAAGCTGTTCAGGGTGGGTCCCTGCCTTTGCCCGTAGTCAGCTGGGATAGGCCCCAGCTCGCCTAGTGAGGAATAAGCGGGTATAGAAAATGGATGGATGGGCTGGAGAGGGTTAAACCCTTTTTTGCAGATGTCCGCTAGTGGACATGGAGCTGCAGATATATGCACGCAGTTACAATATTCTGTCACTAGATGACACACTTGGATCAGTTATTGAATTTTCACAACCGACCCAAGTTCAAACGGTTTTTATATTAAACGGTCGAATTCACTCCAATCCCTGGATGGATCAAGCCAACCTTGGTTTGACTTAAAGGGGTCGTCACATCCATACTACAGGGAGGCCCAAAAAGTGTCCCTCCTTCCTCTCAGAACTCCAGAGTGGATGAGAACTTGGAAATGAGTGGGCAGGATTGACAAAGCCCTGCTTATTGCGGATTAGCGGGTTGGTCACTGGTGTGCCTTCCCTTTTCTCTGCTCATCGTGCCATTATTGGCGTTGGCTCAGACAATCTTATCACTGTTTGGGTTCCTTCCTGTGAACACCAATTTTCTGTCAATGTAACATTAGCAACAAGACCAAATTTTTAAATTCCATTTTTTTTTAACAAAATAACAGTGATTCAGGTCTTAAACTTCATGTAAACATTTGTTTTTATGTTATCAATGAAATAAACCACATATATACCATTAATTTATAATTTCATCCTGTTAAGTACAGTGGGACCTGTTGGTCACACTTTCTGTGAAATCTGTCATTTATGTATATAAATATGTAATTTACTACAGCTGTAAGGTGCTGGAAAGGCATGAAAATACATCTTGAAAATCCTCGAAAAGTGCTTGAATTTCACTTTGTAAAAGGTGTATGAAGCCTGTAGGCAGCATTACAGTGGTGTGTTTTTATATTTTTGTTTTTCTGTTTAAATATGTTCCTTTTATTGTTTGCATCTTTACAAAACATCAAAATCCCAGTTAGTTGGTGGATTATCTTTGACTGCTTTTACAATCAATCTGTAAGTAATGTAAGAACAGATACAGTGATCTGTAAGTAATGTAAGGACAGATACAGTGATCTGTAAGTAATGTAAGAACAGATACAGTGATCTGTAAGTAATGTAAGGACAGATACAGTGATCTGTAAGTAATGTAAGGACAGATACAGTGATCTGTCAGTAATGTAAGGACAGATACAGTGATCTGTAAGTAATGTAAGGACAGATACAGTGATGTGTAAGTAATGTAAGAACAGATACAGTGATCTGTAAGTAATGTAAGGACAGATACAGTGATCTGTAAGTAATGTAAGGACAGATACAGTGATCTGTAAGTAATGTAAGGACAGATACAGTGATCTGTCAGTAATGTAAGGACAGATACAGTGATCTGTCAGTAATGTAAGGACAGATACAGTGATCTGTAAGTAATGTAAGGACAGATACAGTGATCTGTAAGTAATGTAAGGACAGATACAGTGATCTGTCAGTAATGTAAGGACAGATACAGTGATTTGTGGATATAGGGGATACATCCTCAATTCATAATAAAGGGTACAAACCCTGATAAAACCTATAGGCTACGTTTTCCTTCTTAACTGACTGCGTTGACATCAAAGCAGCTGTCAGGTGTGCTGCGCCAAGGTAAATTGCAGCTGAGTACTGTGAACTCAAGGTCTGAATAAATCTCATCTACAATATACATACATGAATAAATGAACTTTATACACAAATTACTGTGTGAAGAGAGGATAGACAATGATAAGCATGTTAAATCTTATGCAAAGAAAATTCAACTGCCCCCAGTCAAAATACATAACTGATTTATTGATAAATGACTTGAAAATGTAACATACTGGATGAAAACCAGCAGCCATCTATATTTCAATGATAAGATGAATGATAAGAGGTACTGATTCACTGGTTTCAAAATGAAAAGAAATTGATACAATGGACCATAGTTGGTGAATGACTGTAATTGCATTTTCTAGATTCACTGTTTTATACTGATAGTCAAAACACTGTTTGAATAATTTTAAACTAAAATTGGAAAAGGATGAATACTTTAAGTCTCTTGTACAATGCAGTAGTAGGTAGTGACAGTTCTAGCCAGGTTGAATGAAAAAATATATAGGGTGTCAAATACATTTTACAAAGATTTTCAATGGTGTTTCTCCACTGTTTATTAACATTTAGCTTGAGAATTACATTGAAATTAAGGGACCAATACATAGCTCAAATATGTGTCAAGATATCACCAGAATGCACCATTTGATGCCATTGTTGGCAAAATTTTATGGGGGGGGCAAACCCCCCCAGACCTCCCCTTAGGAGCTTGTGTCGTTGGCACAACTGCCTACTCCGCGTGATGTTCCTCTTTTTTTTCTAAAACCTATTGGCATGCCTGTTTAATGTTTTGCTAGATGCTTATTTACTTGCTAGGTACTTGAAATGTGTTCGGTTTAGGTAAAAATGGTCATCACAAGCTTTTCGCCAAGTTTCTTCGCTTCAAGAGGGTATGCCGCATGACGAGGTCACTGTTAGAAAACATGCTGTATTTATTATGCAAATTCATTGCCCCCGTTGTGGGGGCCTTCAAGCTTAATGTTAATATTTCTATTGAATATATGTTTTCCGCTAATTTCTTTAAAACTTCACTTTAAAACCAGTTTTCATAGCAACAAAACCATTGACTTGTGAACTTCTGGTACGTGTAGCAGCTTTTCTCAAAGTGCTCTGAGCAAAGAACTGAATGTTTAGTTGGTTTGTCAGGCTTTGCACGGTCAGTTCTTAATTTAACAAGCCAATCTTTCAAAAGGGCTTCCTTATTTTGTGGAAATTGATGGAATCTTATTTTGCCATATTTTCCAGATGACTGAATGGCATTATTATTGGTGCAAGCAACAGAACCACAAGATTTCCCCATTTTCACTATGCTGCGATCAACCTTTGAGTACATTTTGCTTCTGGGATCCTGTGACCACCTACGTAACTTGCAATGACCTCATTCAGTGTTTGCGGCCCTAACTCATTCAGCGCAGACATTTGGACAATAAGTGTCTCCACTGTATTCCAGTAAATCCCTCCCACCGGTGACAGATCTCAGTGCTTATGTCTCTTCACAGCTCACGTTCCTGACGATGTGCTGACAGATGAAAAATCTCATTTAGAGGATGCGGGGCTCGTTCTTAACTCTCCATACATAGCTGCTCTTCGGTCTGAGCGCAATGTCAACCTCATCATCTCCTTTGATTTCAGTGCTGGGGATCCATTCCTGGTGAGATTAATTTAACTGTGCAACCATTTTTTTCAGTTTCATTTTAAATACTGTCATTTTATTTGAAGTTGTTTAAATTAAACCTGACAGCCTGTACTTACATTTGAGGGAATCTAAATGCAGTCAGTCAAACAGCGCTTGAAAATGATCTTAGTTAAAATATCCATGAACCTCATACTACATGGCAACAGAAATAAGAAATTAAAGGAGACCATTTATTTATTTATTTTTTTGTTAATTTTGTGAATATGCTATTTGCAAAGCCACAGCAATATGTGCTAAAATATGCCAAGTACATCTCATGGAAATGTGTCCGTATTTTAGTTCATGCCAATTTGCTGGCATAGTATTGCTTCAGACATTTCACACTCAAATCAGACTACCCTTGCCTACTCTCCCCATACCTGAACTCCCCCATGACTACAGTCAAACAGCCTAGCCATTCCCTAACAAGTAAATCCTACCCTTCAGGATTAGTTTTTGTGACTGTCTCCCTATTGTTATACAAAAAATAAATAAATAAATAGGATCTTGAAGTAGATAGATGCTCAACATGCTGTCTAAAATGCCAGTCTTTCAAAAGATAAACATGTTATACTCATTCATACTTTACAGATGATATACTGGTGTAAAAGAGTAAAACTGTGTACCAGATATCTAACTGTATGTCATTGTCCATTTTTCCAGACAGTGACAAAGGCAGCTGAATATTGCACCAGTGCAGGAATTCCCTTCCCTCCTGTGGAGATTACAGAGGAAGACAGGAGACAACCAAAAGACATCTATGTGTTCAAGAGTGAAAATACGCCCACTGTGATCCACATTCCACTCTTCAACAAAGTCAATTGTGGAGGTCTCAGTCCATTTTCTTTCAACAGATGTACACTGTTATTATATTTGAGCACTATCTGATCTTAGATCAGTTTTGTATGTGTGTGTATGTGTGCGTGTGTCTGTGTGTATGCATGCGTGTGTGTTTGTGTGCATGTGTGCGGTGTGTGTGTGTGCGCGCAAGTCTGCTCTCAGTCAGGATGAGCCAGTTAGTTAGAGTCACTGTGAGTAAAATAATGTGACCACCAGCAAAGCTAGATGCTAAGTGCTTTGTATCTTTATGATAAGGAAGATATTCAGAAAACATCTACTCGGTATGTATAGCAATTAAGTATGAGGTTACTATGCTATTGTAGAAATTTTGAGAGTTTGATAAAATAATCTTACTGCCTCTTTCACCTTTCTCTAAGAGAACATGAATGTCTTTTTAACAATCTAGTGATATTATTAGTAATATTAAGAAAGTTATCATCAAGCCTTTTCCCTAATTTTTGATTTCATTCCCTCTGTTCTTCAGGAGATATTGCCAAGTGGGCGGAAACATATACGACATTCAGATCTGCCTACGACAGAGAAACAATGGACGAGTTAATACGGGTGTCAGGCCTGAACGTGGTGAACAACAAAGACAAAATTATTCAAGAAATTGCTGCTTTGTGCAAGTAAAAATTATTTGGTCAACAACGCCTCCCTTATTCAAAATTATAAGTAAATCCTTTTAGATCTTTTCTTTCTCAAACTGCTGTATTTCTTGGTAAACATTGTCACCTTGATTTTAAGCAAGTCTTGACTTAGTGGTATTTGCAGTTAGTTTGCCATCCCTGGTGGCCTTTAAACTCTCTTGACCAATTTCTACAATATAGATTTAGCCTTGGCAAAAACTAAATACAGTGTTGAAGGCAGATTTTCAAAACAAAACTCATTTTAGTTTCGGAATATACATAATTTGTGTTTGTGAAACTGACCCTTTGTCTGCCAGATCTACAGCAATGAATAAAAATGATGTCGGTTCTAGATATACTCTACATAATGCATGTATCTACAAAAGTATCTTCATTGGAGAGACTGTTCTGTGGCCATTCTGTTCTTTCTTCCACAATATTGTCTTCACAGTTACAACAACCAGATTCAGGCAATTTAGCCAATAATGAGTTACAAGTAACATTTTGTATGATCATCTCAAGTGGAGGACTCAGGTAGTGCATACTATGCCTGTCCTCTGAAACATGAATCCCCATTTCACCCTTGGATGTATTATTTTTGCTGTCCTTACTGCTGGATAAATAACATTTTACTATTGCTGCATCTGAGATTAGGTTATGAAATCTGACTGGGAGTGACTGCTTTTCCCTCTCATCTTCTACATTTGATAACCTAAGTTATGTATTGTAATGTCATCAGGGTTCACCAGGTACCTTCACAAAGCTTCAACAAACAACAAACAAACTTGAATTCCACTGCCAAAAGTGTCTTGTTATTAACTTAAACCCAATAAAGCATGTTATTCCCACTTGAGGGTAGCATCTCTTTTGCTTCTCATAATATTGTTTTTATATAAAAGACTTTACTCAGCTAGATGTGTATTAAAATCTTTGGGCTGTTTTCGTACAGCATGTTTCACTTATTGCTTTACTCAGAGTCTTACGTCATTATATCCCTGAAACTGAGTTTTTGGAGATAAAACGGCTTCATCTTGGATGTTGCTGTCACTGCAGATTTCCGTTGTAGCATGGTAACTAGAACAGCTTTTATGGAAATCGCTTGAAAATTCTTTTGTTAATTCCTGATTCATAAAGTTTTGTATGACCCTATGAACTTTCCTATTGTGCCACCACCAGATTAAACTCTACTTCTACAAATGCAATAACTCAAGTATTTTTGATGGGATTTATGTCATACTTCTCGTGAATGTTTCTGATGCAGAAGGAATTATATTTACATTTAAAAATTCAACAATTTGTTGTGTTCCGTGGTCTGAGTGTCTGGTTAGTCAATTTTAGGTTTCTATCATTTTGGTATGTCAGTTTTTAGTCCATGTCTTAGTGTTCACATTTCATTCCTCTCCTGTGTAGTCCAGTCCACGTTTTACCCATGTACTGTCTTTGCTTCTCCCCGGTCACGTCATTGTTTGTATCAGTTTCTGTGTTAATTGATTGTGACACTATTTCGGGTGATTTAATGGATTCTGGGTTTCATCCTTCCTTCTGTTCTCGTTTTCTAGTTTCCCCTTGCTTTTCTATTCATACTAACATTACTAACAGTTTGTTGTTTTCTAAAATTACTAACCAAACTAACCTTGTGTGTATATAATACTAATCTACTAACGAGCACCCGGGATTGTATAGCTGCACTTACTAATTGACTAATTATCTCTCAGCAGTCGCTCTGTTCTAGCTCCGCCCCTCGCCTTACTGTTCACTGGCTTTGCTAAAGTTTCCCGCAGAATCTCTGCATTCTTATAATCTGTTCTGGCTCTTTTTCTGTACACTTAGGAGTCTTTTTATCCAGTTTATTTATCCCATCTTTGGGATTGTCTTGTGATCCTTGTCTGTGTGTTAATGTTAATCTGTTTTCAAGTAATTGGTTTCCCTCATGTTCCACCCCTTGTTAATTGGATTTAGTTTCAACACCTGTGTCTGTGTGTGCCCCTGCCCTATTTAGCTGAGCAGTTTCTGCACGCATGCAGATCTGACTTCACTCACGCACGCATTCCCACTCTCACTCTCCCTGCCCGGTGCACTTCTCCTCTGGTCCCCTCAGTTTCCTGTGTGTTCTCAAGTTCAGCCTCCTTCCCTGTCCAGCCTGCCCTTCCTGCTGCTTTCAAGCCCCTGGTGCCCCCTGTCTCCTCCAGCGTCTGCTGTGTCCTTGTGCCAGTCTTCTTCCTCTCTCGTGTTGTCCTGAGCACCAGCCGCCCTGCCTGTCCTGAGCACCAGCCGCCCTGCCTGTCCTGAGCACCAGCCGCCCTGCCTGTCCTGAGCTCCAGCCGCCCTGCCTGTCCTGAGCACCAGCCAAGTCCAAGCCATAGCCACAGCCCCAAGCTCAAGCCAAGCCAAGCCATGCCAAGCCAAGCCAAGCCAAGCCATGCCATAGCCATTACCTTAGCCAAAGCCATAGCCCCAGCGTTCCTGCCTGCCCTGAGCCCTGTGTCCTGTCTGTCCCCCTCCTGATGTTCTCCCTTACCCTTCTCCTGGCCAGCTGTGCCACCCGAGTTAGCCATCTGCCAGCTGTGCCAACTGTCTTGTCTTGTGAGTAGCTTCTAGAGTTCTGTTGTTCCCAAGTCTCGTTCCATGTTTTAGTCTTGTTCCAGTTTGTTCCGAGTCTGTCCCCCCGGTTTCTGTTAGTGTTTTGGATTCTTGAGTTCTCCAGTTTCAGTGCTAAGCACGGTGTTTTTGTTGGCCGGTGTGCCCCCTTTTTTCCCCTGAATTTTTTCTGTTTATTTTAATAAATATCATTTTGGATCCCCGCTTATGGTTTCTCACTCCCCTTTTGTGTCTCCCTCCTCTTCTGAGTTTCCAAGTTCACGTTCATGTTCCCAAGCTCATGTTCCCCTAGTGTGTTTCCCTCGTGTATCAGACCGTAACACAATTCAAAAAGTTTTAGTTGGAATCATGTCACTCTAGTGATAATTTCAGGTGAATAGAGCAGGGCAGTTATTGGTGTTGGTCAACCAGTTACACTGAACAAATATAAACGCCTCATGTTAAATATTGATGACACATGGAGGTAACAACTCTAAGTGAGCATTTGCCGACTTTTACTTGTACAAGAGGGATATTTCTCTTGATTTGTGTACCATTTTTAATCCATCTCTCTGTCAGTGGGCATTTGCTCAGTGATGCAGTGATTTCACTCATTACATGGGTGTGGCATTTCCAGACGGTGATCAGACAGAATGGGCAGTACCCAGGCACTCCTTATACTGGGGACAATAAAAGTTCACCACAAAATTTCAAATTTTGTGAAAAGTCATCATGCCTCAGATGTCTCAGGTCATGAGGGAATGTGCCATTGGCATGCTGGATGCAGGGATGTCCACCAGAGCGGTCTGCAGGCAGTTTCTTGAAGCAGAGCACACTCCAGTTCTGGACTGGCCTGCACATGTCGCCCATAGAGCATCTTTGGGATGTTCTGGGTATCCAGTTCCGGATAATGTGCGCCAGCTCCGTGTGGCCCCCCAGGAAGAACGGAATAACATTCTACAGGACACGATGGACAACCTGATCAACTCCATGCGAAGGGGATGTGTTGCTCTGAGAGACGCAAATGGAAGACACATAAGAAATTGAACATTCAATTTCTTCAACCTGACCCCCAACATGTTCAAAGGATTGTCACTCCTTTGCAGATGTCAATATAAAGATGTAATGGACAGTGATCTGAAGATTAGTCATTAACAAAAATGAATTTTGATTCGCTTCATATATTGCATAACCCTAATGTTAATAAAAACTCAAAATATTTGACATGAGGCCCTTTGTATTTTTGTTCAGTGTACTTTTGCTATAGTGCCGTCACTGAGCTGAACTTAAAATTTTTCCAAATTGCGGTACCTCAATCAGCTTTGATGAGAAACATGTCAAATCTGCTTTCAGAAGTCCTGGTGCACAATATTGTCAAATATTGCAGCTTTCCTCCATCTCCTCGTGTGCTTCTTCAAGTCACTGTCATATCCTGCCTTTATGTCAAATAATGCACTAGTGAGGTAGCTGCACAAAAATGCAAGTTTTCGGATGTTCTAAGTGACCCAGTTTTCACGGTAGAGGAGAAAGTTGTGCAGGCCCTTGTAACCTGATATGTCATCAGTAACATGGCTGTTGCTATTTAATGCTATTACCGCATACAGCAGCACTAGAAATTAAACTATACATTTTCTTCACTAGTCAACACACCCGAATGCTTCTCTGGGTGACCAAACATCAAGGTGAGCCGAAAAAGTACTGGTTTCATTTGATATTGGTTGAATACGGAATTCCTCCCCAATTTGACCAATTTTGTTCTTGTTTTCTTCCCAGAAATTTGAAGTTTGCTTGTGCCTCTCTGAGGTTTCTGTCAAATGTTGGTCAGTAATCAGGTTGCTAGCCGTTGTAAATATAAGCCAGGTGGATATGTCAAATTATAAGGTGAATTTCAGTGGAGAAATCCCGCGAAGGTGCCTTTATTGATTCATTATTTTGTACGCAGGAACCACAGCAGCAAGCTAGAGAAACACAGCAAGCTGTTGAATATACAGGTGTATCAGGGCTTCAGGTGAGGTCATAATTATGACTTGTGCTGTGGAATTATAGGGGAGGCATTAAAGTTTGTGTCATGATGTTCAGCAAGTACAACCTTTGAAAGTCAAAATGTCCTAACCAACTTTGGCTTTGTGGGGGAAATGAAAGAAACACGTAATCGTAATTCTAACATGATGCAGTCTGATTAACGCTCGGTTTTGCGGCTTGTCCAATTTATTGTCAGTGGTCCATTTTGAGGCGTTTATGTTGTGATTTACGAAATGAACCAATAGCGAAAACCATATGAATGCAAAAAGGAGGTTTTACTTCTGAAGGGGGAAACCCCCTAACAGAGCTGGCAACAGTACAAAGTCCGCAATCCAAAATCAGTATTCAAAGGGCGAAATCCAGAATCGTAACCAGGGCACCATTAACAAAATCCGTTGTCAGGCAAAAGAGGTCGATACACAAGAATGCGGTACAATACAGGGAATAGGCAAAGCTCGGTAGTCAGGGGGTCCATTCAGAAAGATAAATCACTATGAATCGAGGCGGAAAACAAACGTGGCGCAGGCAACTAGGAAGAACGATCTGACACTGGAAGTGCTAGAAAAGACATATTAAATACACATCCGGGGTGAACACATGACCAGGGAGAAACAGTTGTGATCAATGATGCAAGAATTAGGAGTGACACATGAGGAATAATCTAATTATATGAATCTGGCCAAAGCCAAAACGCAGACAGGGATCACAAGACAAACCTATGTACAAAATAACAGCTCCGGTTAAGGAGTACTAAAGTGTATAGTTTAAAGAAAAGGAAAGCATAAAGTATAAGTGGAGATCCACAGAAAACTGCAGCAGAGATAATTAGGGATAGGCAAGGAGGCGGAGACTAGAATTGGGCAACTGCTGAGAGATCGTTAGTCAATTAGTATGTGCAGCTATACAATCCCGAGTGCATGTTAGTAAGTTAGTAAAAATATACAATGTTAATATGTGTTAGTAATTATCGAAAACAACAAACTGTTAGTATGGATTAGTAGTAAAAGAGAGAGGAAGAAAGAACACGAGATAATGAAAGAAGGTTGAAACCCAGAAACCAATAAATCACCTGAATGAGTGGCAGGCAATACTAGGGACCGTGGGCAAAGACCTACATAAGACAAGACAGGGTAGACGTAGTGCAATGCATGGAAATGAAAGCATGGCATGATAACAATGGACTAAAGTAAGAAAAAATAATAAAACAAGAAAATCTAAACTACCAGAAACACAATACATGATCCTAAGAATAGTCAGACATTGCGGAGGTCACTAAACACAGAAATCATACATGGCAAAGCCAGGCACAGAACTTAAACATGGGCAGACAGATCCAGAATCCCAACAGTTTATCACGGCTGCAATTGCGTTACCGCATATTAAGATGCTTAATAGAGAAGATTGTGAGCTGTCTTGCTAACATATATATCTACTCACTAAGTATCAATGTCCAAGTTACCAGATCAGAGCAGGTTTCATAAGTGCGCTGAGATGGTTCGCAGCTGTCAGTTAAGGTTGTGGCAAGTTTATGTATGTGGCATCTTTGTTTGAAAATTTTGGCACCTTGCTAAGCATAATTAAAAAAACGGAGAAACACTAATTCGGATAATCTCTGTATACATTAAAGGCAGTATCTGTACTCAAATTTACAAAAAATTTCCAGCTTGCGTGTTATGCGAGCTAGCATCCCATATGTGTCCCTGCCAATTCTCACATCAAGCATGTGCCCTTGTAATGGGCAATGCTTGGGCTGCTGTCACGGGCCAGTGGCTTTGGGTGTGCTGTCAGATATTGAGACGCTTACTAGCACTGGACTGCTCATGAAGAGGTGGGTTGATGCTTGACAGGAATTCGGTCCCAGTCCTGGCCTTAACTCAGTGTTGGAAGCTTAATCTATGGCTAAATTGATAAAAAGAGTAGGCTTGCAAGTGTTATCACAAATCCGGTTCCAGTTCAGGATCCTGATTGGGATTGGACGCTTGTTCTTAAAAACTAGACTTGATAATCAGGGTAAATTAAGGTAACTTGAATTTGGGCCCAATTCTGGACCCTGGATTAGGATTGGAAGCTTGTTCCAATGAACTTTTGACCACAAAGATTTAAAGGGACCTTGGATTCCTCTAAAGTACTAGCTGCATTACGAAGACGATGAGAAAAGACACACACAAGGCATACACCAATCACAAGGTGTACCAGGCCCAGGTCTTCACCTCTGCCTGTTTCTCCCGAATCCACCATGTAACCCACAAGAAGTGATTGTAAGTTTACAGTCTAATATGTCCCAGACCTTAAGTTAACATGAACCATTGTTCCAATATTAATTTTATTTTTGGGTGTTCATAATATTTTGATTCATTAGTGTGTCTGTTGCTCACTCTCTCTCTCTCTCTCTCTCTCTCTCAAAAATCTTACAATGTGCCCCGGGGATCTATCTTGGGGCCTCTCTTATTCATTTTATTTATAAATGATCTTCCGTCCATCTGCACTGGGTGCGAGGTTCAGATGACACCGTGATTTATGTACATGCAAGAACTAAAGATCTGGCGGCTGCTAAACTGAATACTGAAATGGTGAAGGTTAACAACTGGCTCAGCAAGTCTTTACTGTTTCTTAATTTTAAGAAACTGTTTGTATGTATTTTACAAAAACAAGCTTGACATCCAATGTCAGTCCTGGAGTATTTTTCGGTGGAGAGCCAATCCAAGTAGTCACTGAGTGTAAATACCTTGGCATTATCCTCGACCCTACCTTATCCTTCAAAAAGCAAATAAGAGTAACGCAGACTGCCAAATATAACCTGGCTAGTTTTAGATACATTAGGAACTGTCTTACGTCCACTACTGCACTTCTCTACAGGGCTCTCAAGTCTCACGCATTGGGCGTGAAACTCACGCATTTCAATAAGGTCACACGCCCTCCCGCCACACATGACATTTCTCACGCTGAGAAGTGATAAAACTCGCCGCACATTAGTAACATAAACTGTAAAAGAGATTAGTAATCTATGAATGGATGAGGCGAAGGCAGATAGGTTGCGGATTCAAACAGAGCCCATCAGCCAATCAGAAAATAGGATTTCTTGTTGCCAGGTGAAACAGCAGCGCCGTAATCCCGTTTTCCAAACGCGCGCGAATGCTATTTTGTGCACTCGTCAAAGAAGAGCTGGAATTGGAAGCCCGAAATCAGGTAATCACTTTTTTTCCCAAAAAGTGCTTATTAAATGTTATGGTTAGATGAATTGACTTCTAACTCATTTGATCAAACTCTGCCAAATTTTGGCCGGTTATTCTTTACAAAAATATCTGTGGGATTCTTAAATTTCAGTCGTCTAAGTTGTATATCTTTCCAGTTACAGGCATTTGAAAACCTGTTCAGAATAAGGGGTGCGATTTTGGGCATGCACCCCCCTCTCATATTTATGGGGCTGAGGGTCACAATTTTCATCAGAACCCTTAGAAAATTTGTAGATGTTCTCAAATATGGTCACTTCACAACTGGTTAAAATTTGAAGAAATTCTGAGACATCAACCTTTTCATTTTTGAGAAAATTGGTTGATTTGACATGGAATGACCCTTATGTTTATGATAGAGAACCTATTAGGGCCTTTGTTTGGAGGACACAAGTATGGGTTTGTAAAGGTTTGCTCCTTGCAACCCCTCCCCTTTCTCACTTTTTCACCTCCACCTGAATGGGCCACAGGTGGGGCCCATTAAAGTGGAGGTGTTGGCAGAGTATTTGGGGTTGGCAGGTGCCAGCCCTGGGGCCTCTGCATTTCATTCTATTCCTTATTCAGTGGGAATGTTTGCTGCTCCTCTTTGGTGCCGCGGTCCTGTCTCATCATCCAAAGGTGGAGAGGAGTGGGTCCACTGCATCTCATGGAGAGGGTGGCACATGAGGACTGTGCAAATGTCATAACTGCTACTCTGATGGTGATTATGCATAAATCATAGCTTGTTTTTGTTCGTTGTAAAAATAAAACAGTTCTCACCATTTCTGTTATGAGAATATTGGACTGTCTTTTTCAGCTTTAGCTGATTGCCAACTATGACAATTTTACCCCACCCATCTGTCAAAGTAACCCTGGGGTTACTTCGGCATGTTTGTGATATATAGAAAATTGAATATGGTGACAATATACGTTACATTGAGATTGTATCAAAACAACTTTTGTAGGCGACATTCTGCACTACACATAGACCATAAAGTTTTAGCAACAACAAGTTATGAAGCCAAATACAAAATCATGATGAGGTAACCCCAGTCTCCCCAATACTACTTAAATACTGTAACAAAGTACATGTACATCAATACTATGCACCTTTGAAAATGGGAGTATCATGCACCCCCCACACCCCCGAAGAAAATCTCACTCTAGCCTGCATTCAAAACTTGAGAGCCCTGTCTCTATATGAACGCAATGATTATCTCCCATTTACCATACTGTATGACAAGCTGGACCCACACAAAAAGCATGACTCTGAAACCCATCCTCTCTCTGTACAAGCAGGCTCACAAAGTCCTTGACAGAAAACTGAATGCTCATAATCATTGTCATATTCTCGGCAAATATAAAATCCTTAGCTGGGAAAACCTAACAAAACACACTGACGCCTGCCTATTGTTTAAGATTATGAATGGAATGGCGCCTCCACCTCTCAGTGCCTTTGTTAAGGTGAAAACATCTGATAACAGGACTACTAGATCTTCCCAGAGAGGGGACTGTATTGTTCCTTTCAGGTCCAGCTCCTTCAGTCAGTCTTGCTTCGCAGTTAGAGCCGCACAGTTTTGGAACACCTAACCAACTGAAATAAGATGCAGTGCCACCTACCACACTTTTCCAAAAAAAACTTAAGACCTGGCTTTTAAAAAACCAAAAATGTGATCACTCTAATTGTGTACCTTACTATTGTTTAACAACCAGTTGCTAACCTATTAAATGTCTCTGTTTATTGTCAGGCTCCCAGCTTTGTTTGGCTTGGTATGTAAGAACACCTAATAGTTTGATTAATGCCTTGTCTGTATTTATTTTACTTTGCTCAAGTTCTGCTGCCCTGTTTGTATACTGCTGTGCTGCATGGCTGATTATATGCATGTATACTGCTGCTTTTCATGGCTGACTATATGTTTAGATTGCTATCCGTCTGCATGTTACCGTTCTGTGCTTTTTGTACTGGCTATCATGTATTGTTATGATGTCCTGTAAATATTGTAATTATTGATTTTAACTTCTGTTATTACTGTTTTAGGTTTGTGGTTTCTTAACATCTTGCCGAAGGACTGCAGTTGCGAATTAGCCAACTGGCTAAAACTGGCACATTTGTTATAAATGTTAAGTAAATGTTAATTAATGTGTATTGTCATTTTACAAATAAAATAAACCAAACCAAACCTTTTCTTCTACTATGAGGAGAATGTGAACCAGCAGAGTGTCACATCATTGCCCTCCTTCCTGCTCAGCCCCACTTGGCAGAGGTACAAATTCTGGTTCTAGTTTCCTCAGTCTACAGCAACACAGAAGCTTCTCAGCGCAGCTGCTGACAGAGCGCTGGGGGAGATGAGACTTTAAAAAGAACAACGGCACACAGCATCTGCAGTGTCGGGTTTCCTCATCAAGGAAAATGGCCACCTCCATGGAGTCATATGATGTGTGTTTGTGCTGGTTTCCTATTTTGTTTTCATATGTTAGTGCATGAACACTGGGATTGTCATGGTGTTGGCCTGCAGGCCCCTTCCCCTGCTGCATTCTTTGCCTCCACCTTAACGAGCCACAGCTATTGCTCGTTATGGTGGAGGTGAAGCTTTTGTATTTAAGAACGGGCTGCACCTGTGTTTGTGCGGCAGTATTTTGTTGGTCTCCCGAGCCCTGCCATGGTATTTCGTGCTGCTGCTTCCCACTGGGACCATTTTAATCTTTATATTCTTAATTAAAGATTTATTGTGTTTTTACTCAGCCTGTGCATTTGGGTCCCTCTAACTTCTATGGGGACATGGAAACCCGTGACAGGGATAAAACTGAAGAGACAATTTCGTTTCCACCCCTATTACAAGACCATGTTTGAACTTGTTACTTCATTAAGATAAATGAATCTTTGTTTAATATTTTCGAAAAACTCAAATTATCAAATCATTTGCCAAATTCTGATTTAGTTGTAGAAATTTTTATGTGCTTTTATAGTCACCAATGATTTAAATCATTCATTTTTGTGCTCAAAATGCAAAAGAAAAAAAAAACAAATTGATCAACCGTGCTAACTTATGAGAGGACCAAGTCTGCAAGTGGACGGCACTTTAGAGCATATCTCCAAAGCAACTGCCATTTCCCGATTGGCAAAATTAATAGTTTGGCCGAGTGGTGGCAATACAAGCATAGGCGGCCCTACCTATGTTCAACCATTTCAGCTGAAAGGGACCCCGCCCTCTAGGGGGCCCCCAGCTACCAGGCAAGAATATGCATCCTATATATTGACTGTATGAAAACATGCAGAGGCGCACAGCCAGGAAGGCAAACCGGGAAAATATTTGAGTCCCCCAAAAAAGGCAAACGTTTGGGATCCCCACGGCCACTCAAATTGGCACATTTTGCAATGACTCATAAAAGCCCCATTAAGTCTTCTTTGAAGACATTGTAGCGCACCCCCGGTTGGTGCCTCGAAATCCCCCTAGACGGGGTCCCTCCTCTGAGTTGCGGCGAATGCGCAGAATATACGGTGGTATATTTATATCGCGGTGGTCATAATTACGGGTTTTCTCGGTCAAATTATGATAGTTGTACGGACACAGAGCTGGAAAAGAAGTGTAGTAATTATTCATCGTCTACAAATGATGGCAGCAAATGAGCAATGGTAGCTGATTCTCGGGGAATTTCGGAAATACAGTCATTATTTAGCCAGTGTTTGAATTGGGATTTCAATAAGAGTTGCCATTGCTGTGTTCTTATATTTTGGCATCCAATAAAATATTGTGTTTGAAAATTAAATTTATAAGGGAATCAATTTTGTTCTCAGTCCTGAGTATGTGTTTCATTGCAAATTCTTATAACTACCTTCACCTGTAAATTAAAGCAGAATGTACTTAAGCATTGTCTACGAGTAGAGTACATGAGGTAACCTCTCGTCTACTTACGTTAAATAATATCTGAATAGCAACAGTAATATATTTTAGATTGCAATAATCATAAGCTGTGAGTATGATGATAAGTTGGCTTAAAGAAGACTTTAAAGTATACTTGCAGTTTAAAAAAAAAAAAAAAAACTTTTAGCTCCCTGAAAGTATGAAACTAAATTTAAACTATAGAGGGCTTGAAGTATAGAACTAGTGGACTTATAGTCTACCTATAGGTTTACTTACAGTATACTTCAAAGTGTACTTTCAAGAACTAAAAAGTTGGCTTGAAGTATAAAACAAGTGAAGTTGCAGCACATCTGAATTAACTTTCAGTATACTTCAAAGTATACTTTCATAAATTAGACACTGTGCTAGAAGTTTATAACTAGTGAGCTAATAGTTCATCTTAACATTTACTAGCAGTTTACCTCACAGTATACTTTCATGAACTGAAAAGTTTACTAGAAGTATACAACTAATAAACCAGCAGTATATCTGTAAGTTTACTTGCTCTATACTTAAATGTATACTTTCATAAACTGAAAAGTATACTTGAGGTATACAACTAGTTAGGTCAGTATACCGGAAAAGCTCACTTGTTGTGTACTTGCAGTACAAAATAAAACTTAGATGTAAACTAGATGGGTACTTTAGGTTTTTGCTGCTTAAACTTGAAGTATACTTTTTGTAAGAGTATGTATCAACTCAATGTATCAAAAATTGTCAAATTTGTTCAAAAACATAATCAGACAAATGTTTATCTGTTTCTGTGTGGGTTAATAACACTGCACACTGGACACTCAGTAGCTGCAGCAGACACTTGTTATTCCTTCAGTTTCTGTCTGAATGTTGCGAGACATTTGAGAGGAGTATTAAAGTGAACTAAACTCAAGAGAAAGTAAACTCGGGAGGTGTTTCAACGCCGTCAAAAAGGAGTAGCTGATGCACTTTGGCGTTGCCGTGAACGAGATAAGCTGTCGCTGTCAGACAGATTTAATATGGAGGGAGACCTTCAATGTTAGGGCAAGTATGTGAAATGTGCATGGTGCCTTTGATGGTTAGTTTTTGTGCATTATATCATTCAAAGTATATTTATGTCCCATTTATGCCACATAATTTTGCTACGAGCCCTTTTTTGTCCTTTACAAATTGAATTGATAGTCTGATCTAGATGATGTTTTCAGATTAGGTGCGTTTACTTCCTGCTTTTAGTCATCTCTGATGGAGGCATACTCAAATTAAAAAGTAAATTGTTAACGTCAGAAAATTACATTGAGGAGCCTCTTGAAAATGTCTGATTCCACTAGTATCGCACAGCGAGCGACATTGCACTCGTGTCCAGCACTAAGGCAACGACTCTACTTTCCCCGTCGCAGCCTGAATAAAGACGAAGAATAGTAGCAGCAGTGCTGTGTGTTGGGGTTACCGCAGCGATTTAAGGCCACGCTGACACCCGGAAACCTATTTCATACAGCACTGTTCATTTTCTACTCTGATGGAAGTCTCAACTTGGGGAAAAAGGACAAATCTGATAATGAAGGATTCTAAATATGGCTAAAATGTAACATGAAAGGGGGACTGATTGAATTGTGATGGTCACTGTCACATGGATACCTGAATATAATGATCGAATATTGGCTATTTTATGGACATCAATGGTCAAAAGTTTCTAAGATAATAACTCTGGGCTTACTATAATTGAGATAGCAATGTGTAGTGGACAATTCAGAACGACTGTTAAGGACATTGATTTTCAATTTGGGTGACTGCTGAATGAGGTGAGGTGAAATTGGCTGGAGGCAGGAGCTTAGCTAGATCCTAAGCTTGCTCCGGAGCTGGCTAGCACCACAGACTTTGTTTCCATAGTAACTAATGCTATGGCTTAGCTCACACGCTCTGTGCAACTGAAATGGGGCTTTTATGGGGCTTTTACCCTTTGGTATGAAGAATGCCCCTGCCTCTTTTCAGAGGCTGATGAATCGGGTGACCAGGGGTTTGGACAACGTGGTCACTTATATTGACGACGTGGTTGTGTTTAGCGACTCATGGGAGAGCCATGTTGAACACTTTCAAGAATTTTTTGACCACGTTGCTGAGGCTTCTTTGGTGGTAAATCTGCCCAAGTGTGAGTTTGGGCAGGGTCAGGTTACATACTTGGGTCACCGCGTGGGGCGTGGTGAGGTGCTCCCACGGGCAGCAAAGGTAAAGGCTATCTTGGATTTTCCAGCTCCTCAGAATCGCAGACAATTAATGAGGATTTTAGGGATGTGCGGGTTTTACCGTAAGTTTGTTCCCAATTTTGCAACAGTGACTGCTCCACTCACTGACTTGTTGCAAAAGGGGGTCAAGTGGGTGTGGTCCTTGGAGTGTCAGTCAGCTCTGGACACTGTTAGGGCTATACTCTCATGTGAACCAGCACTGGCAGCGCCAGATTTTTTGAAGTCTTTCTGCCTTGCAGTGGATGCCTCTGACGTAGGAGTAGGGGGCGTCCTTCTTTAGGCAGGAAGAAATGTTGTTGAGGAGCCAGTGGCTTACTTTTCAAAAAAGTTGAATTGCTACCAACAGAAATACTCTACTGTTGAGAAGGAGGCTTTGACTTTGGTACTGGTGGTTCAAAATTTCGAGGTGTATGTGTCCAGGGCAGCAGGAGATGTAGTGGTCTACTCCGATCATAATCTGCTTACATACCTTGCTAAGTTTCAGAGCTCAAATGCGCGAGTCTTCAGATGGAGCTTGATCTTACTGCCGTATGGCCTAAAGGTGAAACACATTGCTGGTAAAGATGATGTTATTGCGGATGCTCTTTCTAGGAGTGGCATATGAATTGAGATGGCAGTGTTTTAGGTTGTTTCATAGCTACTCTGGTCACTGAGTCCTAGTTGAGAGTTTGATAGATGTACCATAGGCTGGGAGCTCTGCTACTATGAGCCTTTGCGCAGACCTAATGTCTGCAAATTTGATTAATTTTTGACAAACTAGATGTGGATTTATTTATTCATATTTAGATATGCTGTTAAGTGGGAGGATAGATGTAAATGTCTGTCCTATGTTTTACCAAAAATGGAAAAAGAAAAAAAATGTGTGAAGTTCTTTTTTTTGTAATTTTTAGCTTATGGTGGCGGGGGGTGGATTACTGTTACGGACAGGCCATTTTTGCAGGATATGAAGTTATCACGTGACTGTCAGGAGATCTTAGTAGTCCCCAAATGAGCCTATTTAGTTTGATTTACATTATTACATTACATTAAGTTACATTATTGGGAGAATTAGTGGGTCCCTAAAATACTTTGGCTTGCTGAAATACGATATGGAATGAAGATCGATGTTTGTTTAATTAATGAGAGTGGATTGACCCCGTGACCTGGTGCTGTATGGGGAACGAGACTATTTCCGTCGGGGTTGGTGCGCACACTCATGGCTGCCACTGGACCCTTGAGAGTGTGAAGGCTGGTCTTGGAGGAAGATTCAAGTTTGCCGGCCTGCAACCTACCACCGTTCACAGACACAGAGTTTTACACCTTTTGAAAAGAAGTGCTAGCTGATGGCTGAATCTTCTAAAAACTTGGGTTCTGTAGTGCAATCCACCAGAGAGTGACTCGTCAAATCACTTGAATGATTCCTTTTTCTATTGAATTCAAATGAAATCAATTGAATGTGTGGAAAATAACAAACCCAACTAGAAAAGCGCAGAGAGCACAGACCTCTGCCAGGGGGCAGCAAAACCCAAAAGCACGGCGATTGGAACTCCGGCCCATTGGAAAGACTTGAAATCTTGAACTTTGGCATATATCTCATTCTCAGCAGTACTTTGGCCTAGATATGCCAAAATTTAATCACCCGTTCCTTGACTTGATACGCACCTTCTCTGAAAATTTCATCAAAATCTGTCCATAACTTTTTGAATTATTTTGGAAACCAACAGACAAGCAACAAACAAACAAACAAACCCAGGCAAAAACATAACCTACTTGGCGGAGGTAATAATTATTACGGGTATTTCCGTCTTAAAACAGTCAGTTAAACAACAATGTCACAGCAGTAGCAAAATACGTCCACTAGATGGCACTCAAGGATTACAAATAGTCATTGCCATCATCTTTGGTTTACAGTGACCATGAGGCCCTTGCTTTAGAGGGTAAATTAAAGTCAACCGACCGGACTGTAATTACACGCTTCGCTGGCATATAATTAACATTGAACTCGACATTTATTATGCTCGCATCATCTGTCGCATGCACACTCTTGATAGTTAGCCTTTTCAATGGGAACTTCGAACAGCAAGCTTAACATGACATTGGTCAAAATGATACGCGAAAAACTAGCATGGCACAATCACTTGGTCTACTTAACCAAACAAGGTTACCCAAGTCATTTTAATGCAATAAACAATTCTCAAACTAGAAATTCAACAGCTACTAACAGTTCAATGGACGCACACTACCACAGGAAACTAATTTACACTATCTGAGAACCTCATAATTTCAACCTCGACTGAGTTATTTAGGATCTTTCTGGAAACGAACTAAGAAGCTAGACTAGATCAACTAGAGGGGGTTATGGAACAGTGCAAGTAAAGATAGCCTTTTTAACACCTTTTCTTTTCCTGTCAAATAACTTAAAGGACATGAACTATATCTTACAGACAAGCGAAGATCCGCGGAATGTTTTAGGGACCTTTAAGAATGCGTAAACTGAACAAAGAGAGCCAACAGACGCCGCTTCCGGCGCAATTTCCAGGGCCGAGCAGTTCGTCCTTGGGCGACAGGTGCGAGCTGGCCGCATACTGTGGAAAGCGTCAGCATCAATCTTTCTTCTGTTTCCTTTTGTGTTTTAAGCAGGCCGAAAGTGTATTAGCTGCACGCCGCCCTGAGAGGTGTCAGAGATGAGTTTGTGCGTAACTCCCCTAAACAACATTAGCTATTGCTGCACGTATTACAACAGTTTGTTTAATACAGATAGGCTTGCAAGATCTCTGCTCAGGGTGGACATGACACTAATGAAAACTTCCTACCTTGGAATCCAGAAGCTGCAAGTATGACGGTTTGTGGAAAAGGCTGTGAGGAATCTAGAACCCCAAATACGTTACCAACTGCATTTCTAACAACACTAAAGTCAACTCTCAGAGTTGGCTGCTGGAACACCAGAACGTTGTTCCAGGTGGGCAAATAGAGGCTGGATATACCTGGACTATGTGAAATGAGATGGACTGGGTTTGGGGAGCTGAAGACCGGTACAGGCAAGTGCATCTTGTACTCTGGCTCAGAGGAAGATCACTGAAGAGCAGAGGATCTAGTCCTGAAGAAGGAAGCAAAAACAGAAATGTTAAGATGGTATCTAGTCAATGAAAGGATTCTGAGTGCCAGATTCGATTTGCAATACGCAAAGCAGGCAGTTATATTACTCTCCGCACCAATCAATGATACAGAGAAAGGTTGGAAGACTAATTCTATGAAATGTTGCAAGGAATTGTGGAAAGTACACCTCAGCATGATGTGATGATTATACCAGTAGATGCAAACGCTAAAGTGGGTCAGGACAATCTAGAATGGGAGAGAGTCATGAGAAGGCAAGGAGTAGGGCTGATGAATAAGAACGAACAGAGACTCACAGAATTTTGCGCACTGAATGACCTTGTCAACGGAGGAACACTGTTTCAACACTGAGATATTCGTAAGTTTACCTGGGTCTCACTTAATGGGTGCGACCATAACCAGATAGATCATATCATCATAAATGGTACATACAGGAGGTCTCTACTTGACACGAAAGTGATGCGAGGGGCAGATGCCAATAGTGATCACCATCTTGTACTGGCAATGGTAAAGCTAAACTTGTGCAAAGCCTAGAGGGATGGAATACTTACTTAAATGGAAGGAGGTAACTATACAACACAGCAAACCTTGGAGATCAGCAAGTTAGGTAGCAGTTCTGTATTGAGATCCAAAGCAGATTTGAAGCATTGGTCAGCAATGAGGAGGACAGCATTGAGCAAGACTGCAGTTAAAGATTAGTGTTGAAACATACAGTAAAATCAAAGAGAGAAGAACGGTCAAAGAGCAACTTTGGCAAATCAGATCTGAGCGATTGACAGAGCAGAGGAGAGAACATTATAGAAGAAAGCACAAAGAGGTGCAAGCGAGTACATGAGCCAATAAGAGAAGAGTGTTTGACAATATTGCAAAAGAAGCTAAGAACGAAGCCAGTTGCAACAACATCAATGACCTCTATTGGCTGACTAAACGGATAGTGCAGTCAAAGTGTAACACAGTGACAACCATCCATGATAAGCGTGACAAGTATCTAACGAATGAAGAGGAAATCTTTGAAAGATAGAAGGAGCACTTTAATGAAGTACTGAATGTAGACGCTACGGGGACTGACATACTAGTTGGCTTTGGTGCTGTCCTAGCACATAGCAGGAATTCAGAAGCTGACATCAGAGATGCCATTGCGAGACTTGTGTTATGATTCCGCCTTCTTTTTTGAAGTATTAACCTAAACTCATTAGCGAGTGCATGCATTTCTGGCTTTAGTAATTCTGCCTAAGCTATCTCTGAAAAATTGCATTAAAAGCTATGCTTCCCTTCACTTCTCTTGTGATGCTTTTTACTCATCACGTTTAGATTACCTTAATCTAAACTGTCTTGCTTGAATGATGGTCTTGGCGTCTTGTCTTGAGTTATTCTTGTTAACCCGGTTATCCTGTAATTGTTTATTAATCCCATGTGTTTCTGTTTCAGTCGAGATTGCATTCAGAGTACCCGCCTCCTCTCGTGACCATTTATGTGGCAGTATTGGGTGGGGACGTCAGACGGATCCTTGAGTATGACTCAGTTCTACCGGGTGAAATCTCAGTTCTTCGTGCCTTCTGAGTTTCTCCTGTGTATTCCTGAGTCTTGTATTTTGCTGCCCCCTTGTCTTGTGTTTAAGTCTCCCAGTGTGTCCGTCAGTTTAGTAAGGTTCAGTTTTTGTTTTTCTAGTGTAGCCACTCTTGGAGTGAGTATTTCTGCTCCCCCCCTGCCTTTGGCAGTGTACCTTAGTTTTCCCATTTGTTCAGTGCATCTACACGATGTTTTATTTCTGGCGTGTCTGCCTATTTTCTCCTAGTGTTTTGTGTTCAATAAACAATTCTGGATTCTGCACCTGGTGTTCTCCTGACCTCTTCTTACAACTTGAGAATCGGAAAAGTCCATAAATGGACGCCATCACTGCAGAAATGCTCAAATGCACACAAGACACTGCAGTCAAAGAAATCCATAAGGTCTTCAACGAGATGATGGCTGAGCAGAAAGTGCCATTAGACTGGAGAAGATTTCTCAATATCAAAGTCCCAATGAAAGGAAATCAGACCATTTGCGAGAACTACAGAGGTATTTACCTCTGATAAGTGCCATCAAAGATCTTTTGCAGAATTCTAATTGACAGAATCAAGAGCAGCGTAAATGAGAAGTTACGTCAGGAGCAAGCAGGCTTCAGACAAGGAAGGGGAACCATGGAATATATATTCCATATATATTAGAAACATCCTTGAGCAATGTATGGAATGGCAAGCCCCCATCTACGTGAATTTTGTTGATTTTAGGAAAGCCTTTGATTGTGTCATCAGAGAGAAGCTATAGGTCATCATGCAAGAGTATGGTATTCTTAGTATGTACATCAACATTATTAGAGACCTGTATGATCAGAGCTCAGGTTCCATCTTCAAATGTGGAAGAACATCTGACAGGTTTGTGGTGAGAAGTGTGAAGCAGGGCTGTGTTATGTCTGGCTTTATTTTTGTCATTATGATTGGCTGGGTTATGTGAAAAACGCTTCATAAAAGGAGAGCACTGCATTGGAATCTCAATACTGTCCGAGAGGACCTGGACTACAAGGATGATATCACACTCCTAGCATGTCGACACAGAGACATGCAGGAGAAGACATCCCATCTCCACAATGCAGCTAAAGCAGTGGGACTTAACATCAACCCCATAAAAACCAAGACCTTGCGCCTGAACTGTAAAAACAGTGATCCTGTCATTGTTGTTGGCAATGAACTGGAAGGTTTTTAACTATTCGCATACCATTGAGCAGTACTGGACAAGCAGGGAGGCTCAGAAATAGACATCAAACAAAGACTGGCCCTTGCAAGAAATGCTTTTGCCTCTCTAAAGCCTGAATGGAGTTGTCATGGTTTTGGCTGTGTGAGTGGTTTTAGATTTTCTTTGTGGCTCGTATTTGGACGACATCTGCGTCTTAAACTATCGGATTTTCCCCAGCTCTTTTTTGTCAGGCGTGGGCGGCGCCTTCTCCTAATGGTATATAAGCTGGATGTCCGCCACGCCTCCTTTGCTGGGGTGTCTGATTTCGTTATCACTGCAGCCACAAGATATTTCTAGTCAGGGATTCTTATCAAATGTCTTTGCAGCATATTTGTGGTTCATTTCTTCAGGGAAGTTTCCTTTTTCTTTCCCTATTTGTTTGTTTCTCTCTAGCTCTGCTTCCTGGTTGGTATTGTCAGGCATTCATTTTGGAAGCGAGAGCTGTTCTGTTTCTTTGTTTATTTTTCTCCCTGTGAGTATTTTAAGTTCTTACTGGTCCTGTTTTCTCCTAGTCACTGCATTTAGCCTCCCGATTCCTTCAGCCATTACAGCACACTCCAGCCAAACATGGAGTCGCCAGCAACGGCTGCGCTGGAGAACGTGGTTGTCAATCAACAATTGGTTCTTGCTGGTTATGGCAAGGGCCTCGCTAGCTTAAGCAATCAGCAAGCAGAGCTAGCGGGTAGGATTTGCCGGGAGGAGAATGCTATACAGAGGCAGGAGAATATCTTATTAAGCCTTAGCGAGAATATTAGAGCATTGACTGCTCAGATCATCCAAAATGTATCACAAGCACAATCCACACACTTTCCCCGAGAGCCTAAACTTCAGCTACCCCGAAGATATGGAGGGGAAGCAGGGAAATGCAAGGACTTCATCGCGCAATGTGAAATATTTTTTTAAAATGCAACCCTCACGGTTCTCTCATGAAGAATCACGGGTTTATATTATCCCTGTTAGCTGGTACAACTCTCACTTGGGTGGGGCCACTCATTCGCTCTAGATTGCCGGTTGTTAATTCAGTAGATAATCTTGTGAGGGGGATGATTTCTGTTTTTGATCAGGACGTGTGCGGTCAGGACGCAGCTACTCGTCTAATGCATTTGAGGCAGGGCTCTGAGAGCGTCGCAGAGTTTTCAATATCTTTCTGCTCCCTGGCCACAGAGACAGGGTGGCCTGAGGTACCTCTTGTGATGTGAATAGAGGCCACTAGATGGCAGTATTTACCTTTTCTTTGTTAACCCCAGACTGGAGATAGGTTTGGGCATGTTTTAGGCATATCTGGGACAAGTCCCAGAGAAAAATAAAAAAAAGCCTAAAAGGTGGGAGGGGTCTGCAAAAGAGTATATAATGAGGAGAATTGAGACAGTGAAGTAGTAGGAGAAATTGCAAGGAGAAGGATACATGTGACCAGACCTGTCATTCTGTTCAAGACCTGTGAAGCTTTGAGTGGATTTTTGCCTGTGTTAGAGCATTTTCCTCACCCAGGACATCACCTGGCAACCCACCAAAGGGACTGTAAATATTTCTGTTTTTGTATTTAATCAATCTTGGTCTGTAGAGTAGAGTAGTTTGTTAGTTGCCTGTGTTTAATTAAATGTGTTTTAGTTTTAAAATTTTTGTCTGTCATCCTTTGCTGTCGTTAATGTCATAACAAATTGGGGCCATAATACTCTTATGAAAGTTTTTATTCAGGCCTTGGCAGAGGAGGAAAAGGAAGATTTGGCGACACTAGAGCGTTGAGTTTCTTCAGATTCATTGGTTTGTACTGCTGTGCGAATTGATAATCATATCCACAAACTAAACAAGGAAAAACGTATTGCACTGGCTTTTGCTATTAAAGGGGTTAATTCTCCGTACAACACGCACACAGCCCAAACTCTGCCCACTGAAATTCCCACTCCAAGTGGGCCCATGTAGGTTGATGGCTTATATGATAGTCCGGCTCGTAAGCCCATTCGCAGACGAATAATTTGTTATCACTGTAACAAACCGGCACATCGTCCACGTTGCCCTGAGCTTAAGGGGAAACAGGAAGTCCCTCTAGCAGTAAGGGGGGGCACTAGAGGGACAGACCCAATCTCCCTTTCGAACATTTATTGCAGGAAAATTGACTTTGGGGAAATAGAGAATGTTTGTTGAGGCCTTTTTGGACTTGTGGGCTGTAGATTGTTTTATGGATGCGTAGTAGGCTAGGAAACATTCCATTTCCATCCGTCCTCTTTTACATTCATGCAAGTTCAGATCTTTGGATGGTCGCCCATTGGGAACTGGGCTTATAACCAAGGCCTCCGAATTATTGACTACGTTCATTTTTTCATTCAGGAGGGGTTCAGTTTTTCCTGATCAATTCACCGGTTTTCCCTCTGGTTTTAGGACATTCTTGGCTGCTTGAAAATAGGTCACACATCTTTTGGGCCAGTCAAAATAATCCTGTTGTCCTGTGGGGTTCTCATTGTAGATGTCACTGTAGTAAGATTCTGGTATGTGGTCCTGAACATCAACCTGTGGGGGGGGGGGCCTGACGCCTGGAGTGATGATGAGGTGGTTGTCTCACTTAACTCATCTGATTTAGATGATGGGATTGAGGAAGGGTTGGAATGGGATCCTCAATTTGACTTGCAGCAGCAAGAAGAGGATTTGAGTCGGAGGATTTTTCTGATTTTGAGACTATTGTTAATATGCTGAACTCTGAACGAGATCGTACAAAACCCAAAACCAGTGAAGTTGGCACGTTGTGTAAATCGTAAATGAAAACAGAATACAATGATTTGCAAATACTTTTCAACCTATATTCAATTGAATACACTGCAAAGACAAGTTACCTAATGTTCGAACAGGTAAACTTTGTAATTTTTTGCAAATATTAGCTCATTTGGAATTTGATGCCTGCAACATGTTTCAAAAAAGCTGGCACAAGTGGCAAAAAAGACTGAGAGAGTTGAGGAATGCACGTCAAACACTTATTTGGAACATCCCACAGGAGAACGGGCTAATTGGGAACAGGTGCGTGCCATGATTGGGTATAAAAGCAGCTTCCCTGAAATGCTCAGTTATTCACAAACAAGGATGGAGCGAGGGTCACCACTTAGTGAACAAATGCGTGAGCTGATTGTCGAACAGTTTAAAAACAACATTCCTCAACAAGCTATTGCAAGAAATTTAGGGATTTCATCATCTACGGTCCGTAATATCGTCAAAAGGTTCAGAGAATCTGGAAAAATCACTGCACGTAAGCGACAAGGCCGAAATCCAACATTGAATGCCGGTGACCTTTGATCCCTCAGGCAGTACTACATCAAAAACTGACATCAGTGTGTAAAGGACATCACCACGTGGGCTCAGGAACGCTTTAGAAAGCCACTGTCAGTAACTACAGTTCGTCGCTATATCTGCAAGTGCAAGTTAAAATTCTACAATGCAAAGTGAAAGCCATTTATCAACAGCACCCAGAAACGCCGCCGGCTTCGCTGGGCCCAAGCTCATCGAAGATGGACTGATGCAAAGTGGAAAAGTGTTCTGTGGTCTGACGAGTCCACATTTCAAATTGTTTTTGGAACTGTGGATGTCGTGTCCTCCGGACCAAAGAGGAAAAGAACCATCCGGACTGTTATAGGCGCAAAGTTCAAAAGCCAGCATCTGTGATGGTATGGGGGTGTATTAGTGCCCAAGGCATGGGCAACTTACACATATGTGAAGGCACCATTAATGCTGAAAGGTACATACAGGTTTTGAAGCAACACATGTTGCCATCCAAGCAACGTCTTTTTCATGGACGCCCCTGCTTATTTCAGCAAGACAATGCCAAGCCACATTCTGCACGTGTTACAACAGCATGGCTCCGTAGTAAAAGAGTGCGGGTACTAGACTGGCCTGCCTGTAGTCCAGACCTGTCTCCCATTGAAAATGTGTGGCGCATTATGAAGCGTGAAATACGACAACGGAGACCCCTGACTGTTGAACAACTTAAGCTGTACATCAAGCAAGAATGGGAAAGAGTTCCACCTGAAAACCTTCAAAAACTGGTCTCCTCAGTTCCCAAACGTTTACTGAATGTCGTTAAAAGGAAAGACGATGTAACACAGTGGTAAAAAGGCCCCTGTGCCAACTTTTTTGCAATGTGTTGCTGCCTTTAAATTCTAAGTTAATGATTATTTACAAAAAAAATAAAGTTTCTCAGTTTGAACATTAAACATCTTGTCTTTGCAGTGTATTCAATTGAATATAAGTTGAAAAGGATTTGCAAATCATTGTATTCTGTTTTTATCTACGATTTACATAACGTGCCAACTTCACTGGTTTTGGGTTTTGTAGTTTGGGGGCTGCTCTGAACTTTTGTTCCGAATGACTATGTTGATCTTGCAGAGGTTTTTAGCAAACAGCGGGCTTCGTCCTTGCCTCTGCATTGTGCTTGCAATTGCAAGATCAAGCTTTTTCCTGGTACTACTCCCCCCAGGGGTTCCTTATACTCGCTGTCAGGGCACGAGCGCAAGGCCATGTGAGAGTATATTCAGGAGGCTCTAGCTAATGGAATTATTTGACCCTCCACGTCTCCTGCTGAAGCGGGGTTGTTTTTTGTTGGGAAAAAGGATGGCAGTTTGAGGTCCTGTATTGATTACAGGGGCTTGAATAACATAACTATTAAGAACCGATACTCTCTTCCCTTAATGACCTCTGCATTTGAACGCCTGCAGGAGGCGTCATTTTTCACTAAACTAGACCACTGCAATGCGTACAATCTGGTCCGGATCCGGGAAGGGGACAAATAGAAAACGCCATTTAATACCCATGACGGGTACTATGAATATTTGGTCATGCCGTTCGGTTTGGTTAACACCCCCTCTGTGTTCCAGGCACTCGTTAATGACGTCCTCCGAGAGATATTGGAAAGATTCGTCTTTGTCTACCTTGATGATATTCTGATTTTTTCTTCAACTCTCTCAAAGCATCAATAACATGTCAGGCAAGTGCTTGAGGCCCTCCTGAAAGCCAAACTTTTTGTCAAGGCAGGGAAATGCATTTTTCATGTCAGGACAGTCTTGTTCCTTGTCTTCACTGTGTCGGCAGAGTCAAGATTCAAGATTCACTTTATTGTCTTACAAGAGTGAGACATTTGTTTTGGGCCATTTGCCTATGCTGTAACCACAACGCCGTATATACAACAACATACAGTAAATATACACATCCATATAAAAACAAGGTGCCGAAGACTGCAAAAAAATAATGGAGGGCTTTTAAAAAAATAGCATCTGATAAGAGTAATAAGATGCTAAAAATTGTAATAAATAAAAATGCTAGTGTTAACCTGTGCAAAAACCACCCAAACGCGAGTCATCTGAGCTCTGGTCTTACCTGACCTTATTTAGCAGCTTAATTGATATGGGCACAAATGAGTTTCTGAAGCTGTTCAGTCTGCAATGCAGAATCCTAAACCTTCTACCAACTGGTAGCAGCTCATACTCGCCATGCAGGACGTGTGATGGATCGCAGGTGATCTTATCTGCTTGTTGCAGGTGGCCTGTTCATAAATACTCTGGCCACTCTTTAACAACAATAATTTTTCCAGCAGCATAAATTAGCCACAAGAGTTTGTTCTTAGATTACACCGAAAGGTTACTAAACCAAGCTAGTGATACTATACCTGAACAGACTTTCAAAAACTGCCTTATTGAAAATCAACATAAACTTTTGATCAACATCATGGATTCTCAGACGACGTAAAAAATGCAACCGTTCCTGTAATCTTAATCTGCGACAGAGGCTAACAACGTGTGTGCTCCAGGTGAATACATTGTCAATAAAGACACCAAGATATTTGTATGACTGCACCTGGGCAATGGCTTGGTTGTGGATGACCACAGGTCTGTAGTCACCCACTCCTCGAGGGTCGAAAACCATTTCTTCAGTCTTGCTGTCATTCATAACAAGGTGGTTGTTGTTGCACCACTCCACAAACCTCTGAATTTCCAGAAAATAGTCAGATATGTCTTGATTCTTTTTCACCAGTGATAAGATTGCAGTATCATCTGAGAACTTCATGATGTGATTGTTTGTATAAAAGCTTCTACACGCATCTGTGTACAGAGTGAACAGAACTGGTGAGCTCATGCATCCTTGTGGTGCACCTGTGCTCAGTGTTTTAGTTTCAGATAAAGTTCCATTAATACTGATGGGCTGTCTGCGATTTGTTAAAAATGAAGAGCACCATTTAATAATAACAGGATGAACATTACAATCACTCAGTCTACTGATTAAGAGATGTGGCTGCACCGTATTAAAAGCTGAACTAAAATCAACCACAAATGAACCAGGATCCTCTAAGTGCTAGTTAATAAGATGCATAACATATGATGCAACATCCATAGCTGCTTTCTTTTCATGTGAGAAGTCTCTTGAGGTTAAATTGGCAAAAAAAAAAAAAGTTATTCAGCTCATTGGCTTTTCCTCCTCATTTAACACATTGATTCTCCTGGCTGGAGTCATGTTTCTCATGGTTTTCCGAGAGTCCCATAATTGTTCATACCTGAGCAGTGAAATTCAAATTTCTCCCTCTCCCTCCTCCAAGCAGTCCTTAGTTTGTGATTAAGTTCTGTCTGCATATTTTTGATGCCTAGCAGGTCAGCATTCTTAAATGCCATTTTCCTTTGTGCTATGCGCTCTTTAATTTCCTTGGCGAAATAGGATTTATTATTTGGGTACATAGTGATGGATTTTTGAGTTAGTACATTATCTTTACAGAACTAAATGTAATCACTGATGGTATCTGTGGCCTCCTCTAGCTCCAGACTGTGAAAAAGGTCCCAGTCGGTGCAGGACAAGCAGACTTTCATAGTTTCTATGTCACCATTGTTCCATATAGAGGCAGTTTTCACTTGTGGTTTGTTGCTTCTAAGCAGGGACTGATAAGTAGGGATTAAATGGACAGCGTTGTGATCAGAGAACCCTAAAGGAGGTTTAACCTTAGCAGTGTAGGCATTTTTAATATTTCCATTAGATTTGTCCAGTGTGTTTTTTCCTCTGGCATTGCAGTTAACATATTCACTGAACCCAGGTAAAGTAGATTCGAGTATACAATGATTAAAATTGACTAAAATAAAACACGATGCTTCAGGGGTGCGTTGCAGTTGTTTGTGAACACAGTGTGCTATGATATTAGCTGCCTTAGCAGCACTTCCCCCCCGGCAGGATACAAGCAGAACATTATATAATATTCCCAAATTTGCGTGGCAAGTAGAAGAGTCTCAGGCTTAAACATACCAGTTCAATGTCGGGGTTACAGACCGACTCTCTCATGGTGAACTGTGAGCAACACAGGTTGTTGATGTCGACGCAGGTGCCGCCACCTTTGCCGTTGCCGGACTTGTTGTTCCTATCAGAGTGCACCAGCGAGAAGCCCTCCAGGGAAACCAGTGAGTCGAGTCCGTCCTCCTGCAGCCACGTCTCAGTGAATATGAGCAGGCATGATTCCCAGTACTGGAGAAACATGGCTTCAGCTCTGAGCTCCTCAACTTTATTCTTCAATGAGCGCGTGTTGCAGAGAAGCATTGAGGGCAGTGGTGGTCAGTTAGCTCTTCTCCGTAGGCTCTGTCGTACTCTGCCACGTTTCCCCCTTCTCCGCGTCCGTCTTCTGCAGCCTCTCTCTGGACGTCGAGCCAGCAGTTCACCCGGTAGCTGGGGGGCTGGTGTGTAGCTGGTATGGAGGAGCAAGAGCTGGCAGGGCTCCAAAGAGCGACCAAAATTTTAAAGAGCGCGACTAATAATTTTGCTAGGTCGCACTGGAGCACCTGATGATGCTCAGGTTAAAACTTAAATTTAATTCGCAGGCGCATCATCGCTCTGTGTTCTCCTGTGACCGAACTCACACACTCATCATGGTGGGATCATTCCGTGTTCTAAACCAATAAGAGACAGAGCTCGGGCGGGTATTTGCCTCTGATTGGTCCTGTAAATTGTGTGTGTTAAAAGTTGCGCGCGACCTGAGCGCCAGAGTGGCTGACTAACTGCAACGAAAAAATAAACTAAACGCAACAAAACGGGGAGGAGGGGAAGAGAGGCTGAAATATTGAACATTTTTTCATTAAGAAAACTAAGCCCGCAACCAGCCCTACTACTATAATCCCATCCATCCCCACTACCGAGTGTCCATCCCATCAAGAAACGGAGCCGCTCCCTGGTGAGATGCCAAGCCCCGGTCCTTCGGCGACTGCATCAGATTCGGAACCAGGGGAGGTGTCAACCGAGTGTGGGATAGAGCCCGGCTCTGAGACCCAAATTAAAAAGGCCGAAATATATTCCTTCAGAAAGGACTGGCTGAAACAATTTCCCTGGCTGAAGTACAACAGAGGACATAACGCAGTGCACTGCGTGTACTGTCAGGAGTGCGGTCAGAATATGGCCGGAAATATTGCATTCGCGAGCGGGTCAACAACGTTTCGTATTGAAACTTTAAAAAAATTAAAAAAAAAAAAAACATAACATGTCTAAAAACACACGTTGTGCAGTGACAAGTGCGTACAGAAAGTGGCCCTTCTTCCAGCTGCATTTCAGTGGCAGAGAGTAATCATGTCCTCTGAAGAATATTGCATACAACATTGCCAAAGAGGAGTTGCCGTAGAAAAATGGATTAATCGTAAAACCGACTTATTGCAATGATACGGCATGTGCCCAATTCATTGGGATAATAACTGACACCTTAAAGGGGAATACAGCTGCGGACATCGGAAACGCCACATAGGCTACATGTCCTTCATGATAGACAGCGACACAGACGTCTCTACCAAGGAGTGTGTGATCCAGTTGCGTGGCCAGCGAGGGTGCTGGCTTTTTGACGGCAATTAGTTGTTCTCAATCATTTTCATTTATTGACGCATTTTCCGATTGTCGTAATTGACAACCGAAGACACGGTTTCTCTCCGCATGCGATCTAAAACCGATTAAATCATGGGCTAAATTCAGTCCAGTTGTGGAACACGAACAGAGAATTGGGTTGCGGAAAACTTCCGTTTAAAACAATTATTGGTCCTGACCTGTTCTCAGTCATTTTCATAATTAACTGAGGGTTCACTCCGAAAGCACTCCACAGTTAACAGGTGCAGCTTGTTCTCCCCGATTAGGAACAGGTCAGGACTAATAATTGTTCTGAACGGAAGTTTTGTGCAACCTAATTCTCTGTTCTTGTTCCGCAAATTTTATAGTCCTAAATATTATATTTACAAAATATTAAAATAATAGATATAAAAATATTATTATTAAAAAGGAATACGTAAAAAGATAAGAGGCTAAGATCACATAAACAGTTTTCCCTTTGCAAATTACAGGCTTGTGACCTGCATGATCTTTTTTTCTTTGGGAATTTATGCTGTCACAAAGCAAGCATTTTCTGCACTTGGGCATCAGTGTGCAGATTGGCTGGGGAAAACGGTTGCTCTAGGTGCTGTTGGTGCTGCAGTTAACCATCTGAGGGGCATGTGACAGCAAGGGGAGACCTGCTATAAGATTGACACATGATGTTAGGTCTCAGTTCAGTGAAACTAAACAGTTGCACGTTTAATTTTGAAATATTTTATTTTCCCTAGAATGTTTGAGTTTGAAATGTTCAATTTCAGTTCCACAAAGCAATTTAAGCACAAGCACTTTTATTTGGAAACATTTTATTTTGCTTAGTGTTTCAGTTTGAAATGTTCAGTTTCAGCTCAGTGGAGCACTTTATTTTTAGTTTTACATATAATTGTGTTTTTAGTGAGAGCAGTTCAATGAAATAAAGACGAGCATTTCTCTACACCTTATTCTTGTTTAAAAATCATTCACATTACATGAAAGTTATGGAGAGCGATAAAAAGGTGACATTATGGCGTTAAAGGCGACGCAATGAAAAATTTGGGTTCACCTAATTTTTGTGCTGGTGCACCTAAAAAAAAAGGTTAGGCGCACCAGTGCAACCAATGCAAAAGTTAGTCTGGAGCCCTGGCTGGTCCAAGGTGTAGCTTAGTGGCACAGTCGGCATAGCTCCAGCACCTTCTGGAGAGGGGCAGCATAATAAAAACCGAATGATAGAAGCCACAAGCAGTCCTCTTTATAAAAGCAGCATTGCTTTGCACAATCAGGCGCTGTATAAAAATGCGAATAAAAACAACAAAAAAAACACTTAAAAACACTAAGGCAGCAGCACGAGGTGGCCCGGGTCGCAGCAGAGCCGCACCACCGGAAGTCCAATACGCCAACGGAAGTCCAGACCCATATGGACTCGGACAAAGTGGCAGCAGTCAGGAACTAGCATGCTCCTCAGGATGTGAAGGAGGTTCAGCGGTTTTTGGGCTTTGCTAATTTTTATAGGAGGTTCAACTGCTATTTTACCTCTTTGGCTGCCCTGATTATTGCTCAACTAAGAAGAATACCTCCTCGTCATTCGCTTAGACCCCAGCAACTGACGCTGCTTTTCAGGGGTTGAACAAACATTTTAGTTAGTAGCCCATCCTAGTTATGCCCGACTCCTCCCTCCCGTTTGTGGTGGAGGTTGACGCTTCGGAGGTCAGGGTGGGTGCCATTTTGTCCCAGCGTTCTCATTAGGACAATGAATTGCACCCCTGCGCCTACTTCAAGTTGTTGTCTGCGGCCAAGTGAAATTACAGCATTGGTGATGGGGAGTTGTTGGCTGTTAAGCTGGCGTTGGAAGAGTGGTGCCACTGGTTGGAGGGGGCTGAACACTCATTTGTGATTTGGACTCATCACAAGAACCTCCAAAAGATCCAGCAGACTAAGCGACGTAATTCCCGGCAGGCATAGTTGACATTATTTTTCAATCGTTATAACTTTACATTAACTTATCGCCCGGGCTCTAAAAATATTAAGCCTGATGCTTTGTCGCAGATTTTCGACTACTCGGGCCGCGATTCTCTTCCAGAGCCTATAGTTACGGCAACTCAGATTGTGGCTCCCGTGCAGTGGGAGGTTGAGTCTGTAGGGCAGGAGGCCTTGCATTCCGATCTTGGTCCTGGCGGGGAGCCACCTAACTGTTTGTTTGTTCCTTTGGCAGTCTGTTCCCAAGAGCTCCATTGGGGTCACTCTTCCTGCTTGGCAGGTCATCCGGGGGTTCACTGGACCAAGCGATTTTTGGCCCAATGCTTTTGGTGGCTCGACATGGATAAGGACATCCTGAAGTTTGTGGTGGCCTGTTGCATTTGTGCTTGGAATAAGTGGTCCCACCTCCCCACTCTGGTCTGTTGTAGCCGTTGCCCGTCCCCAAGCATCTTTGGAGCCACATTGTGCTAGATTTTATTACTGGCCTGCCAATTTTGGAGGGCAACTCTATCATTTTGGTCGTAGTTGATTGCTTTTCCAAAGCCGCCCATTTTTTCACCCTTCCCAAGCTTCCGTTGGCGAGGGAGACAGCCCTTCTTGTTGTAGACTATGTATTCCAGCTGCATGGCCTGCCTCAGGATGTGGTTTCTGGCCATGGCCTGCAGTTCACAGCTAAATTTTGGCCTGCTTTCTGTAACCAGCTAGGGGCCTCCGTGAGCCTTTCGTACAGGTTTCATCCTGAAATCAATGGACAGACAGAGAGGATTAACCAGTCGCTTCAGAATACAATTTGGTGTTTTGCGGCTGACAACTCCTCACTGTGGTGCAATTTTTTTGGCGTGGGCTGAATATGCCCATAATTCGCTATGTAACTCCTCCACAGGCCTTTCCCTGTTCGAGGCTCAGATAGGTTATCAACCACAACTGGAGGCTGAGAGGGATTCCGAAGTTCCTCGGTTAATCTGTTTATTCAGTGGCGTCAGTCAGTCTGGGCCAAAGTCCGGTCATCTCTGTTGCGCTCTGTGCATAAATAGAGGCACTGTATGGCACCTGCTTATTGGGTTGGCTAGAGGGATTGGCTTTCTACTTGGGACCTTCCGTTGAGAGTGGAGTCATGGAAGTTGGCCCCCTGTTTCATTGGCCCAATTAAGATTTTGCGGAAAATCATCCCCGTCACTGTCCAATTGCAGCTCCCTAGATCTTTCTGCATTCATCCCTCTTTTCATATCTCTCGGCTCAAACCGGTTAGCACAAGTGTCCTGGCGCCTGTTAACAAACCGCCGCCGCCGTGGGGCGATTTACACCGTCCGTCGCATATTAGCTGAGAGGTGTGTTGGTCGTGGGGTCAAGTTTTTAGTAGATTGGGAGGTATATAGTCCTGAGGAGTGGTGCTGGGTTCTTCCTCAGGATATCTCGAATCTCACCGTTATTTCTGAGTTCCGTGCAAGAGGTTCTTTGGGAACATCCCTTAAGTGGGGGTCCTGTCATGGTTCTGGCTGTGTGTGTGGTTTTAGACTTTCTTTGTGGCTGATATTTGGACCACATCTATTTCTATAACTGTTGGATTTCCCTCAGCTGTTTCCTCAGGCGTGGGCGGCGCCTTCTCCTAAGGCTATATAAGCTAAATGTCCTCCGGTGCGGAGTGTATGATTTAGTTATCACTACAGCCAGAAGACATCTCTATTCAGGGATTCTTAGCGAATGTCTTCACAGTATATTTGCAGTTAATTTCTTCAGGGAAGTTTCCTTTTTTTTTGTTTCTCTCTCGCTTTGCATCCTGGTTTGTATTGTTGGGCTTTTGTTTTAGAAGCAAGAGATCTGTTCTGTTTCTTCGTTTATACTTCTCTCTGTGGGTATTTTAAGTCCTTACTGGTCCTGTTTTCTCCTAGCCGCAGCATTTAGCCTCCCGATTCCTTCGGCTATCACTGGAGATCTTCCAAGTATAGCTGTAAGACCAAGTTGCACATTTTCAGTACTACTGTAGTGGCTGTTTTGATAAAGGGGGCACATATGTGGAGAACAACAGTCGCAAACATGAATAAACTGGATGCTTTCCAGAGGAAGAGCATTAGAACGATACTTAAGAGTTCTCTGGCTAAATCGATTCTCAAATGAGGAACTGCACAGTTGGACCAACACACTGCCACTGTCTGTAAAGACCAATACGCAAAGATGAAGACGGATTGCCCACATCCTGCAAAGAGACGTCAGTAGCATTCTATAACTGTGCTGACCTGTGCAGCAGAAGGCAGAAGAAAATGGGGAATACTACAAATGACTTAGAGGGAATGTGTGGTGAGAGAGGAAGAAGATTTGGGATGGCGGTCATGAGTGGTCGCGACAACATCCGCAGTAGATCGTGAAAGTTCGAGAAAGATTCTAGATTGCCTCAAGTGTTCTGTGGGGTGCAATGAGAATAACTAGCTAACACACAGCAACAATTAATATGTGGTCCAAAGAGTTATCAATGCTGGTAAAGGAAGCCTTCATCAGGCTGAAAATATCAAAACAAAACTATCAAACAGATAGCAGCGACTTCTAGAGTCGCCAAATGAACAGTTTGGTATATTCTTAAAAAGAATGAATGCACTGGAGAGCTCAACAACACCAAAAGACCTGGAAGACCACAGAAGACAACCATGATGGATGATTGAAGAATTCTGTTCATGCTGAAGAAAAACCCATTGCAACATCTAGACAGGTCAAGGACACTCTTGAGGAGGTAGATGTATTATTGTCAAAGTCTAAATCAAGAGATGACTTCATGAATGTAAATACAAAGGGTTTACCACAAGGTACAAACCACTGATAATGCTAAAAAACAGAAAGGACAGAGTGGACTTTGCCAGAAAACACGTAAAAAAGCCGCAGTCGTCATAGAACTAGATTCCTTGGACAAATCAGACCAAGATTAACTTGTATCAGAAAGATGGGAAGAGAAAAGTATAAAGATAGAAAGAAATGGCTCATGATCAAAAACCACATCCTCTGTCAAACATGGTGAAGGCAGTGTTATGACATGAGCATGTATGCTGCCAATAGAACTGGGTCAGGGGTGTTTATTGCTGATGTGACCGCTAATAGAAGTAGCAGAATGAATTCTAAAGTGTATATGGCTGTTCTATTTGCTGCAGTTAAGGTGTAAACAGCAAAACTGATAGCACGGTGCCTCACAGTACAGATGGATTATGGCTGAAAACATTGCAAAAGCAACATAAGGCAAAGATATGGAATATTCTTCAAAGACGAAGTCAATCACCTGACCTCAACCTGAATGTGCAGGCCTCTCCATAACAAAGGATGAAACAGTGCAGAAAGATCCACAAACAAGCAGGAACTAAAGGCGGCAGCAGTAAAGTCCTGGCAAAGCTTCTCAAGGGACAAAACAGCGTTTGATGGTGTCCATGGGCTCAAGACCTTAGTCATTGACTGCAAAAGATTTTCAACCAAATATTAGTAAGAAACCATATATTTGTGAGTGTTAGTTTGTCCAATTACCTTTGAACCTCCAAATATGAGGTATACAAACAGCTGCAATTCTTAAACTGTTAAAGCAAGATTTTTGTGAAATACCTTGAATAGAAGCTAAAAGTCTGCATGCACTTTAATCATATTTTAATGGTTTTGTTAAATTTCCAATTCGGTGGTGCAGAAAGGCAAAATTATAATTGCGTCATCATCTAGATACATCCGTACCGAACTGTATGTAATATTATACCAGTGTAATGAAGGAGTGAGGGGAAATTGAAATATAATACTCAAACAGAATGATGGTCACTTCACTCCACCTGATTTGCAAATCATTGGGCCTCATGTTTTTTCAACCGCATTTATATTATCCTAATCATTACTGTGATTGGCATTCGACATTTCGAAAGAAGTTTAATATAACCCCGTGAAGAGTACTAAAAAACATATGGGAGATAAAATAATCTTAATGAAAAAACTCAAGAAAAAACTGCGCAGAATGAAAAATAACATTCAGTTAAGCAGGCAGGTTTCAGAAATCTAGTACTGGAGCCTGAACAGGAGAGTTGGCAATCCCTGGAGCACGTCTTAGTTGCAGTGTGGATTGATGCTGTCATTTAGTCATCCTGACTGTCACGAAAACTGGAAACTCCATGTACAGATTCCATCTTCTAGACTAGAGGTTATTGTCCTTCATCACCCAAAAGACCCACCCATTGCAGAACCATCACTTTCGTGGCGTACCCCCTCTCATCTGAGCTCGATCGAGACTTCCTGTGTTACGGAGTTTTGATGTCTAGAGCCAGAGTCCATGAAGCCCCATCGTGCAGTCGCTCCTGCGCATAATTACTGGCGTTTACCGTTCATCCGAAAAGGAGAGAGCACTGGGGAAGACTAGTTAAACTGAGTCTCGACGAGTAGAGAGGACGACGAGAAGACCGACGCGTGCGAGGAAGAGGACTGTGAACGCGCTTGAGAAGTGTCTCAGTGTGGGTGAGCTCGCTCACTAGTTGGATAACTAGACAGCGAAAGGGACGGTCTTTGGAGGAAAAGGCCATTGAGCGACAAC